>OZ021690.1:6797947-7997947 GCA_963978525.1 Ornithomya fringillina
GATATGTAAAATGTTTTTGCTATTTATTGCGCATGGAGATCAAAAGTTAGGAATGGAATGAGAATGGTTATAATGAAATTAACCTAATTAAAATTGAAAGTGTATCATTTGTTGAAATATTTCTGTCAAAACAATTCAAGCAAAATTTTTATATCAACACATACGTTTAATCCTAATACTTCAATAGGGTTAAATGGTACATACTCGTATATGAGCGATTTTATCTTTGTCTATTCGTATTATTTCATTTGCTTAACTTCCCAGGAAGCACTTTCATCTTTGATAGATACTTTTATACCCTCCATATAACTTTATCATTCAAATTGCTACACGCAAAAGAAGGCGTCACAGACACTATCAAAAAAATATAGAATTTTGAACAGCATCAACATTTGAATCGATTTAGTTTTTAAATTGAAATTTGATAAATATATTTATAATTACTTCATTCATTGATGTGCCAAAAATGGGCGTGATCGGCTAACACACACGCCCATTATTTAAAAAAAATTCAACGTAAAACTCGACTTGCAAAATGATATGTAATACTTACCCCATTAAAGGGCGTGCCACGCTCATCGTTCGTATAAAGGATATTTCAGATTTGCCCAAGCTAAGTTTACTTGTTTTACTTGTTGTTTTTCGTATTCATATCAAATCTGAAGGTTTGTTTCTAAAATAAATTACCTCGTTTTCATTAAGAAAAAAAAAAAAAAATTAAATTAAAAAAAATTTTTTTTTTTTTGTAATATTTATTTAATAATACGAGATAGTTTGAACATGTAGCTGTTAGGCATTAATCTGTTATAATCCTGAGTGCTGCTACCAAACAAGCGTTGCATTATGTTACGTGTTAAAGCGCTATAAAAATATTATTAAATTTAAAGAAATACAACAACAAAATAATTCCGGCACATTAAAAATTAAAAATAAAATATAGAAAATTTCTTCAGGTTGCAGAGTAGAGTATAATAAACGAGTAAGAAGACTAAATTTCGTGTAGGCTCAAACTTAAATATCATTCACATCTACAATGGTGATTACGCCCTCTGATAGTCTATGTGTTACGTATTAGGTTAAAAATCGGTTTTTACGCTGAGTGTGTTTTTTTTTTTTTTGTACATTGTGGGCGCGTTTATTATCCGACTACTCCCATTTTTGACATATAGGTATGTATGTCAAATTTCAAATTCATAGATCAATTTTTGTAGCAGATATGTAGATTTTTATCGATTGTGGGCGTGGCTATCAAAATTATTCAAAATTAGAGTCAATATCTGTCTATATTTACTGCTAAAATGCTTACGGGCACAAAATTTGAGATATTAAGCTAAAGTTTGGTAAAACTGGCTACACTGTATCGAATTGCGGGCACGCCCACAATTGACAAAACCCTTTCACAGTTACCTAAATTTGAAATTGTGTATTAATAAAATTGGGTGGTAACAGAGTGAAAAATTTCATTTCGAGTTGACATGGACCACATACTTAGTAGGGCGCTTTTATACATGCCACGCTACAATATAGGATTCGGTCTAAGCCAATTGTAGCACTTTGACACTCTGTTGTAGGGGAATACATTCATTTTCTTAAAATGTTTGTAAGACCCAGAGGAATCTACTAATTGCACATTTGGGAAGCGTTGTATTCAAATGTAATCTTTCGTTTCGAAAAGTGGCAAAAGTGCCATTTACAATATAATATTATCCGACTATTATCCCTTTTGAGAATGCTAACAATACTAGACACACGGACATACGGACTGACTGAGTCTGGACCGACTCAGTTTTTGACGCTGATCCAGAATATATATACATACATTGTGGTGTCTCTGACGCCTCCTTTTAGGTGTTACAAATGGAATGACAAACTAATTGTATATGGAGGGTATAAAAACTCGACTATTGATTTGTTTCTTTTTTAGATTTTTGGAACATAAATGCATTTTCATATGATTGTATAAAAATTAAATAATGTAGGGTACTAAATATTTAGCCTTGGTACTCTTGATAACATTTACTGCTACATTTAACATTTCTTAGATTAAATAATAACCAAAGAGCAATATTTTTTTTTTCCCCCAACTATTATGAACTAATGGGGAACGACTAAATATTATAATATTCACAAAATAAAATACCTGTATAATCAACACACTTCGTGTGATCTACTTTATTATTGTTAGAGGCCTTAAGTCATTCGAGTTGCTTTCTTAAATCCTCCCTCCTTCTCTTTATTACCATCACCACCACCTAAGTATTGCACAATATTCGGCAAAAAGCTTAAAGAATTTGCAAACAACTGATTACAATTTGATGTGTAACCAGGTCAGTTTTGGTTTACTGTATGTATGCGATGTGTGTGTATGTGTATACATATATGTGTGTGGTGTTTTATGTGGAATAAGTAAATAAACGAAAAAAATTTGCTAAAATATTTACGTAATAATGAGGAAGTTTTCCATTGATGTTGTATAGTATTGTGTTATGCTGTATGTGTAAACAAGTTTTCTTTATTTAGCGTTTTTCAACTACAACAACACATCAACACTTAACACATGTTGTTACATGTTTATGTATATTATTAGCTTAACAATGCAATGCTTCTTGGTTTTAGTACCATTATTATTAATAGAAAACTATATTTATAAACGTATATATCACAGCAGACTGTACACTTAAATACTGTAAATACCATATGTCATGTCATAGAGATTCTAAATGTAAATGATATTGTTGCATTTAACACATACCCACATACTATATGACAAGCGAGGAATTTTTATGTGCATTTTATTTATTAATTAATTATTGTAAAAAAAAAAAAAAAAAAAAAAAAAAAAAAAGAAATCAATTAAAATTGTTACTCTATATATATGGTGGCAATTGCAAGTCTTGCCTTTACCTTATTGGACACCTTTTTGATGAATTTGTTTTTGTTTACTCTTTTTTGGCATGGTTGGGCTTTAAAGCGTGATTAAATACCAAACACATCATGTTTTTATTGTGAACAACATTTTGTCATAATTAATTAGTATATATGTAAAATTTTTATGTACTATAATATATATATAAAGAAAAGCAATTTTTCTTATTGGATCAGTAGGGATCGCTAAAGTTCACATCTTATAAAAATTGTAAAAATATATTCATTCGGTACAAAACCAGCAGGGATAAAACTATTATACTATTACATAACATGTTATAATAATAGTTTATAATACCGTATAACATTATAACACTCTATATATTTTGATGTTATAAACCAGAAAAATTAAGACTATTATATACATTATTATACTGTTATATAAACTGTTATACGGTTATATAAACTATTTATAACTATTTTATAACATATTATAACAATAGTTTATAAACTTTTATAACAGAAAAAATTCAGTATTTAATATAACTGTTATATTGTTATATAAATTTTATATAATTTGTAACATTAACAACATAAAATGTTGAAAATAAGAACTGTTTTATTATGTGACACTATCTTATATAAAGAGTCTTAAAAGGTTATACTGTTATATTGAAATAAATAGAATGCATTACAGCGAATATAATTAAATTCCACAAATTGTTATACTGTTACATACATTTTTTTACAAATTATTATATCATTGCAAAACTTTCCTTATCAGAAAAATCCACAATACCATCATGTAAATTGTTATATTAACTGCAGATGTCTTTATAAAATCATCTAAGTATCATATATTATTCTGTTATATATCATAGCAAAAAAGATTATATAATATCTCTCTGTCTCTTATAATAAATAATGTTATAAATACTTGCACACCCTTTGGATTGCTCATGAATAAATTGCTTGTGCTTTCTATTTCAACTCAATTCAATGCATAACCTTGAAAATGATATGGTACTCAGACATTTAATAAAAAAAAAAATGTGTGAAGTGAACTGTACAATTAGCACTAGAGTTATATGACCTCTTAACAAAAAAAAAAAAAAAAAAAAAAATAAGAAAACCTTATTTGGCTTAGGCCGGAAGGTTAAATACCCTCCCCATCTACAAACGTGGTGGGCGTGGCAAGTATATGATTTCGCCCTTTAATAGTGTTTGTATTGCAAGTCTGGTTTCATGCTGAAAATGGTTTTTTGTTAATTGTGCTGGTGTCTGTTATTAGACCACGCCCATATTTAACACATTGGTGGAAAGGACATTTACAGACATACATATAAAATTTAAAGTTAATAGCTCAATTTTTATGGTAGATAAATATTTTTGGTCAATTGTGGGCATGGCTCTTGACCGACAAAAACTAATACTTCAATTCAATATCTAAAAATTTTCGCTCATGGGAATGCCAACAACAAACAGACGCACAGATATACATGTCTAGATCGACTCAAATTATAATACCGATCAAGCATATATATATATACTTTGTAATGTCTCTGAAGCCCCCTTCTGGGTATTGTAAATGACAATGACAAATTTAGTATACCGCCCATCTAATGTGAAGGGTATAAAAAGAAACGTTTCCAATGTTTAAATGAGGACCATGCAACAAATGTTTATTACTTTTAATATAAAATCTTAATTAAGACAAAAGACCTTGATATAAATTGTATTTTTTTTTCTTTTCTTTTTTCTTATAAACCTTTATTGCACTTTGTTATGGTTTATTAAAGTTAAAATGATTTTGTGGTATATTTTTGGCTGAGTAAACCAAGAAAACGTGCTTGTTAAGGCAAAAACTTGATGTATATCTTAATTTAATAAACACCCAAGCCCTTTGAAATGATTTACTATTAGAGTAGATATTGCACTGCTTCTTGCCTTTTTCAATTACACAATAAAGTACAACACAATCATTTCATTTTATTCATTATTAAATATTGTACATGTTAACCTTAATAATGTAAACAGAATTACATTAAGTTTATAATAAAAGTTTCTTTAAAACTATACTTCTAAAGAAGAACATAACCATAGGAGTAAATTTAGCTTAAGCCAAATCTTACATATTTTTCACATTAACATACGAAAGGTGGGCGTGGCAGATACGTAATTACGCTCTCTAATAGTATGTGTATTACATATCAGCTTAAAAGTCGAGTATTACGCTAAATTTTGGGTCTTTTATCCGTTCACGCCTATTTTTAGCACATCGATGAATAGTTTATTTTTTATATATACCTACCAAATTTGAATTACATAAGCCAATTTTTGTGGCAGACAAATAGATTTTTGTCGATTTTTTGTGGGCGTGGCCGATTTAAACCGTTTTAAATAGCGAGCTGCGTGAAAAAACTAAAAGTGTCTGCACAAAATTTACGTCTTTGAGAATGTCAACAACAGACGGACATACGGACACAGGAAAATACATGTCTAAATCGGCTCAATTTGGGACTCTGATCAAGAATATATATACTTTCTAGTTTCTCTGGCGCGTTCTTCTGGATTCTATTTACAATCTTAAGCTTTATGTAGTTAAAACAGATTTTAGAATAGCATAAAGAAAAACTTTCGTGGAACAGTATAACAAATTGTACAAATTATACCAACTATGTTAAACTGTATTTAAAAAAGGTATAATTATAAAAAACTTTTTAAAAGAATATAACAGTGTTTATAACAGTTTGTATAACAGTATAACAGTTTAAATGTATATATTCTCTTGTAACAATTGTTTTAGCTTTGTATGTTAGGGCAATCAATTTAGTAGCCAAACAGATAGAAGAAAAAATTGTTATACTCGTATATCATTTTCATAATGAAATATATAATTATGTAACAATTTGCACTGTAATGTAACAGAGTAGATGTTTTTATAAAAATAATAAAAAAAAAATTGTCAAATTATAACAGTTTATTTAATAGTATAACAGTTACAGTCATACAACTGTACAATGGTAACAATTTGAAAAGCCATTGATTGAATAGTCAAATGAAAAAACTGTTACACATCAGTATATAAGTTTCAGAAACTAAAAAATTCCTCATAAAACAATCTAAGTTTTTTTTTAAGTGTAATGCAAAAAACAAAATGCAACATTTACACTTATGCACGTAATTCTATGAAACTTGACCAAGCGTGGCCAAAATCGTGCAATAAAAGCATATAAAATCAAAACAACAACAATAAAATTGAAAGAAAGATTATAATCAATTGGCTGAATAAAGTGCAGTCAGTGAATTCAGCGTAAAACATCTGAATCACACCGTCGCTGTGCATAAAGGCTATTTAGCAATCCAAGCAATAAGACAAGACAATTAATTACCTACACATCAATACATATACATACAGGTACAACACCTGCTTTTAATCAACAGTACATAATGTATTCTGCAAAAATCAATTAATTAATCAATCATAAGTATATGATTGACACAAATACAGGGTGTTCACATTTCCATTACATCTTTTTCGGATGATATTATTTGTTCGTGTATTTCTTTGAATTTTCCTTTTTTTTTCTTTTTTTTTACAATTACAACTGACAAGTAATCAAAAAGACGCGCGACCAATTTCAACTGTAATTACGTAAATTATAATTAGTTTTTATATTTTTATTTTTCAACGACTTATTACAAATGTATTTAATGGTGTATATACATATGTATAAAAATGTTGCAATGAAATATTTTTCTTTGAATAAATATTTAAAAAGCACTGACGCGTTATAGTCTGTGTAAAGAAACGAAAAATAAAATATTGTACAATTCATTAAAAATGTACACAACCATTAGAAATACAAAAGAGTATATTTTCATAAACGTTCTAAGCATTTGAGCTTGAGTATTACAGGGTAGATCATAATACTTTTGGTTTTACTGGAATTCATGATTGCTTGAGTCCAAATAGAGGTTCAAGAACAAAATTTATAATATACTTAGATGTTACTTGAAACAAGTAAGAAAACTTAGACCAAATCTTAAATAATCTTCACATTTACAATAGTGGGCGTGAAAGATATATATATTTATTGCGCCTTCTAATAGTGTATGTATTACGTATCAGGTTGCAAGTGTAGTTTTATGTTGAATATGATTTTTTTGTAAATAGTGGGCGTGTCTACCACACCCATTTTTGGCACATAGGTGATAGGGATAATTATCAATATGTGCATCAAATTTCAAGTTCATAGATCAATTTATGTGGCAGATATACAGATTTTTGTCGATTGTGGGCGTGGCTCTTAACCGATTTTTCCCGTTTATAAAAAGGAATTTTTTATTCATAATTCATAGATATATGTAATTAAAGTCTGAAAATGAAAAAAAAAGCAAATAAGTAAAAAAAAATACTATTTAGCTAAAGGTTAGATACCCTTCACCCTACGCTGTCATGGACAAATGCATGGAGATATGGACATCCGAATACATATAGTTATATTGAAAATAGTCAAAAATATAAATAAAAAGAAACTGAATGATGAAAAATACTTGCTCACATATGAAAGCTTCCTTCTGATCGTTGTAAAGGCAATGTTAAACGTAAAGTGTACTCGCTGGAATATGTTAGAGTTTGTACATTCACTAACTCTACGTGTGATTTGTGGTGATGGTATGCATGTATGCCTATATTTGCACTCGCACAACAAATCACTCTAAAATGTATTTCATATGCTTGACCATTACATGCTACATTTGTATGTATGAATATCCATATTTATACCCAACGCTGTTTGGATGTTGCAATTCAAATTTCGTTGCATACGTAGTAATAGCAAGAAGTTGTAAAAAGTTTAACATTAAGAAAAAGAAAACAAGAAAACAAGAAAAAAAAAAAAGGAGAAAAAACCTCTTTGGTGTATATGAATTGTTTTACATACATACCATACACATTAGGTGTGTGTGTGTGTGCCCGGTCTACCACTTACTTTATATTTTTTGTTTCATTAAGCCAATGACGTAATATTGCATGCATGTATACGAATGAGTATCAACACTTTTAACTTTTGCATTCCACACTGTTTTTACACAGTTGTTTTTGTTGTTTGTTTTTTTTTTTTTCAAAACAGGTGCATTTCTCATATCTTAACCGTCCCCTACATTTTAACTATATTTACAAGATATTTTTCTTAAGTATTGTAAAAAAGTCTTACAAGGTTTCTGGTAGAAATACGAGTGCAGTGGTACAGTGTCTGTATGATCATAATACAAGATCATGGCTGCTGCATATGTTTTTTTTTTTTTTTTTTTGAAAGGTAAACAAAAGTGTGAAATGATCACGTTACTTAAAACTGGTTGAAACTGCTGCTATTCAATATTTTTCTTATTTTTTTTTTTATTATTTTTCTAAATTTTTTTTTTTTTTTGTGATTGATTGTAATCATTTTTTCCAACAAATTTTTTACATATTGTGTAACTTGAACTTTTTTGAAATTTTTTCTCTCATAATTTGAGTAAGAAATCAATCATTATTTTGTCAGTTATTGTGGTTGTAAGAGTTTTTTTTTTTTTTGTATAAAAATGTTTATATAAAAGGATGTTTCTTGATATTTATGTTAATAACAAATCATTAGATCATGAACAGGACGAATCAGGAAAGATTTGAAAAATGTTTTATATGTATTTCGGATTGTTTTTAATCAAAAATAATAAAAAATTAAAGAATTTATTTGAGTTTCTCTTGAAACTGTATAATATTTTTGTACAAATATTTATAGTATCTGTATGTGGTTTCTTATGTAAATGGCCCAGATCTGACATAAATGGGTACAAAAATCTGATGTTTGGTATACATTTTTATAATTAGGGCATTCATTGATGTACGTAAAAGTTAGATAATGGACACGCACACACAATTTATAAAAACTTTATTTTGTAGAATCTGAGATGTAAGTTGATATTTACTTAGTGTACCCTCCACAAAAGATGGAGGGTACACTAAGTTTATCATTCCGTTTGCAACAACATTTAGGCAAGTAGGCATCTGAGATCCTGTAAAGTATATAATCTTAAGCAACATCAAAAACTGAGTTGATCTAGACCTGTTTTTTTTAAATGAGGGGATAGCATTGAAAGCCACAGATCAGTGAGGGGCCTTCACTCACTAAAACCTCCTCGAACGTTTGACGGTGCATCTCCCGAGTCCACCGTTAAGTATTACGTCGGTACATCTAGCCACGTATGTCCGTGTTTCCGTGGTCTGTCTGTTGTTAGCATTCTCAAGGGGGTAAATTTTGATATATTGAGAAAATTTTGTACAGACACTTTTAGTTTTTTTTTTAAATTTCTATATATTCATCGATGTACCAACACTGGGGGTAGTCGGCTAACAGAAACGCCCACAATTTACAAAAAACCATATTCAGCGTAAAACTCTTTATTTACCTACTGCGCCCACCGTTTCATTGTAGATGTGGAGGGTATTTAGGCAAAATTTAGTTTTCTTACCTGTTTTCATCTTAAGGTCGTGAATGTAGAATGCATATAATTAAAAACTTTTGTGTTGTACTGTAACATTTTCTAAAAATTTTTATATAAAACATATAATAATATAAAGTTAGGCTGTGATTCATTACTGGCAAAATAACTTTGTCAATATTTTTAGTAAAGTCTATATTTAGGATGAACAAATAAAACTTTCATATAACTTTAAGTACGCGTGATTAGAATATCTGAGAAAATTTAGATATTTGGATATCTATTTAGGCAGCTTCAGTAATGTCATAAAAATAATCTATAAAACAGTTAAATATATAATTAAATAGTTTTAAAATAATCATATATGAGTAAGCCTTCTAAAATAAATAAAAGCTCAACTTTCTCTATAGTATCTAAATTGTTGATAGATTTCAAATTCAAATAAGTCTCCTAGTCATAAAGATTTATATATCGAAGTAGTAAAAAATAGTCTCTACATATTGGTTGGTACTGAAATTGGTCCACATTGTTCAAATAAAACACTACCAGAAACGGTAAAATTGTTACTTGTTGTTAATTAGCTTTTCTACTTGTTTTCATTTTTTATATACGAAATTATTGCAAATATACCAAAGCTTCAAATCGTTCTTTGAAAAAGCTATTAGATTTTGATAGATCAACAATCAGAGATTTGAAAAAAACATTAAATTAAGAAAGCTTGGTTTGGAACAAATCTAAGACTCACTCCATATTAATACGCAAACTGTGTTCGTGGAATGTATTTAAGCGTCTCCGTAATCCAAACCCTGATTATTTTTAGCACATTAATAATTAATAAATAACGAAAATAATAGTGCGAGTTGTCTATTATAATTTTGATGTTTCTGTGAGATTTTTGTTAATTTTGTTTCTCGTTTAATTTAAAGAGGAACCGATGCTCAAAAACTGTCAATGCTTGGACAAAACTTTACCAACAAAGAAAAGTGCATTTGTGTGTCACGTCCAGATCGATTCAGTTGTTGATGTATACCCTGTAGGGTTCATTTATAAAGCGTCTTCTTAGGTGTTGCCAATATTAGTATCTTTACAGTTTTTAAGTCTGCGTAAAAATGGGCGTTTTAAAATAAAATTTTATGTGTGGAAAGATAAGTTTAGTATTAAGACCAATCCTTAAAAAAAAACTTCCCCAATACATTAAAGAAATATTTTGCAGTTGTGCCATTAAGAAAACGTTACTAGTTAGCGGCGAAGCTTTCGCTTAAAGAAACATTTTGTTCAATAAAATTTTGCAATTTTGAAGATCCCAAATATTTTTGGCCTCGCGGTTTCTTATTCCGGTTATTGACCGACTTTTCCTAAACTAAAAGTATCCGTACAAAATTTCAGCTCAATATGTCAAAATTTACGGAGGTGAGACTGACATTCGGACACTCAGACACACGGACATTCACGATTTAGTTTTTGATACTGATCTAGAATATATATAGTTTGTAGGATTTTTGGGTATAGCAAACGGCATAACAAACATAATTTTGTTCGGGAAGAATAAAAAGGTTTCTTAATATAGTTGTTTTTATGAGTTAGAATAAAACTCGTGCATAGGAGCGGTGACGTTCTTTTGTATTCAACTTGGGTTTCCAACGATGTATTTCTTTCAAGCTTTGCCGTTTAGAATTTAAACTAAAAATTCTTTGGGTCCTCAAAGAACTGAGAAGTTATCACCAATTTTCTGGGTAGTATCTTTAATTATACAAAGAGAAACGTATGTCTGATCGATGAAAACCGAATGTATGAGCGAGTTGAATGCCTTCATCCTGCCTGTCTAGTAATAGATTTTCTTTTCATTGTTTTCCATAAATGGTTGTCTTTATTTTATATCATTAATTTTTCAATATTTACACATAATTAAATATACATACGTACGAGTATAAAAAAGACACAGCGAATAAAAAATATTTTTAATTTTCTTTCTTCAACAGTAAATTTTGACTTCATTAAAACAATTCGAATCAAAAAAACATAAAATGGTGGACTCTCTATTTTTGTATAGATTTATAAAATATTACATTCATAGGGCAAGTTTACAAATACAGAACGCATGAACGATTTAGGGAAAGAGAGAGAGAGAGAGATAGAGTGAGATTATGCGTGTGCAGGTGTGATAATGATCGTTTGGCAGTGATTTATATGCAATACTTAGTTTGTTCGTGTAAAGAGGAAGAGAGGGTTTGAAAAGCTTTCTAATTCTTATTAATTTTTTGTTTTTTTTTTCTTTTTTTTTTTTTTTTTATAATAAAACTAACAACTAAAATTAAGTTTATTTATACATACACAAATTAAAAAGAATAAATTTATTGAAGAACAATTTATGTAAAAGGTGGTGTTTAAAGTAAGGTATCAAAGAGTAATGCTGTGCGTATGGATTGTCGTTGTTGGAAAAAAAATGTTTTCTCCTTTTTCGCTTTTCAATATGGAAGCTTTCTAATTTCGTTCGAGAAAAAATATTATGCCGTCGGAAGGTATGCAAAATTGTGTGTTTGTTGCTGCGTTTATTTCTTATGATGAGAGTAATAACTGCCGCCATGACCGAAGCCACCACCATAACCGCCACCATAACCACCGCCGCCATAACCACCTCCGCCATAACTACCTCCGCCATAACCACCTCCGCCATAACCACCTCCGCCACTACCACCAACAGCGATTAGACCACCACCACCACCGCCGCCACCACCTCCGAGAGCCAAACCGCCTCCTACATGACTTTCCAAATGTACAGGCACTGGTACGGGTACTTTGTATGGGACTGGTCTTTCAACAGGTACAGGAACATGTTGTTCCACATGGACGGGTACTGGACGTTCTACTGCGAATTTCACTGGATAGGGAACTTTACGTTCCACTGGCACTGGAACCTCTTTCAGCACTGGGTAGGGTTTGGGTACAGGTACTTTCACGGGTACTGCTACTGGACGGTCTACATGTACGGGAACTGGATTATCAAAGGGCACCTTAACAGGTATGGTGACTCTCTTCTCCACTTGATATGGTACCGGTTTTTCTACGGGTACAGGATAAGGTTTCTCAACTGGTACAGCATACGGGCGATCTACTGGAATTTGTACATGTACTTGCACAATCTTTTCAACTGGATAAGGTTGTGGTACATGAACTGGTACTTGAACGGGAACTTGAACAATTTTCTCTACTGGATAGGGTTGAGGTACTGGCACTTTTACGGGCACTTGAACAATTTTTTCTACAGGATAGGGTGCTGGTACTGGTACTTTGACAGGAACCGGACGATCTACATGAACGGGGACATGAACTTGAACTGTTTTCTCCACTGGATAGGGTTGTGGTACCTGAACTGGAACTCTGATAATTTGTTTAAATGGTACCGAGACAGTTCTTTCGACAGGATAAGGTGCTGGTACTGGAACTTGTACGGGATAAGTGACAGTGCGTTCAACAGGTACGGGTATTTGACGTTCTACTGGATAGGGCACGGGTACATTACGTACTACAGTGTTAACCTGAACATTGGTTGGGAAACCGCCACCACCAGCTCCACCACCGCCTCCACCACCGAGAATTAAACCACCTCCACCACCTCCGCCGCCACCTCCTCCACCAACTAATAAGGCTCCACCACCTCCGCCAACTGCGCCACCACCTCCTCCACCCAGTAATAAAGCTCCACCACCAACACTACCACCTCCTCCACCAACCAGCACGGTTCCACCACCGCCACCACCACCTCCTAATAATAAGCCACCTCCATAGCCACCTCCATAACCACCACCATAGCTACCGCCATAGCTACCGCCATAGCTACCACCACTACTCAAGAGTAAGCCTCCACCTCCACCACCACCGCCATGGCCACCACTAACGAGTAAAGCTCCACCGCCACCATGACCATAACCCAGTGACGATGATAAGCCACGCTTTTCCTGTTTCTTCTCATTCGAGGCAGTGCCTTCTTTAGCTGGACCAGCTGCTGGCACTTCAGCTGATTGTTTGGCTTCTTCCGCATGTCCTAACACACAAATGGCCAAAAGGCCGACGATGAACTAGAAAATGGGAATAAATGAAATCATGAACATATTAAAAAAGCACAAAACAAACAATATTTTTAAAAAATATTTCTTTCCTTGTTACCGTAATAACACCTGAAAAAGTCTTTGGCACACATTTTTACTAACTAATAAAAAATATTTTTGGTTTCTATAACATGTCAGTTAGAGTGTTAAAAATATATTTAAGGTAAATAACAATTTTTTACGTGTTTGAGAGGAAGTGTTGATTACTTAATGCACCCAACTTTACTTGAATAATATTTGCTTTGTTTATGCTCATACACCTTAACCAGTCTTGTAGGCCATTAAATAGTATAAACAATGTTTTCTTGTTTTGTTGTTGTTATTTTTATTTGGGCTCGCGGCCAAGTTCATTGTTATTATCTTTTTTTCTTCGCTAAATTTTGTTAAGTAATACTTTTTTGTTCGCTTTTGATTTTTTATACCCTCCACATAGGATGGGGTTATACTAAGTTTGTCATTCTGTTTGTAACACCCAGAAGGAGGCCTCAGAGATTTTACAAAATATATATACGAGTATATTCTTGATCGGCATCAAAAACTGAATCGATCTAGAGATGTATGCCCGCGTGTCCGTGTTTCAGTAGTAAAAGTTGAGATATTGTGCTAAAATTTTGTACAAACATTTGTAATTTCTGCACGAAGATTGATATGTACATTGGAAAAAATCGCTTGACTTGCAAGATGTTATGTAATACATACATTGCCATGCCCACCGTTTGTATATTGAAGAGGAGGGTATTTAAAATTTGTCCTAAGCCAAATTTAGTTTTCTTATTTGTCAATATTTTGTGATGAATGAATAAGAAAGCATTACATTTTTAATGACAATGTGGTGCATTTGGTAATGAAAAAAAGTTAGTTATAGAGCAAATAAAATGAAATAGAATCCAGGTGATAAATTATTTAATTAATTTAAAAAATCTCAAATGAATGTTTAAAATGATTGTAAACTTTAATTTAATCTATTTTTCAAATACCACATAAGATGGGGGGTATACTAAGTTTCTTATTCTATTTGCAATCTTTAAAAAGAGGCACATATGTCCGTATGTCCATCTGTTGTTGCCACTATCACGATCATAAAATTTGATATATTAAGCTGAAATATTGTACAGATATTGCTAGTTTCTTCACACAGTTTGCAATTTGAATTTGGCAAAATCGGTCAAAAAACACGCCCACAAACCAATAAATATCTATTTATCTGCCACAAAAATTTGGATAACTTGAAAAAAATCGTATTCAGTTACTCTTAACGGGCGTAAGCAAGTACCTTCCACTGTTTGTATGTAGATGTTGAGAGTATTTCCACTTTGCATTGTTTAATTGCTTCAAATAATATTTTTTTAAATCATATTGGACGTACAGACATTTTTATATGATGATATATAGATTCATGATGAAAACTAAACGAAAATCTTATATAACTACTTAATACCCTACACCACAATAATTGTACAGTTATTCAAATAATAAATTGTCTTCTGCGGCTATAATTTGTTAGGTATTATAAGGTGAAAAATTATACAACACTTGTGCAGAGTGTATATTAACTTTGTGTGCACGTTTGAAATTTCTAAACAGCAATTTTTTATTGTCGCAATTAATTTAAAGTTATATTCCGGATCAATTTAACTAAGTCCGTCTGTCCATGTACGTATCTTTTGCCATATTTCAATGAAATTTGCTACAAAGATACATTTTGCAAATGGACTCAATTGGACTATTTTTAATACCTCTCCGCATATAATATCCTATTACAAAAAAGTTTTTACATAACAAACATTTGCAATTCTTAAAATTAAAAAAAAAAATTATAAAGGATAATTAATTAATTAGCTTAAGAATTGACTGTGCAAAATTTGGCTCTCTTTGGAACATTTTTATAGAACCCCTTTTCAATTAATGCTTTTTTACGCAGAGTTGAACAGATTATAATATTTTTACTTTTACCAAAACTACGAACTTTTGTTTCAAAACAGACTAATGTAGTCTGTGCTACCCGTTAATTTAACACCCTACATTATGTATATATGATTTAGTTCAACAATTTATGCTATAACGCGAGTCCTTGTCATATAAATGTCACCTCGTAAAAAAGAGATATATGGAAGAAGATTGTAAAAATGGTCCGATTAAGTTTATATTTGGCACAGACAATTATTAAGCTAATTATCTATTCTTCACTAAATTTTATTTAAAAAAAATTAATAAATGGCATATTTTGGCATATAGAAACTTATTTAAAAAAAAGTGGCGTTTTATGGGAAGAGGTTTCAAGAGGGATCATGCTTGGTCGTAAAAATATTTTTGTATCAAATTTTATTAAAAAATATCAAGAATTGCGATGCGATTTGTATACGTATAGACGGACGTAGTTAAAGCGATGCAGATACTAATTCTTAACCGATTGGAAATGGGAATATTCCACAAACTTCAATCCATCTGTCGTTTATAAACACTTATGACGAACAAACAATGACATAAACCTAAACGAAAATTTCTATGTTTGGCACACATTACCATAAGTTCCAAATTATGTAATTATTATTATTATTGTTGCCGTCATATCAATCATTTTATAACTATTATGCGTGTCCAACAAGTTTTGTATGCTGAGGAGGACAGAGAGTTTAACATAATTATACGCGTCAGTATGGTATGTACAACTATTAGCCTACATACATATATGTCTACTGTCTACTGTCTACTACAACGTTACGAAAGTTACTGTTTAAAATAAAAAATGAGAAAAATACAAATTACAAAATAATTTCCGTTTCATATTTGGTTAAAAAAATGTGCAAGACAATCCCTTATAAAGAATGTCAACTATTCCGTTAATGAAGTGATTTAAAATGTACAAATAGTTTTTTTTTTGGTTTTTTTTTGGTTTTCTTAAAAACATATTTTTAAGAATTTTATCGTTAAAAAAAAATAAAAATTGTTGAAACAAATTAATGTTAGCCTTTTTTTGGTGGTTAATCCTTATCCAATGTTTTGCTTAAAAAATAATACTGAAAAGCACTTTAATAATTTTTTTGTTTTTCAAATAATTTTTATAAGTACATATATATATATATATATATATATTTATATATACATATGTGTACTTATAGTAAGACATACCAGCGGTTTCATTATCACTTAGATTGGCAACAACAGGGAGTTTTTCTTTTTCTTTTTTTCTTATTTAAAACACACTAAAAAAACGCAACACGCACAGCCAACCAACCAACACGGAAAAACTAATCAACAATTAACTAAACAACAAAACACAAGCAACAAACAAACAAAATGTAGCGATTTGTTGAGAATCACACAAATCCACAACTGTAACTGAATAATTTTGACCATTGCTGTCTAGCTTTATATACCAATGCTCAAAAAATGTTGCAAACAGATTTGAAAAGCCATCGGATTCTAGAGATTTTAGTGGGGAATACGTATCAATGACAATAACAACAACAGCACAAAACATTTATTAAATGATTGTTACTGTTGCTGCTGCTGTGACTGGGAGTTTGTTTGAACTTAAAAGAGCATTAAAACACAAAATTAGTAACAAAGCTTTTTGTTTTTTTTTTGCTTAAAATTTTGTTTAAACAAAGAGTGGTGATGTTTGGTTGGTTGGTTAGTTGGTTGATTGCTTGAACATTTGAAAGTGAGAGTGAAGGAAAAAAAGCTTTTATATACGTATACGTATAATTGCTGTGTCACACGTACACTGTCCGTGTATACATGTGAATTGTATAACACTAACCATTCAATAGCAGCAGTATTGATAATTTTTCTTAAACAAAATATTTTACCTTAATAGCATACAAAACTCCTGCAAAGTTTCCTTTGATTTGTGTTATGTTAAAAAATTATTAAACAAATAAATTTTAAAGCAAATAAAGTATTAATAGAAAAACACTTACAATATAAAAAAATAAATATCAACCATTTTATGTGAAAAATAGAAAAATATTTAATTTTTTTTACACTAATAAATCTAATTTAGCGTGATCCGAGAAATATCAATTTATAAAATTTTTTTTTAGTGAAAAATTAATTCTTTACATGTACATTCAAAGCGTGGGCGTGGCAGGTCCTCTAATAGTGTATTTATGAGGTATAAACTTGCAAGTGTGAGTATGTTTTTTTTTTTAAATTGTGTGCGTGTCTGTTATCCGAACACGCCCATTTTTGGCTTATCGATGGTTTAGATAACTATAAAATTTCAATTTAATAGATCAGTTTTTGTGGCAGATATGTATATAGATTTATGTCGATTGTGGGCGTGGCTCTTGACCGATTTTTCCCATTTTAAGTAGCGTTGCGTGTGCAGAAACGAAAAAAATCTGGGCAAAATTTCAGCGTCCGTGAAAATGTTAACAATAGATAGACACAAAAACACACGGAAACACGGACGCACGGACGCATGTCTAGATCGACTTAGTTTTTGATGCTGATCTAGGATATATGTATATATTTGGGGTATTACAAATCGAATAACAAACTTACTGTACCCTTATCTTATGTAGAGAAAATATAGAGTCTGTTAAGATCACATCTAATCTTATAAGGTGGGATTAAGTCAGATCATCTTGGTTCAACTGGTTCAAATATTAAAAAAAAAATATATATATACAAACAAGTAATACAATAATTAATATTTTAACTGGTTCAAGTATTTAAAAAAAATTTTTTGCAACAATTAAAAATTTTTCTTTTTTTTTTTATTTGATTTTTCTTTATTATTATTTTTGTTTAGTGAAAGGATTTTTATTGAAAATTTTTACGCTTGACTATACGTACGTTGTTGGAATTGATATGTAATTGTGTAATGACCCAAAAAACTAATCATAGCATGTCTACTATACTTGTACAATATAAACATATGCATATGTAGGCGAAGCTTGTATTATATTAACCACACCTTCCATTTATAAAGCAATCACTAAATTGTTTACATCATAGTGCAATGTAAAGAAATTATTAAGCTATAAATTTTTGGAATTTATTAAAGTTTTACTTAAGAAATTTAATTAATATATAATAATTAGCATTCACATTTGACCTATCTACTATGCTGGAAGGATTCGGAAATTCAATTTTTATACCGTGCACCATTTGTGGCAAAGGGTATCTTAAGTTTGTGCGGATAACGGAAAGTGCCATAAGCACCTCCAATTATACCGATCGATTCAGAATCAAAATCCGAATCAATTTAACCATATCCATCTGTCTGTCCATGTAAATTTGAGCGCAAGCTATAGATTACATCATTTGAGATATTTCGATGATATTTGGTACATGAACAGGTAATTGGTTTGTACCAGAAGAATCTTATTGAAAATGAACCGAATTAGACCATATTTTCAACACCCCCTCATATAAGGTACTATTTTAATGATAGAATGTATGTATATGACAAATAACCTCAATTTTTAATATTTTTTGACAAAAATAGATAAAGAATAGCTAATTGGCTTAATAATTTGGATACGATTGGACCATTTTTAGAACCTCTTTCTATATAATAATAATTTTCAAAATTACTTAAATGTCAATGTTTTACGTTTACTGCTACAACTATACTAATTGTTGCTTTCTTGTGGACGTAGGGTATTAAATTGTCGGGTTTGACCAACTATGAAATTTTCATTTGTTTATAAATAAATTATTGTAACAGGTTTTTCAATAAGAACATAACAATTTTGTTGTTTAATATGTAAGCATCCTTGAATAATTTTATTCAACTGTTAACATCAAAATGTTAGGCAAGGTTGACATTTTTATTAGAGTGAAGTTCACAAAGAAGGAGTGTTTGAAAGTTTTTAAAAATTACTAGTGCAATTCTGAGTTGGTTTCAAATAATCGATCGCTATAAACGCGCTCGCAGTAGTCATATAAACGACATCTAATTCCATAGTTAAATGTAGTATGCGTGCTGAATCTTAAAGAAATTTCAGCTCAATATTTCAATTATTATGTATTTTTTTTTTAATAGAAAATTATTATGTCCTTATTGGAAAACCATTTAAGTGAAATTTTAACTTGGACTGCAAGGTAAAGTTTTAATATTTTTTAAAATGATAGCTTGTTGTAATCTTTCAGTATGTTTGTTAAGTGCCTTTTTTATATTTTAGGACTTTTCTAGCCTTTCTTTGGGACTTGCAATTGGTATGAAAAGCTTAGAACATCGTTGCCATAAAGATAGTATAAAACATACTAAATACCATAACTCAGGGAAATGTCACTTTATATACATAGGAAAACTTATAAATAAATATCATGTGTGACCACAGAGAGACTTAACAGCAAACAGCTGCTAATTGTCACTGGCAGGCTTTATCACGTAATAATATTAATACTACAGCTGCCGTTTGGAATTTATCCACTAGTTAATTATAAAATACTTTAGAAAAAAAAAAAATACTTTAGAAAAAAACAAATAAGAAAACTAAATTTGGACTAAGGCCAAATCTTAAATACCTTCCACATGTACATACAAACGGTAGGCGTGGCATGTATATGATAACGCCTTCTAATAGTTGATGTATTACGTATCAGCATACAAGTTGAGTTTTATGTAAAGTATGGCCTTATGTCGCGCAAGAAGCAGGCCGAAACTCCGGTGGAGGGACCAAGTGCTTGATGCCTTGCAAACACTTGGTGTACAAAACTGGAGAAGGCGTGCCAAGGATCGAAGCGCGAGGTAACTGGATAAAGACCTACATAGCTTGTAATCGGCCAGCCATGATGATGAATGGGATATTTATAAAATTTCAACCTCAAATTTCAACCTTATACCTCAATTTGTGTGGCAGATATTTGTCGATTGTGGGCGTGGCTCTTAACCGATTTTGACCATTTTAAATAGCGAATTGGGTGCAGAAACTAAAAGTGTCTGTACTTTGACTCAATATCTTAAAATTTACGACCGTAAAATGCGAACAATAGACGGACACATGGACATACATGTTAAGATCGGCTCAGTTTTTGATGCTGATCAAAAATATATACACTTTGTAGAATCTCTAACATCTTCTTCTGCAAACGTAATTGCAAACTTGGTAACTATACCGTCTACATACGATGTAGAGGGTATAAAAATACAGAAGATATATAATAATAGCAACAACAAAAAAGAAAAAAAAAAACAACTACTAACAATATGATGTGAATGAAAACTGTTTCACGTGCCTCTGGTTATGTCTACGGATATAATCACTACATCATCATCATCATCATCATCATCATCAACAACAACAGCAACACAATCATCATCATTATCAGCAGTGTTGATGTTGATGCTGATGTTGGTATTTAATGTAACGCTTACACGTTTAACGGCATTTATTTTTGTTATTCACTCATCTTTTTTTATCTCTTGCGTTGTGTGTGGTATGGGATGGACGCGCATATAAAACACAACACTTGAATAATTTATAAAAAAAAAAAAATAAAATAAAATAAATTTATATATAAAAAATTATGCAAATTGTTTCAACGACGAATAATAATGTTTCATTGATTTTTTATGGGGTTGTTAAAAATTAAAAACAAAAAAAGGCAGTGTTTAATATTATCTTATCTGATTTTTATTATATTTAATGATCAAAAGTTAAACGGTGATGAAAACAATTACAAAATTGTCTGAGAAATCACTTTAGTGTGAAACAGTTGTAAACAAGTTGAACAAGTTGAGTAGTCCGACCTCTTCTTCTTTAGACCTTTTTCAAACTTTTTCGATATTATTTCATCTCGTTCGACTTCTTTGGACCCCTCTGACTACTTTTTTTGGACCCTTTCCCACCTCATCTGATTCCTTTTAATCTCTTCGCACATTTTTTCTTCCGTTCTTCACCTTTTCTTTTTATGAAGGGACATTTTTCCACCCCTTCAGTCCCTTTATTATCTATCTCTTCCAACTTCTTCCAATACCACCCCACATATACCGTTTCCTACCGATTTCTTTATGACCCCATTTTTTCACCATTTCTGACACCTTATAACCTCTTCTCCTTCTCCGAACTCCACCGAACTGTTTCCCCCCCCGTTTTACGATATCTTCTAAATTTTTCGGATCCATTTTGATCTGACTTACACCGAGTTTTCTGATCCTATCTTCCGACTCCTACCGACTTTCTGACACTTTCCAATCCCTGCTGATACCTTCCAAACCATTCTGACTTCTTCCTTTTAAACTATCTGATACCTTCCGATGCCTACCCACTAAAGGCTTTCATTTTAAGACTCAATTTTAATAATATTTGTGAAAATCAATAGCATTTTCTGTCACATTTTTTTGCTATTATTCATTATTGTTTTCTGTTATATATTTTTTTTAAATACATCCTTTTTTGTTTATTAAGCACTATTTTTATAAAGCAAGTTCGTGTCTTAAATCTTTTATAGTAAATTGGAAATTTCAAAAAAAAAAGTCAACTTGACAAAAACACAAACCTGGCTGAGATCAAACGTGTAATGCTCTATACATCTACATAGAAAAGGGGGGAGCGTCAGGTATTCTGTCTCATAGTGTACGTGTTAAAATGTACAGGTTTGACTTTAAACCTAATAATATTTATAAATTGTGGGCGTGTATGTTATGCGCCTTCACCCATTTGCAGTAAATTAATGAATAAGAAAAAGATTCGCAAATCAACTTTACAGCTTTATTTTTACGGTTCCAAGGGTATTTTTTGAAAATTGGGGACGAACTGACGTCGCAATTATAAATATTATGCTAGTCAAGAATGGATATACTTTGTGCAGACTTTGATGGTTTCTTCTTGGTGTTGCAAACGGTATAAAAAACTCTGTCGACTCTATCAAACACACAAATATTATCAAATTGTATGATTAATGTCGATTGTATTTATTACCACCGGTAACCATTTGACATTCAATATCATGCAGAATTATGTGCAAATTGTGTCAACCTAAGTTGGAAAACGATACCTTGAAATGGCCTTAAGCTACCATACTATTAGAATGGTTAGGTTTTTGGCCACGTACCTTAATACAACAATTGCTGCCATCGCCATATGGAAGACGTTGATCATATAACACCCCACCATACGTTAGTGTCTTACATTTTTGTTTTTGTTTTTTGTTTTTTTGCCTCCCTCCTATTTTGTATTGTTCACAAAGAATAGCAATTACTTGCAATTCTTTCATATTCGTTTGTTTCGAGTTCACATTGTAAAGCATTTCTGTTGGTAATGTTGTTTGAAATTAATGAAAAACGTTATAACTGTGTGGTCTCCAACAATTAGCTAGACCTTTTCATTCAAAACAATAACAATAACAACAACGATAACACAGTTAACAGAAAAATACTTTATTTAGTATTTAAATGTAATGTTTGAGTCTGGGAATAAAGCTGCTGATACTTGTACATGCGAATGCAATGATTGCTTAATAATGTAGTATAAGTACGTGTGTGCGTGTCTGTTCAACTGAATATATTAACTTCAGCTTAATATATTCAGCTTATACGATAAATGTCACACTCACCTTCAATTATACACATCGATTCAGAATCAAAACCCGAATCGATTTAACCATGTCCATCTGTCCGTCTGTTTGTAAGCGCAAGGTCTTAAATTAAAAAGGTCGCATTTTTTGAGATATTTTGATGAAATTTGGTACGTAAACCGATATTGATACAAAGAGGAACCTTTTTGAAAATGGACCGAATCAGACCATGGAACGAATCAGACCATCATCATAATTTAGAACCCCTCTCCATATAAAGTCTTATTATAATGGAAGTTCTTTTATGGCAAGAAATTGCAATTCTGAATATATTTAGACAAAAATTGGTAAATAATAGTTTATTGGCTTAATAATTGGCTGTGATTAATTTGGATCCCAGCGGACCTGTCCTATATATCCCTTCCATATAAAAATATTTCAAGTGGCAATGCCGAAGCCTTTACTGATACAACGAAACGAATTGTAATATAATTTGTGGAACCAAGTGGCGTAGGGTATTATAAGGTTTAACCGATTATAACATTTTCACTTGTTTTTTTTTTCTTTTCGAAATTCATAGGAGAACAACTTTTTTGGAAGTTTCATAATTACGCATTATTGTAAGAGACTTGATCTTGCCGTTTTTTTTTTTTTTTTGTTATTTACCAAAAATAAACTTGTAATATTTTATGGTTTTTGGCAATATCAATTATGTACATATAAAGGTATATTGAAAGGTAGTCGTAATTATTAAGGATAATGTCGATTTCCGCATTTTATAAGAATTTCAATAAAATTTTTATGTCAATAAAACTATTTAGGTCAACTACTGTAGGACTAGTGGATTTTTTTTCCACCTTTAAGCGGATAATTATTTATGAAAACAACTGCTTCACCTTGGGAACATGATGTTACATAATCGTCCATACTTATATATTTTTTTAACCAAACATTAACATCAATGAAGTTAAAGTTTTTGTTAAACTACTTAAAAATTAAATATTCGTCAGAAAGAATTTGACAAAAAAAAAAAAAAAAACAAATAATTTTCATTAACTTTACTTAACTTGACATGACATTATGAAATTCTTTTTAGCAATTTTTAGCAAATTTAATTTTTTTTCTTACAATAATTACCGAAAAAAAATTTTTTTTTTTATCCTTCACAAAAAATGGAAGATATACTATCCTAGCAATGCTTTTGGAACATTCAGAAGATGTTATATTTTTAGTTTGGTATCAAAATCTAAATCGTTCGTTATGAACGTACATATGTCCGTATTTTTCTAATTTTTTTTTCTTTTTTCATAAAGGTAAAATTTAATGCAGACAATTTAAATTTCTTCATATAGGATCTAAATGGTTCATATTCACGTCCACAATGAACAAAAAATCTCTCTATCAGTCACAAAAATAAGGCTTTTTATTTAAATTTAGCTATTGACAATGATAAAAAGTGGATGGGACAAACATGTTCATACACATCAAAAAAAAATTTATATGTAAAAAATTTGAATTATTAAGGGATAGACAAAATTTACACTATTAGAAAGCATACTTTGGTATCTGATGTCCACGCTTCTTTTTCTATATGTTTACAAGAGTAGAGTACTTCAGATTCGGTTTAAGCTAAATGGTGTTGTTTTACTTGTTATGTTTATTTTTTTTTTTTTTTTTAAGTAATTTATCAAACAAACTATTGCTTAATGATTTCCTACAATTAATTGTTAGTAAGTATGCATGTGTTGTGGTATCCGCAAAAAGAATCAACTTTAAAATACCAAATGCTTATAAACACATTTTCACATTATTAACAATAACAATAACAGCAACACCAACACCAATACCACCGCCACCACCGCCACTATCCACACTTAAAACGCTGAAGGCCTCTTTTTGTCTGCCTGCATTAAAGAATTACAAGAAACAAATAATATTACCATTGTTTTTTGCGGCAGATTTCGCTCACATGTCAGCGTGAGCTTGACATGTGTTACAGTTTTACTTTAAGAATGTTGTTTGTTTGTCAGTGTTGTTTAACTATTATTGCTTAACGCGTATAATGTTTTCCATTCAAATATTCTCCTTGGTCCCTGAAGAGCTACTTAGTAGTTGTTATTGTTGGTATTTTTGTTAAAAATTTTAAAATAATAAAAACAAAGACTTATACTTAAAAACATAATTAACTGACCTTCAGTTGTATTCTGTTTAAATGTTTCTATTACAACAAAGAAGAAAAGATATGAAAGGCTGAAGCAAATTCTTAAACCCCTTTAAATATAAATATAAATATAAAATATAAATATAAATATAAATATTAGTAAAATTATAAACTGATTAGGAATATATAAAAATTTTGGATACCTGGAGCCTATTTCTGGTAGTTGCAAATGCATGGACAAGCTAACTGTACCAGTGCGGGATATAGGCAATAAAAAAATAAACAAGAAAAGAATTTTGTGTTAAAAGCTTTACTTCACTTGTAAGACTTAAATGGCAATAATGAGTGCATGTCAACGCGGGCAGATATTACATTGTTGTTGTTGTTGTTGTTATTGTTGTCACCCTTGTTTTATTCCATACTATTACATAATTATTAGAAAACTTTTTACATGTGTAAAATGTGTGTGTGTCTGTGTGCGTGAGGTTATGAAATAAACTAAACTGAGCAAGAGACAACAAGACAATGCCAAACAAAATGTTTTAATTGGTTTCGTTAAGATGGTTACTTAATAATAATTAACAGAAATATTTGATTAAAAGATTTTCCATTTTCCGCATAGATGTTATACAGAATAGATATAAATTGAGTAATTGTTACTCTTTTAACATGTTAAATATAATTAAAATTTTGTAATAATTTTTTTTCGTTTTTTTTTTGTTTTTTTTTTTGTTTTGTTTGTTAATGTCAGTCATTGTCATCATCATCTTATGGTTGTAGAGTGTTTGCCAAGAAGTTGAAGTTGTTTAAGTTTGTGGAATTTTTTAATAATTTATAATTGATTTTATATTGTTTATAATATTTAAAAAAAATTTAATAATTTTATATCAAAATTTATTTTAGTTGGTTGCACTCACACCTCAGATAGCTTTAAGACAACAAAGAAAAGTGAAATTTTTATTGAATAAAAACGTTAAAGCCTTCTACGTTGCATGTAAATAGATATGGTAGAACACTGTTACAGGTCGGAATCAGCTACTTGTCACAGACACTGTTTGTATATGCAGGTGGAGGGTGCTTAAGATTTGGCCTAAGCTAAATTTTTCTACTTGCACCGCTTGTGGAAAGAGGGTATATTAAGTTTGTAATTCCTATATGGCAAATATCACAACTTCTTTTAATTATTTCGATCAATTCAGAAACAAAGTCCCAATCGATTTAACCATGTCCGTCTGTCCATGTTAAATTGTGCGCAAGCTACAGGTCGCATTTTTTGAGTTATTTTCATGAAATTTTTTATAAATGAACCGACAATTGGACAATTTTTAGAACCTCTCCTTATATAAGGTTCTATTATATTGGAAGTCTTTATAAAGAAAAAAATATACCTAATATTATCTGGCAAAATTTTAGGAACAATATTTGATTAGTTTCATACTTTGGCCCAGATTGGACCATTTTTCAGAGCCTCTTCCCATATAATGATATTTCAGAAAGTGACTTATATGGCAGTTTCTCGCATTTACTGATATTATCATAATTTAAAGCGCTAAGTTGTGTAGGGTATGAAAGAGTCTGGCTTGACATACGGCATTTTCACCTGTTTTTCTTGACAACATTTTTATGCTGACCATTAATTAAGATAAAAACCATACAAGTACGTTACAAGTAATAGCTTAACCCGATCAATTAGTTTAAAAACTGTAACTAATGTGAATTTAAAAAAAATAATTTATATAATAAAATTTATCACAAACACAATTTAAAGAAATCTTTTAAAATCATTGAAATTTTTTTTACAAAATATTTACACCGTCTGCAGAACTAATTAATCAGAAACACCTCCAGCCTTAGCATAAACCAATTGCTGTGAAGGTCGTACATTCATGTATAACGAACTGTATCAAAAGTTTTAAACTGCCCACGAATACGTGTAAACGTGTAAAATATAGAGTTTGGATGAAAAATTGATAATTGTATAGTGGTTCATTTAAAAGCTTTTTAATTGATTGAATTAATTTTGATTTTTCCAAGAAAAACATTTAGCGTATCTTTTGCATTTCAAAAAAGAAAAAAAAAAAAAACAAGTAAAAAAACTAAATTTGGTTTAGGTCAAATCTAAAATACCTTACACATACAAACAATGGGCGTGTTAGGCAAATGATGACGCCCTTTAATAATGTACGTACTACATATCAGTTTGCAAGTTGATTTTTACGTGGAGTATGATTTTCTTTTGTAAATTGTGGGCGTGTCTCTTATCCTACCATGCCCATTTTTGAAAAATCGATGGATGGGTTACGCTTAGATATGCATATCGAAGTTCAAGTTCATAGGTCAATATTTGCAGCAGATGTATAGATTTTTGTTGACTGTGGTCGGGGCTGCTAATTTTGTCTAATTTAAATAGCGAAATATATATTAACTTTGTAGGATCCCCGATGCCTCCTTTTGGTCGTTGCAAACGGAATGATAAACTTAGTATACCTCCCATCTTATGTGGATGATATAAAAAGAATATATATCAAATTGTGCAAAAATTCAATTTTCAGTTTCAGTTTCATTTAAGTTAAGTTTGGTTAACATAACGTCAATGTAACGCAATCAGATGCATGTTGTGAAGGTTAGCCTGAATTCATATATTGACCGCATTTTTTCATGCCTCAATTAACTATAATTTAATTCATATTTTAGTGAGACAGTTCTGCTACTAGTAAGTGTTTATGGCGTTAATGTGGTTGCGTGTAGGCAGGCAGGCAGTCACAGTAAATGAGTACAAATTTTCTTAATATTGTCAGTATGTCGTATGTAGATTTTGGTTAGATACTTTTCTTGTCGTTATTTGTTATAGTTGTTGTTATATTATATTATGATTACTAAATCATCGATATTTATATATGGATAGTATAGGCTGGAAAGTCTAATGCATGTCGTAAATTTGAAAATTTTACTACATGCACTTAAAATTGTAACAAATAAATTTTGCAGCAAGTTGACGCCTATAATACAGTCTACGTATTTATACCTATTATATTTATCTAGATGGTAAAAAATTAAAATTAAAAAAAAAAAAAAACAGCGTGAGGAGAAAAGTTGAAATCTCTGGAGTAGCGGCATACGTTGAAATTTTGCAAAAAAAAAAAAAAACTTCAAATACGAAAGCTAATGGGTTAAAAGATGGTGACCACGATTTTGAACGGCTGTCCTCTAACCCAACAACTGCTACAACCTTTACAATGTTAATCGTTTGTTTCTATATTTTTTCCTCACCCTGTATTCGTGCATATGAAGCATATCATTAAATTTTTCTTATATATATATTTTCTGTACAAATATTTAAACATAACATACAGACATAAAATTACAATTTTAAATAACATTTTTCATGAAAGACTTAAGCAACAAACTCGGTTACCATTACTTTTGTTATAAGCTATATAAATAACAAAGTGTTTGCTTGCATGATGATTAAAATCTTTCCTCCGAAAAAAAAAAAAAAAAAACCAAAAAAAAAAATTATTCCTTACTGACATGCTGACTTAGTGTATAATTTCAACAAAATACAATAACAAAAATAATAGCACATACTATAGGAAAATATTGTATCTTGCACAGCATAACAACATAACAGCATAACAATTCCCAAAACGGAAAAAAAAAATCATTAACAATACTGATGGTAGCAAGAAAAATTCACACATATTTTCAATTGTTATTGTTATTGTTGTCATAGCGTTAGCTAGAGAGAGAGAGACATATGTAGATGGATAAATCTAAAAGCAACAAAAACAACAACTAAAAAATAATATGACAATTTACTTGTATGTGGTTGTTGTATATGCATTATGCAATAATTGAAGCTATAAAACACTTGAAGGAAACGCTGTTGATACATGAAAAGGAAGAGCAATCAAAGTGAAATTGTATATAACTTAACAAAAATTAAAAATTAGGTTAGATTCATTCGATTTTTATTATTTTATTGAATAATATAAAAATATTTTTAAAACATAAAAATATTTAAAAAATAAAAAAAATATATAAATTTTTAAATTATAATATTTTATATATAAAAAAACTATAATTTTTTTATATTTCTTATATATATATTATATAAAATAGAAATAAAAAAAATAAAAAATTTATTTAATATTTATAATTTTTTTATATATATTTTAAAAATTAAAAATTTAAGAAATACAAATATTATAAAAATATCTAAAAAAAATTTTTTTTTTAAATATTTTTTATTAAAAGTATTTTTATATACAAGAGTACATATCATCTATACATGCATGAAATTATTTTAGAAAACCATCATAAGATGACATTTAAGTAACGACAAAGAATGGAAAAAAAAAAGTGTATTTCCATTAAATTCATTTATCCTCAGGGTATTATTACACAATAACGTAACATTCGTAACATTCCTCTGTAATGTTTATTACAATATGTATATTGTTTCCATGTCATAATGTATTAAGTTGTCATTATTTGGTTACCTCTGTGTGATTGCCTGGTTAGTTTTGATAAACTTTTATGTACATGATCAGTCATGAGACCACAAATCGTTTATCATCATATCGTTAAAACTTCATCATTAGCTTATAAACAAGAGAGTATGTTGTTTTTTTTGTTTTTTGTTTTTTATTATTTTTTTTTTTTTTATCAAAATTGTATGATCATCTATTGTGTGGTGAAGAGAAGCTTAAATGAAAACAAAACTCATCATAAGTCAGATCAAGTCAAGCGGCTTTTATGATTTACAGAAGTCATTGTTTTTTGTTTTTTTATATAATTATTTACTTTATACACGTTATTTACAAGTAGTTATGATGCTATTACAATGATAATTTATACAAATTTTTGCAATAAATATTGTTAATATATTTCGGGGGTATATTCTACACCATACACACAAAAACCTCCTACATCGGTGATCATTAGTGTTAATAAAATATATATTTAATATATTGTACTTTGTGTATATGTGTGTTCACACGAAAACCAGAACAACATTATCGAGATATAAAATCTACAAGAACAACAAATAACAAGAAAAAGTCCAAGACATGATTTGTTTAAATTTAAATTGTACCTTAAGTCTAATTAAGTAATTTTGTTATGATTTATTTTGAAAGATCGAAACAAAACGAAAACGTGATCACGTTTAGGTGTTTAGCAAAGTCATTCATTAATTCTTGTATAAATATTATATTATAAAATAATACGATTAGATAATTAGTTATTGATAATTAAAGCAAATTATTAAGTCTCCGCCTGGGGTTCCTTACTCCAGCTAAGTTTTAAAAGGCTATAAAACATAATCATTAAATACTATGAGATACTATTTAATAAAAAATAAAGGCAATTTATAAGTTATTTTTCATGTATCTGTACGTTTTACTTATTATTAGCCATTATTTATTTAGATAATTAAGTATGTATATTGAATAAATGTCTCTACGTCCAGGCAAAGTGTTTTGTTTGATTAAAACTAAACTATGAAATAATAAGAGCTACAATTGGCTTAAAATAAATATTAATGGACTCAAATCTAATTGAAAACAAAGTGAAAATAAGTTTTTCAGCTGGACTTTGAATTCGTCTGCCCATGTTGGACTGCTAACCCACCGACAGTTAAGAATGTTACCATAACAGTTGAGACTGATTCGATTGGAAAAGAAGCTGTTAACTTTTAAAATGGAAGGCTTTTTTAGCAAAATTTATTTTTATTACTTGTTCTTAATAAAAACCATTGAAGATAGACTGACAGACATGGTTTTTCTATATCGTTTTTCTTTGCAAACATAGAATTATATTATCGTACCTTTTACTTTTAAATTAAAATTATTTAATGTGAGAACTGTACTGGCTGTAACCAGTTTAGAAGGGTTCGTTATTTTTAATCTTAATTATCTAAATAAGTTACAAAGTACGTTATTTACAATTATGGTTAATAACTATCTAAAGGTAAATTATATAAATGTATAAAACGGCTGGAACGAATAAAAAAAAAAACCCAGATACACATACATATTTATTTATATTAAAAAATACTAATCAAGCATATCCGCAACAAATTATTCTACGTACCACTTGTGGTGGCTAACTTCATATAACTAAATGACCTTGATTAAATGCAATCAAAGTTTAGATTTAGTACTAAACAAAAGAACAAAAAAGACAAAAAGAATAATAAGAATAAATAGATTATAATTGTAACAATAGACTTAAGCAAATAAATTTAAATAGTATTCTACTTGTAAATATTTGCTAAACCGGAATCAAAACTAAACAAAAATTATTCTACCTCAACACACGATTTTTTGTATAATTTATATATTTACTCAACCATAACATAGCATAACATGGTACTGCCGAACTATATGGTTGTTAAGGTTTGATTTACAAATCATTGTAGAAAAATATTTTTAGTATTTTTTTTTTTTTTTTTTTTTGGAAACCATTATAAATGATTTCTATTTATGGTGCATTTATATGAGATAACCTTTCCTTCTTAAACACAACCAATTACCACTAAGTAAGAAAAGTAAATTTAGCCTAGGCCAAATTCTAAATACCCTACACACATACAATTGTGGGCATGGCATATATATATATATATATTACGTCTTTTAGTAGTGTATGTATTACGTATCAGCTTGCATGTCAAGTTTTACGTAGAGTACGGTTTTTTGTAAATTGTGGGCGTGTCTGTTATGCGAAAACATCCATTTTTATATATGCGTAACAAATTTCTTTATCATAGGTCAATTTTTGTGGCAGATAAATAGATTTTTGTCGATTGTGGGAGTGGTTCTTGGCCGATTTTGCTTATTTTAAATAGCGCCTTGCATGCAGAAATTAAAAGTGTTTGTTGAAAATTTCTGCTAAATATCTGAAAATTTGTGAATTCCAACAACAGATGTACATACGGATATACTGATCAAGAATATATATACCTTGTAGAGTCTGCCACGCCTCCTTTTGGTTGTTGCAATCGGAATGATAAATTTCGTATACCTTTCATATTATGTGGAGGGTATAATAAAAATTGAATTTAATACACAAAAGCACACACATACATACACACAAAGAAGTTTGTCAAGACCTTATTTATGAATGAACAGTAAACTAAATGCGGGGCAATCAAGTCAACTTAAATTAACAATTCGTTGACTAAAAACACAATAAAGTGCAAGATTAAAGATAATAATCTGATTATTATCTAAAAGAAAAATACATCAAATTAAGCATAAGTCCGTTGTTTTTTTTATTTTTATTTTTATTTTATTATTTGTTTAATGACCCACTTAATGCATATGGCTACAGACCATACACCAATGGTCATGCGTTTAATTTCTTGGCAGTTATCTGTTTTAAGTTTAAAAAAAAAATATAAATAAATAAAAAAAATTATCAAGCAAAAACGAAACTCATCAATCATGCTATGGATGCATGGCATGAACAATTGTTATGTAATTCTTCCATATAAATGTTTCTCCCGTTTACTGTCTGCCTCTGTCTCTTTGGCCCTCTTCTTAACGCATGCACTTACATTTTACAGTAACATTACAGATTGAAGATTATTTATTTAATTGGGTAAAAAAGTAACAAACAGCCTTGACATAATTTAACCTCAGCATATAAAATCAGGTTGTTTTCTGGTTGAGTTTATTTACGCAGAGTGTACACCTTTTTATTTCTTTGAGTATCAAACAACATGCCGCAATTGTCCATGCTTTATAAAGATCTGTTTTTTGTCTTTCTTGTACCTTCCACTATTGAAGCGTTGAAGTAAGAGGTAACACCTTATTAAGTACTTCACGGTCAAATGACATTCTAGTAAATCAAGATAACAGGTATTAAGTAAATCCACACCAAATTAATTCAATATATGCAATAATTTATATTAAAACAAAACCAACAACCATCATTTATGTGTAATAAAATAAAAAAAACTTTCCTCAACTATTAAATTACGTAATTGATACGGGTATGCTAGCGTGGTTGTAATCGTCTTAAAGTGGAAGGATTTTCTTGTCCTTACTTTCAAGAATACCAAATGAATTGAGACACAGCGCTTAATAGAGGCAGGTTTTAAAAGTCATTGTCCATTTTCAACTACTGGACTGGGTAAAAGTTGTACAAATAATTTTAGTCCGTTTCAATTCAATGTAAAGCAAAATTGTTGGCCAAGTTAATTATGTCATTGGATAAATATATGAAATTGCTTCATAGACAAGTCTATACTAATATCCAATACAAATTGTTGTTTATTAGTTGAGGCAACTAATTTGAAATTTTATAAAGATCTACGTACTGTACTGCAGAACTAAAGAAACTTATAATTAATAATTAAACCCGATCATTTAATACCGTGCGTAGTTCCAAATATACAGCCATTTAATTAAGACATTTTATTTCATCCCGGCTTCTAGTCATATCCGAGTTATTCTTAAATCAAAGTAATTTCCTGAGAAACAACATTAGTGCATACAATTTTTAGGCTACATTAATGATGTTTATTAAACAATTTTGACTTTTTTCATAAAATTAATCAATTAAGGAAAAGGGTATAAGATATAAGCCGATAGGGTCTAAATTTGGTACAGCCAATTATTATGCCAATTAACTATTCTTGATAATAATAAAAAAAAATAAGAATTTCGCATTATAAAGATTTTCTTTTCAATAGGCACGGCTTCCAAAAATGGTCCATTTCTGTTTACTTGCAATAACGTTGTTCGTGACAGAAGTAGAGACGGACAGAGATTCTTAATTGATACATATAAACAATTATACTAAATTTGTCATTCCATTTGCAACACTCCGAAGAACGCATCAGAGACCTTTCGAAGTTTAGATATTCTTGATCAGCGCCTAAAACTAAGTCCGTGTGTTTGTCTGATATTGAGTTGAAACTTTGCATAGACACTTTTAATTTCTGCACGCAGATCTCTATTTAAAATGGGCAAAATCGGTCATGCCCACAATAAAGAAAAATCTACATATCTGCCACAAAAATTGAGCTATGTAATTGAAATTTGTTATGTATATCCCATTCATCGATATGCACCATAAACCATATTCACCAAGCTGATATTAAATACAAACACTATTAGATGGCGTAATCCTGGGCCTGCCACGCCCCTCAATTATATGTAGATGTAGAGGGCATTCAAAATTTGGCCTAAGTAAAATTTGATTATCTGACTACAAATGCCAAACAGACGGACATACATGTCTAGATCGACTTAAACTTTGATACTGATCGAGAATATATATACTTTGTACGGTCACTACTTTGTGGTGTTGCAAGCGGAATGACAAACTTATTATACGCCCTATCTTCAGCTCAATAATTAAATGTAACAAATACTGATTCAATTGAATTTACGGATACAACTCAATCAATGGTAGCGTAAATTGTGGAATCAAGCTGTGCAGAGTATTAAATGGTTGGTAAGAACCGACTGTAATAAAAAATTATCCATTCATTCTCTTCCAATTAAAAGCAATTGCAAAAATTGCTTGCTTCTCAGATGATGAAAAATAAAACAACTTTTTTTTTTTTTTTTGATTTTTTATTTTTATAATTCATTTTTTTTTTTTATATAATACAGTTGTCGTTGTCTCTTTCGGCTGATATTTCTTTTTACCATTTTCACTTATAACACACATACATATTTACAATCACAATAATAATAAAAATAAAGTGAAAATTTACAAAAAACAGGAAAGTCGATTAAATTAAATTAAGGGAAATAGAACAAATATATATACACATACAAATAAAATTTCAATACGATCGCATACCTGGAACATTTTAGCAATTACTTTATAAAAATCAATCAATCAATCAAATAACGTTTTCTTGTTTGTTTGGAGAAAATTTTCGTGAAAAATTTTTTATTTTTTAAATTTACTTAGAAACTAATGGCAGTTAATTTGAATGATACTTAAAGAAGAAGAATTGTTTACAATGTTCTATTTTTTTTTTTCAAAGGATAACATAAAGTCGGAGTCGTTTATATATATATTTAACCAATATTAACAAAATAACAAAGCATACCTAAGGGCAAAAATGTTTTCTTGTTTATAGAATGTTTGACTTTTTTTTATATTTTTTTTGTTTTTTTTTTTTTTTTGTAATAATAAATCGCGTTCACATAGCTTATAGAGGAATAAAAAGAGTTGATTATGAGAAAAATAGAGAGAGAGAGAGAGAGAGAGAAGGAGAGAGAGAGAATGTTTTCAATAAAATTTGAAAAAGAAAACTTGTATTTAAGCTCGTGCAAGTAAAGTGGTCGTTTTGTTGGTCTGCTTCTGCGTTTTTGTTGTATTGTTATTATTGTTTTGCGTGGAAGGAGATTATGAATGAAAGCCCACAATATGAAGTTTGGTTAGTCTAGAGATTGTGTTTATTTGATTTACTTTTTCTTGTGATATCCGCCATGACCGCCTCCAGAAATAATATAACTGCCGCCGCCACCACCTCCACCACTATGACCACCTCCGGAGATTAAATAGCCACCTCCATGACCACCTCCACCTCCTCCACCACCGCCGCTAGATATAATTAAACCGCCCCCATGACCACCCGAAGTGAAACCTGAATAACCGCCACCACCACCTCCACCACCGATGAAGCCACCGCCACCACCTCCAATGTAGCCACCGCCTCCACCTCCACCTCCTCCACCTCCTCCACCACCACCACCACCTACAAGTGCTACACCATGCTGTACAACTGAATGGCCAGTTACGACTGGTACACCTACAGGTACAGGTACGGGTCTTTCCACCGATACTGGTACAGGGCGTTGTACATGTACGGGATAGGGACGATCGACAGAAACTTTAACAGGTACGGGTACAGGTCTGTCGACTGTATATGGTACATGTTTTTCTACTGTATAAGGTTGCGGCACATCAACGGGTACTTTGACAGGGTAGGGGCGATCTACATGTACTGGATAAGGACGATCTACCCGGACGGGAACCTCTACCTTAATTTGTTTCTCCACAACTACTGGGTAAGGCTTTTCGACGGCAACCGGGTAAGGTTTGGGTACAGCCACTTCAACTGGACGATCAACAGGTACATGTACTGGTACTTGAACATGCTTTATGACCTCATACGGTTGCGGTACATTAACTTGCACCTTGACAGGTACTTGAACATGTTTAATGACTTCATAAGGCTGTGGCACGAATACTTTAACTGGTACTTGTACGTGTTTAATCACTTCATAGGGTTGTGGTACGGGCACTTTGACCGGATAAGGACGATCTACGGGTACATGGACCGGTACTTGAACCTTTTTAATAACCTCATAAGGTTGAGGCACTGGAACGGGTACTTTAACATACTCCTTAACGGCTACAGGCACCTTTTTAATCACTTCATATGGTTGGGGTACGGGTACTTTAACTGGCACAGGTACATGTTTATCATGTACCACCGGTACATGTTTGTCATGTACTACTGGATACGGTACACCCTTTGTAATGGTAATGGTTTTTAAAATATCAGCCATTTTACTAATGAGAAATTCATGCGGTACTCCATGAGATACATAGGATCCACCGCCACCACCGTGTCCAGTTAAGAAAATGGCATTACCGCCGCCACCACCGCCACCCCCGCCATAGTAACTACCACCGCCATAGTAACCACCACCATGACCAGCAGCGACCGAACCATGACCTAAGTAGCCAATATCCAAACCGGAATGACCATAACCATAGCCCAACTCCAGAAGACCACGTTTATCTAATTTCTTTTCTAAAGGCACTTTCTTGCTGCCTCCCCCTTCCCCGGCAGCTGATGACTTTTTAGAGGCCGTATCTCCTGCATAAGCGGTAGCCACCAAAACAGTGGCCAGACAAATCTACGAAAATATATAAAAGTAATTATATTTGGTATGGAAAGAATTAAAAAGTTAAACTTGTAAACAAAGTACAATACAATACAATTTACACAATATCTATAACTATAAACATGATTAATTATTATCATAAAACGTGTGAGTGATTAAAGCCTAAAGGCGAATGAAGGAATGAATATATCAATGAACAAGTAGTAGTGAGACGAAGACTGCTTATAAAGTTCATAACTTGTGGGGAGAGCGGATTTTTCTTGAAGCATACCATATATATTACAACATGATTTTAAATATATAATGGAATGCGAAAAATGCGACGTCTTCAATATTTTTTACACTCTGCACCACTTGTGGCAAGGGGTATATTAAGTTTGTGCGAATGTTTGTAACTCCTAAACGGCAAATGCTACACCCAATTTCAATTATTCCAATCGATTCAGAATTAAAATATGAATAGATTTTACCTTGTTTGTCTGTCTGACCAGGTATATTTGTGCGCAAGCTACAGTTTTCATTTTTTTAAATATTTCGTTGAAATTTAATACGAAGACATATCTTTGGACATATGACCCAAAGAGAAACCGGATCGGAACATTTTTAGAACTCCTCCCCCTACAAAATCTTATTCATTTTTAAGATATTTTGATGAAATTTGATACGAAGACATCTACTGGCCCAAAGAGAAACTTTATTGAAAATTTGTCGGACCCCCTACTTATATAAGGTCCTATTATAATGGAAGTCTTTATATGGCTTAAAATCACAATTCTTAATATTTTTCCGAAAAATTATGTGCAGAATAGTTAATTCAGATTATATTTGGCTGGGCCAAATTTGGATCCGATCGGATCATTTTCAGAACCTCTTCCTTTATTATTATATTTCACGAAGTATCTTATGTGGCTGTACAGATACAACCAAACTAATTGTAGCATAATTTAAGGAGCTACGTGGTGTGGAGTATTAAATGGTCGGACTTGACCGATTATAACATTTTTACTTGTTTTTTTATTAAAGAAGAGAGCTAACGACCGCTTAACAGTCAGTGTTGACGGAAACGTGTTTATATTGTTTTAAAACAATTATGGCTTAGTTGGCTCATGACCTGACACATACCTTGTTTGTTTTGATAAATAATTAATACGCTGTGTATATATATATATGGAGTGAGTAATATTTGGACTTAACGGTTTTTTTTTTTGGGTTTTTTTATTAGGTATTCTGGTCAGGTATAACTATAAAGTTATTGTTTCGATTCGTTTGATTTAGATATTCCATTAACTTTCGCTTTCATGCATTAAAAAATAATTGCATTTATGGAGCGCCTGCAGTTGAAGCAATTATTATGCAACATTTCTATGTAACTATTGTAAATGTACTTTGCGTGTGTGGGCGTTTAATAAAAGTGTACCGTACTTTTAAGTATTGTGGCAGGTTGTTGTTATCGTTATAAAATTAATTATAGTTTTCTTTTGCAAAAACTACAATTGTTTTAATTATTAAAACTGAGGAAAAACTTTACTTTCACTAAATAAAAAGCACGGACTGACTGATTAATTGCCTAGAATATAATTACTAACAAGAACAAATTACTGAACTATACTACGCACTGCACTATTAAGTTCCAAAAATTATGGTAGTTTAGTTAGGTCATTAAAGCGAGGTAGTTCTCGATATATCCTTATAGGATATGGAGTACTGAAGACGGTCCTATTCGGTTCATTTTCAATAGAGATTTTCTTTGGGCCAATTCATATTCTTGTACCAAATTTCAACGACATACCTCAAAAAATGCGATCTGCAGCTTGCGCACAAATGTACATGGAATGATAGATGGACAGACGGACATAGTTAAATCGATTCAAATTTTATTCTGAACCTAATATACCCTTTGCCACAAGTGGCGTAGGGTATAAAAAGTTACTTGTTACTTGTTGACTGTTACAAATAAATACGTTTCTTTAGTTATTAAATTAAATAAAATAATAAAAAGTAAAAAAGTATATAAGAACAAATATAGAATTTATAAGAAATAAAATAAAATATATATAATTAATAATAAAAAATATTAATAAATACAACACTTAAAAATTAAAAGTACTAAAATGATATGATATTTATTACTTTATTTTTTAAAGAAAAATTGATCGAGTTGAAAATTAATATTTAGTTTTAAACAAAAGCCAATAATAATAATAAGAGTTTTTTTTGAAAAACGTACTTCTTTAGAAACAATTATTAAACACAAATTAAAAAAAAAAATAATTTTTTTCCCAAATGTTGCACTAAAAAAAGTTATAAAAAGTTAAAAAAAATTTTTTTTTTCATTCTTATAATTTTTTTCTTATAATAATTTATAGAGTAAAAATAAAATAATTTTTCCTTTTTGGTGTAATTTTTTTTTTAGTGCAATATAGGATTTTTTAATTTGTATTTAATAATTTTTTCCGTAAATTATATTATAATTTTTATTATAATTTTTTAAATTAAAAAACATTTTTTTTTTACAATTTTTTCGTTATAAACGAAAAAATTATTTAAATGCAAAAAAAATATGTATTATTAATAATTAACGAAAAAAAATTTTTAATTCTTTATAATAATACAAATAATTTTATATATTTTTTCGTTTTGCGAAAAAAAATTCATAATTTTTTTTAAATTTTTTATTATACTTTTTAAATTATTTTTTTTTTGAATAGTTCTTCAAATTCGTTTTCACCTTATTTTAATACTTACAAACAATTTCATGATGTTTTCGTTGTAAACTCCCCTGTTTCTATAGATTTGTTTTTTAAATGATCAAATAAACACACACTGAAAAAAAAAACAATTAAAATGTTAAAAAAAAGATTGAAATGTAATTTTGTTGTTGCAACTATTGTATGAAAAATTTATTAAAATCAAACAAAAATCACCTTAAAAACAACAAACACCGCACACTTTAAATTTAGTTTTTCACAACAACAACAAATTATATCTATATATATATATAGATATATATATATAAAATAAAAAATACAAGATTTGAAGAATCCGCTACGATTCCAAACCTTTGACTGGATGCTGTCTATGGTCAGTTGGTGGCTTATATACGCCAAACAATTTGTTGCCTTTAAAACCAAAGCATTAAAAAGAGCTCTTGCCACCAGCTTTAAATTATTATTATTGTTGTTTTTTTTTTTATATTTTTTTATTTTTTACTTTTGGTTTTCCAATACAATTTATACTCAAAATGAATATTTTTTGATATAAATGCAGAGCGCAAGAGCATTAAATGTAGTTGTTTGTTGTTGTTTTTATATTAAATTTAATTTGTTTCACTTGGTAAAGGAAAAAAGCTTTTATCGAAAAGTGAGAGTGACTGACAACAAGAGCTTTTTCAAGTGAAGAAAAATCACCAATACACACAAATGTTCACTAATACCAACATAAACGGTTCGCTTGTATTGTGGGTTTGTTGGCGAACTACTAATACTAAGGTAAATATGTTACCACTACCAATGCGATAAATAGTGCAATTGTGTGAGTTTTGAATCGTTTTGGTTTACTAGCCTATATTTTTGATTCAATTGTTGATTTCTTCGTTTTTAATGTTGTTGTCAGGAAATTTTTTTTAATAAAATTTTTGATTAATTTTTTCCTTAAAGAAAATGTTATTAAAATAATTTACCCTATTTTGGAGCGGCTACTTCGTATGGAGTACAATAAAACTAAATAAAAAAAAGGAAATGATAAAAACAATTAGTAAAACGGAGCTACAATATATTAGGCGTGTGCCAAATCTAGGATATCCATCATCATCACCGCCATTTGTATATCTTATGATTTGTCTGTAATAAAGGAAAACCTCTAAAATCTATACGTTTTGTAAAATGTTAGGAAGGTCCACGCTCGGATTTAATTCGTCTTTAATACCAAGGTACCTAAATTATTTATACCCAATTTAGTTTTTAGTCTTATGGTTCAAAAGTAATACGAAAGTAACTTTCAGTAGGATGTCAGAAGAGGTGTGGTCCATACAAAAACCATTTTTATATGTAAAGAGTACTAAGCTATCAAGTATCAGAATATTTGATTAAATAGTTCAGATTTAATAAGAAATTTTTAAAACTGATGCAAATTTGAACACAAGTAAACGTAAATGTGCACGTAAATGTGTTAACTGTTCATATTAATCAGGCCTTGTAAGATTATTCTAAATTATACTATTTTCTATTCAATACTAAATTATACTATTTCCTTTTTAATATATCTTCCGAATAGCTGGTCGAATTTCTACTATTCATATACCGTTAGAATGTACAAATAAAAGCCTAATTTCACTTTTCCTTGAAATATAAATTTACTTTACTAAACTTAAACTTTATAGAGTTGTAGGCCAGTCAGTGAACCGATTTTGCCCATTTTCAATAGGGTACTTTTGACGTTGATAATCAATATTTGTAACAATATTAGTTTCAGTTCGATATATAAAAATTTGTGACTATGAGAGTGCTGAAAGCTTCAGGTGCAAGATTTACGACGCAATTGTGAAGGTGTCCTTTAGCCAATTTTGCCGAATTGCAATAGAGAATCGTAGAAAAACTCAAACATTGCGCATACCCAATTTCAGAGGGATATCTCAATTTTTGCTACTGCAGAGTTCCAACAAAATAGTGTAATATTTACACGGACACACGGACAAACAGTTTGACTAAATCTACTTTTCTATTGATGCTGATTATTAATATATATACTTTTAGGGGTGTGACTCGCCCACTTCTAATACTTACACTGTCTGAATAAAACCATAATAAAACCATTTTTTATTATTCCTATCCTATAATTATGATGATAGGAATAATAAAAAAATAAAGAATCAAAAAGTTCTACCAATTTATCCAAGTCCATTGAATCGTTGTGTCTTTTATGTATTACAAGAATTGCGGAAGAAGATCTCATAAATTCCCCCTTTTGTTGCATTGTTAGTGTGCCAATTGATCGATTTTAGCCAATTTTATTACAATCCATCACCAAAATAACTTCGGTAACAGGGAGAGTTATTTGTACATGCGGACATTGGGTCGTAGGCATAGATATAACGGAGTCAACTACGTATTTGATACTGATTTAGAATAGACAAACTTCTCGTTGTAACCAAAGTACTGTACACACCTATATCCATTATGTATAAAATAATATTGTTTGTAATGAATATGTAGTAAAAGGCAATTGTCAAGTTGTTTCAATATCTACTCTAATATGTTAATTTCCTTGAAACATTTATAATTTTTTCATCAATAGTTATAACAAATTATATATTTGTTCAGTTATAAAAAATATTCATGTATTCGTTAACTCATACATAAACATATTTGAGAAAACAATCTAAACTTGAATCGATTAAGTGGACGTACAGACAGTCACAATTGTTTAGTTAGTTAGGAGGAGTATTATTGAAAGTTCTTTTTTGTGTGTAAAAGTTAAAAAAATATAGAAGATACTTGATACAGAAATTGGATTAGAGAAGATATACAATGATTATGATTAATTTTTATGTTGTAACTTACAAATTAAATCATTTTAAGGAGAATAGTGTTATAGCTTATAAGTATTCGAATCATTCTTCTATTCTATTAGAGCATTTAATACATAATTAATATGGTTGCGTATAATTAGTGGTAACATTTTCAACAGGCGTAATCGTTTCATGGTCATACTTAGTAGGCAACAATATGTTGCATTAGTTATCAAATATTTAAAATTCTTTACACTTTTTTTTTGTATACAGCTTATAATAATAATTATTAGGTATGTTTTAGCTTAGCGGTTGGCACTCTGCGACAATCATTTGGTATTTTATTTTAAAAGGTATAAGTTTTAGAAAAGTCTGCTATAATAGTTTACCAGTAGTATTGATATTGTATTTATGTACATGTACTTGTTTTTTGGCCTAAATATCCTTCTGCCTCCCTCCCTTTTTAACAATTCATTCGGTAGATAAATATGGCTATCTGTCAGTCTTTATTGAAAGGGTATTATTAATAATCCATTCTATCGGTCTAGCTGTCTTCACTTTGTTGCGTTGATACTTTTGTTTTATGGTGAGTTGTTAATAAATGGGTTCACCACGAATATACTTTTATTATTTAGTAACTAAATGTCATATAATTCATTCTAACACAATCTTTTTTGACATAATTTTGAAATATACAGCAAAAAGAGGCAAAGCATTAACAACTATTTTAAAGTATATAATAATAGACTTGATTAAACCACAACTGGTTCCTCATGACTTGATTGATTTGTAAAACTATACCTAAGCATGAAAAGAGCCAAAAATGCTGTTGAGGGGGTGGGTATTTTTAGTTTTAATAGAGACACTTAATTAAAAAATAAATATATGCATGGGAGTTGACTAAAATTTGCTGTCATACAAAAAAAAAAAAAAACTTTGTAGAGCCGTCACTCTACTTTTAAAAACCACACAAATATTTGCAACTGTTGCAAAATAACGAATATTGAAAATTGAAATTGATATTTCTTGTGTAACGCTATGGAAAATGCTAAATAACGACAACATGTCATATTTGGTAATAATGGATGTTATGGGTAGTACGGTGTTTTACAGAACAATAAATATAAACTTGTATGGTTTCTAGTCTGCTTTTAGCAGGTCATATTAAAATATTGTTAGAGTTCTAATAGCAGATCAAGTTGTTATACCCTTGACATAAAATGACGGATACACTAAGTTTGTCATTCCGTTTGCAATACCCTGAAGGAGACGTCAGAAACCCTACAAAGTATATATATTCTTGATCAGCATCACAAGTGGGAGTCAATATAGACATGTCTATCCGTGTGTCTTTCCGTGTGACATTTATAGTTTCTGCACGCAGATAGCTATTTAAAATGGAAAAAATCGGTCAAGAACCACGCCCACAGTCAATGAAAATCTATATATCTGCTAAAAAAAATTGAGCTATGAAGTTGATATCCGGTATTCACATTATCAATTGTCGCATCCATAGATGTTCTAAAAATGGGCGTTGTCGTATAACATACACGCCCACAATGGACTAACAAATATATATATGTCACAAAAATTGATCTATGAACTTGAAATTTGGTGCACATATTTATGGTTACCCCATAAATCAATGTACTAAAAGTGGGCGTGGTCAAATAACAGACGCACCCACAATTTACTTACGTAATACATACTATTAGGCGGCGTCATCATATACTTGCCGCGCCCACTCTTTCTATATAGATGTGGAGGGTATTTAAGAATTGTTCTAAACCAAGTTTAGTTTTCTTACTTGTTTTGAACTCATACTTGGTTGTTGTTTTTGTTGTTGCTTAAAATATATTGTATTTTTTTTGTCAATTATTATTATTATTATTTTTTTATTCATATTCAATTGAAATAATCGATTTTTATTTTATTTAATGGTTAAGCAATTAATCATTATGAGGAATTTTTTTAATTGTTTATTGCTACACGCAGAAAAAGAGTATATTCAGTATGTGTAAATGTTAGTAACTCCTAAAGAGCACAAATGATACATCCATTTTTAGTTATTCAGAATCAAAAGCTGGATCGATTTAACCATGTCCGTCTGTGTGTGCGTAGGCTACAGGTCGCATTTTGTGAGATATTTCAATAAAATTTGGTAAAAGAACATGTATTGGCATAGAGAGAAACCCTATTGAAAATGGACCGCATCGCACCATTTTTAGAACCCCTCTCCATATACGGTCTCATTGTAATGAAAGTCTTTATATGGCAAAAAATTGCAATTTTTAATTTATTTTGACAAAAATTGTTCAAGAATAGTTAATTAGCTTCATATTTGATTGAGACGAATTTGAATCCGATCAGACTATTTTTCGAACCCCTTCCCATATATTTATATGTCACAGAGTAAATTATATGGCAGTGTATACAGATACAACAAAACTAATTGTAGCATATTTTAAGGAGCTAAGTCGTGTGGGGGGTATTAAATGGTCGGACTTGACCGACTATAACATTTTCACTTGTTTTTATTCATTTTACAACAAAACCTTATAGAATTTTAATTTATGGTATAATTTTTAATGGAGTAATAAATATAGTAATAAAATATATATGCATATATATATAACAACAACACACATATGAAAAGTGGAAAATTGAAAATCTATCGCTAAACCGCTTCTTTATGCTTGATTACAATTTATTATCGGATACACTTGCAAGAGCATAACACATATTGTAAGGTAGATACGTTTCACATATTGTTTTAGAAAACCAACCAGCTGTGTAGAGTTGTAATAACAATAACAACAACAATAACAATACCGAAACATCACATGCTATTGCAATAATTGCAATGAATTGTATTTTTTATTGCATCATCCCAATACTAACGAATACTCTATGACAACGGCAACGGTGCAGGCAGCAGGCAGTAGGCAGCAGGCATATTATCTATAACAACCATATTGCATATATCAAAGAATGGTTGGTGGTGATGGTGGTTCATGGATATAAGGATCGAATAAAGCAAAGCCACAGAAACAAAAACCAATGTTTATAACTATCTTGCATGCCACCTCAGACTGTCATGCAACAACAACATACAATACAAATACCGTTGACAGAATTGTAACAACAATTAATATTATTTATTATACCATCACCCCAGTGGGCCATGCTAAGAAATGTGTTGTATTTTTACCTATGCAAACCTACACATACACGCACTCAATACATAGGTTTAGTAGATTGGGCTGTTAGAGTATAATTTAAAAATTGTATGGAGATCGCTTTGTTTTATTTCTTTACATTTTCTTCCCTAAACAAGTGGTTTTGTTGTTGTTGTTGATGTTAATTTTTATTTTAAACACTTTCTATATGTTTAAGTAGAGAAATTTATGCTATTTTATAACCTCCACATACCCTCCATATATATGATATTCTTGATCAACATGAAAATCTTATAGTGATACGCCCGTGTGTCTGTCTGAATGCAGGTTGTTATTGAAAATGGGTGAAATCGGTTAATAGCCATGCCCACAATTAATAATATAATTAGATTATCTATTGATGGGTTTGCTGTATCTACCGTAACTGCAACTGCCGCATAACTTACTTTGTGAAATAAAATTATATGGGGAGGGATTCTAAATATCATCCAATCCAATACATTTTCAAATAAGTTTCTCTTTGGGCCAAATTTTATCGTAATATTAAAAAAAAATGCGAAATACATGAACAGCCAGACAAACATGGGTAAATCGATTCAGATTTTCATTCTGATTCGATTGGTATAATTAAAGGTGGATGTGGCATTTGGCCACAATTGTTGTAGGGTATAAAGAATAGCAAATAAAAAAAGCAATTTTTAAATGAAAACAAATTTAAAACACTATATTGATGTAATAAAAATGGGCGTGGCATGTTAACAATTGTGCTGTTTTTTCAACAACTGTAGCAGTTGTCGTTAAATGAAAAAATTCTGTATAATTTTTTTTTTTTTTAATTTTTACACGCGTCTATTGTTTTATTATGCATCGATTTTGTAAATTATTTAGGAACAAAAAAATCGTAAAATCGTACAGTAGTCAAAGGAATATATTGCTGATTTTTCTTTCTATACTTTACTAGACTTTATATAACAATATCATTCCGTCTTAAGATCATTTGCATTATTAAACATAAAATTATCCAAATATTGAACAAAATCAATAAATAATGGACTCTAAATGAATATTTAATAATAAACTCAATAAATCTGTGTCCAACATAGATGTAAACTACAGTTGTAACTGTCCAAACTATACAAATTAAAATAGAAACAACAAGTGAATTGGATTTATCCTTTCCATTACAAGCATAACGAGTACATAACAATATTAAGCGTTTTGTGTTTTTTAAAAACTTATTTAAAAAAATCTGTTGTAATATGCATTAGCAAGAACAACCACAACCACAACAGCAACAGCAACAGCAAAACAAATCACGAGCTTCTACCTTAGAGTCACTGAAAATATGTCTTTTGCGTGATCTACAAAAGCATGTTAAAGCAAAAAAAAAAAAAAAGAAAAAGACATCAAATTGTGCTGAATGAAAATTTCCATCCAGCTTTTAGTTATAAACTCTATTTAGTGCAATACCTATTAAAGTAAGTAAATTATAAATCACGATTTTGACCAAAACATTATATATGGAGCTCTTAAGTGTTATGCAAGAAAAAAAAAAAGGATTTGGTTTTTTTTTTTTTTTTCTTAAGAATCATATACACTGTTAAACATGCAAATTGGTTGTTGTTGTTGTTGTTGTTGTTGTTGTTGTTTTACAAATATTGTAGTACAATAACTAAAACACGACTATGTAAAAAAAAAAAAAAAAACAGAACACAAAAATAATGATTGTTAGCCTTTCCTTTTGTGGGGGGTATCAGACCAGTTATCAATTCAGTCTTTACTCTAATATATGAGAATTTTGTGTCGCTGTTGGGTTATTTTTTATGATGGCCATTCGCTTTAACGTCTTTTGTGTTATGCAGAATAAAGGCTTATTCTATATAATGGTGATATTTTTTTGTTTTGGTTTTTTTTTTTCTGTGAATTTTTGCATGCTTAATTTTCCATGGAGATTAGTAACCATGATTAGTCGAATGATTAATTATTTCAGACAAACTTTAAACAACGTTTTAATTATCTTAAGAAAGGAAGGAGGTGTTTATTATTTTTTTATTTTTTTTTTTTTTGCAACTAACCGGCGGTCATTTGTAGTTGAATTAAAAAAATAATAAAATTTATTTTATTGCAAAATAATTCATGTACTTATTACAACCTGCACCACTGCTGGCAAAGGGTATATTAAGCTTGTGCGGACATTAATAATATACCTGCCACGCCCACCGTTTGTATGTAGATCTGGAAAGTATTTAAGATTTGGCCTAGTTTTAGGCTACATTTAGTTTTATAACATGTTTTCCTTTGTGTTTAGGGGCCATACTAAACTATAACTAGTTTTCGAAAAAAAACCTCTTTTTATTCCATTTATTTTAAAAAAAAAAGAACTATTAAACCATTCTACTTTATTATTATTTTATTTTAAATTAATTATGGATTTCAAGCATTTTTTTTTTACAATTTCCTTTAAGCTCATAAGCTGTGTATAAGTGTCTGTACATGTCTGTTGATTGCTTAAGATCTTAATAGTGTCCAAGCATACTACAAGCACTTGCTACTAGGTTTGTTTTATATATTGTACATAAGTGCATGTTCCACTTAAGTAAGTGTTCAAACATTTTCATTTTAATGAAATGCATTTTGGGCAAAATTGGAAACCAGAGCATATTGATTTATGTGTGTGTACAATACTTATTAAAAATTCTATTACAGGGTATAAGTATTTTATAATAACTTTTAAACCATTTTGTAGGCTACAAAAAGTAATTTTCGACGATTAACCTCTTGCTTGGAGGCCAATTTAATTATAATGTATTTTATGTATGCATGTCCATGAAGAAACAATATAAACCAAATTATACCGCGGCGAACATTAATACGAAGCACAATCAGTTTGTTGGACTTTTCATACAATTCACAAGCATATAAAAATAAAATCATAATTTACATTAGAATAAGTTCATTCGCATGCTAAAGTCGGCGGAAGCTTAAGCTGAAAATTTGGCCACCAGAAATGGGTGTGTCTGGGGATATAATGAATTAAATCAATTCATATGAGATTTATGAATGAAACACATGTCTGCAGCATAAAAAAGTTCTCACCGAAATGCAAAAATTATATTATTATTAAGAAGAAGTGGTTTTGTACCAAACAATCAATAAAGTATACACGTAAGTTGTTGCGGTTGTAATGTATGAATATTTCCAGTTACTTAGTTCTTTACAAATGTATAAAGTTCAACTTGCGGTTCAAATATAGTTCCAGAGAACGTAGTAAATGGGTCTAAAAAGAGTGCTGTTAGATAAGCAAAACAGTTTCCTGTTATATAAATAAAACTTAAATGTTTTATTGTATAAATATAACGCTGCCACAATAGTGTTAAAAAATATATATTTTTAATTTACTTTACTTAATAGTTTTCTTTACTATAGAAAATTTTAGTACGTCTTCAGATTTTACAATTGTAAAATTTTCTATTCAAATATAAACTGTTATACAACAATATATATAATGTTGAAACTGTTATACTATAATATATAAATATAAGATGCAATAATATAAGTTTAATTTAGATAACTATTATAGTTTTATAATGTTTTATTAAATATAGGTTGGAAAGCATTTCAGGTATTTTTAATAAATTATTGTAATAAGAAGATGTAGGAAAAATAAATTTGGCTTAAGCGGAATCTTACATACCCTGCACATTTATACTAATATAAAAAATAATTTTATATGTAAGTTATAGAGAAGAATAGCGTATGATGGCACAGTCTTTTTCCATTTGTTTTAATCGTAACTATATTTTTTATTATATATGATTTAATTGATTTATTTAATGGAGTTTATATTTTTTCAATTATTGAAGCGAGCAGTAATGAAATATTCGAAGCTGTTATAAAGAAAGAAGAGAGTAGCCTATGATGGCACAGTTTTTTTTTTTTTTTAATTTTAATTGTGCATAACAAACTAAAAGTATTATACACTTATTGTAACTGTTATAATATATAAAACTGTTATATTCTATATAGACCAAAAAATCTCTAAATCTATAAAAATGAAAATAAGAATTTAAAAAATCTATCCAAATAAAAATGAAATCTTATGAACTCTCAACCATACATACACATATATGTTACGTATTGTATAATTGAACTATTGAATGAGTTTTATAAAAAAAAAAAGAACCTATCAAGTAATTATGTCTACTTATCTGTACGTGGTTATATTTTAATTCAATCTCTGATGTGAATTTGATATAAAGCCTTTGCACGTATTTAATGTCCGTAAAATTTTCTTAATAATTTAGTTGTTGTTATTATTGTTGTTATATTGCCTTAAAAGTTGTTGAAAAACATTAATTTTTTAACACTAAAAGTTGTTGTTTTTTGTTTTTGTTTTTGTTTTGGGTACAATCACAATCAAACCATAAATGATGATAAAAATCTTTTTGTTATAAACGTGTGCGTATCCATGTGAGGTGGTTGGTTTGTTTATCTGATAACCTGATTTATTGACAGTTAGAGCATATAAAAATGATGATTATGTAATGTCTTTAGCTGAGAGATCACCACACAGCAACAGCAATAACAACAACAACAACAACAACAACTACGATAATAATAACAATGTGGTATGTTTACTTACGAAAATGGTAAAAATCTCTGTTGATTGCCTACAAAATAAAAAAACTAAACCAAACCAAACCAAACTGAATCATGCCATGCTATGCCACCTGCCAACAGCTGCCTACTACTGCTACTGCTAACATTACACTACAATCTTTACCTAAGTTTAAGATGTTATTATAGTTGGCGGTATTGTTGTTGTTGTTGTTATTATTATTATTATTATTATTGTAACAACTATTGCTACCACTGACATAAATACGAAAAGACCGTACCGAAGCACACAAAAACCAACCATTGCACAAACGTAACTTTTACATACATTCACACCATACAAGTATCTTTGTAAGATATTTAAAAAAAAAAGAAAAAACCATGTGATGTGTTGCACAAAGAAGTGAATTAGAGCACCTTATAGAAAAAATGTAGTACAACAGCGACAATATTTTGTGAAAAGCGTACCTTCTCAATGCATTCGAAAACTGCATAAAACCACAACATACATATGTATAAACATAATCATTAGTAGTAATAATTTGACAGAAGAAGTTATTAAATAACAACGAAATGAATTTTTTTGTGTAATTTTCGGCGATATGACACAATCACCATCTTAAGCCAAGTGTGTGCGTATGTATGCGCTAACGAAATACCTTTCTAATCATATTACACACGTTATTAATGTTTAAGTTAGTTGAATGATTTTTTTTCAATATTAAAACATTGATTCAATGTTTTTACACACACACACTTCCAATCATATAAATAAAACCAATTGGTATAAAATTTTAATAAAAGAAAAAATTATAGATTTCTTATGTAAGATTTATTATACACATATTGACCGGGTGACCATTACCAGGACTAAAGCATTCAATTTCGTACCATTCACTGCAATTACACGGTGGCTTGTGTTTGATAATCGGCAAAGGCGTTTTCCTTCGTGTGCACACAAACTGTTGTACAATTAACTAAATAAGAAAAAAAAAAAAAAAACAAAGAAAGAAAAAACGATTTTGAAATTATTATATGTGCTTCATACCTTAATACTGCCTCTCGGTTTGTTCACGTACAATTATTTATTGGTCTATCTCTCTATCTATCTGTCTGTCTGTCTCCTATGTAGATTAAACACAATAAGTTTGGAAATTTTCCGGCATTTATGCGTTAACTTAAGTTATTATGTATCCGTATATTTTTGTTAATAATTCTATTTTTTTATTTTTGTTTTGAATATCGATTTCGTAAATTTTCTGGTTTCTGTGAAGTTGAAAATGATTTTAGGACTTCTACAGCTACAATAAGAAGAAAATTACTTTTGCTTTTTACTACAAATAATGTTTATTTTTAACATTTATTTGTTGCACCCCTTAACTGGAGGTGATTATACTCAATTAACCACAAACTAGAAATTTAGTATATGTATTTATAATGAGTCCTTTCACCGATACACGCCCACAATTTATAAAAAAAAACAAGTGAAAATGTTTGCTTCACAAATCATCAGTTTAGTTGTGTTAGTAAACGCCTTGTTACCATATACTCTCATCTTGAAACATAATTGTATGGGAAGGGGTTGTAAAAATAGTCCGATCGAGTCTAAATTGGGTACAGCCAAGACCAATACATGTACTCGTATATGACTCGAATTTCACTGAAATATCTCAAAAAATACGACTTGTAGCTTAAGCACAAATTTACATGGATAGACAGACGGACATGTTTAAATCGATTCAGATTTTGATTTTGAATAGATCGGTGTATTTTAAGGTAGGTGTGACATTTGCCTTGTAAATTGATATATAATCTATGCATTCTTTGAAAGCTTAATCAGATACCTGCCACACCCATTATTTGTATATAAATCTGGAGGCAATTTATGATTTAATTTAAACGAACTAAAGTTTTAATTAATTTCATTCCATACTTAAAATGTTCAAAAACGATTTGAAAGTTTTTCATTAACGAAATTAAATATTTCGCCCATGTTTAGGTAAATATTTGTGTCGGAATACTTTTAACAAATTATTGATTCTTGTTCAGTTAAACATTTAATCAATGCGTTACAATTTTTCACATTACAACGTTTTGTTTTGTATTCGATAAAAAATAAAAATAAAAAAATACAGAAAAATAAAAAATTACACACATTTACACACGTTATAAACAATGATTAATTATAGGAATTAACAGAAAAACCAGTAGTAGCAGACAAATGAAAGCGTTCAAAACGAATTTTAAACACTTGTTCATAAAAAAAAAAAACAAATTAAACAATTTCTTTACATAATAGATTACAAAGAACACTTGCAAAAAAAAAGTTTAAAGGGATAGTCTCCAGGTATAAATACAAAAAAAATTTTAATAAATTATTGTTGCTTTTTTTAAGCTAATCTTTCTTTCATTCTTAATTTCTTTTTTACTTTTATTGATTTGTTTTATATTTATTTATATATTTAATAAATCTACAAGACTGTCTGTCAATTTCTTTCCATTCACGTTACATAACGTTTAGTTTATTTAAAATCACTACGCATAAATTATTTATAACGTTGTAAAGTGCAGATCTGGGTTAAACTATTTTTTACTACGTTTTTAATTACGTAAATTGTGTATGAAATGTTGCCGAAAGAAGGAGCATTAACTAAAGTGTGGTGTGAGCAAATATTAAAGGTTTGAGACGAATTCGGAATAGGCATCCTTTTACTGGAATCAATTTATCATTCTTCACAATTAATTAGACAGAAAATATTGATTGTATAAGAACTTTACTAAACAAGTCATTCTTGATTCTTGTAATTCTGTTCTCAGTTAATTATTTATATAAATTCATTTACTTGAAAGAGAAAAAATAGCATTAAATCATTTGTAATGGAATCAAAGAATAACAATTCATAGAATTAAAGTGAATAAAATTACTCATCATTCGGAATTTACACTTGTACAGGGGATGAACAAAATAATATAAACAGTATGCAATATATGAACATCATGTTGCATGATGCCGTGTATATATTGAACTATTCAGACACTCTATTATGCGAAGAATTGCTGCTGTTCTAAATGATGGCTTAACACCTTAATAATAAATAAATATTGTGCATATGTGAGGTGTTCATATAATTTTGTCCATGCCCTGTATATGTTAGATAAAACACTTTGTCAAAATGTTTGCAACTAGTTAGATAATTAGCTATATCTGTCTACCTATCTTAGAATGGAATGGGAATGACTCTGCTGTACGAGAAATTATAGATATCCAATAAAAACTTTGTAGAACTTTTCGAAGTATATAGAAATAGCTTTAAAAAGTCATGAGCACCATACCAAAAAATTTGGGATGGACAAGTTTTTTATCTTACCCGAATCTACACTATAGATTAGAATCACTCTGGGATTTAAAATTATAATATATTTCTCAATTATGGGCGTGCCTTTGATAAAAAAATGTCCATGGGAAGTTTTTTAAATTTAGATAGGATCAATATAATTTTATCGATTAAAATTTTTTTTTCGATTTTTCACTAACCATTTAAAATGAATTGATTTTCAATTCGTTTAAGCGCTATTTTTAATTTTAATCTATACAAACAATTATTGAATATTTCAATTACTTTATTTTTAGTCCTTAAATCTACTTTCAATAAACATTTCATCATATTTTTAATCGATTTATTATTTCAATCGATCGTATATGCATCATATGTTACGATGAATAGACAGCCAGCCTGATTGTTATATAATGCTTCATTTTATTGTATATTTAGGGGTGGGTATGCAATCACCAAAACTAACAACTTTTATAAAAAATGTAGTTTAACATGAATCTTGTTGTTATTGCCGATGCCGTTATTATGTTTAAAGCATTTTGATTGAATTTTAAATATCACAAAATACATACTTCGTGTATAATTATAAAAACAAAAACTAAAATGTTGTAATGAAATGCTAAAAAAACACACATAAAAAACATTTACTTAGTACAGTTTTTATTTTTGTGTAAATTTTTCAATAGTTCAATAATGGAATATTTTCTTAAGTAATTGTTTTGGTATTATTTATTAAAAGTACAATTGTGTGGAATAATTTCGGTTCGATGAATCATAGCCTGTCACTTTATCGTAACAATCGCCAATATATTGTTTTTTTATGCTAAATAATAAATATCATTTAGTATTTACTTCAAAAAATAGTTGCATGGCATTATGACATGTGTGTCAAGTCTTAAAAATGATATAACGTGTTGCACAATTTAGTGGTCTAATTAAGTGTTGCAGTTAGTTGTCAAATAACTTTTTTCGTTCTTGATGCTAATAATTATGAAAGTGGTCCAAGTCAAAATTAAACAAGTAAGTTTGCCTTAGGCCCAAACCTTTAATAGTGCTTATTTTATGTGACATGTTAACATTCAAGTAGAATTTTTTTTGTGCGAGTGTTTGTTTTCCTATCGCGCCCATTTGTGTCGAATTTTTACTTCGTAGCTTTATTTTTTCTTTGTGGCTAATATATAGTTTTTTTTTAATTGTTGGCGTGGCGTTCAACCGATTTTGGCCAATTTAAATAAGATATATTTGTACAAAATTTCAACTCAAAACCTTAATATTTACGACCGTGAAAACGCACATAATAGAGGGACATACGGACACGTCCAAATCCGCGACACCTCAGGTGTCCGCTGTCTGTCCATGTAAAAGGACATGTGTTGGCCCAAAAATTAACCCTATTAAAAATATACTGAATCGGGCCACTTTTAGAACCCCTTCCCATATATAATGGAAGTCTTTATATAGCAAATTTTTATTATTTTTGGACAAAATTGGGCGAAGAATTGTTAATTAGCTAAATAATAGGATGTTCCAAACTTAGACCCTATCAAACTATTTTTAGAATCCAAGTAGCTTAGTGGTGTAGGGTATAGTCAGGCGTGACTGACTTGTTTTATACGTACCTATTATATATTAAAAAAATCGATTTTAATGTAAAAAAATCTTGTTGTTTTTTTGTGATTATTTTCACTCTACATTAACATATTAAACAACCTTTAAAAAAGGGCACTTTTATCATTCTAACGGTTTAATTCTTTCTTTGTAATATTCAATTTTATTCGATTAAATTGGAGTCTATAACGTAACTTTACAATAAAGTCCTCCCTTGTAGAAACGAAAGACGTGCTACAACAACTGTTACTTATGCAGTTTCATTAAAATCTAAGAATCGCAAACCTTCTACACATTAAAACAAATAATCTGCAGATCTAAATCAATTACAATGCTTTAAAAGAGTTAGAAAGATGGTAGGGCTGATTCAATTAATCCAGAAAGAGATTTTAAGTCGCAAACGTATGCACCTTAAAAAGTTTACATTTCAATTAATTTTTACTTCAAATATTTCAAGGTAGTATTTTGAAAATTTTAAATTGATTTCATTTTTACAACAATTTCATATATTTTAACTTAATTAATTAAAATTGTTTATAAGCAATTTTTCTATTGTTACACTTGAGCAATTTTTATTGTTAAACAGCAACCAACACAATCATTAATCATAAAAAAAAAAAAATATATAATCAAAGTTAATGTTAGAGGAAATATTTTGTAATATTATTATTTTTTAATGTTAATAAATTAAGTCTTAATCTGAAGCTATTAATAATCATAAGAAATATGTTTACTAGCAATAGAATGCCCTCTAAATATTAAATTCAACTCAACAGCATTTTAGTTAAAGGTCGTTTTCACAGCAAATAATAATAATAATAATAATAATATGATAATGAAAGAAAAAAATTTCAACTTAAATTAGTAAAAAGGTAGATTTTGGTTTAAAACGGGCTGCAACAGAAACAGAAACGGATGATGAAAGGTAATACAAATGCTGTTAACAAGTGTAGGTATTGTTATTGTTTTTATACCATCCACATAGTATGTGGGGGGTATACTAAGTTTGTCATTCCGTTTGAAGTACCCAGACGAAGGTCACTACCAAGTATATATATTCTTGATCATCGTCAACAACTGAGTCCAGGGCATGTATTTTCATGTGTCCCTTGTTGGTGTTCTCATGGTTGTAAATTTTGAGATATTGAGCTGAAATGTAGAAATGTACTTTTAGTTTTTGCACGTAGATCCCTATTTAAATGGACAAAATCGGTCAAGAACCATGCCCACAATCGATAAAAATATATTTATCTGCTACAAAAATTGAGCTATTAGGTTGATATCCAGTGTACACATTAAAAATTATCGCATCCTTCAATGTTTCAATAATGGGCGTGGTTGCATAACATACACGCCCACAATAGACAATAATCTGTATATATACCATAAAAATTGAGCTAAGAATTTTAAAATTGATACACATGTCTACCCTTCATCGATGTGCCAAAAATGGGCGTGGTAAGTAAAAAAAAAATAAGTAAAAACACGCCCATAATTTACAAAAAACCATACTCAACGTAAAATTCGATTTGCAAGCTGATATAGTATATACACCATACATTAGTATAATTTTAAGACCACCGTTCTTGTGTAGATGTGGAGGGTATTTAAGATTCGGCCTAAGCCAAATTTAATTTCTTCACTTGTTTAGCTTTTAGTTCAGTTTAATAAATGATTGTGAAAAGTCATAACATTACCAAAAAAAAAAAAAAAAAGGGTGTGTAATTGTCTAAATCAGTCAGTCTCAGTTCTCAAGCAATATAATTTTTAGCCATTCTTCATGTTTCTTCTCTTTACTCGCTCAACTGCGTTTACTACGATTACAGTTCTATATTAGCTAAATACAATAAGAACAACATCTGTGTTATTTTGCACTTTAAAATCCAACACTAACAACAACTAATATGAAACAATAATCTTGATCTTTAAGTAAAGAAGAAATAAGAAAAAAAAAAAGCAAGAAAACCGATAATGTTAACGTTACTTTACTTTAGCTGTACATTGTGGTAGAATTCTAATTCTATTCTAATTGAATCATTAAAAAAAGAGCTTTTTCTTCAGTTTTAATCAAATCCGTTACGCTGTAATTTTTTTTTTTTTTTAATTTGACATTAATGAATTATAATATTTTTTATAATGCACATGAAACATAAAAACAAGATACATGAAAAACTAGTTTTTAGTTTAGAAAAAAAAAATAAAAATTTTAAAAACATTATATAATATCACGATACCGAGCGGTAAAGCGAGATCATTATTAAATTATCATAATTTTAGTTTTGTTTTGTAACACTACCACATAAACAATGAGATTATGATTCTAAAGATATAGAAGTTGACAAAAAAATTTCTGTAGAGGCACTCATAAACATTTATGAGCATTTGGTAGCACTTTATAGTGGTTTTAAAAATTATTAAATTATTAGAAATTATTAAATTTAAATTTTCACGACTTTTCAATTTGCTTGAAGACGATTTTGGTTGGTTGTGCTCAACCTCAAGCTCTTGTGAGCAGTGACTAGACATGTTAGTATTGTTGTTGTTGTCTTCCCTATTGTTGTAGAGTTACTGTTGTCTTTTCTATATTTAATGTTGTTGTTATTGATTATTATTATCATTATTATATTGTTGTTGTTGTAAATGTTTTGCTGTAATCGTTTATACTTCTTCTTCTTCTTCTTCTTCTTCTTCTTCTTCTTCTTCTATTGTTGTTGTTGTTTTTGTTGTTGTTTTTGTTGTTGTTGTTTTTGTCTTTTTTCTTCTATTCGTTATTATTGTTGTTCTTATAATTTCAGTTGTTTTTTTTTTTTTGTAATTGATATTTTTGTTGTAATTATTGTTAGTGTTGTTCTTTTTATTCTTATTGTTTTTGCTTTTTATTATACCCATCATCATAATGATTGTTTCTGTTGCATTCTTTTAATCCTGCACTACTTACTGTTGTACATTTTCCGAAATTGATCTGAAATTTGGTAAATGTACGTATTTACCGTTTTTGTATTTTAAATATGAATCTATAAGCCACGCCCCTAATTTATCTATCTATTTTCAAAAGTTAAGCTATGAAATTGAAATTTGATGCATATATTTATAAATAATGCGTCTATTGATGTGCCCAAAATGGGGCATGGTCGGATAATTAATAAAAACATTTTTACAAAAACTTATTTGACTCAAAATCGCACTTGTGCGTTGACACATAATATATACTACTCTAGAGCATAATAAGGTGTCTGCCACACCCTCGAGGGGTACTTAAATGTAAATAAGTTCTTGTCCTTTTACAAGTTGTGCACACCTTTACAACACAACACAACACAACACAACACAACACAACACAAGTCGTGTATGTACTTCATTATCTTTGCGTCCGCATAATACAATACAAGTATAAGAAATTATTGAATTTGTTTGTTAAATTTATTACACGTACAACATGCAACAAAACAGTGAAACTGTAAACGAGATAATGATGATAATACATAATAATCAAAATTATTAGACAGAATTACATTTTATACACGCAGCACATACAAATGGGAGTTTTTTTACAATATGTGGACGGAGCGACTAACAAATAAATGCAAAAAAAAGTACAATTTATTTGATATGCAGCTTTAGACTGCACATGTAATATTAATGGCTCCCCTTTGGTCAAAGATTTTTTAAATTTATAATTTTCCTTTTTTTTTTAGTTTTTTTAGTTTTTTAGTTTTTTCTTGTTGCTAATATAGAATGCATACATACATGCATACATACTAATAAAGAATAACAAACAAACAAATGTAATAATAACAACAACAAACAAATTTTTTCTTAACCTCATTTCTAATATTCGTAGCTTTTCAAGTATGACTTATAAATGCATTTCGGTATGAACAGTAACAACAACAATAATAATATTAAATTAAAATATATATAAAAAAAAAAAAAAAAACATACATGCATAAAACAAAAATTAGACAGTACAGTAAGCCAGCCTGTCCACTTGATTGTGTCTCTACAACGCTAAATGTAAGTATGTGTGTGTGCATGTGTGTTTAAAATTGTTGCACTTTTTGACCATTGCAAGACCATCCGTTACATGCAACTATAGACACGCTTAAACTTATTTGAGACCATTTAACTAGAGCAACATGAAATAAAAGGGGGACCGCATTATTACTACAATACATACGATGTGTGGATTAGACACTGGCAGCAACAGCGGCGAACATTAACAGCACAGTAGCCAACGAACTAGACAGATGCTAAATGCAACGACTCTTCACTGCATGTGTAGTGTAGCGTTGTGTATGAACATGAAAAACAAGTTGAGAAAATTATATATTCGATTTAAGTAGAATCCTGACCACCTTGCTCCGCATTAATATGTTTTTTTTTTTGTTTTTGTTTTTGCTTTTGTTTTTTTATTATTATGATTTTTTTCATGTAGGCGCAACATGAAAACAAAAACACTTTTTGTTGCTTTGATAGCCTTCAATAAATCACTTTAAACTGACAATAAAATATGTTTAAAAGGTGCTGGCAACCTTATCAACTGTACCTACCAACTAGGTGCGAGTGCAACTAGACTTGGATTAGATTTAATAGGCAACGAAATGATTGAACGTTATAATGTTGGAAATTGTTTTAACGCTAACCTCACACACCGGCACTCCTATTTATAATAATAAATCACATGTTGCACGAATCATTATGTTATTCGCAATCCTCTCCGTCACCACCATGTCACCTATTGAATACCATCTCAGTTCCGGTGGGGGTTACAAAGGTCTCTTAATACCGAGAGGCCTAAAAATTGCACAAAATGTTTATTTCATCCAAGAATCGCCGAAAGTAACTTTACCCGCTAGTGCTCAGCCGTTTTCTTTTTACATCATTTTTTTTTCCTAATAATTCATTATCCATTCAACTTTGCTAACTTGTTACCATCTTTCTAACAAATATAATATAATTTCACATCCTTATGTATACTTTCGTGTAGCGAATGAAAAAAAAATTTTTTTTTTAATTTTTTTTTTTTTATTAAAATTATATACAATAACTTCAACGGTTTGACTGACTTGTTGTACAAAAAAATGTACATTGTACAAAGTAAAGGGTAGATCGAGAGGTTGGGTGAGATGTTGACTATGCATGAGACTATACATTAAATGTTGTTGTACATGCATACCTGTCGGTTAGGCAGCCATCATACATCACTATTCAATATACGTATGGAGATAATTGTTAGATTGCGATTACACATACTGGTCCACTAGTCCACTGGCCAGAGACCAAATGCTTCAGCTAAGTTAGCATCCGTCTAACTATTGCACACATTTTTATTTTTATTTTTTTTAATTTTATTTTATATATACAAAGTTTTTGTTGACCAAAAAAAAAAAAAAAAAAAAAGAATTAATGGTTTTTAATTTATGTGGTGTACAGATAAATAACACACACACACACCAAAAATAAAAATAAAAATTATAAACTAGAAAATTTATTTTCGTTCAATTTTAACACAATTTAGTGCAATTTTATAAGAATTTTTTTTTTTATTACGTAATTTGTTGTTGTTGTTGGTGGTTATGAATTGTTGTAGATTTAATTAAAATTAGACGATCGAAACGTAGTAGAAGAGAAAAAAAAATTATTACCTTGTTTACCCTGGATCATGCAAAAAAATAATATATCAAAATTTTTTTTCTTTTTCATTAAATTATATCCAAAATTTAACATTGAGTCATTGCAACTAAGAAATATATGCTCACACCACTTATATATGTAATTGACCGAGTATTTGGTCAAAGATTTATTGCTTTTAGGTAAAATAATTATCTAGACTTTTCATACCATTTATGGCATGAGGTGGACAATTTTGTTATGTTAGATTCGCTTCGATGCTTCGGCTTCTGTTGAATAATTTTTAAAATAATTTGTTGGCATTTTAAGAGATGGTTAGTATTAAACATATACCCGATAGAACCCTTATATTGTATAATTATACACTCCACATAAAATACTAAGTTTATCATTCCGTTTGCAACACCCAGAAGGAGGCTTTAGTATATATTCTTGATCAGCATCAAAAACTGAGACAATCTACATAGTTACTTATGTCAATCTTTCCATTTCTTGTTCGCACTCTAACGGTTGTAAAATTTGAGATATTGAACTGAATATTTACGCACATTGATATTTAAATTGGGAATAATCGGTTAAGAATCGCGCCCACAATCTATATATAAATATATATCTGTTACAAAAATTTAGCTATAAAGCTGAAATTTGTTGTAAATATTTATAATTATAGCATACATAGATGTGCCAAAAATGGGCATGGTCTCTTAACAGAATTGCCCAAAATTTATAAAAAAACAATTTCAGCGTAAAACTCGTAATCAATCAACGTAATATGTACACAAGTATGGGGCGAAATCATATACTTTCCACGCCCATCGTTTGTAAATATATATAGAGGATATTTAAGTTTTGGTCTCAACCAAACTCAGTTTTTTTACTTATTTCTTATTACTAAGCCAGCTGGAATTTTTTACATTCATTTGTGGTGTAAAAAATATGTTTAAGTTGAAGTACGATTATAATAAGTTAGGGTACCAAGAGGTCAGACTTGACCATTAATAATTTTTGTTTTTTTTTTTTCTCATATGGAATACAAAAGGTCGTAACCAATCCATAAACATCAAGCCATACATGGTAAACAAAGTAAAAAAACAATTGAATAACTTTTGTGTGGCACAATGCTCAATGGACAAAATTATGAACTTCTTATGGAATTTACCATTTATTTATAATGAATCATTTATATACATATGTTTTTTTTTCAGATATTTCGTTTCTACCATTTTACAATTTCAAATTTATCGTGGTATGTGTCGGGCAGCCAATCAATATAATCCCAACGATCCGCGCAAACCTTTACATCAATGTGACATTTATCGGCAACCAAAAGCGGGCAATTTATTAAAGTGAGTATTAAAAGAAAAATAACACTTATTATCTTCTCTCCTTATATGTTATTATTATTAACATATATGCATAAATATAAATTGTAGACAAATCATGTCCAAGGGGGCGTCACAGCCGTGGCAAGAGGTTTTAGAAGAGGCTTTAGGCGAGGGCCGCCTAGACGGCAGTGCTTTGCGTGAATATTTCGCACCATTAGAGGAGTGGTTGCGTTTAGAAAATTTACGCACTAATGAATATGTGGGCTGGAATTATGATGGTGATTATTGTAAACGCAGTATTGAAACGGCGGGCTTGCAAGTATTTGGCGGTTATTATAATAACGCCGACAGACAGTATTTGCATGTATACCAATTATCAATAATATGTGGTATTATGCGTTTAATAACAAAATTTATTTAGCCATGTGTATATATATATATATACTTTTTTATATCAATAATCATAAAAATATGCAATAAGTGATTTCAAAAATAACTTTTTTTTTTTTTATTAATGTCTTATTAAAAATACGTTTTTTTTTGTACAAAAACTAAATGTCTAAGTATTTTTTTTCAAGTTTTGAGTAAATATTTGGGTAATAAATTTTATAAAAAAAAAAAAAAAACAGGTAAGAAAACTAACTTTGGCTTAGAAAGAATCTTAAATACCCTCAATATCTAGAACAGCAGGCGTGGCACGTTTGTGATTACGCTCTCGAATAGTGTACAGTCCGAGTTTTAAGCTGAGTATGGTTTTTTGTAAATTGTTGGCGTGCCTGTTATTCGGCCATGCCCATTTTTGGTACATCGATGAACAGGCTAATTATGCAGATTCATACCAAGTTTCAATTTCTTAGGTTAATTTTTGTGACAAATAAATATATTTTAGTTGATTGTGGGCGTGGCTCTTGACAGATTTTGTCTATTTTAAAGAGCGATCTGCGTGAAAAAATATTAAGAAGGTCTAATTCAGCTCAATATCTCATAATTTACGACCGTGAGAATGCCAACAACTGATGGACATACGGACACACAGTTTTTGATGCTGTAGGGTCTCTGACACCTTCTTCTGGATGTTGAAAACGGAATGACAAACTTAGTATACTCCCCATTTGTAGGGTATAACAATTTATAAAAATAAGTAAAAAAATCACTAATAATAACGACTCAATGAAATTTGCACAATTGCCAATTTTTGATTTTATTTTCCTATAAAAATGAAAAAAAAAAATCGAATTATTCTAAATAATTTAAAACAATTTCAATGTCAATGTTTTACGAGCCCCACCCTAAAAATACAGAAAAAAGTAAATAGAGAAAAAAAAAATATATAATTTATGAACGAACAGACACTTTATAAACCTGCTTAGCATTGATTACCAGGTAAGTGTGTGTAAGCCCAAGTCCAGTAAGAGGATTGCGGGTTATTCAGGTTATCTATAGCACACGCCAAAGTGCGTAATCGTGCGTATTATTGTGAAGACAGTGCAGAGCAGTTTCAGACACAAGTTTCTGGCTAAAACTTTTATTTATCCACATAAAGTGTTTATTTATTTACTTTTTTTTCCTTTTTTCTTAGATAAATATTGTATATTTGGCATTATTATTGTTGTTTTTATGCCTTGTGTTAGTAATACTCATGTTGTTAATATTTCAATTTTACACTTATTTAATATTTGTAAGAAACAGTGAGAAATTGTTTGATTGAATTGTTAAATTCAGTCTATTTGTTTTCTCCAACTTAGGACTGACATTTTTATACCCTCCTAATAAGTTATATACAAATATTTATATATAAGAGCGATATACCAAGTCTGTCATATCATTTGAAACACCCAAAAAGTATATATTTTCTTGATCAGCATCAAAAACTGAGTCGATCTTAACATGTATGTCCGTGCTATTCGCTATTTAAAATGAGTATAATTGGAAAAGAAGCACGCCCACAATCGCCAAAAATCTATATGTTTATAATTATCCAATCCATCGATGTGCCAAAAATGGGTGTGATTTGATGAGCCCATAATTTACAAAAAACTATACTCGACTTGCAAACTGATGCGTCAAACATATACTTTTAGTAGATGTGGAGGGTATTTAAGATTTGGCCTAAGCCAAATTTAGTTTTCTTACTTGTTTTTTTTTTTTTTCAAGTATGTCCAATTTATATATTTATCTTGCGTATTATCTAATATTAAACTCAAGTTGTTAATGGGAAATGGGGGAGATACAAGGAACAAGTATAAAAAGTTATATTCGGCTTAAAGCAAATGCTGGTTGACCTATTGTGTTAAGGTATATTACTGATTACAATGCTTATGAATGGGATTTTATTGCAGTCTACGAAGGAAAAACTATTTAATATTTAATAATATACATATGTGCGTGTCCTTCAATCCATTTTTGTCGATTTTTTTATACCAAATTACGCAAAAAGACACTTCTCTCGAGTTTGGAATTGACATCAGAAATATTTCAAATAGGTCAACTTATTTATATAAATAAGTCTACGATTAACAAAGAAAAAATTCTTGAAATCTTTTTTCTGTTATCGTTTTTATTGCTCTTTGGGAGATGCATATGACCAATTTTTGATACAGTTTTAAATGTCAGAAACTAAACAGGTAATGATACCGATTTTTCAATTTATTCGTTTATTATTAAAAGACTGACGGACATAGACACTCAGTTGAGATGATTAAAAATTTGATGTTGATTAAAACTATATTTACTTGAATAAGTTTCTAAAGCCTCCTTCTGAGGGTTGTAAACATTACGACAAAGTAAATATAAGCTCGAATCCTAGACGATGCGTAACATATAACAAAGAATTTCCATCCCAACTACAAGTTTTTTTAATAAAGAGAAAATCCAATCATTTAGGAAGTTAATGCAACAACACTTGATTCTCAACGTATGAACCATTAAGTTAAGGGCACACAAACCCACACACACCCACACACACACACTCATCATATATGATATTTTATTAAGGGAATATAACGACAGCAGTAAATGACAACGACAGACATTCATTCAATTGAATTAAATTTAATAAAATGATACTTTACATGTAAGACACAGACATAATGACACTGATCAGCAGCAACATTACTTACGCATATAGTCATTGCACATATGATAGCAACAACAGCAGCAGCATTATGCAAGTAAGGGAGAGAGATTGATTTAAACTATATTACGAGCATAAATTCTATACATTATTGGAGATAGTTTGGAGAGATTTATGTGCAATAACAATAACACTTGTTTGTTTGTTTTTATACCCACCATCATTTTGTTCCGTTTGTTTTCATGTATTTTGCGCAATTCCCACCTTTCATAGAACTCTAAAGAAACTAAAACGTTTAGTTAAGCGGCTACATTTTATACGCATTACACCATAAGCGGATTGAAAAAAAAAAAATTCAGAAAAATAAATAAAAATTAAATTTCACAAAAAAAAAAAAAAAAAATGCTTTCATTCATATATTGTTTCGTTTTGCAAATCATTTTCATTAACTGCTCCGTTAAGGCAATTGATTCTACGTTAAATATTAATACCGATTTAATGACTCGAATAGCAGATGATAATAAACTTAATACTGGTCTTAAAATTAATAATAAACAAAATTTATTAAGTAATAAAGTGGAAAATCATTTAAATGTAAATAATACAAAATCATTACCAAAGCTAACCGATGATAATGATAATCACGTTTGTTTACGGGAAGAACAATATATTGAAGAGGTGCGTATACCATCAAAGGAACCGGTTCGTATACGCAGCTCTACCTGGTGCATGGAATTTCCACCACGCTGTTCAAATTATAAAACGGAAATGCGTGAAGTGATTAAAGTACAGGTGGGTGAGTGAGATTGTTACAAATAAAAATAAAATAAAAGAAAAAAAAATATTCGATTTTTTCATATGACAAAAAAACCTTGAATTGTTTCTTATTTAGTTTTTGTTGTAGAGCCTGCTAAAGTGTAATCATTTAACTTATTTTAGTATTTCGTTCTAAGTCGCTGCTTAACTTATACGATTGTATTATTATTCTCTACCCACAAACAGATGTACTAACATGACTAAATCAAAATTATTATTATTATTATGGTAATAAATAAATATTTCCTTAATAGTTAAGGTGAAGTTAAGCTGTCAAAAGTTTAAGTTTTAGGGAGTCACTAAGGGCGCGTCCCTAATGCACGACTCGGCTATCAATATTGATCACGAATATATATATTTTTGCGGGTGTTCCTTGCACCTTTCAAATATTTCCAAATGATTGAACAAAACACATATACCCCCATCACTTGGGCCCCGCCCTGAAACGGAGTACCGGAATAGGTGCTTCGTCCAAGGATCACGGGGCAACAGTAATATGCTAATGATCCAATTATAAATAGATACCATGGACAAGATCCAGGTATCAAAACAAAAATCGTAGCAAATAAAATTCAAACGGGACACCAGCCCGTGGGTAATAGGCTACCTGAATCTGGGAGACCTCTAGGGGTCGACAGTCCTACCAAAGACTAAGTTTGGTACCGCGGGGTACTGGAGCCCCAAGAACTAAGGTTCTTGCCAGTACGTACTTTTGGGTAGGCCCCCTTGTGGGAGCATCGCGGGGGCTGTAAAATCGCTGGTAGTGCATGGTTGAAAACCCTGGTTACCAAGGGGTGAACTCTACATAGCCTATGATGTAAGTTCTAAAATTGGGACCTCCTTCGGGGGGGGCGCCCAGGGACGCTCAATTCCCTTATAAACGTCCACTCTATGTCTCAACGATGGGTATTGGACGATAAACACACAACATACATACCCCCATCACTATTTTGATAGTGGGTATAAAAGGGTATTTTGGCTTAACAATTATTTCAAATTGGAAAAAACTACACTGATCAACAAAAAAAGTGAAAATTTTCATTACAATTACAGTCTCTTCGCTTTTCTTCATCTTTTAAATTGATCAAAAATGCACCATAAGCGATGGAAAGCCCCTTAGTTTTTTATTATGTTTGAAAAAGTATATTTTATTAAATAGTTTTACTTAAAAAAAAAAAATATATATAAATGTGTCTAAGAAGATCATTTCCAAACAACATTTCTTTGTAATATTTTTGACAATCAAGGAACGATTGAATACTCGTCATGTGTAACTAAAGCAATAAATTTTTACATATATATACAGAAGTTGAACAAAATAATGTGAATACTCGTCACGTTGTTTACATTGCATGTTGTTCATATTATTTTGTTCATTTTCGAATCAAAATATTAGACATAAAACTCCAAACAAAATGTTCACTCCTTTTCTTGATCAGTGTTCATAGTAATTGCAGTTAAATATATTTAACTTCCGTTTTCATTTATGAAACCTTAACTAAACAATTAAAAACAAGTTTCAAAAACTACTATTCAAAATAGAAATTTCCTTATATTATAAAAATGTAACGCATGACAAAGAAAATAAACAAAAATTTAAGAATTGTCTGTAAATCCAAAATTGTAAAATTTTATTAAATAATTATTAAGATAAATCATAAAAAATGTTGCTCTTTTTTGACATTCTACATATTTCTTTAAAATTTTATTTGATTTTTCAAACAATTTCAAACCCCCACCAGGTGTTGAAATACACGGAAAAAAATCAATTATTAATATTATGTTATGTGACATTAACCAAATGAAAAATTTATTGACATTATCAAAAAAAAAAATATAAATAAATAAATAAATAAATAAATAAAAATATTGTACGTATCATATTTCCAATAATAAATCGTGTTATAGCCTCAACTTGTTGCAATAACACGTAAATATGAAAATCAATTTCAAGTAGTAGTGATCACATATGTTGCCGTGTGACTTCATTACCACTTCATATTAATATTAACAATTAATGGATGTAGTAATAAGACTTGATATCTAATATATATATGTATGTATATAACGTACAATCGCATAAGAAAAACTGTACGCTTACTTGATCAAATGGGAAATGATGTCGTCACATTTAACATAAAAAAAAAATACGTTCAAATATCAGAGTATCAGGTTTTCTATAAAAATGCAGACCATACACCCAAACACTCATATCCACACACAATTCATTTAGACTTTTAATGTTATAACATATGTACCAAAAGGCACCTAAGCGTGATTTCATGTCTATTTGAGCAACAAAAATCTAAAATTTCACTTTCTAATATCAGTTTTCAGTGTTTAGAAGTTGTTTTCAATTTCATATATAGGAAGTGCTTTTTTTCAAGGAAGCCGAACAGCACAGCGATAGACAGTGAACTGCAAACAGAGAGAGAGAGATAGAGAGAGAGACAGCATTGATTTGATTAATAATGTTATGTGTAATATTTATATAATATTACACCAATTGAGATTGAGTGCGTATTTAGATGACATAATGTTGAGAACAGGTTTTAAAAAGTTACCTCAACAACACTTTTCTTAATACTCAGTTTTTGTTTTCTTTTAAATATCGCGACTGCTAGGTAAGGATAAGCGAAGGATTAGGGTTTTTCCTTTTCTCCTTTTCTCTTTTTCTTTTTTTTTTTGTATTGAAGAGTAGTCCTACCGCATTTACCCACCACAATCCAAACGCTAATCAATACTTTAAATATACTTTTTAGCATAATTATGGGCAAAGGTTTTCTAACTAATTATTATGAGAAGAAGAACAAGAAGAAGAAGAAGAAGAAGAAGAAGTGATTACACGATTGTTGACTTTAACGATTTTCCTTTAAAGTTGTTGAATGATTTTTTTAATATATATTATGGTAGGTATTTAGACAACTGGTTGCTGTCATACAAACATATTAAATTATTTGACTTAATGCGTAATGTGTATACGTACGTTACATGGTAGTGGTTGTTGTTGTTATTGTTGTTGTTGTTTATGTATGAAATATGAACATGATTACCAATTTTTCAATTCAATTTAGATTGATGATTAAGTACAACACAAACATAGCAGCAACAGCAACAATGACAACAACACTGACAGGAAAATCATGAAATAAAAAAAAAAAATACCAATAAATATGTATTTGTGGCGTAACTGTGTCAGTGTGTTATTCCGTCAGTCAGTCAGTCAGTCAGTCAGTCAGTGAGGAAAAGTTGAGGCACTCCACTGAAGGAATTGTGTGTAAAGTTTGATGTAAATTTTTTATTACATATTACATGTTTTATTTTTTTTTCGTGCATGTTGATAAAAGTTTATTTAAATTTATACAAATAATTCAGGTTTGTGGGTATTTCGTTGTTGTTGTTGTTGTTGTTGTTGTTGTTGTAAGATGATTGCATAGTTTGAAGATCTTGTTTATAATTATTAAATTTACTTCAAATGTCCGTCAGGCCGTCTGTCCATCATTCGTATATAGTATGAAAGTTGATAACTGTATAAGTAAGCACATAATTATTTAATTTTTTGTTGTTTAATTTTTATGATACAAAACCGCCTTTAGACTACCCCACCAACAACCACAACACTTAATAAATAAACAGGTGAAGGAAAAGGAGTAAAAAAAAAAAATTAAACTAGGCTTTGGCCAAATTTTAAATACTCTCCACAATAATGTACAAACGGGGGGCTTGACAGATGCCTGATTGTATCCTCTACAGTTTATGGTTTCATATATGTATCAGATCAAAAGGAAAAACAGTTGTGAGCCCATTTTTTACACGTTCAAGTATCAGTTAATTATAAATTCAAACTTCAGATTATTGCCAATTGTGGGTGTGGGGCACTTGACAGATTGTGCTTAATTAAAGGACAAACCTACGTATGAAAACTAAACAAAATTTTATCTCAATATGCGACACCTGGCGTTTTAACACTACTACACGGACATACAGACAGTTTTGGCTAGATGGACACTGATTTAAATGCTGTTCAATAATATATATACTCGTATATATAATAATATAGTATTTTATAAGCTATCTAACGCCTTGTTTAAAATATATAACAATTTTAGTATACCCTGCCATTTCCATGTTGTGTGGAGGGTATAAAAGTGATGTAATTTGCTCTTAGTTACATATGCACGAAAAGTGTTAGTTTGGAAAGGTAATCTAATGTCCCCCTCCTCGTGCATATGGTACTTGTATAATATATTTCAGTATTCATTTAAATGCAAATTAAAATCGCGTTTGTTTTCCCTCATTGCAATACAATACGTATTCATAATATTTCATTTTTTCACCTGTTGCTGATGCTGTTGCTGTTGCTGCCGCCATTGCTGCTGCTGGTTTATTATAATATGCTAAATTATGAAATCTGGATTAAATGGATGGAATATTATATAATAGAGATACGTGCTGGTAATTTAATCTTAGGAAAGAGTAAAAAGAAACGAAAAAATTGCATGAGGAACATGAAACCGAAATATGTTTTTATAAGACTTCAATTTTCTTTTTTCTTTGTTAACATAAATATGTTACGCAGTCAATGTTTGTGTATATTATTGCTTGTCAGATGTGATGATATGAGTTTTTTTTTTTTTTTCTGTGGGTATATATGAAATATGAGTAAATTTTATTTTTATACTCATAACAATTTAAAGTCTGCTGCAATTAGCATTAATAAGTTGTACGCATAATAAGGAGGGAGTAACACGCAATAGCATCTATTTAGTAACCTAGTTGGTGCAGGCTTTGTCTTAACAAAATTTACATGCTTTGAGATGCACTTTTAAATGCAGTTCAGAAGAAAATTGAAAATAAAAATACTTTTAGATAGAATTTGAACTTGTTCATTATGTAGAGACCGATGAAGATTAAGAAGAATTGTGGCCAGACAACATAGAACTAACGCGACAAAAGTGACAGACAAACTATTCAGACACTCTACAAATGTACACATATTCTGCAAAAAATTGCAGCTGTTCTAAAAGCGTATGGTGGCCAACACCTTAGGTATCTGAAAATGTCAGACTGAGACGTCGGAATACATACTCAGCAGAAGCAGACATTGCATTTTCGGTAAATTTGTGATAACATTAGAGGAAATCTGAAGCTCTGAGCCCAGGAAAATCCTGATCTACTATAAAAGCCTATAATTTCCCAAAAGTCAGGGCTTGCACAAAAGACCCAATAGCTCATGTAATTAATAAATATTGTAAATATGTCAGGTGTTCATATTATTTTGTACATATCAGCGTAGAACTCATATGGCTCAGGGTACATTTTAAGCTGCAACTCATTGCGAAAGCGCCCTGAACCCAAAGACCTTTGCGCAGAACTTTTCTAACGAACATCCCTGGAAAAGTCGCACCATTCTGTCTCATTCTTTATACTTAGTTACTACACAGATAAGGAGATTTTCCGCTTAAACTCTAAACTGACATTATTGGAGTTATTTCTCCAATAATTGCATTACGTTTAGTTCAATATATTGTAAATAATGAATAATGAATAATCCATCTTATACATATATAATTAAAGTATTATTTCATATCGTATCATAACACAGTTCTCCGATTACGGATAAATTTTGGATAAATTGCAAGTAATTTTAATTTTTTTTATTTTTTTTATTTTTCTTTTAAATCTATAACTAACTCCAATTTATTATATTGCAAAATCTTAATTTATTTTGTTTTCAAGCAAACTCTTAATACAACATATTTTTCTTTGGGTTTTTATAGAAGTATATTTGTTACAAATGAATGAGTCTGGTATCAAGAAAGACAATAACAAAAACAAAAATAAAAATGAAAATAAAAAATTATAAATTGAGCGTTTTGTGGTACATTTTGTGGTCAGTTTAGTCTAATGATATAAAATTAAAGTGTGCACAAAGCTTGGATAAATGAATTTATAAGATAATAAAAAGTGTTGGTTATTGTGCAATTTGCTGTTTATTGTGTGTGTGAATTATTTAAATTGGTAACGGTAACTTATAACCACGATATTAGTTCAGTTGTGGTTACGGTTAAATTTAAATAGAAACGGATAAAGGAAATTATGGTTTAACTAAGTACTGTAATACTTGGTAGATATTTGATTTTGTCTAAATCTCACACTATGTTGACATTTTGTCAAAATATACATAAATTTAAGATAACGTACCTGTTACCGGCCAATAAATCTTACATTTCAAAATTTTTGCAATTAAACACAATTCAAACCATAAATTAATCAATTTAACTGTAAACATTTTTTTATTTTAAATAATTGCATTATTAATTGAAAACATTTTAAATGTTATTTGCTATTATAAGAGAAGGTATAAAAAAAAAATAAATAAATAAAAACAATTTTAAGGAAAAGCCGACAAACGTAAACCATTTAACACACAGACTTACTCCAGTTTTTGTTTAGTTTTTAATGTAAAGGAAAAAAAAAATTTTTTTTTTTTTTTTTTAAATCAAACCAAACCAACCCACTGCTCGACTAGACGAATTGAATATTTCCTGGTTTGTTGTTATTGGGCAACAGGTTTTCCTTAACAAATACAATAGACGAGCTAGCCTCTGTTGTATTGTTATACATATACCATATGTATGTATTGATACTATTATTAAAAAAAAAAAAAAAAAAAAATTTGAAAAAAAAAAAATTATCAAAAACGTTCATACTTGTATATATAGTATCGTACACATATAATAAGCATGTGTTTGCTCGACTAACACATTTTTGTTATGGCGGAGGTAAAAGTAGGCAGCTACACTCTCCAAAATTGATTAGCACATATTGCATTGAGTTTTTTTTTTTTTTTTTTTTTTTTTTTGAAATTTTTTTCTCTTATTGGTGTTGTTGATAAAACTTGTGCAAACAGGATGCCGCCTATAACACATAAATAACAACAACAACAATAACAATCTGACTTTATATTTATAATGTAGCTGTTAATAGTTTTTATTTGAAGCGCTCTAATACTGTCTTGTGTGTATATTATGGCGATGTGACCATTAAAAGCTGCTAAACTACTCTCGATATAAAGGAGTAGGATAATGACCCCTGCCAGCCAAGAGTGAACAAATGCAATGTGCCACATATACATGTATTAGTTTTGATGCATAATCAACAATTTTATAGGTGAACCAGAAAACTGCAAAATTTTCATTATATGCAACAACTTGATGTTATATAAAGAGTTTGAAATAATTTATATTTCCAATAACTTATATTTAGGAGGTTATCAAATATTGGCAATAGTTTCAGGTAAAATATTTCAATAATTGGAATAATAGCTAATAGTCTGTAAGGTGAACGTCCTTACTATTTAAGTTTTTTTACCAGGAAATCTATGCGAGGACAAGTTTTAAAGAAACTTTATGACTGCCTACTAAGTAGATAATTAAGACATGTCGCTAGAAAGAATTCGAGAGCAGATTAATAAGCAGACTATTCGACAGATCTGTTAACATACTTTAAGGCTGGCTACTGAACAAAACACTCGGAAGATTAATAAATAAACTAGTTGTCAGATCCATCAGGCAGACTATTATACAGATTCCTAGATACACTGTTAGAGGGATTATGAAAGAGACAGGCTACAAGACAGATTCTTACAGGACTACTAGACAAACTATTAGACGAACTTCTAGAAAGACTTGAACTTCGAAACAAACTTTGCACAAAAACTATTAAACAGTCTTAAGTATTGGCTGCTAGAAAAACTACGAGGCGGATTAATAGAATGACTACTAAAGATACTAATAGGGAGATTCTTAGAAAAACAGAAAAAAAGCAAATTTCTAGACAGAGACCAGTTGACATACATTTAGAAATACCAGTAGACAGACTAGAAAACAGACATCCAGACAAACTACAAGGCACATAAGAGATGCAGTGGGCAGGGTGTACTTCTAGAGAAGCTCTTAAAAAAGATTTCTACGTAGACAGACTATTAAGAAAGCACAGTATGATGATAAATTTATTACTCTTTACCACTAGACATACTTCCTAAAAATACTTAGACAGTCTATTACCCACATAAGAGGTGCAGTGTACTAGTGACTTGTGGAAAGACTCTAAAAGAAATTTCTACGTAGACAGGCTTCTACACAAACATAATATTTTTTATTATAATAATAAGTTCATTACTCTTCACAAAAAAAAAAAAAAAAAAAAAAAAATACTTTACGTAGTCTTCCCATATTATTATTAAATATAACTGCATGTGGACAATAGCACAGCATACTGTTCACACAAATTCATTGAAAATTTCCTGCTCTTATTAATTCATACGTTACAATACAATTACCCTCCAAACAATAACCTGCAATCAACACAATGGTATAATAAAAGCATCAGAAAGATGGGATTTTTTAAATGAGATCATAAATGGAATAACTAGTACTTGAACTTTAATACAATTACAAAATTGATATTCCAGTCGACCAGTATTGTCGACTTTTTGAAGGTATACACTTAGGCTCAGATTTATTTTTCTCTATTTCTTTATTTAGCAGAATTTAACAAAGACACGAACCATACGTTTTTGCTGTGTTGGATATGAAGGTAATATCTCGATTAATGATACGATTTGCAAGCCGGTGTGTCGTGGTGGCTGTGGTCGTGGATATTGTATGAAGCCAGACATATGCAGCTGTGAACCGGGCTATATGGGCAAACATTGCACTCAACGTGAGTAACTTTTATAAGGAAATAGAATTTTAATTAATTAATTTAAAACGACTTACTAGATAGCTGCACATACATAATGAGTCGGTTGACAGTATTATGAAATGAATTTTTCAATAGAATTTTGTTAAGTTTATGTTTATGTAAAATTTCTAAGTAAAATCATTACGGAATATATAGAGGGGACATTCTCATTGACTTGCCTTTTATAGGATTTAAAGGAACAATAATTTTTATTAAAATGTCTCTGAAAATAATGAGAAATTACCGAACGCATCATCATTTCTTGACTCTAAGTTGTGGTTACATTGTAAATATTACAGGGTGTGATCACGATCATTGGGGCTTAAATTGTTTTAACGTTTGTCAATGTCTTAATGGAGCGGTATGTGATAATAAATCTGGTTTGTGCCACTGTACCACTGGCTGGACGGGAAATTTGTAAGTACTTTGTACAAAAACTATTCTTTCGCTTGTTCTTCTCATTATTCTCATATTAAATAGCTGTGAAAAAACCTGTCCGTTGGGTACTCATGGAGTAATGTGCCGTAAGGTGTGTGAATGCGAGAATAAGCAGTGTAATCCTCAAACGGGTGCTTGCGCAGTAGAGTCCGCTTCCAATGAGACACATGTTTTTATTGCCAATTTAAATTCTACCATTGCCAATATCACCAACAATTTAGATCGTTTAGCTAAAAATATTGATAACATTGCTGGCAATACAACAAACGATAAAATTGGTGACATTTTAGAGGCAACTACCCCCAAACCCGAAGCGGAAGTGTTTGTTATTAAGCAAGAGGATGCAATTAATGGTCATACACCGAAAATTATTGTCCATCAAGCAGGTACAGGATTATTCGATAATCTACAAAATGGCGTTAAAACGTCTGAGGTTATACATGTGATTACCAATGGCTTAGATGGTCACAATAACCGAAGTCGTGCAGAAACCATGGAAATGGCCGGTTTTGCAAATATCCCGGTACAAAAAGAAGATCATCTAAAAGTGATTGTACCGCAATCCCAAGAGCATGAGACCAACTTACTTAGCATGATATTGATTATATTGCTGGTGGTGTTGGTGGCTATAGCTTTGGGTTTTCTTTATGTCTATCGTCGATATCATATACATAAGGCACAAGTGGAGACCGCTTTAGCAGCACGTAGTATGAGTTTGGTACCGGGTGTAAATACACCAGTTATTATAGCACAATCACCACCCTCACCAACATCTGCTATACCCACTGATTTGTTCAGTATATTTCCAAATTCTACAGGTAGCTTGAGTAAAAGTTTCCCAAAACCGTTACCCGACTTGCCAGCCTTCACTCAAATGGTTCGCAATAAAATCGAGGGTATGTAAGTGTCGTTAATTGTTCTATTAGAACTGCCCTAAGAGGTACCGCCTGACGATAAAGATATTATTTGTTTGTGCTTATTATAGATTTTAAAAAATATATATCTTTTTAGGTCCCGACTTGTATGATATTCCCGATCATAGAATCTCAACCAATGTTATACCACCCAAGAAATATGGACGCAAAGAGTCTTTATATTCAGTAATAATGCCAAAGTCACGGAAGCCAAGCATGGACTCTCATCTATATGATGAAATACCATATACGATCTCGAGTCCAATTATGAGTACAACCATTAAACATAATCTAATGCCACCGCAACATGATCTACACGCCATGAATCATTATACCAGAGCACATAATCAAGGACAACTGATGCAAGGACATATTTCACAACATCAACAACAACAACAATATCAACCATCACAACAAACACAAATAATTGACCAAGGGAATGGCATATTTTTACAGGTGCCCACTAGTACTACATCCACCCACCAAGCACATAATTTTTCAAACATTGCCCATATTTAAGGTAGTAATTAATTTGATTTACACTCTACATTAAATGTTAAATATGATTTAAAAAATATTACATATGACTTAGACCCAATCTTAGATATCCTCTAACTTAGTATGTTAGAATACGAATTTGCTACAGATAATAATGATTCAAGATTATGGTCGTGGTCTTAAAGCAGTTTTGTATAAGTTATATAATATATCCTAGCATCTGACATTAATAACACAGCGCTTTGTGACGGTTTCTTTTTATAGTAAAAACCCAATTTTCAGATTTTCGTAATCTTACAAGTACATCAAAAAATTGTGTTGTCCTATGGGCGTGTCTTATACCTATTTTTGATATTTAAACCTCAAAATATAAACAGTTGAAATTGAAATCTTATATAACAAGATCTACGATGCTTTTTTGGGTCTCCGAAGCGCATTACACTCCAACTAAAATTTTGTTTAAAAATATTTGCTTTTTATAAAATAAACATTTATATATTTTTTTTAACAGATTATTATTAATATACACTTCAAAAATTATGTTAGTAATAAAGAAATTTTTTAAAATTACATTTCAAAAAATTGTTTGAAAGTATCCCGTAAAGAATTTTAGATAGGACCTTATCAAAACAAAAAGAAGTTATTAACATTATTTATATTTATAATATTTTTTTTTAGTATTTTGTAATTATTATAAAAAAAAGTAATAATTTTTTGATTTTTAAACAGTACCCAAAATTTTACTAATTTTAAATTTTAATTTATATATAAAAAAAACTAGAAAATTTATGTTTTTTTGAATATATAAAGAATTTTATTATGTATCTAATATATGTAAATATAACTAAAAATACGAAATTTCGCAACAAGGTCATAAAAAAGAAATGTAGGCCCTAAAATAAAAGCAGTTGTTATAAAAAGAAAAAAACAATTTCTACACTGCTACACAGGACTGACGTCCCTTAATGCCACTCTTAACAAAACCTGGCTTACAAATGCATAAATTAGGGCCACTACAGTAACCATTAGGGCATCCCTGAGCGCAATACGGTTTACATACATTTGGTTGTACTTCATCAAGAATATAACCGGAGTTACATAAGCAACGATTTGGACTCACACAAATACCATTCAAACAGGGTAAATTGCAGCGTGGTATACATTTTGTACCAGAACGATCTAATTCATAACCCCATTCACAAGAACAGGTGCCAGGAGCCGAACAATAACCATTTTCACAGTTGCTATGAATAAGAAAAGAAATTTATTTGTGAATGTATGTTGTGGAAACATGCAAATTAATTTACTTGGGACACTCTGGTTCGCATGATTCAGCAACTCTTTGATAACCTTCTTTGCATTCACAACGACCCGGAGCTACACAGTTCCCATTGTTTTCACAATTATGGCATACCGGTTCACATTGACCCCGTGACGTTAAACGATAACCCTCTTGGCATTCACAACGATTTGGTGCGACACAAATACCTTGCTTACAACTTGGTTCACATTTCGGTATACAAAATTTGCGTTGTTGTGGTTCCAAAGTGTAGCCACTATTACATTGGCATTGATTAAAATGATCACAAACACCATTACCACAGCCCAAGGGACAAGTGCTTATACATCTGCCCAATTCATTACGTATGTGGCCGGGCATACAGACACATGTGTTGGGTGCAGTACATATGCCATTGGGACAATCGTCAACGCAAATCGGATCACAGCGGCTGAAGACGTGCGGATTACGTTGATAACCATCACAACAAACTTGTATTCTGCTCAATTCAGGACTGCTGCCATTACCTGCTGGAATCCTGTAGCCACTTACCAGGGAGGCAGTGCTGAAAAATCATCCATATATTTATTATATTTTCATCTTCAAGTGCGTTTTAGTCGGAATCTACATAAATCTCGCTATATAAATGAAAGATTTACATAGATCTAGTCTTCATTGCGATAGAATTATCGCAAAGTTGAGGTAGACTGTTGTTGTTTTAGTTGAAATCAATTATCCAAGATTTATATAAAGTTCGACTAAAGCGCAGCTCTTATCACTAAAAATGCATTTTCGTCATTGTTTGGTTTTTTTATACCCTCCACATAAAATAGGGGGTATATTAAGTTTTCCATTCCATTTGCAACACATTGAAACAAGTCAGATATTCTATAAAGTGTGTTATTGATTAACAACAAAAACTGAGTCTATCTAGACATGTAGGTATGTCCGTGTTTCTATTGTTGGCATTCTCACGGTAGTAAAATTTGAGATGAAATTTCGTATAGACACTTCCAGTTTCTGTACGGAAATCGCTGTATAAATTGAGCAAAATCGGTGAAGAGCCACGCCCACAATCGACAAACATCTGTCACAAAAATTAAGCTTTGAAGTTGAAATTTGGTATAATTATCTATAATAAACGATCCATAGATATGCCAAAAATGGGCGTAGTTGGATAACAGATATGCCCATAATTTGCAAGAAACTGTGTGCAGCGTAAAACTCGACTTTTAATCTGATACGTAATACGTAATAATAGAGGGCGTAATCAAACACCTGCCACGCCTAATTTTTGTATGTACATGTGCAGGGTATTTCAGAATTAAACAAAGCCAAATATAGTATTTTTTACTTGTTATTGTTTTAAAAAAATACATCAGAATGACCTTACAAATATATGTAAAGATAAGAATATTAATGAGCGAGTAGTAAATCGTAAAATGGTTCACACTATGTACTCGTACATAGCAAAAAATATTATTGAACACTTACGGCACCTCCTTATAACATATACCACTCTCTATGGTGGATCTAGTCCTGTTAATAAATTCAACAGTAGGATCTACAACCAAAGCATTTGCTGTAAATTGTGGCCTTTGCGGAGCCTCAAAATTTCTCATATATGTATTTTCCGCTTGATAATTATATTGATTTCCGGATGTCTCATAATTATGATATTCTTGCGTTAATCTTTCCGTATTTGTGGAAGAAGAAGGATAGCGTGTTTTAATTTGTCCTTTAGCTTGAAAAACTAGTAAACTGAAGCAAATTATGAAGTATTTCATTTTATTTTTTTTAATAAATTCCCGTTTCAGTATTTTAACGTCTGTTGCAGTTCAAATATAATGTTAAACTGATTATTAATAAAATAAATTGTTATACGCATACGAAAATATTGTAAATTGTTATCAGTATTTGAAATTTTAGGAAATTGAATTCCACGATTACTTAATAAACCGCAAAGTGAAATACGTAACTTGTAAAGATACCAATGTACAAATGTATGCACCGATCATGGCTATTAATGTAATATTTTTACATGTAAAAGTTTAAAAATATATTTTATAAATTTGACAACAATTTTAATTGCTAACGGGTGCTACTGTTAGCTAAGAAGACAATTTTAACAGTGAATCCCTCTTTCGGTCCACAATGCTTACACTCTACAAAACCCTTATTATACCCGTGCTTCTTTATGGTGATGTTTAAAGTAATAAGGCTTTTCTAAGGTTCCATACGTGTTAGTGATAAATTTCGACTCAGAATGAATCATGGAGCTGTATGAGCTTTAAGATGACATTGATATTGAACGTCTTCTCTAGTTTTGTACACCAAAATCTTGTAGGGGTGGTCGATGGAAAGCAAAGACTTGAATAGGTTTTAAATGGCCAGTTATGATGATGATGATGATAATGAAGAAGTATTGTATTTTATAGCAGTACATATAATATAATATTATGACATTATGATTATTTTTAGGAATTTTTTCTTCTAACAGTACGACACTTTGTATAATGGGAGAGGCGTTATAAAAATATATCATAGGCAAACTTACTTCTCTATATAAGTATATATAATAGAGTCGCTGTATTTATAAGAACGGAAAAATAATTATATAACAGTTATTTGTTATATAAATATAATATAATTTATAATAAAATTCCATATATTTTATTTTTATTTTTACATAATGATTTTTAAAATAATATAAAAGTGACGGTAATATCGTTCGCCTAAAACATTATAACAGTATATTATACATACTGTACAGTATTAAAATAAATAATCCAATATTTATATAAATATATAAATTTTTAATTTTTCAGTGTTATAAATAATTTTAAATATTTTAAGTAGTACAACATTTTTATATAAAGCATACTATTCGTATAACATACTGTTATACTATTCATATAAAAATAAATAAAAGTTTATATATTTGTATATAAAAAAGTTTGATATTTTTCGTATTATATAAATCCGTATGTTACGTATCAAATACGTGAGCCATTCACAGTCCGAATAATAATAATAATAATAATAATAAAAAAAATGATAATTGAATAATAAATATTTTTTTTAAAAGCCTTTCGTGTTATACGAATCCGTGTCATATGAACTCGTGTTATAGAAGGGTTTACTGCATTAATTGCATTTTTAAAAGACGTTTTAGTATAACAATTCTATAACAAGTTATTGTTTAGTAGTATAACAGTTTGTATAACGGTATAATATTTATTATATAATAATAATATAACAGATTCATTAAGAAATATTTTATTATTATTAAAAAAGTATACTTAACATTTAATAACTGTATAACAGTTAATATAACAGTTTAAAAAAAGTTTTTTTTTTATAAAATTTAGAGCGCATTAAGTACTGTAAAATGTATTTCTCAAAAAAATTATTAAAAAGTTTTTTCCGTTGTTATACAAATTTCTGTAATAAATCAATCATAATATATTATAAGATATTAAAAGTAAATTAAAAATAAGAAATAACAAATTTCTTCTTGTCAGCATCATTTTTTTTTTTTAACTGATAAGAAGACAAGCTACGTTTAGTATGAAAAGCAAACAAGCAACTCTGCCTACATAAATCATACCTACAATAACTAAAGTGTATAAAATTTTATCGCTTGAGGAAAACATTTCAGTATCAAAAGAACCGTTGCATTAAGGAGATCGTCTTAAAAGAAATATTTTGAAAAAAATGCATTTCAAATTAATAATTTTTTTTATCAAAATAATTTTAATTCTCCATTTGATTGAAGCTAAGCCACAATTTTGGAAATTGAATGCTTTAAATGAACGCGATTTATTTATACAGGATATCAAGAGTACCATGTCAGCTGGCATTTGTTATAAACAAGTAAAGTGGGTGTTTGAAATAATTTTTGAAAATTCTTCTTTAATGAGTGTTTATTCATTTGTTTATATATTTAGTGATAAAACTGAAGATCCGCAATTCAGTGTAAGAACGTTATCTTACTGTTGTCCGGGATATCGGAGAAGTCGTTTTAACAAACATAGCATTACATGTGAACCAATATGTTTGGAGGAATGTGTCAATGGAATTTGTTCAGCTCCCGATACTTGTGAATGTTATCCAGGTTATGAGCGTAAAGGCGGCCGTTGTGAAAGTTATTTTTAAACAAATTCTCTCATAAGACAATTTTAATTAGTTTTCATAATAAATTAAACCTTGAAAAATCGTCTTGTCCATCATCATTTAAAACTATGCATAATTTTCTATGCACCATGAAAATTTAATAATTGTGAGTTATATACTTTTACTAAGTCACAGTTAAATGAAATTCATTTTTTTATAACTAAATCTCTATTCAATTTATTTAGGTTTAATACAAAATTATTAATAAAAATATATATTGTGAAAATCAAAAGCTGGATATTTAAAATGTCTACCAATCAAGAGATTAAATTCTTTAATTAAACCTTCATTCATTTTCTGATGTCGCATAGCGGCATATGTGGTGACTTGATCAGGTGCTAAACATTGATTAATGAAACGTGTTGTACCCCTTTGACAGCGACACCGTCCTCGAGCATTACAATAGCCAACATCGCAAGGCTGATATGAATCGTACGAACCTTCAATAATGGAACAACCGCAAATACTAGGCGCTATACATTTGCCATAGAAACCACAACCACTAACAAGATAGATAGAAAGATATGAAAATTGTTCAAATAATTGAAAAAAATATTCATTATGATAAACATACTGTTCACAAATAGCTTCACATTTATGACCATTATAACGATAACCGGTAAAACAGCGGCATTTACCCGGCGCTATACAAACACCATTCTCGCAATCATCCCGACAATCGGGCAGGCAAGAGGTCGTATTTTGATCATATTTATAGCCATCGTGACATATACAAGTGGTACGATTTACACAGAAACCATTCTCACAACGCCTGTTCGAAAAGTTAAAGAAAATTTATGATAAAAAAAAAAAACATTAATATTTTAATTTTTTCAAACCAATTATTTGCCAAATGAAAGGAGAAAAGTTGGATATTTAAAGATATAAGCAACCGTATAGACCATAATGAGATATATTTTGAGAAAACTCGGTTTCAATGTAAAAAATTTTCGGTGAATTTTTCAGAAAATAATTTGTGAAAATTAAAATATAAACATGAAATCTTATAAATCGTTTTAGGGATCTATCATTTATAATTACATAATCCATCGATAACCTAAAATATACGTAATAATAAGATCAAAAATGAGGTAAAAAGTAAGATCATAATAACTAAAATATTAAATAACAAAAGCACTAAATTTTTAACGTAAATTTAAAACTAAAAAATAACAAAAAATGTATGTCGAAATCATATCCTGACGTGAGGGTATCACTTTTACTTACATATAACAGTTACTTTCACATACACTGCTATTGGCGCGTTTCTGATAACCGTGAAAACATTCGCACTGATTCGGTCCCACGCAATGTCCATAACCACAATCGGGTATACAAACCGGCTGACAGCCCATTTTTGATAGATCTGGTTCTAATTTAGTATAACCCTCTTCGCACGAACATTCATTCGGGCTCGAACAGAACTCATTGCGGCCACAACCATGCTCACACACCGGCATACAGAACTTTTGAGTAGGATTTAATTCATAACCTTGACGACAATCACAAGTACCATTCAAATAGCAGAGACCATAAGGACAACCTAATGGACATATTGGGACACAATCGTTGCGATGATTTAAAATAAAATCATTAAAACATTGACAATGGCCCCCTTCCAAACAAAAACCATTCGCTTGACACTTCCGACCACAATCCGGTACACATCTACTCCAATCATAATCGTAACGTTTATAACCCTGGCAGCACACTTCAATCACATTAAAATAGGGACTCAACGAACTATTGCCAACCATTAAGACGTTTTTTTCATATTGAAAGAACACCGCTCTGCAACCAATTAGGATTAGAATTTTTCGTAATTAGCAAAAATTAATGAAACGATTATTTACGGCACTTCCTTACTGCATTTTGGTGGATAAACATTTTTTTGCGGTAATGACAAACCGGGAGTTCTTATAAGCGGTTGTTTTGTGGTTGTCGTTGTGGTATAACGCACCGTTTCAGTTTGTAAACAATAACATAGGAAGCATGGAAGTATTACGATTACGATTAAATTGATAAATGAAACTGGACCAAAAACAAATATTTTTTCCATTTTGTTAATTTGTTTGTTTTGTTATATTCAAATTAACTTGTTGAGGCAAAGCTTCGCAAATGACTAATAATCTTAAAAGAGCATTTAATGAAAATAATTGCAATGATGGAAAAATTTAATTGAGTGGGGATGTAAATAAAATTAAACTCTCTTTAAAAATACTCATCTATTAATAATGATTAAAATCATTTCATTAAAATCCAGACCTTAAAGAGAGAGATCCAATGTAAAAACCTTCCCTTTCTTAGTATAATTTCAATGTTAGTCTTAAAATAATGTTTTTATTTTATTCTAGAAATCATTTCTAATCATTTACAATAATTTGTTGACAATTTAGTTTCAGTAAGATTTCATATTTCTAACCTATCGTTTCGTATTAATGCCACTATGTGTTTAACACGTAACTTTCTACTTTACTTAATAATTGTTTTTTTAAGTTATATCACAATAGCTTTTTCGACTCATTTAAAGTACAGTTTAAGTCATCATTATGGTGACATAAATGACGAAGACGAGGAGTCCTCCTACGAGAATGTTAAATTTAAAGCGTCTGTACCTAATGCAGTCGCTGGTTCACGTTATGCCAAACAACAAAAGAGTATGCCGCGCGGTAATCGTTTTGAAGGTGCTGCTTCGGTAGAACAAGAATCAATCAATAATTTGTCCCATCAGCAGCAATATTTAACAGCACGTAATGCATCCTTAACGGATTATCAACGTCATAAATGCCGCATAACGATACCGTAAGTACCGAATTTGTGATGTATTATACGTTTATAAAATATCCACCAGGCTTTAAATCTCAAAGAATGGACTTAATTCTTAAGATATGTGAAGGTTTGATAACAGTGATGGATATTAGAGTTATTTTTAACTATTTTTACTATGTAAAAAATGTCGACTTTAATTTTTTTCATCTCCACAGAAGCGAGACCCTTAATAAATATCCTTTCGCGCGAAGCATTGAACAAAAGAATCAAACAATTTTAATAGAGATCTGTTGTGTCGGTTTTGCAGCATTACGATGGCGCGGTAATACATTATGTCGTCCACAATGTAAAAATTGTCGCAATGGTTTATGTATAGCACCCGGGAAATGTAAATGTTATGAAGAATTCGTGAGCAACGATAATGGTGATTGTGTCTTCACCTGTCCAATTGACTGCTTGAATGGTCGTTGCTATTTAGATGGCAGCTGTGAATGTAATATTGGTTATAAGTTGGATGAGTCACGTAAATTTTGTCGTCCCATTTGCAGCAGATATTGTGGCAATAAATCTGTTAATAATGTTGGTAATTCTTTATTGAATTGTACTGAACCGGAAGTGTGTAGTTGTATGAAAGGTTATACCTTGACGGAAAGGGGTTGTCAGCCCGTCTGCGAACCAGAATGTGGTTTGGGTGGTCGCTGTATAGAGCCGAACGTATGCGAATGCATACATGGTTTTACGCTAAAGGAGGGCGTATGTCAAGCAGATTGTTATCAGTAAGTTTAGAGTGAATAGTCTCGATAGTCTGTCAGTCCACGCCATCATTGTCTGATGGTCTTACATTTTATACCCTGACCTTGTGAAATGTTTGAATTTTTTAATTCACTCTATTAATGTATTTTTACTGGGAATTTCAGGAAATGTGACAATGGCGTTTGTTATAGTCAAAATCGTTGCATCTGTAATAAAGGTTTCACTTATCATCAACGTTCCACACGCTGTGTACCCGTTTAAATGAATTGAAAATGTTTAATATTTTATTTAAAATTTCTTATTTATAAATAAAAAAATACAAGAGATAATTATAAACTTTTTAATCAATACTACTCTGATCGAACTGCACCATATATACGGCTAAAAAAACAAGAAAAATTATTTATCTGTTACGAAATTTACTTATTCTACTTAAATATTTACTAACGATTTCTTTGATGAGTTCTCCAATGAATGATTAAACTTGTGATGATAATTAAAACGATAACAATACTTCCAGTTAACCAAAGCCACCGGCCTATGTTGGTTGTTACAACTGGATGATGTTTAAATTTAGCAATCTTTTCATTTGATACATTCACACTACTCCACATTTTACAAGAATATTTAAGGGGAAGTATTTCATTAGCCTCTAAATCATCACCATTACCCTCACCTACATCATCCTTCTCGTTGTCAAAGCAATACAATAGTCTTTTCTCGTAATTACATTTACAGAGCGTAGCATTCAAGCAGGGTTTGTCATAATTGTCTACACAAAAATATACGCAATTGGTATAAAACAGTGAATTCATATTATCAGATTGTTGCCAGCACTGACAGTTGGTTAAACAATTGTTGGCTAATGTTAAATTTTCTTTTGCCACATAAGACGATTCGGTGATGGTTGCTGCCAATTTTTCAGTGGTATCCCTTGAGGTCTCTGTTGTGAGAATTTCACTTTGCACATATTGAATTGTTGTTGATGTTGTTATGTCCAGCATGTCTATGGTATGGTCTGATTCACTATTGCTATCGACCTGATTTGTGGTAAGTTCACTTTCACTTTCCATTTCCATTTCCGTTGTTTGCAATTCTGCTGTAGTACTGTCAGGTACAGGTATACATTTATTAGTTATAAAATCGCCCGCATAAGTAAAGTCCGGAAGGCAGACGCAAAAATTTGGTGCCACACATTTAGCATTTTCACACTGTGGCTCACAGATGGGCGCACATATATTAGTAGAGTTGTGTACGAAAGTGTAGCCCTCCTCACATTCACATTGATTGGGTTTGATGCAATGACCCATTTGACAGGGCTCCTTGCATACCGGCTGGCATTCGTTGTCGGGACCCATTAAATAACCCTCCACACACATGCACACATCGGGTGATATACAGATACCGTTATGACAATCATCCCTACAAATCGGTTCACATGAGGTGCCATTATCGTTCATTTGAAAACCCTGAAAACATTCACATTTATTGGGTGCTGTACACATGGCAAAAGTTGAACAGGCCGGTTCACAAATCGGTTTACAATAATGTTCATACAGGGAAGTTAATTTCATTTGATAACCATCCATACATTCGCATTTATTTGGTTCGGCACAAATAGCTCGTGGCGGACATTCCTTATCACACACCGGTTCACATTGATTGTTAATTGATTTATAACCAGGATTACAAGAACAAAGTTCGGGTGCTTGACAGTAGCCATGTAGACCACAATTCTGTGAACAAGTCGGTTCGCAGGACCATTGATTAGATTTATGATATCCATCCATACAAGTACATACATTCGGTGCAGTACATTGTGAATGTGGCGCACATGGTATGTCACAATAAGGTTTACAATTGATTGAATTCGGATGATCATCATGACCATAATAACCGTTATTACAATGACATAGATTCGGCGCAAAGCATGTACTGTTTGCCGAACAAGCAGGCTGACACTGTGGCTCGCAGATATCGCCATTTTGTTGATAACCAAAACAACAAACACGTCGCAGTTCAAAATCGTAATAGGTCTGTAAAGTAATTGGAAAAAATTGAAATATGTTGAAAAAATGTATTTTTTTATATTTTCAGTTATTAAAATATGGATTGATTTAGAGATCGAGGTTATAAACACTTTGTCAAAATATATGCATCACCAGGAAAGAAGCACCAGAGATCCTGCAAAGTATATATAATTAATTAAACAACAAGAAATTCTGAACCGATTTAACAATGTATGTCTATCCGCCTCTGCATTCATCTAGGGTAAATATTCCCCTGGCCGTAAAAAGAGAGATATTGACTTCAAAATGGGCAGAAGTATTAGAAATTATGCAAAAGTAATCGAAAGTTACGCCTCTCTTTAAACAAAATTTTAAAAAGTATAATTTTAATATAAAAAAAACATTCTATTGGGTTGGCAACTAAGTGATTGCGTATTTTAAATACGAGTAAGAATGAAAATTCAAATTTCAGCATCTCTTCAATATCACACGTTGTGCTATGACGATCTGAATCGATAATGGCCTTGATATCAATTGAACGACTAAATCGTTGAGTATTTTTCAAGGAAAATTCACCAGAACAAACACTGGCTTTCCTTCAAGGCTTCATTGCCATGTACGGCATATGTATAATGTTTTGTGTGCTTGCGATGCGCTTTTGCCTGTTCCATTTTTAAAATGGGATAAAAACAAAAATAAAGAACTAATCGATGTAATTTGTTTTTTAAATGAAAGGTACAAGTCTAAACAATAAGAAAAAAATATGGGTGAAATACTTAGAGCACGTTAACGAAACAAAATAAAGTGTAAAATCCATCTGATGACAAAATCCGCAATCACATAGTTGCCAACTCAATATCAAGACCATTCCCAATATATATAAATATATATATACATATATTTTAATGAGTTAAGGTTGTATTATTTGGTTAAGGCTTTAATTGTTTGCACTTTATCTTATCATAATAAGGTATTCTTATGAAAAAATTTACTGAGGAGCACTACCAACCTAAGACGTAGTTGTACTGAGTCCATTTAATGTAAAGCTGTTAACGTAATGTACAATAACATTTGCGAAGCTTTTTGCTTCTACATTGTAATAAAAATTATTCACTTCTCCATAAGAAAAAAGTTGTTTACAAGAAAATAATTATGAAAGCTTTTGTTGATACATTTCTTTCATAAAATGGTTTATAGTCTAGCTTGCGTATGAGTAATATTTTGTAGTACATTTACATAGATTTGTAATCAATCTGTAATCAGTTCTCAGTAACATACTTTTTTATTGCATTAGATATAAATTTTCAAAAAATGTCGTACCTTAAGATTAAGTTTTTTATAAAAAAATTACATCTTAAGAGCATAAAAAACAATATTGATATAGAGCAAAGATGAATTTAATTTCTTTAATTTAAATTTTGTATTTTTCTCTAATTATTCACTTTTTTAAATTCTTAAACGTAAAGTTAAGGTTAAAGTTAATGAAAACTTGTAAACCAAACTTTGCTTTGTTACCTCATAATTTGAAATATAAGGTCTATAACGTCTCCCCCAGTTTGCGCGCATTTTCAATACAGGTTTCTTTTCTAAACACCAACTACTTAAACTTTCACACAAAAATTGCGTCAAAATTACAACTAAAATAACGTTCGGTTTCATTATTATTAATTTTGTATTATTTTTTTATTCTGCACAATCTAACGTGTTACTGTTTTCAGTTTAAACAAACAACTGGAAATTATTTTAAAAAATCTTTATATAAAACATAAATATTTTATCGTTATATATACAAGTATAAGTAGTAGCGGAAAAATGCATCGAACATATGTATATATGTATAAAATACATAAGAAAATTAGTAATAACTTTAATTTATTATGAAATATTTAATGACTAATGAACTTGATATTGAAAAGGGAAATTTTTCAATTGTATTGTATAATAATGTTGATGCCCTCCACATAAGATAAGGGGATATTTTAAGTTTGTCATGACATTTGCAACACCCAGAAGCAGGCATCATATTTCTATTTAGATTGGGCAAAATCGGTCAAGAGTCACGCCCAAAATCCACAAAAATCTATTTAATTGTAATGACAAAATGGTAAACGGTATACAAAACTGGAGGAGGCAATATATGGAAATTCGTTCTCTTTTGTATCAGAGCAAATACCAGAAAGAACCAGATGAGTAGGCTGAGAGGCTAAATTAATATCTTACGAAAATATTTATTTTGAAAATGGACGTGATCGGTTAAAAGATATCTCTTTGGATCGGTATTCATTTAGTATTGAAACACTTTCTTGAAGTGCAACAAATGTCATTTTTATGGTTTAGTTTTGTCAATTGTGTACGGTACTGTTAACCGATTTTGTTCATTTGTAATGAGAAATTATTTTTACACGGTGGCTAAGCTGATTTACTGAATTTATGTAGCACAATTTTTTTCAAAATAAAGTGATTGAATTAGCTGAAACAGGTAAGAAAACTAAATCTTAAATACCCTTTACATCTACATAGGAAATGTGGGCGTGGCAGGTATTTTATTACGACTTCTAATAGTACGTTAATTTGTATACGTATAAGATTGCAAGTCCAGTTTAACGCTGAGTATGTTTTTTTGTAAATTGTGGGCGTGTCTTATCCGACCAAGCCTATTTTGGGAACATCGAAAGATGGTTTAATTATATATATATATACGTATTTTAAATATGTAGGTAAATTTTTTTTTAACAGATTTATAGATTTTGATCAATTGTGAACGTCGAATATCAATTCGATGACGGCCGATAGATGGGATAATTATAGATAGGCGTACCAAATTTCAAGATCTTTGTTGATTGGTTTTGGGCGTGTCTGTTATCCGACCATTCTTGATTGTACCGGTTTAACCATTGACCTCTCGCCAAAGTTTGTTTATATATATAAATATATTTTTAGTGCACTTTGCACTAAATACAGTAAGAACAAGAACGTACCGCAACCACTCTTCTAAATACTTATTTCATAAATATTTTTTTATAACAAACAATTCGGCAATCAATTGAAAATCGAAACTTACTTCTGTACTTCTATATGTATAAGGTATTTGTTGTTTAACAACTTTAAATACAAAACGTCGTTTTGTTATCGTAAATAAACCCTCATGGAGTTTTTCACGAGTTTTTATGACACTTTTTTTCTCCATGCACCACTCGGCACAAGATAATGATGAAAATACCAACACACTCACATACAATAATGTTAATTTAAGCATTTTATTAATTAATTATTAAAAATTTTTTGAACAAAATTTATGAACTTTACATTAAGATTACTGAGCAGCGTATAAAAAAGACAACATTTTCGTTTTACTCACAATTCTATTAAGAAATATTATCTTGAGAAACGTTTAACCCCATTAACTACTTGTAATAATAATAACACTAATGCGATAATATGTATTAAATTGTACAGTGTGCACCATAAGTAAAACTTTATTTCATAATATTTAGAAAAATTTTCCCCCAAATCAAGTTAAATTTTTTTTTTACTAACTTTGAGATAACAGCTGCTTGGTTGCAATATTTTCTTGCTAATGACAATGACTTAGAGAATTGTTATGAATTCTTTAATATTAAAATCATGTTGAAAATATAAGTTTAGTCTATCAATGTAAATATTTTTAATATTTTATTATGAATATGTTTACCTGGGCCACACAAAAACGGAAATTTAATACAATTTATTCCTAACCTAATCTGGCCTCCCTTTCATATAGCGCTAAATATAGAACCTTATATCATACAACCGTGATTCCAGAAGTGAGTTTTTCAAGTCGAAAGAATCATTTTATTCTTTTTTGGTGTTGTATTACTTTTAAAGTTTATTGTATAAGTATAAATGCGCAATTCATATTAAAATGATAAATAAAAATAAAACAATTATAATTTAATAATAAATATTAAATATTATACACGTTTGGCAAATTTTTTTTTGTAAATATTCTTCGTTTACTTGAAAGTATAAAGAAACGTTAGATAGTTTTTTGAAGACTTATTTTCCTCATTTAGGATTGACAATGAAAAGTTTAATGAAAATTTTAGCTACATAATTTTTTTTGTTTTCCACATAAAATGAAGGGTATACTAAGTTTATCATTCCATGTGCAACCCTCAGAAGTATATATATTCTTGATCAGCATCAAAAACTAAGTCTAAACATGTAGATCTGTGTGTCCGTGCATCTGTCTAAATTTTGAAATATGAAACTTTTCTGCAAGCAGATCACTATTTACAGTTCAAGAGCCACGCTCATAATCGACAAAAACCTATTTATCTACCACAAAAATTTACTTGTAAAGTTGGTACACGTTCTTTTTAATTGATGTGGAAAAAGTGGGCGTAATCCGATAACAGACACGCTTACAATTTACAAAAAACCGTTCTCAGCGTTTAACTGATACGCAATACATGCACTATTGGAAGGCGTATTCGGGTACCTGCCACGCCCAACTTTTGAAAATATATGTAGATGGCATCTAAGGTTTGTCCAAAGCCAAGTTCAGTTTCTTTACTTATTCATTAATACTTTCTCTCCACTTTGGAGTATAAACGTTATAGAGATTAAAATTTTCTTTGCTGCTTTGTTCTGCATTTAATATTTAATAAGTCATCTTGCTTTGCGAAAGCGTTTAAAAATTAATAATGTATAATATTGCAAATGTAAACATAAGGAACAGCCCTCTTATCAATATTTCTAATATTGAATTATTGTAGAAAATATTTTTATATCAGTATAGAAATGGCATCACGCCAGTTCTCATGATGCTATCTTCAGAGATTATTTGTTTAAAAAATAACAGCAATAATTAAACACACTTATTAAAATACAAATACGAAAGTTCAACGTCAACGGAGAGTAAAATATGTGTCTTAGAAGAATACCTATATGAGGACTTACGGACATATATAATTTGCGGAAATACAATACAATTGTACACTTGTTATATTGTGTATATGTGTACTTATTTAAAGAATAATAAAAAAAAATGTTTAGTATTTATCTATGTTGACCACATGGCATATATGGGGCATTCCATTCAAAGAGTTCTGCGATAACTTTCATTCTCTTTTTGTTTAAATTGTGTTTTATGTAAATTTTTTTTTTTTTAAATAAATCGAAAGCATTTGTAAATAAACTAAATAATTAAACGTTTTTTTTGAATTTAAAAAAAGCTTATCAATGAAGCTTTACTAACCCGCACATGTTCAATTTTTTTCGTGAAGTATAGCAGACTTAACGAGTTTATTTTTTATAATCACTTTTAATTTCAGTTTAAAATTTTTTTCTTCCAGAGACGGGAGCTGATAGTTGTGCACATTATCAGCAAATGAGTTGAGAGGAAAAATTCTCCAGAATGTGTTCATTTCTTTGTATTCCATTCATTCATAATTTGATTTTGTGCAAAAATTGAAGTATAAAAATATTTGTCGCACATTTCGCACAAAACGCAATATTCCGGGGCCATGTTAATACAATTTCTAATAAAAATATTAATTTGGCAAATTGTATTTACAATGTGTTCAGTTTTAACACTGACAGTTACTACGGGACATTGTCATAAAAATATGACCATAAAATATCAAGTGTTAGTAACTAAAACGCGTCTAAAAGCGAATACAAACAATTTGGAACATTATGCTGAATGGCAGGACCGTATACGAGTGGATAAAGTACGAATTTGTTGTCCCGGCTATCGCACCATTATATTTGGCTTATGCGAACCAATATGTGAGGATAAATGTCCAAAAAATAGTTATTGTGCTGAACCCAACAAATGTATATGTAATCGAGGCTACGAAGCCTCACACAATCATCACGTACGCTCCATAAATTTGCATAATCAACAGAGGCTACAATGTCGTCCCAAGTGTTCAGGCGGTTGTCCAGCTTCACATAGTTATTGTGTCGCCCATAATCAATGTGCTTGTAGAGCTGGTTATAAAGATGTCAGCTCCTGGTTTAGTCCTTTACGTTGTGAGCATATACAATGTCCCGGTGATCTAGTATACGATATAACTCAACACAAGTGTTTAAAAGTTGATATGAATTTGGAACAATTAATGGAAAAAGTTGCACAAAAATTGGCTCATGGCCTTAATGAATTGGATTATGATGATGATTCTGTAGAAAATGCTGAAACAACATCGAAATATAATAAAAGAGAAGACTGATTTGGCCATTTTTGTGGCTGTAAAGGAAGAGACAATAATATTATTAGTGTTGTTAAGTGTTAAATATATATAAAAATGGACAAATAAATATGTATAAATTAATATAAATATGTAAAATTTGCAGTGTTTCTTAATAAATATAATAACCCGAAAGTCCTTAAAATGTTAAGCTTGGAATAGACATAAATAAAGTTATGGCAAAGTCAATCAAAGATAGTTGCCGCAACTAAATAAATTATTCTTACCAATAATGGAAGGTCACTGGCACTAACTTCTTTGTTGATCATGGAATTTTGATAAGCAAGCAGTATCTTGAAAGTAACAAAACAATTTACTTTCCAAATATGGGCAGGAAAATATAAACATTTTCAAATGGATGAATCCCTTCCTTGTCTTATTCAAAAGAATGAAAATACAAAAGGTTGCAAATAATACATATTTGTAAACGTTCGGAATGGAACGTATTAGCTATTGTTTCAAGTTAGAATTGAATGAATTATTGGGTGTAAAGTGCGTTTAACATTAATAATAAATAACTTTCAATAACTTTCAATTTATTTTATTTTTTAAATGAGAAAAGCATTATATTTTATGAGCATGTAAAATATCCCAGATTAGGAATGCATAACATAATACCTAATATCGATTCCCCCTTCTTATCAAAATATCTTCAAACAGCAAAATAAATGGAATTAAAATTTAATAGAAATACAACAAATATATAGGTATTGTATGTAACCACAAAAACCACAAAAAGCTTCGATAAGGAGTCTAAGGAATGGACATTTTTAACAAAAAATTTTAAACTAATATGAAAAATTTAATTCAGTTTAGCTTGCAGAACCAAAGTGAATAGATTTATTATTTTAGAAAATATGAACATTCACAAAATCTTTCTACAACTTTTTAAAATTTTAATAATAATTAAAGAAAAATCAGCCAAACATGTACTTACGGAGGCGTCATTAATAGATGCGTCAACTTTGGCGGCCACGGATAATGTGAAAAAATATAATTTCGAAGATCAGTACGGAAGTGTAGAAAGCCATAGCATGTCTTCCACTTTGAGCAGTAGTCAAGCTGAGTACATGTTATACAACGATATAATAGAAGATTCATCTACAGAATTTACGGTTCTCAAAAATCAGACAACAACCGTTTTAAACTGTCCACCCGGTACTACGGATTACAAAGGAGCTTGCCACCCTATTATTACCATTGAACAACAATGTAATTCCAGTTTATGTGATATTTTGACACGTTGCGATGAAGAATTATCAGAATGCGTATGTCTCAAAGATTACATACAACAGATTGATATTCAGGATAATTGTATAACATGTGTAAAAATTAAAAAATGTTCGTCATCCTATTGTCTTCAGGGTCATATATGTCGAAAGTTAAATAATTGTAAGAAGATAGTTCCAAATATTAACAAATCCGCTATGGAATTAATTGCTAATATTTATGCTTTCAATGATTGGAAAGAAGTTAAGAATGATAAAGAAAGCGCTGAGGATAGAGATGAATTATTTGATAAAGCAGATAATAAGAGTGAAGAGAAGAATTTTGCATTTTATATGATATTTGGTGGAGGTTGTATATTTGCTGCATTTTTATTTTTCATGTTAAGAATTTACAAAGCTCGTAAATTGTGAAATAAATAAAATTGTTTATTTTAATCAATAAAATAAAATGTAATTAAAATTATGCCAACTTTATAAACTATTTATCACATTTTAGGAAAATTGCAGTTTAGTATTTGGTACCGGGGGTCAAAATGTTGATTATACATTTGCCAGGTCACAGTCTATGTCTCATATGTTCGTCTTGTTTTTTTTTTTTTTATTTACAGAGTAAATCATCGTTTTTACTCATTGTTTTTATTAATTTTGAACGGTTTTTTTATTATCTTTAAAATTATTCTTTTCATTTAATTTTATTGCATTTGTGTTCTGGACGAGTTAAAAAATTATCTCTGATTGTTTTGTTTTCTTATTATTTCTTTCATTCCTTCGTTTTTAAAACAGCAGGAGCGATAATTTTTCCACTACAAAATGCATTATAATGATATGAATGCATGTGGGCATATTATAAGTATAGAAAAGAAAAAATTAAGTAAAAAAAAATTTGGCTTGAACCAAATCTTAAACACCCTGTACATGTACATATAAGCAGTCTTCCCTCTAATAGTGTATATATTATGTATCATATTGAAAGTCAAGTTTTAAGCTGAATATGATTTTTTGTAAATCATAGGCGCGTCTAAAAAATTGATGAGAATAAATATCAAATTCCAACTTTTGTGGCAGATAAATAGATTTTTGTCGTTTTTGGGCGTGGATTTTGATCGAATTTGCTCATTTAAATAGTGAGCTGCCTACAGAAACTCAAAATTTCCACCGCCAGAATGCCAAGAACACCCGGACTTACGGACATCCATCTCTAAATCGATTCAATTTTTGATGCTGATGAAGAATAAATACCCTTTGGCGTCAAAAGTCCTACGCCTCCTTGTGGTGGTTGTAATTAAAATGACCAACTAGCTATACCCTCATCTTATGTGAAGGGTATAAAAAGAAATTAAAACTATTTTTACAATGAAAAAATATCGCGATTAAGGTTTTAAACTCAACATCTTTTGTACACATCCAGTTACATATGAGATTGCTTGAGTGGAACCATCAGTTTCGAAAAGAAAACCAACACCATTCGTAATATAAAAAGTAGAATACAGTTATTATAATACTATACGTTGTCGATTATTGTTTAAAAAAGAAAATTAACGGAATTTTTTATAATCACTTCAAGAATGACTTCATTTTCAAAAACCATTAAAGGAGACTTACCATCACCATCATTTTTTAATGGCAATATTAGCGAAGGATTTCTAACCAATACCAGCACGATAGGCAGTACTACGGAAGCTGCTTTATTTAATTTGTTGGCCAACTTTGAAAATAATTCACCGGATGAATATAACAACTGTAAAGTGCATATACCCGAATGGTTAAATATTTGGTGTGTTTTAATAACTGTTTTCATTTTAATAATTATCTGTTCCATGCTAATGATTGTCAGTCAAATTAAAGAAAATCGTCAACGGCAATTGCCTCCATACGAACGATATTCGGGTATTTATAATAAACAAAAATTGTTTAATTTTATTGTATTCCTTTAAACAAAAATTTTTTTTTTTAGGTTCTCCCGAATACTACAACGAACTGTTTTTCGATCGCAGTCAAATAATGGTGTACTAAGTAACTTGGTTTTTTTGTTGTTTTTTTTTTGTTATACTGATTTTATTCAATTTTTTTCAATAATAAAAAGATTAACCAATAAAAAACAATTTATATTATTATTATTATTATTTTTAATTTTTAAGCATTACTAGGGACTCGTACAATATCAGCATTGTGCGACAATTTCACCAAACCAAATTCATTTTCTAAATAGAAAATCACAACAGAAACAAACTAGTTGAACAATTGTATTAAAATATAAATTGATAAATATACATACCTTTCCGATCCACATTATACGAAACTTTACGTGCATAATAGCACATAACAATCAAAATGGCGACCGCTAATATTAAAGATATCAAAGCGAAGATTGTTAATAATTTGAAACTGGTGTGCGATATGAATAGATTAGCTTTTTTGTTCTTCCAAAGTGGCAAGCACTCGTAGCTGTTGTTATGGTTTAATGTATAACCCTCAAAACAACGACATTGATTGGGAGCTACACAATATCCATTACGGCAACCATTATACGAATTACAAGACGGCAAGCAGTATAACCATTTATCGTTCGGAACTAATTTGAAACCTTTCATGCATTGACACTCGCTGTCAACACAACTACCATTTATACAGATTCGTAAACATTCCAGTTCGGGATTTTCTGAACTTGTTTTACTTGTCTCGGGTAATATAACAGAAGTAAAACTGTCCAAGGGTTCACATATATGTGAATACCATTTAGATGGTATGTATCCGTCCCAACATTCACATTTATCCCGTCCTACACACCAGCCATTTGTGCACGGCTTTTGACACGAAGCGCGGCACAATCCAACACCATGCTCTTCATAATTCTCTAAGCATGTACAAAACGAATGGAAAGGCTTGCATTTACTATTCGTACTATTCGTACAAAGCGCATCAAAAGCCATGCATTCACTATCCGTACTATTACTATAACAAACATGTCGACAGGAAATTTCACGATCCTCATTAATAGTTTCCCAACACTTGCAACCATTGGGTGATGCAAAACAATCATGTTCGCAAGCGTAACATGCATTACATATAGGTGAACAATAAGTTTCATTGAGTTTATAATAACCCGCAGGACATTCACATAAATGAGGTTGCGGACACAAGCCATTAAGACAATGGTAATCACAATTATAATGGCACGATGTATCTTTATCCGCTGTATTATATTCGATGTTAAAATCTCTGGTAAAATAGCCTTCTTGACAAGTACAAGTCTCGGGTTTGCTACAATAGCCATTTAAACATTCTTTGGAACAATGCGGCAAGCAAGTGGGATCACCGTCTGACATTACATAACCCGGAATACATTCACAAGTATCCGGTGCTGTGCAGATACCATTTTTACATCCATTACTACAAATAGGTTGACAAGCTCCTTCAGATGTTTCTAGGTAACCTTGATTACAAGCACAGAGATCTGGCGCCAAACATGTGCCATGCAGACAATCTTGATGGCAAATCGGTTCACATATAGTTGATGTAACATTTTTATAACCTTTTTCACACTCGCACTTTTCGGGAGCTATGCAATTACCATGTACGCAATCTGTATGACAGAGAGGTTCGCAAATATTGGGTGCACTCATGTAATAACCGCTTAAGCACTCACAAGTGAACGGTAGTATACACTCGCCATTTATACATGTTTCGGAGCATATAGGTTGGCAGTGATTTTCAGTGATTTTCGTAAAACCGTAAAAACATTCGCAAGTATTTGGTGCAATGCAATCTCCATTGTAACAATCCTTAGAACAAATCGGCTCACAAACATTATCCGTCAATTTTTCATAACCTTCTGCGCATTCACAATGCTCTGGACTTATACAATGGCCATGTATACAGGGAGCTTGACATACAGGGGCGCAAATGTTTGTGGAGTTGAACGAATAGCCGTCGTAACATTCACAGGTATTGGGAGCTGTACAGCGACCATTTACACATGTCACATTACAAGTGGGGTCACATTGTCGGGTGAGAAAATTCATGTGATAGCCAATATTGCAAGAGCATACATTGGGCTCAGTGCAGATGCCATTAAGGCAACCACTTACACAAATCGGTTCACAAATATTTTGTGTGGAAGTTTCATTATAGCCCGGTAGGCATTCACAATGGTTGGGTGCCACACATTCACCATTTAAACACAACGGTTCACAAATTGGTTGACATTGATTGGATGATACTAATTTATACTGAGGCTTACACTCACAAATATCTGGAGCTATACAAACACCATTTATACAATCCTGCTGACATACAGGTTTACAAACAGAAGTAGAGTTGATGGAATTGTTTGTAAAACCTGGATGACAGACACAAGTATCAGGTGCCGTACAATCACCATTTTCACAGCCATTTATACAAATCGGTTCACATTGATAGTCCGACACTTTACGATAACCTTCCAAACATTTACATGTATCAGGTGCTATACAGTTGCCTTGAATACATTCCCGTTGACAAATCGGTTTACACACAGATTCCACTGATGTATTAGTATAACCGTGATGACAGGAACATTCATTGGGAGCCACACAATCACCATTTTCACATTTGTTCCAACAAACTGGTTCACATATATGAGAGGAAACTTTTTCATAACCATAAAAACACTCGCATGTATTCGGTTCCATACACCGACCATTAATGCATCCGTTCACACAGTGAGGCATACAAAACCACGGCAAAGTAGCTATAAATCCTTCATTGCATGAACATATTTCGGGAGCTATACATGCACCATTTACACAGCCCATTTCACAAATAGGCTCACATAATCCCACTGCCGTCATATTATAACCAATCAAACATTGACAGTTATTAGGAGCTATACAAACACCATTTACACAGGAGTCAGCACAAACTGGATCACACCGATTAGAAGAAACTTGCCTATAGTCTTTCAAACATTCACACACGTTGGGGGCAACACATAGCCCATTCTGACAACCTTGCTCACAAAATGGTTCACATTTTTGTTTAGAAGACATTTTATAACCACTATTGCATTCACACTTATCGGGTGCCACACACGTTCCGTTGACACATTCTTGTTCACAAACGGCAGTACATGAATCATTTACAAGTGTATAACCCTTCTCACAAATGGGAATGCATTTTTGATGAACAGTAGAAAACTCAAAGCCGGGGAGACATTCACATTTACCGGGTCGCAAACAAACACCATTTTCACAATTATCGCAAACAGGTTGACATGACTCTCCTCGTAATATATAGTTAGAGAAGCAAGTGCATATACCGGGTGCACTGCAGAAGCCATGCTCACATATACCACATTCAGGGATACACCTAGAAAGAAACTAGATAATATCAGAAAAGATTTGTCAAGTTTCAAAGTCTCTCATAGGCAACTTACCGATGTTTTTGATATTCGCTAAATACTTTATATCCCGGCAAACATTCACATTCATTTGGTTTAACACATTTAGCATTAAAACAACCTTTACTACATATTGGTGTACAGGCTTTTTGGAAACTTTTATAACCAGGACAACAAAATTTTACAGTTCGCGGAACTACACGTATCTGAAATTATAAAAAGAGTATTGAAGCCGCTTTAAAAATTAATTACCAATCGCAAATTTTTATGAAGCTTATGTTACCGTTAGTGGAACTGATATGGTACACAAATAATGAGCTTGCACTTCGAAACTACAAGTAAGATCCTCAAAAATATAATATAGACCCAAATGCAATATTTTTACTAAATATTATATAAAAAAAGAAATTCTATTCGCAAGGAGTATATAATATATATTATATAATATATTAATGTAAAAGGTATATAATAGTAAAGTAGTTAAGTAAAGCTATCCATCCACACCATGTATGCACCAAATTTTAACTTTGCAGCTCTATTTTTGTGCGTGTTGAGGAGATTTTGGTTTATTTCTTGACTGATTTTTCCCATTTCAAAAACGATCTGTGTGCAGAAACTGGCAAATTCTGCATCAAAATTTATATTTAATTTTAATATCTCAAAATTTAAGGCGGTGAGATAGACACACGGATATACATGTTTAGATCAACGCAGTTTTTGACTTTGATCAAGAATATATATAATTTGTAGGATCTATGACGCCTTCTTCTGTAGGTTGCAAATAGATTGACACACATTACATATAAAAATATATGCACGCCTCATTAATTTCTTGACATCATTTCCGATTTTCAATGAAAACTTCCCCAGTAAGTCTAATTGTAAGAAAATGAAGATTTTTTATGACGAATTCTTTATTGAATTTGATAAAAACATTATTACCAACTAATTAATTAAAAGAGAAAAACATCTAATAATTGATGAATCATGTTAAGCTCAGACTCAAGACCTCATTATGTTAAGAAACACACTCGAAAAAAAATATTTATTATTTCTAAACATACAAATTGAGACATACTCGTAAGTGTAAGACAAAATATAGTATCATTAACCCGTATATGAAAAGATTATAGAAATCGCAAAAACAAAAAATTTAATGACAATTTTTCGTTACAAACCTGTTGATATGTTTTCCCATCTTTTCTGGCTATCACCGTAGAAGTCTTTCGTATAACTTTTGTGCAGATTTGTGTTGACACCATTACAGGCACCATCAACAGAATAATTACTTTATACACTAACATACTTTTCAGAATTTTTATAAGAAAACTGTCCAGACAACTTTTACGACTTAAGGTTAAAATTCGACTATTGTGTGATTTGTAAGAAAAATCCGTTTTTTTTTTTGTGCAAAAAAATTATTCTTTTCGCAAATTTAATCCGCACTTGAATGCTTGAATTAGTTTCTTTGTTTTTGTTAGCACTTTGATTTGAATTTTACACCCTCCCCATTAAATGGGAAGCAAACTTGAGCTTGTTAATCCGTTTGTGACATCCAGAGAGAGGCTTTACAAGGTATAACTGTACGATATTCTTGATCAGCAACAATAAAAAATTAATCTAGAATGTCCGTCCCTGATATCGTCTGCGGTTGGCACTCTCAAGTTTGTAAAATTTTTTCAACATACTTTTCTATTTTGTGTACGCATGCTATGCTATATAAATTGGGTGAAATCGGTTGGTAGCCATGCCCACAATCGACACTAATCTGGTGGTAGCTACAAATATTAAACTCTATTGTTGAAATATCATATATATATATTTATTAAAATAGGCGTGGTCATAACATACACGCCCACAATTTACAATAAATGTTATAAAGAAGAAAACTCCAATTTCAAGCTGATACGTAGTACATACTATTTTTTAGATTAGAGGGCGTAATCAAACTCTTTGTATTTTTTTGTGGAGGGAATTTAAGATTTGGTCTAAATCAGTTTAGTTTAGTTTTATTATTTCTTTTCCAGATATTTTACATACATACATCCACACAGTCGTTGATATAATCCCCATACACACATAAAATGCATATAATATAATAATACATAAATTAAATTGTAAAAAAAATGTCTTATCGTTCAATTTAAAAAAAAAAGAAAAAAGAAAAACAATTAAGAGCAGTTTTCAATATATGTAATCGTTAAAAAACATATTTTTTAACTACAAAATAAATAACCGTTGGTTAGTTATTATTGTGATTGAAATTTTACATTTTTTTTTGAATTTTTTTTAAATAAATATTGTCATCATCATCATTACTGTAAAATTGGTTTCGGAGTTTCTTGCGCGACGTCTTTCCGGTTCCCTGTCGTACACCATTATTACGGCCGAGATGACTTAGCCATCGCAGACGTTGAATCTTTAGACGAGGGCCTATGTAAATATCGACATAAAGCTCATACAGTTCAAGATTCATTCTGATTCGGAAGTCATCGCCAACGCGTACCTTTCGCGGAATTTTTCTCTCAAACGCGTCTAAAAAAGCCTCATCATCTTGTTGTTATTATTGTAAAGAGTCTTATAGAGAGTAAGTTCTATCGCACGAGAGAAGGTTTTGTTGTTGAACTGCTTACTTAGCCTATAGTAGCACCTGTTAGCAGTCATAATTCTCCTTTTTATCTCCAAGCTGACGTTATAGAAAATTACGGCTGTACCTAGGTAAACAAATCCCTTAACTATCTCGAAAATGAATATTGTACATGGAAAAGCTTTTAAAATAAATTAAAGTTTTTCGAAAATCTATTAACTGTGCCAGAGATTAGTGAAAATATCGTTTTTCTATCTCAGTTAATAACTTTAAATTATTAATTAATTATTAATTTTGAACTAACCGATGGTTAAAGTAAGCGTTAAATTTAACAAAAATACATATATTGACAACAACTCTAAGCTGCTGTAGATAAGATTTTCTGAAAAAATAGAAATTAAAAGAGCATGAAAGCGAAAGCTATATAAAGTGGGAAGAGTGTGAGGGACGGGTCATAGTTCATCGTAAAATAATGCTTTTGCTATCGCTTGTGTTTAATTAGTATAAAAAAAAACATAAAAACATAAACTAAATTACCACACATACATTCTTATACATACATACGTACCCTGAAATCTTTGAAATGAACTTGAAACGTAGGATCATGAATAAAAATAAAAACAAAACTTTCTACGTTAGATAAGCCATGTAAACATAATTTCCCAACTACCGAACAATCTGTGTAAGAAAATGTTCGTAAACAAATGAATTCTTAAGAAATTTCTACTTAGTAAGCCGCATGGGTTGGTACCGTTTGTGCTTACAAAAGGTGATCTTAATCAATGCATCTAATTGAGGGCTATAATAGAACTGTTCTTAGAAAGTTCAATGTATTGCATAGACAAACATTTATTGCTTATACGAGTATTTGTAATAAGTTTATAAAGCGCAAGTCTCGCGTTTACATACTATGAGATAAGACAGCATCCAACTTATTAATATGCTCTCTACAAAAATGTACAGAGAATTAAACAAAGAAAAAAAAAATTTTTTTTTTATTTTAAATATTTTAAATCAATGTTTTTCTTTCAATTGTCATTACGATCAGTTTTAATTAACACGTCTTATAGGGAACATCACCAGAAAGATTTCTATACAATGAGGAAGTTACTGTTAATGATCGTTCTAGTGGTAGCTTTGCAATTAGCTTTTATTTTAGCTTGTGTTGACCGAATACCGTAAGAAGAGAATACTTTTTACTTATGTGCTCTTAATGAATTGTTATCTCCTTTAGTGTTATCAGTACTCGTTTAAATATGGTAATGATGCGAAAATATCCACATCTGGCTAATACAACAAATTGTACTGGTGGAGATTGCGAACCGGTAATTAATCCTTTCGTGTTTCGTACCGTGCGCGAAACTTACACCGATTGGAAAGAGATCTGCTGCGAGGGTTACACACAGAACTACACTACCGGGTAATTTCTCTTTATTATGTTTTTTGAAAACCACAATAACCATTATTTACATTTACACTTTCGTCTGTATTTCTTTTCTTCAAGTTACTGTAAACCCGATTGTGTGGACTGCCGAGGTGGTGAGTGTTTGCGCCCCAATGTTTGTTTATGTTTAGAAGGTTATAACAATGTCCGCAATCATTCTATTTGTGAACCGATTTGTACTGAGACCTGTGTAAATGGCAAGTGTTCAGCCCCGGAAACGTGCAGTTGCCGTGAAGGATATCAAATGCGGAATGATAGTCGTACTATTTGTGAGGCGAACTGTACGGTAGAATGTTCGAATGGTGTTTGTGCGCATGATCAGTGTACTTGTAATTTTGGTTATGCCCGGAATGAGACATTGGGCCGTTGCGTCCCCATTTGTGAAGAATTGTGTGAAAATGGCGTTTGCACTAAACCGAATGAATGTACGTGCAATTTGGGTTACGTTCTACGTTTGGGTACTTTGGGTAAATGTGAGCCAATTTGCCCGAATGATTGTCCTAATGGCTTGTGCATAGCGCCGGGGAAGTGCTCATGCCAACATGGTTATAGAGAATCGTTGCGGCATGGTTGTGAGCCTGTATGCTCCGAAAAGTGTTTCAATGGTATCTGTACTGCTCCGAATGAGTGCACTTGTTTGGATCGCTATGTTTTTCGGAACGGCTCTCGCACTTGGTGTGTACCCACCTGTCCGCAAGGTTGCGAGAATGGCTTTTGTCTAGCACCCGAACAATGTTTGTGCAATGAAGGTTACGAGAAACTTGAACCGCACCGTTGCGCCCCCATGTGTTCACAAACCTGTATAAATGGTCATTGTTCGGCCCCGGACACCTGCACCTGTGATCTGGGTTTCATCAAAAGTGAACACAATCCCTTTGAATGTATACCGTACTGTGCGAAGGGATGTAAAGGCGGCAATTGTACTGCACCTGGGGTTTGTTCCTGTCAGCCTGGTTATATGTCCTTGCTGAACAATTACTGTATACCCATATGCGCTACACCTTGCATTCATGGCACATGCACAGCCCCCGGAATTTGTCGCTGTTTTTCGGGTTATAAACCTAATGAACAGCATCCACATCAATGTGATCCGCAGTGTAATTTTGATTGTGGTCATGGGCAATGTAGTGCTCCGCGCATGTGTCTGTGCGATAGGGGATATCATTTCCATTGGCTGACACGCACATGTGAACCAGACTGTCCGCACAGATGCATAAATAGCGTATGTTCAGCATTTGGTGTTTGTCGATGTTATGAAGATTACAAACTACGTGAAGGCTCTTCAAATATTTGCGACCCCATCTGTGACCCTGAATGTGTTAATAGCAAATGTGTTGAACCTAATATTTGTAAATGTTTGGACGGGTATGAAGACACTAAAGAGAGCAATGTTTGTGTAGCACGTTGTCGTCCTCCATGTATAAACAGCGATTGTATCGAACCCAATAAATGTGTCTGTCATGAAGGCTATGTAATGAACAATTCCACAGTTCTGTACGGTTGTGAACCTACTTGTCAAGAGATTTGCATAAATGCTGAATGTCGTAAACCCAATGTATGTGAATGCTTAGAAGGATATCGGTTTGTTAAGGGCAGTAAAACCGAATGTGAACCAATTTGTGAGCAATCTTGTGGTCATGGTTCTTGTGCTGGTCCCAATATGTGCAATTGCGAGAAGGGTTATATGTTGCAAATGAATCCTGAGACAGGCTTACAGAGTTGTGTGGCCTTTTGTAATGAATGGAATTGTGGCGATGGTACTTGTGTCTCACCCACTGAGTGCGCTTGCCCTAAGGGTTGGCTGTACAATGCTTTAAGAAACAAATGTCTGCCAAATGATGCGAAAAAGGAAGAAATATTGAAGAGGTATCACGATTTTTTTTACTTTTTTACTTTTTCCTTTTAATCCAATTCTATTGATTTTGTTTTGCAGCAACGATGATGTTCCCGTTTCCCGAAGGACTATGGGCGCTTTAGCAATTCTACTATTTGGTATTTGTGTTCTATCTATAATATTCATTTCTCGTGAAATAGCTCGTCGTCGTTTAAATAATAAGCAACGCGTCCATTTAATTGAAAACCCATCGTATGGTATTATAATGCCGGCTCAAGGACGTTTACGTTTAAACGACAACGAAAACGGGGAAGAAACTGACACCACACAGGAGTTAACTAGTTAAAGGGAAATTAAAAGAATATTTTGTTGTTTAAAAAGTTACGCCAGTTATACGAATATATAGAGTATTTATTGTATGTATTTATATACTTATTTCTATATAGGTATATGTGTATATCCATACTATCTATATAAACTTGATTTACATCATATCACTTGTAGCGGTTCTTTTACTTCTTCTTAATATTTGCTCTTAAATTATTTTTTATACTATATGTACATAGAGAGTTGTTCATCAAATACAGCCATAACAGCTAATAAATACAACTAAAACAAATAATCTCGATATTTACAGGCTTAAAAAAACGAACCAATGGTAATCTCATTTTCATAGACTGGCATCATCGAACATACGAAATTACTTATAGACTATATATGAATAAAATTAAACTGAAGCCTTCAACTATCACAAAAATAAACTACTGGTAGTACAGGTTATTACATAGAAATGCGTTTTTTACAAGGCGCTTCACCTTTACTTCTTGCAATATATGCTTCCTTTAGCTTTTATTAACAAGTATTCATGTAAACAGTTCATGGTGGCTGATAATCTTTTGTTTCGGCTGGTAATATTTGTGGTGGTGTCGTTACTGAGGGAATACTGGGTATGGATTTAGGACTACTCGAAGCTGAGTTTAACTGTAAGTTGTCATAAAAATTAGCAACACCACCACCATTACTACCATTGCCACCTAAAGCCGAGTCACCATCTTCCATTATCACTGAACTGTCCGCAGCCGAGGGTATTGTAGGTAAAAATCGCACACCCAATCGTGGAGGTGAAGAAGAATCTTCTTCCTCTTGTACAGCTTCTTGACGCACCAATCGCGGCTTAGGTAAATTTGCATTAAATTGATGTGGCTGCGTTTTGTTTGTATAATCTAAAATAAGAAAAAATAGAAAAGTACGTAAAAAGATGGTTGAAAACTTACTGTTGGTAGGCAATGGTGTTGAACTGCCTCCACTGGATCTGCTTAATCTAAAAGTACTCGTGCTGGCTGTTGTAGCCGATGCCGAGGAGTCGTTACGTGAGGATGACAAATTCGAGTCTTGCGATGTTTTACGTGTTATCAACCAAGCAGAATGTTTGCGATGATTGGCCTCCATTACTTTAAGGGGTATATTACAGGTGTGGCCATGGCGTAATTTATGCGTACCAGCTGCCCCTCCATTACGCCAACTGGAGGACCGTGAAGAGCAAAAATTTTCACTAGATATAGAACCTGTACGGGTTTCTTTCTTTTGTTTAATTTCAGCAAATTGATATTGGTAGGGATCCGTTTTTTGACCACGCATTCCTCTAGACTTACGGCCCTCCATTTTATGGCGGCGCTTACTTCGCTGATAACAACAAGAACAACATACGTAACAAGAGCAACATTCCAGTAGATGTTGCCACGAGCTTGACCATGTAGAGTTTCCCTTCTCTTCCATACGATGCCAATTGGGCATTTCGCCGGGTAGCATACGTAAGCATCTACAACCTGGTGGATGAACGACCGGCAAGAGAGGCGGCAACTCCTTTGGCAGGCGTTCAGTTCCCAAAGCACGCCGTGTTAAACCAGCTGTCGCTCCTCTAGTTACACGAGTCTCTTCAAAATGTTTACATAACGTAACGCAATCCTTTTTAAATTGTTTCGTCATAATAGCGTACAGAAAAGGATTACAGCAGGAATTCAAAGGCAATATAAATACTGTAAAAATTTTGGCTTGCTCCAAAGATATCAATTGTAAACCAAATATAGCTGTTATAGAGAAGAAGGCTATGGGAGACCAGCATAAAAAATCAGTAAATACCAGCAATGCCATACGTTTAGCTATACGAGAATCGTTCGTATTCCAAGCTTGTGAGCCTCGTATGGCCCAATACATTTTCAGATAACAACCCATTAAAGTCAAGAAAGCACAACCGTTAATAATCATTAGAGCGATCACATAAGTCAGGCTAGCTAAACCGGTTGTGGTCTCAAATGGTAGACATACAGCAAACTTCCTATAATCTGATACACCTACTAGCGGCAAAATGGCCATAATTAAAGCAAATGACCATCCCACAGCCATTATATAGCCAGCTTGTTTTAATGACAAGCGCTTGTTCAAATGAATGGCATGAGTAATGGCGTAATTCCTTTCCAGCGTTATCACGGCCAACGTATAAACTGATAGTTCTGAAGATAATACAGCCAGAAAGCCAGCTATTTGACACACTATAGACATTTGCCAAGGTATCGCAAACATGCGAAATTCTCCCAAAGTGGACGCATCCACCATAGCCAATATACCCAAATATATGCCCATAAAAAAATCAGCTGCTGCCAAATTGCACACAAGAAAACGCGGCACATCTATTTTTGAACGCGAAAAGAGTAAAACAAAAACCACTGTACCGTTACCCAATAGCGCTAAAAGGAAGACAACCCAAACACCGCAACGTAGAGTCCACCAATCGAACAGATCGGTACAGGGTAAGAAGGGACCCGGCATAGGTAAACATTGTATACTACCCGGATTATGTTCAGGCAATTGAGTGGCGAATAAATTGCCGCCACCAAAGTTTGCAGCATAAGTAGTAGGAACAGCAGATGCTGACGCCGCTTCCTCTTCAAAATACTCTTCCATATAGGTGGGCATATTTTTAGAATAGATGGAATCTTGAGCAAAATTATCCCATATATCGTACATCTGAGGACCAAACTTTTTACTTAGATTATCTGAAAAAAAAAAAAGAAACACGAAACTTGATAAAGCTGACTAACTAAAAAGAACGGTTATAACTCACGTAGTTGTGGCCATATATCCAACATACTATTATTCCATAAAGTCATATCGAAATCAGCATCTGAAGGAAATAGCACAGCTTCTTGAACCAACGGAGGTTTTTTACTAGCTGATGACACTACCAGCGGTATAAATGGACAGCAGTGATACGCATATGATAAAATTAACGTTTGTATACGTGGAAATGTTTCCGGCGGTGGAAAATCTTTCAATTTAGGATTATTAAATGTTTTCAAGTGTATCAAACGTTGTACTCCCCGGGACGGCAATTCAGGAAAGACATTATTACCCAAGTTTAAATCCTCCAAATTACTAATAGCCAAAAAGGCATCTTTATGGATGAAATTGATTTGATTGCCCTCTAAATCTCTAGGCAAAAAACAACAATAATTATTAAAAAAAATTGATTTAAAAAATACTTTAACCCTCTAATGCTTAAAGTGTTTTGCTTAAATTTGAAAAGACCGAAAATTTTTTTTAAACATTTTCATTGAATTCAATGAAATATTTATAAATCGATCGAAGTAATAAAATATTTTTTTATTATCAAAATGTTATTGATTTTAAAAGGAGCAATTACGAATATAATAGATTTTATAGGACGTGCTTATTGGTCCAGCCGTTAAGAAAATATATAAAATTGAAAATGGTGTCATTTTATTGGATTAATTACACAATACGTGACACTTTTACCTGCTTGTTTGTTTTGTGTCCAAATTTGCATCCTTTTCAAGATTTCACATTACTTCTAAACTTCTAAATGTTTGTGCCCTTTAGATCCTTAAATTCTACTTGAAATATAATTTCATTTTACTGCTGAACCATAAGATTCTGTAGACCTGAAATTTGGTACAAATCCTTCCTTTATATCCAGATATCTTGGTTTACAAATGAGTTAATTCGGTCCATGGACTTACCTATAATTTTACCAAACCTACACATTTAGGACGATTTCTTTATTACAGACCAACCATAAGGTATAGAAAATTTAATTTTTTTTTTTTTTCTAAATTTTGTGTCAGAATGTTAACGAAACCTTTTTTATATATTTGGAAAAGTTACACATTTGTATAATTATCTTATTCATTAATGTACCGAAAATGGGCGTATACATGTGGAGGGTATTTAAAATGTAGCTTTCTTACTTGTTATGTGTTTTGTTTTGCTATACCATGGGAGTTCCCAGGCATCAGTTTGGACAATTTGTAAAACCACCCTTTCAGCATAAGAGAGTTAATAATATACTTTATTGTAAAACTTACAATAATTGCAGTTTGTTTATGCCATGAAATGCATCATGAGGTACACTTTTAATACGATTATATGACAATAATAAGTCGTCTAACTTTTTTAGGCCATGAAATGGACGTCCATGTAAATGTTCTATGTGATTATTGGATAAATCTCTAGAAAGAAAAATAAAAACTTACTCATGTGATAGGAATTCAAAGATTTTTAAAAACCTACAACAGTCTTAATTCTCGGCAATTGGCTAATGCAGGAATGTGCTCAATGACATTAGTCTTTAATTCTCTGCAAAACATTTTTAATATTTTTTTTTTTTTTTGGAAAATTAAAATTTTTCATGAATCAAAATTTTTACTTACAAACTTCTCAGTCTTGGTGAGTGACGACATATGTAGGAGGGCACCTGAGTTAGGCCAGCTCGATCTAATTTTAATACCTCCAAAGCTAAGCAGCCTTCTAAATTGGGAAAATCCTTTAAAAATCTCACATCAGATAGGATTCTGATAAAAAAATATATGAAACAAAAATATTTATTTTTATTTTTATTTTTTTTTTTAATAAAAACATCATCATTTTTATTGCTACCTACAATTTACGTAATTTGTTCATGCCTTTAAAGGCTGAAGGCATTATTCGCGATATGGGATTGGCGCGCAAATCCACCACCTGCAGTGTTTTAGGTAAATCACTATCATTGATCCAGCGTAAACGATTACTAGTTAGCGAACTGAAATGTTTAACTAATTAAAATAATTAAACAAAATCTTCAGTGGTTGATGTTTTCATTTCCACTGAACAACAATTAAAATGAATTTGTGTTATATATTACAATACACACCAGCACCAACAACAACACGTGTTCTGTTTAATAATAGTTGGCGGTTTTAAAACATGAACAACATGCTGATACTTAAGATTACTCTGTTAAGCCAATGGCCTGGACAATTGTTTAACTTAAGATGCAATGCACACAATCACTCCGTTGAATACGCAAAGTGGGTTTTTATCATCGCACTTGAGTTTTCTCTCTCTCTCTATCTCTCCCAAAAACGAGGAATAATTTTTATTACACACATACAATGCGTACATAAACTTGTACATACAAAATATTTATAAATCCTGCATACAACAACAACAATAACCTCATATATATCCTGCTTGGCTAACCATTATATACTCTTGTGGATAACTGTTGTTTTTCCTTTTTTTTTTCCCAAAAGTCAGCAAACAATTGAAAATTTATTATGTACGCCCTTCCTTTCACAATATTTTGTAAAGTTTTTTGTACCATTTAAGATAAACACAGAAATACAAAAAGTATATAAATATTTGGTTTGACTCGAGGTTTGTGTTGTATCAATTAAATTTCATTAGGTTGCATACATATGGTTGCACGACATTGCGAGTTACAATAGAAGAAAGGCGAAAGAATAATAAAAATTATATCGATCGATTCAGAAACAATATTTGAACGTCCATGCACATCTTGTAATCAACCTATAATTCGTGGCAATTCGTGGTCATTTTGGAAAATAGTTATCGCTTCATTTTAAGGACCTCCTTTCCTGTGTAACGCTACATAAAATGGGATGTATTCTTAAGTTTGCAACAAACCATTTTATCATCCAAAAAATGGAGTGGCCTAAGCCAAATTTTGTTTTCTGGCTTGTTTTGGATAGTTTTTAATAGTTAATTAGTTATTCCAAATTTAGAACTCGAATATTTTTCTAAAAAAGGCTTCCTTACCAATACGATACGAAATATAATATTTACATTAATCATTTTATCAAAACATTTGCAATGCTTAAAAGGGGGGCTTCGGAAATCCCACAAAGCATATATTTTGAATTTGAGTCGAACCAAACATGTCTGTCTGTCCATCTACTATGTAGTATGAACTCCTCTGATTGCAAACTTGAGATATCCATTCCAAACTTAGCACAAGTGTTGGTAGATTTCATATACTGGATGGTGTTGAAATTAAGCAAAACTGCTAAAAGGAGCATTTTTTTAATGCTTATATACACGTCGGGAAGCTTCCGTGCATCCAATATATTTTTTTTCTCTTAACGCCGCAAAAATTAATTGATATTCTAGGTAAAATATTTGGCTAACGTGGTTCTTCTCCCTTCTTGTTTTTGCGTCCTTCATCTATTCACTTACATCAACAATTTTATTACCCTTTAATATAACCTCTAAACTCATTATGCGAGACAAAAATTTGAAAAAATTTTTACATTCCAAAATTATCAACAACCAAATGCATCAATATTGAGGATTTTATGGTAAAATTATCGCAACGGAATGTCCTTGTAATAGCAGCAAATATCCCTTTATTATCTGCAATTATTTCTAAAACGACGACATAATAAATTGTACGAAAAACTACTTAAGTTGTATATAATTATCCTGTTTACATAGAGATCTGTGGCAATATTTTTGAATTGCTTCTTGTTGTTCTTGCAATACTTCTTTTTCGTGGCGTTGCACCACCATATTGTAAGCAATTCGCAGATTTTATATACATTTTGTTCATCTTCTCTTCCTCATCCACCACACTGACGACATAAAAATATATATATGAATGTATTTACTTTTGCTATTTGCTGCTATAAATGATAGTTTTGTCGTTTTATAAATAAAATGCAATTTTAGACGTTATCGCACTATGCATAGCATTCGAAACTAAAGCCAGCTTACATTTATTTTCTTATGAAACAACAACTTTGGTAACATGTTGTTATGTCTTCTACATCATTAAATTTCGATTGTTGTTGATAAAGTACAAGCAAATGTATAAACAGTGCAATGATGCGTTATGATTGCCTTAATTGCATAGATTTGTATATCTGGTTTATTTTATATTATTGTCCATTACTTTGGCTAATATTTGTTATTCTTATGTGCAAGTTTCAGTATGACCTTTAAATAAAGTTCTGCATTTTGATAACATTTGAGGGTTTGTACGCATCGTGTTTAGGTATAAATAATTTAATGAGAAGATTACATTAAAATTAAAGGCCACTGCATCTTTGACAAATTATAAGTGATGTTAATTAAACTGTAAACATTTTCTACTGAGATTTATAAATGATAATTTTCTGACACGGAGAACACAAACATGTGTTGCAGGACATGTCAGTTGACGACAACATATTTATCATCATGCTGAACTTTTAACAAACTGGCACTTACACAATATTAAAGGATGCTAAAACGTCAGAAGGGCGAAGTGAGCTTAATTTTTTCAACATTTTCTAAGAGAATGGAGAAATTTCAGGATGTATGGAAGAAAGTCTTTTATAAGGAACATGTTACAAAACATGTAGAACTTAAAATACGTACTCAGGTTCACGTTCCGTACTTTTACAATTTTTGCACGATACATTAACGATTTTTCAGACGATACGTTATTGATTTGTCTAATGTATCGATATATTATCGAAATCGTTATTTTATCTATAAAAGAATATTTGATATTCGCATACCAAAATTTTGATAAAATCGATATATTATCGATTAATTTTCGATATTTATCAAAAATATTATACAAAAATAATTGATAAGTTTTCTATTAATTATTTGTAACTATAAAAAAATTTATACTATATGATAATGATGTATAAAATATTATCGATAACTTATTTATATATGTTGTTTATGCAAACTTAGGGAGATGTAGAAAGTTTTATATAAAGAAACATACTACAAAACGTTATTTATAATATTTCTTAAAGAGGAAAAAGAAATATTGTTGAAATTTTATGAAGATTTAAGTCCATTAAACAGAACATTGAACGAATAAGATGGAAGAGTTTTTTAAGAGACTTGCTCCAGTATCCGTAATCGATAAGTTATTTGCATTCTAATATTGATATGTTCAACTGTATGAATTTATTTCTTATATAATATTAACGATAAGTTATCGATAACTATCAATAGTTTATCGATTATTTATTGTTAACCATTAGCAAAATTATTATCAATATTCTATAAATACATTTGCTAATAATATCATGATTAAATACTCACAAATTGATTATTATTGTCAATAAGTTAATGATAATTATCGAAAAATCGTTATCGTTATCGATTATTATCGATATATTTTATAAATACATATTTCAATAACATCATCATTAATTATTTTCAATTGATTTTTATGCGAAATTATCGATAAGTAATTACATGTTATATATAATGATCAATAATTTATAAAACTATGTGTTATATAAAAGTATCAATAAGTTATAGACAGTTACCAACAATCATATATAATTATTATTGATAATATTTTAAACAAAATCGATTATTGATCATTAATCAATTCAATCAGATTCTTACGTAAAATATTCTACAAAAACAAATTGCCCGCAATTTCCTCTATAACGGTACACATTCAATACAAATGAATCATAATTTATTGTGTGCTGGCACAGTCCACCTAACCGCAAATGCACATATAATATACATTGTAGTTTTATGTAGTTATGATAGTTATAAGAAATCTATGTAGTCACCCTTATCATTAAAACTTACTCAACGTGATTGCGTATGTGTATAGTGTCTCATATAACTTCAAAGGAAATGCAATATCCTTGGAGGGATCATATCCCTACAAAACTATGTGGTGACAACAGACTGTTCATTCTTGCTTCAAGGGTCAAGTTGCATATACAATAAGTCAACAAAAAGCAAGCATGGCTTGTAATAATAAGCACGTTTTCTACATATGAAAAAAATCAATTTCTCAATATGAAAAAAGTTTTCCGTTGAAAAACTTTTTCTTTTTTTCTTCTTTTTAATTTATTATTTATTATTATTTTTTTTTTTTTTGAATAAGTAAACTTTTGCCAAAGTATTGATGTAAATTATTTAATAATTTTGCTAGAAAATATATACAATAGGGCTTATGAGACGATTTGTTAGGATAAGATCTCATTTGATTATAAATAAAATTTCAATATATATAATATCCGTAATGTAAAACAAGGGAAAATATTATAGTCGGTCATGCCCGCCCATCAAATACCCTACACCACTTGATATATTATATAATTTAATTTTTTTCTAGGGTTCCCCTTTGGGCCAATACATGTCCTTGTACCAAATTGCATCAAAATATCTCCAAAAATGCGACCTGAAGCTTGCGTACAAATTTAGGTTGACAGACGGACATTGTTAAATCGATTCAGATTTTGATTCTGAATCGATCGGTATAACTGAAAGTGGGTGTGGCATTGCCGACTTTTTCACAGGTTGATGAACGGTATAATCATACAAATGTGAGGCTTAGAAGTTTTAAAACTCTGTTAGTATAGTTAATGAAAAGTATTGTGTTTTTTGTATAACAATTAACACCTGTAGTTATGATTTGTAATTTATTAAATTAATAATATATTATAAAGTTTGTATTGTGATCAGTGCATTTATATAAAGCATAATATGTTAAAAACAAAATGTTTCTTACTGTTCTTGTATAATGCTAACTATTATTAATTAATTATTTTATATACATTATTATACTTGCTTGTAATTGTTATAGTGATATAATTATTGTATTTTTGTTTTAGTTAATAATATAGATCCCTGAAGAAGTCACAAATCAGTGACGAAACGTTGAATAAATATAATCGTCTACTTTATTTAAAAAAGAACTTTGAAGTAAAATCTTTTTAACGTGATCTCGTGCCCATCACACTGTTATCAGTGTAATACACAAAAAATCAAATATCAATATATTTACAATTTATTTAATACTTACAATTCTTGTAAATGGGTTAATTTACGTAAGCCCTCTGGCAATGCGTTTATTAAGTTGTCATCCAGTTCTCTAAAATAGAAAACAAAAAAAATTCTATCAATATCGTTTTTATACACACATGTCTGCATTTATTTTCATTGCATTGTGGTTGGCCAGAATTTTTAGTTCAATGAAGCAAGCTTTTTCATTTTCATGTTCATGTAAAAGTTACCCCAACAAAAAAGCAGATATGTGATCTTCTTCTTCTCTTTTTATTTAAGGGAAACTTTTTTCAAAATGATAGTTTTTCGTTTTATTGAACAATCAACAATGAAATGAAAACATTTAAATGAAAAATGCACTGCTTCCAGAATATTATATATATGATATATACAAAATAATATGAACACCATGCAATATAGTACATCTTGTGTGTGTTGGCAACACTGTTTCCGTGTAAAAGATGCGACGCGTATATATTGCACAGTTTACGCGCCAAGTCTTGTAGGTTGTATTTCAGTATATACGCTTCCTTTTGCGACGGAAAAAGGAATTGTGGCCAGACAAACTACCGCAGTAAAAGTGACAGCAGCACTATTCAGACAGTCTGTGAATCTATTCCGCGAAGAATTGCCGCTGTTCTAAAAGCACATGGTGGCCCACATAATAACAATAAATAAGTATTGTGTATATGTCAGATATTCATATTATTTTGTCTATCTCCTACAGATCGAAACAAAATTATTTACTTACAACTAACAGTTACCTTTGTTACTTGAAAATGCATTTAGTTTCAACTTAATGTTTAGTTGATATTGTTTAAGAAGATTAAACTAGAAAAAAATGTCAATGTTGTTTATTTGTTTTTTTGTTTTTTTTTGGACAGGAACATTATAAAAACTGTAGAAGTAGGTATAGAAACCAAACAAACAGATTATGTCTAAGCTAACAGTGTTTTGAACACTCTTTTTATCAGCTTAATGTTGATGGTTTTTTTAAAAACTAAATCCTTTGTACACTTTGGTATAATAGTACATGAAAAAGGTGTCAGTTTAGCAGTAAATCACATAAGAATTTTTTTTTTCCATTTATTAGTTTAAAAATTGCAAAATAATCAGAATAAACTTTACAGTAAGAAAGAAGGATTTGACATACTAATAAATGGTTGTGTCATACTTTTTTGTGTAATATGTTGTGATTCTGAAGTCAAATGATAAGAAGTACAAAAACTTTTATCGCAGATCGCTATTTGAAATGGTCAAAATCGGTCCAGGGCCACGCCCACGAGCAACAACAAAAATCTATATATCTGACACAGAGATGGACCTATGGCCTTGAAATTTGGTACGCATATCTATAGTTATTCTATGCATCGATATATGCCGAAAATAGGCGTAGTCAGACATGCCCAGAATTTAAAAAAAAACTCTTCTAAGCTTGAAACTCAATTTGCAAGCTGATATATAATACATGCACTCTTAGATGGGGTAATCGTATACATGCCACGCCCACCGTTTGCATGTAAAATTTAGTTTTTTTTACTTGTTTTAATTGAAATTACTAACTTTCCGAAAGAACGGAAAAATGCTACCATTTAGAGACTAGTTCATATAAAATAACTCAATATTTAAAAAAAAAAATATATTAAAAAAGAAAAGTTGTGTTTCTTAAGTGTTAGTGTTATTATTCTTACTTGAGCTATGCTGTATGGGTCAAATAACATTACAGAAGAGAATTTCGAGAAAATTAAAAATTAATTTATAATTTTTTAGTATATATTCTCATTAAAAGTATTTGTGTTATATTAACCCATGTAAACCCACAAATTATTCATTCATAAGTTTTCATAATTCAATTTAACCTCAAAAATTTAGGTTTACATCCTCATATAAAGAATTTATTGCATTTAAACATGATGCAATTGTATAACTTTTTAACAATACATTGTATTGTATGTAAAAACAACTGTGGAAAGGAAAGTAAAATAAATATTTTTTTTTTTATAGAAATATATATTTTTGAGGTTAAAAATTTTGTTTTATATATATTTCTTACGGTTGGTTGAGTTGGTTCAATCATAAATCAACACAAAGTATGACCACAATTTTCACAAAAACAGAATAAAAATGGTTTTTATCTGTTTCTGTTTAAATAAAGTACAGTTTTTACTTACAAAACTTTTAAAGCTGTTAAATTTTTCAAGGCGCCAATGGTAATTTTCATGATTTGATTACGTTTAAGAAGACTGAAAAATAGAATAGAGTTGTTTAAAGTAAATGTGATTAAAAGGAAGCACTTACAGTACCACCAAATTGGGCATATGGGGAAAATCATCATCGTTGATTATTGTCAATAAATTGCTGCCAAGATTGCTAAACAAAATCAATAAAACAAAAGATTATATTTTGTTTTTTTTTTTTTAAGTATATAAAACAAATAAAAATGTTATAATCGATCAAGCCCGACCATTTAATATCCTACACCACTTAACTTTCTAACCCAGTTTACTTTAGATTGGTTTAGTTGATTTTGCATGAGACACACCCACAAAAGTGGGCGTACCTAACAAATTTAATTATTGTAAATATATGTTTGTTCATTGTAATAACGTTTATACATATATACTATCTCATGTAAAATGAATTTAAGAAAATGTAAAAAGTCAGCCTATGGACACACCGACGGTACATTTGCTTAAATATTCTTTATTAAAAAATTGCTAATATTATCAAGCCCACTTTTAAGAAGCTTGATGGTATTCTTTTCTGAACCTTTCTGAATAATAAATAACTTACAGTGCTTCAAGTGTTTGCAGTCCTGTTAGAGCGTTGCCTGGTATCCGATAGAAAAGATTACCCTCTAAACGAAGCGTGCGTAATTTGGGTAAATTTTGCAAACTGTTGCTATCCATGCTAGCTAATGCATTACCATTCAATTGCCTTTTGGTTGTTGTTGTTGTTGTTTTCATTTAATTTTATTTGAAAAACATTTGCATTTTATGGTAATATCGTACAATGGTTTTTAGCAAACACGTAGTGATGATGGTGGTGTTTCACAGTGTCGACAACATTTCGCAAGCAATATATGTTTTCCCACACATGTTTTTATTATATTTACAGAAAAATAAAAATAAAAAAAACATGGATTTAAAAGTATTAACAAACCAATAAAAATGTATTTATTTCTATTATATTTTTATTTCATTTTTATATTGAATACTTGGTTGAAGTAATTGTGAACAAAAATTAAAGAAAAAATCGCACTTACAATGATATCAAATTTGTTAAACCTTGAAAAGCGTTTGCCGTTAAGGATTTAAGGCCACAATTTTGTAAATTTAAACGTTTTAATTTCGTTAAACCATAAAATGCCAAAGGATCCACTATTGATAAACTATTGTCAGCTAAGGTTCTACAAAGAGAAGAGAACGAGAAAAACACTTTTTTTTAATACAAATCTTAAAATTTTAACAAACTTTCATATTTTTTTTTTTATGTAATGAAATACAAAAAAAAAAATTTTTGCTAGAAGCAAAGTGGAATGAAGGGGAAAAAATTTGAATAATGAGCTATTTTGCCTTTTGACACCTAAACCTAAACATGAACACACCCCATGTAGGAATCATATAAAACCAAGTAGCAGTTGCGTTTAAGTGTTGACAACACCCCTAATATTATGTTGCTATTGTTGGTATTCCAGTATTCTTATACATTCATTGCCATGTTGTCATGTTGGTATTGTTGTCGTTGTTTTGTTAATGGTGGTAAATTACTGTTATTGGCATGCAATAAATGACTGTGATGTGTGAGTGTATATGTTGTTGTGTGTGGGGTGTGTAAGTTTTCCTTTTTATTTGTGTACTTTGTTAAAAGCCAAGTTTCCGTTACAAATTTTCTTTCATTCTCTGTAATTCTCGTCCTATGTTACGCTGCCACTTGACAAAGCTTTTCCATATTTAAAGATCAGAGCGCGTTAACAAAAATTTTTTTTGCATTCTTATGTTCTTCACTTATATGTACATATGTTGGTGTGTGTGTGTGTGTGTGTGTGTGTGTGTGTGTGTGTGTGTGTGTGTAAAAGAAATATGGAAGAGAAGGTTTAAAATAATCTGCTTGTAGAGAAATAGGAATGTCCATCGTTCCTAACATGTCTTTTTTTTTCTAATTTTTGAGCTGCCTTTTTATACCCTCCACATAAAATGAGGAGTATACTAAGTTTACCATTCCGTTTACAACGCCTATAAGAAGGCAAATGAATATATATTCTTGATCAGCATCAAAAATTTAGTTGATCTAGATATGTGTGTCCGCGTGTCCGTATGTCTGTCTCTTCTTAGTGTTGAGATATTGAGCTAAAATTTTATACAGACACTTTTAGTATTTGCACGCAGATAATATATTTAAAATGGGCAAAATCGATTAAAAACCACGCTCACAATTGACAAAAATCTATTTATCTTCCACAAAAATTAAGCTATAGTTATCATTTCTATCGATGTGCCAAAAATGGGCGTGATCGGATAACAGACACGTCCACAATCGATAAAAATCTTAATATATGCCACAAAAGTTAACCTATGAACTTGAAATTTGGAACATATTTTTATAGTTATTCCATCCATTGCCAAATATTTGTGCGGTCAAATAACAAACACGCCCACAATTTACAAAAAACCATATTCAGCGTAACACTTCACTTGCAAGTTGATACGTAAAACATACACTATTAGTGGGCGCAATATATATATATCTGCCACGCCCACTATTGTAAATGTGGAGGGTATTTAAGATTTGGTCTAAGCCAAACTTGGTTTCATTAATTTCCTTCAACACTGAAACATGTCCGTCTGTCTGTCTATTCATAACTTTTCTAACTCATCTAACTCGTAGATTACATTTGCCTAAACTTAGTATAACTTCCATCTTATGTGGAAAGTATAAAAATAATAGCCAGCAAATGAAAATGTTATAGTTGGAGAAGCTCATGAAATTATGCTACAATTAGTTGTATCTGTATAGTTCGTGATATATGTATAATCTGGGGAAGGGGTTCTAAAATGGTCCGATTTGGTTCATTTTCAATAGTAGCCCTCTTTGGGCCAATACATGTCTTTATGCAAAATATCTCAAAAATTGTGACCCATAGCTTATGAACAAATTTCCATGGACAGACAGATGGACAGCTATTAATTAAGTAGGAATCATTCTTATTGTTTTTGGTTAGTATAACTAAATAGTTTTCATTGAATTCATTGCGTTTTTCAATACAAATTACGCATACATTATAATATTTAACAAAAACCACTTTTATTTACTTACAATTCTTCCAGATTGATGGCCATAAAAAATGTATTTGCCTCCAGCTTGGTTATATTATTATTGCCCAAGTCGCTGTAATGTAAAAAAAAAATTAAAAAATTTACGAAAATTATTTGTGAAGTAATATTGTAGAAAAATGTTGTATAAGATGTCTGGCATCATAGATTTTTTTACGGCTCTGTGAATAGATAAATAAATGCACTCAAGTATTATTTATCAGTGCGACTGGCATTGTAAGGCAATAAATTATTAATTGAAAAAACATTAAATGTTTCTGATTTTTTTTTTTTGTTTGTTTGTTTGTTTTCGTGTGTTCCCATGCAATGCAATGAATCATAGTCATAGGTCTGATAATGAACACGCTAGCAATCTTAAATGAAAGAGTTGTTGTTTGTAGAGAATTGTTAAGGTGTTTGAGCAACAGTTTTGTGTATTATTGTTAAAAAAAAAAAGTACTTAAATTTTTATGATTTTTTTTGCCATAATTTCATTTGTTATACCAAACAATTTTTTTATTTGTTTTTTTGATGCATATAATAAATCTTTTCCATTCAATTTCCTTTAATTTGTTTACATTTTTTTTTTTTTTTTTATAACTTTGTTTACTCCCGTTTTATTGTAAACTTCTTTTTCCTCATGTAAAATGTCATAAAGTTATTACAAGTCTCCATGATGATGCCATATATCAAAATCAATCTCCTGCCAGAAATGATAACAAAATAATAATGATTTCTTATGAAAAGTTGGAAATTTCAACAAAAAAAACTTAAAAAAAAAAAAACTTTCATCATATGATACGTAATCACTGAAGTAAGATTCGGCAATGAAAATGATATGAATGAAAGTTTTTGGTAAAAATGATCTCAAGTTATTCACAAATTTCTTGAGATGATGCAGCACAAACATAAAATTATTTATATATTTGCGTAAGACAAAAACAATATGTTTTTGTTTGTGAAGATTTATATCACAGCAAAAGCAAATACTTGGATGCATCTAAAACACATATATGGCGCAAGCGTTTTGTAAATAAATACTTGTATGTACTCTACATATACCTGACTGCAACTGGCACTGGCTTTAAGAGGAAATTTATTGTGTCAAACTGGATATAAAACAAATGTTATGTGTGAAGCTAAATCTTCATTATTACGCTTGAATGTGGGCTTTGTACAGTACTGGGCCAAAATAGAATTAAGCAAAAAAAAAAAAAAACAAACAAATTTTTTATGAAAATAGTAAAAAATCTTAGGCGGCGCGATAGTACGTGTATTAGTAGGAAATGTGTGTAAGTTTATATGGGATATTGCGGAAAATAAATATTGAGATAATGTCGGTTTTTGTATTTTTCAATACATATCAATAACTGTTACCATTGTTCACATATATAAATATCTTTAAAATCTTAAACTTTTTGATCAGTTATCGATTACTAATTCTTTAATTTATCGCCATGTCTTTGAACCAAGGATGGTACATTTCTAAGAATCCTCACTATCTATATAAAACCACATTTTCAATAAAATCTGAAGAAAATTTCTCTTTTTTATGACCTCCACATAAAATGGATGGTATACTAAGTTTGTCATTCCATTTGCAACACCCAGAAGGCGGCGTCATAGCCTCTACAAAGTATATATATTTGTGATAAGTATGCAGATTTATACTTAAAATAGTTAAAATCGGTCAAGAGCCACGCCCACAATCTGCTAAAATTTATTTATTTGCCGCAAAAATTGAACTATGAATTTGAAATTTATTATACATATTTATAGTTAGCCTCTTCATTGATGTACCAAAAATGGGCGTGGTCGAATAACAGACGCGCACACAATTTACAAAAAACCATACTCCTTGTAAAGCTGGACTTGCAAACTGATATGATATACAAACATTATTAGAGGGCGTCATCAAATATTGTATCTGTCACGCCTACTATTGTAGATGTGGAGGATATTTAAGATTTGACCAAAGCCAAGTTTAGTTGTTTAACTTATTTTAAACTATTATTTAAAAGTTGGTGACAAATTTTGAAGTGTCTATTTTCCCATATGACAAAATGACTTTTATGTGACAATGATTTGCATTTAAGCTAAATGGTGTAAGGTATTAAGCAGTCTGGTAGAACCAACTATAATATATTCACTTGCTTTTAAATAATTCCCTCTTAACCTGAAGCTTTTCACAAAATTAAATATAAATAATAATCATTTTGTGCATTTTCTTTTACGTACAGTATTACCGTGTCACTGGGTAAATCGACTGGTACCACCAACACACCAATATTACGGCAACTTAACGATAAACGTCCCAAGGTGCCAGTACAATGACAATGCTTAATGGACCACAGCTCGCATACGGCACGAACGCTACGCTCTACGTTAACATTAACGTGTTGTGTATTTAAAGACGAGCTGTTGGCACTGGTTGTTATACCATGTTGTTGTTGTTCTTGTTGGTGATTTTCTAAAAATGTACTGTGAAATTCTTTAAGGGATTTTTCATATAGTATTTGTGCTTCGCGTTCAGGATCCTTTGAGGGTATAACAACATTTTCTCGTAAACCGAAACCATCATCATTACCAGTAACAGTAGTGGGAGCGCCAGCAGCAGTAGCGGCCATAAGATGGTTAGATAAGCGCAAACGTTTGTTTGTTATGATTGTAGATGTAGTTGTTGTTGTTGGTGTTGCTATTAATATTGTCGGGCTTGTGCTGCTAACGTTATTCTTTTGGGTTTTGTTTGTAATTTTATGGCTTACAGTTATGTGTGCCGTTTGATTTTTGTCTAAATTATTACCATTATTGTTGTTGCTGTTGTTGTTGTTGTTGTTGTTATCTTGTTTATGAATCTTCATTTCTGTAGATTTCATTAAATTTCTAAAACTATTTGCACTTAAATTTTCATAATAACTTTTATTTACATCAATTTTTGTTTGGTGCTGCTGCTGTTGCTGTTGCTGTTGCTGTAATTTGTCTTTGGTTTCTTTATCGGTATTTAAAAATGTCGCATCATCCATTGCATATAGTTGTGTGTTATTGTAAAATGGTGGCAACACATACATAACAATGACAAATATAACGCAATCCTTCAACAGAAACCAAGAACGTGTACGGCCAGCGACACTTCTACGAAAGCGAGCCATACCTTTCACAATCCTTTCCAAAATATATGATATTTTTGTCTCTTTTATTAATTTAATACCGTTTATATGAAGGTTTTGGGTTTTTTTTTTTTTTTTTTTGGGTGTTTGTTTGTTGTTGCTATTCGCGTTTGTTGTCTATTTATTTACGTTTAGCTAAATATTTGCGTTGATTGAAACTGACAAGCATTTGTCATTTGATGACAGTTATATATGCAACACGTTTCTTATTCATGGCTTTCGGTTAACCTCTGGTTGGGTGGGATTTTCTTTGTTTGCTGTGCTGTTGATATTAGAGGTGACTGGGCGTGGATTTTTCAAAGATAATTCTTTCAGTTGAAATTTCTTTAAGGTAAATATTTTTTCAGTATTTATACCTGAAATATATACAAAAAAAAAAAAACAATTAATACATTAAACATAAGTCCCAAAGATTGTAGCGATTTTTTTGATATTAATAACTAGTGGTAGTGGTTACCTCCCTAGTATTAATATTTTTATACTTTGTTTTATTAAATTATATAAAGAAAGATTTTTTTGTTTTTAATCAATTAAGTTTAAATAATATTTTTTCATAATAAAAATTCTTACTTTACATTTAATCGTTTTGTAAGAATAGTAATTTTGCATAATAGTCTATCGATTCTTCGATATAAGCACCTATTTAGTAATATATCGATAAATCTACGTAAATCAAAGATATTAAGGAAACTAATTTATCGATAGCGATTATTTATTACGATACAATTTCCGATATTTTTGACTTCATCTAAAACGATAAAAGCAGAAAGCATTCATAAAAACGGTTCTCTATCGATAAATCATTATTAACAATTAATCGAAATCGATAATTTTTTTAATAATAAATTCTCGCTATTGATTAAAATATAAATTATTTATTGAAAATAGTTTTTTTAGTTTCCAAACCTAATCAAATAAAATTAATTGATATGTAAATTTTTTAATGGATATTATTAATAGCAATAACTTATTTATAATAATTAACTAATATCGATAAGTTTATTATATATACTTATTTATTTAAATCAACAACTATTTGTAAAGAATTTTGTAATACCGATAAATTATTGCTAGTAATTTTAAGACATCTTCTGTTCAGCTCGTATTCCAATCACAAACATCACTCTCTGTACATAATGTATGATTTTTTTTTAATTAATTTTTACATAAATTACAAAATGTTTGTTAAAACTAATTATATGTCTCTCTCTTTCACTCTTCTATCTGTTACTCTATTGTAAATGGAATATGATGAAATTTTTTTTTGTGAATTCTTTTAAAAGTTTTCCTTATATTTTTGCAGGTAAAACACGTCTGCCATACATCTAAAATTTTGTTTAATCAAAAGCTGTTACCACTGCTCGATACGTGTCTTTTAGGGGGACAACAAAAAAGGAATGAAATATGTTAGATTTGTTACCCTACCCTTAACAGAATATATATTTCAAAGAAATGTTAGAAATACAGCTAGACTGTTTCATATACTTTGTGTAAAAAATATATTTATTCCATAAAAGATCAATCGATAACTACCGTCATCGAATATATAACTTATTAGTAAAAAAAATATTGCCGAAGAAAAAAATATAAAAATTTCTATTCAAACTTCAAGCAATATTTTTATCGACATACATATATGTCTACCTATAATATCGACCTTTGTAGAATCAATGTTACTTTTTTTTCGATTTGACTAAAGTTTCATCTAAATTTGTTATTGCTATTGATATTTATCACAATCGTACATTTCGTTATGGATGTAAGAATTTAAAAAAAATATCCTAAAATATTGTTATCGATAATATATCGATAACATTATTATCGATAATTAATCGATAATGATAGTTATAAAATAATAGGTAATCGATGTATGATTTTAATTTATTTTTGAAAATAACTATTTTAGTGATGCGCTGCAAGAAAGCAGTCGTGGGTCTTTACGTCCGTCCCCATTTTGATGGAAATTCTACTCAAACTATGTTTAATATTGAATTTTTATCATTTTAAAAATTCTTCATTTTATCATTACTATCTCTAATTCCATTCACGCAGTGTTCGCATTACTAAAATGAAAAAAAAAAAAAAAATCTGATCACGTCGTTAATGCAAATTTAAAAGAACATATTTTGTTGATTGAATGATTCACTCTATATATATTATCAGGTAAAATTCAACATGAAAAAAATATCTCCAGTACAAACGTTATTTTCCGCACACTATTTATTAATGTTAAAAAAAAAAAAAAAAAACTTAAAAACCAGCGAATAATGTTGCTTTGAAAAACAACTCAATTTGTATAAATTATAATAAATTGCATAAAAATTAAACACTCTAGCGACATGTTGCTAAAAAATTAAAGCGGAAGTTATTGGAATATACAACATGGGCATAAAATGCAATTTACGATTGTTTGTGTGATTCTGCAGTTTTCTCTCTTTCTCTCTTTCCATCTTACTCACTGCTGATGACTATCGGTTAAGGTTTACATTTAAATGCTTTTTTAAGCGGTGACCCAGCTTTAATAAAAAAAAAAAAACTCATTCAACTTAAATAAACAGGTTAAAAATATTTAAATAACTGTGTTTTCTATAAAATTGCGTATAAAGTTGTTTACAGATGTGCGGGACATGTGCTATTACGACTTTTTTTTATAAATATATTGACAACAGCTATGATTGAATGGTTTTCATTATGATTTACATTTATGTTTAATTTCATTTAATTTTTTTTTTTTTTTTTATAATGAATTTTTTCTGAGCTTGCTATTGTAATATGTTGATAATATAATTTTAACCTTGATAACTAGTTTTTGAAAAACATTTTGTAAAGATTGTGAAGATTACTTTGCATAAGAGTCCTCCTACTAATATACCTTTAATGCTTTTGTGTTATATGACTGCATTTGTATTTGCTTTTCTTATTTAAAGATACTTAAGTATTTAGATTTATGTGAAATCATTCATTGCCAAAAAACAAAAACTAAAACTGATGTATTGTTTGTTGAAGTGCTAAATATCAAGCTCCATATACATTTTTATATATGCAGTAAAGAGTGATGTCAATATGATTATGCTATCGATACAGATCATTTTTGATAAGTCCAAGTATCGTTTTTTAACAATAAAATCATTACATGGGAAGTGGTTCTAAAAATGGTTCGATTGGGGTCATGTTTGGCACAACCACTTATGAAGCTAATTAACTATTTTTCATCAAGTTTTGTCGCAAACTATTAAGAATTGCGATTTTTTACCATATAAAGACTTCCATTATAATAGGATTTTATATGGGGAGGAGTTCTAAAAATGGTCCGATTCGATACATTTTTAATAGAGTTCTACTTTGGATTAAATTTAATCGAAATATATAATAAAATTCGACCTGTAGCTTGTGCATAAATTTACATGGACAGACAGACGGACAGAGTCAATCGAATTAGATTTTGATACTAAATCGATCGTTATGATTGAAGTTGGGTGTGACATTTGCCGTTTAAAAGTTACAAACATTCACACAAACTTAATATACCCATTGCCACAAGTGGTGCTGGGTATAAATATCAATAAATTATTTACATAGGATTGTGTTTCGAGAAGAACTATTGAACCTACATCTATAGTTTAGCATTCCAATTGCTACTCTAGGCATAAGTGCACTACTTTATCATACCTTTAACCAATACAGGACCAGTTTAATCTCTCTATTTCACTCTCTGTTTTAAAATAAAAAAAAAAAAAAAGAAAAGAGAGAGAAAGAGGACAATTTGACCTTGCCACGTGCTATTATTTATTCAAATAATAAATGAAGGTGTTGAAGCATAAGCACCCATAAAGTGATTTTTCATGTCAAAATGTTCAAGTTTATCATTTTCAATGATGAATTCGTTGTTGAAGGTTCTCTTAAATAAAGTGAACAATTCGTAGGGCACTCTCTGAGGAACAAAAGAAAAGAACATTTAATGATTAAAACGTTTCAATAATATTAATATAGCGTCTAGACTAAAACAATAATCATATCAACTAGTAGTCATCAAATGTTCAAACAAGCCAATTACGTACAGACATGTTGTTTAAGGCCGCAGAACTTAGAACTTTGTAAGAATTAGAGTATGGTGGTGGTAGAGTGAATGACAAAATGACAATTTTTAAATAAAGCTGTATATAGCTTTTTCCTTAATGATCATTTACAATGAAATTTAAAAAAAAAAAAATTATTATGACATTCAGTTGTACATTTGTACGTCTTCATTGCCTACTTAATATAGGGTAATTCATGATCGTTCAAATCTTGCTTTTTAATACTATAACTTGTTTTACTTTTGCCACATACCTAAGAATATATGCTGCACAGAATATATAATGATTCACATAAACACCACCAAGTAGTTGTTGACAACCAAATGATTAATGAATGTCGTTTATGATTAAACGTTAAGTTTTATTTTGAAGGAAATAAATCTTGTGTTCGTTGTAATATTTTTAATAATTTTTTTACAAGATTTATAATAACAGACACATGAATTTTCTTAAGCTTGCTTAACTTTGCCAGCAAGTTTATAAACTCTACTTTACACTGTTAATGATATGCGTTAAGTTATTCGAAGAAGGTGTCTTCCGAATATTGATTGAAGAAGTATAAAAAATAAAATAAATAAGTAAAAAAAAAGTAAATTTGGCTTAAGCCAAATTTCAAATACCCTCCACAACTACGCGGCAGGTCTTTGATTACGCCCTCTAATAGTGTCGGCTTGCAAGTCGAGCTTTATGCTGAGTAAGGTTTTATATAAATTATGTGGGTGTTACTGTTATCCGATCACGCCCTTTTTTTGGTACACCAATGAAAGGAGAAATTGTATAAATGCATACCACATTTCAACTCCATTTTTGTAGCAAATAAATAGAATTTTGTCCATGTCGAGTCAGTTTTTGATGCTGATCCTTGATCATTATATATTCATTTGTAGAGCCTCTACAGCCTCCTTCTAAGTGTTGCAAATGTAATGACAAACAATATATTCCGCATTTTATGTGGATGATATAAAAAATGATGTTTAATTTCATGTAAAATTAATTGAGACTTTAGGATAATATTAATTTTACAAAATGAATAATTAACACATTAATGAATTATGTAGAAAAAGTACAAAACAGAATATAAAATTTCGTTTAAGTGTTTACTCTACCGTTTATTATAAATGTTGTGCTTTTTTGAAATGAAAATATATAGAAAATAAAAAAATAAATAAAATTAATATAAATAAATTTTAAATACCCTGCACCTGCATGTACTCTACCATTTGTACGTGGCAAATAATTTGTACGCTCTATAATAACATAAATCCGATTCAACGCAAAATAGAGTTTTTTTGTATATAAGTTTTTTTTAAGATTATGTAAGACTTTTGTCAATTGTGGGTGTAGCTCTTTTTTTATTGAAACCTACAAGAAGTACTTGTACGAAATGTCAGTCATTTTAAAATGTACAACTGTGAAAGTTCCAACAATAGACAGACGTACAGACATAATTAGATTGACTTAAGTTATGATGCTGATCAAGAAAATATATATACATAGCATGGTTCTTGTAAGGAATACTAAATTTGGTATACCCCGATTGTTAAGGTGGAGGGTATAAAACAGCAACAACCTTAATTCGACACTGTACTTAGGAATTTCGTTTACGAAGAACAAGTTTGGCTACAATTTTGCACAAGGATTTGGATTTGTTGCCACTTAAGATGCAATTAACATAAAAACTTCTTTCACGAGACTATTTATGCTGCCCTACTTATGTCAATAGGATGTTAAAGCTCGCCCATGACAAGCCTGCTTTTCAGTAAAAAATTATAATGAGTGACTTGTGTCACTTTCATTTGAATTGATTTGTGAATAAACAGAATAGTCGGTTATGGCCAAAGGAAACACCACAAATTATACATGAGTTATCTTTAAATATATTAAAAGAGATAAGGACATAAGCAATTTGTAATCGATGAATCTTACTTCTTTGAAAGTGAAATCGGCTTAAGGGTAACTGTCACTGACGAACGATATCATGACATTGTTGAAAATTTTTTGACACCAGAGTAGCACACTTAGGGCTACAGTGACGATTCGCAACTATAATTCACGGTGGACACCCTGTATGAGGGGATGTTTATCCCATTAAACTTATTGCAAGTTTATGTTTTTCACACCACTTAAACATTTTTTCAATGTAGTTTATGTAAAAAGAGATGCAGCACGAGTATTAATAAAAATTTCAACAAATACTTGCATAAAATCTCAGTAAGATAATTTATTAAAGAAAGTTGAAGTTTTCTTTAAGAACTTCATTCATTCAACTGCTATAGTTTTCTTTTCTCTCTAATACAACTTTTGATAAGGAAAAGTGAAAAGTTGAAAAGTTGAAAAGTTGAAAAGTGTACAGCTGAGAAGAAGATGATGTTATGTTTAATAATGAAATGAAAGAATGGTAACAAATGAGTTGTGATTTATAAAGAAGAAGTTTTCTCCATGCAACTTTAAAGGATAATGAGGAATATTGTAAAGTGCGAAGTAATGTAAAATTGAGTGTTAATCTTTAAATCGCTTTATTTGAAGAAAATTGAAAGATATTATTGAAAGTACTCATTAAAAGCATTCATTCATTCCAACATTTTTTTTCTTGGCAAACATATGCGACATTTCAATTTTATGCAAAACGATGCATGCGACATTGTACTTAAAATATTTCACACCTTGTCAAATAGTGAAATGCATAATTACTTTTTACAGACGCTTTCAAGATGTCACAATATTCTACTTAAGCCATAAACCACCAACAACATATTGTATGTATAAGTGTACAGGCACGCTAGTTGAAAATGTAAATTTTAGCACAATTGTTGTTACATTTTAGTTTAGTTTCAATTAAAATTATATCAACAATTTTCAAATGGTGGTTGGTGCTTGTACAACCATCTAGTACCTCTCTCAACTCATTATCATTGAGTGTATAGTAGAAGATGATGATGATGATGATAATGATGATGATGAAGATGCTGGTGCTGGTGCAGGCGCTGATGCTGATGCTGTTGAGTAGATATGTTTAAGTGAAACAAATGGTGAATGGGATTTCATTTAAAATACAAATTATGTGCATGGCACTGCCAAAGCATAGCAATTGTGTTTTACAAGGAATGAACATTCAGAGATATAAATGTTTTAAAGCTACCAACAATAATTTAAATTTAAAAATTTTGGTTAATAGATACAAGTTCTCATAGTATTGGTAATCTACGGTGGTCCATTAATTATAAAATAAATATTAACACAATAATAGTTTTGTGTGATAATACGATTTATTTAAATATATTCTAACAAGGTAAATGTAAATATTTTGAATTATCAGATGTGTCGGTAGTTCCTTTCCGGTTTTTGTAACATATGTCATTAAGCCATAAGTATTATATGTTATGATTTGATACATACGTCATTTTGTTCTACTGACATTAACCTCAAAACTACACAAGTTCCGCCAAAATTATATAGCGTTATAGATTTATAATTTTTTGAAAATGTGGAGTTTTGTGTCTGCATGGTGCGGCAGGCATTATTTGATAAGATGATATTGCAGCATAACCGATCAAATAAGTATTAAAATCACTTGGATGGGAAGTTTTATCGCACCACCACTTCGCCACAGCACTTTACCAATTTTAAAGAAGAAAAATGGGCAAAATGTATAGAATCAAATGGCCAATACTTTGAATAAATAAATTTTAACTATCCGTTGAAAGTAACGTGTTTTGTTTAGCGATAAAACCGGAAAGGAATTACCAACTTCTCTGATAATGTATAGAGTAAGGTGGGATATTAAAGGATCGGGCTTGATCGACTATAACATTTTCACTTCTTTTTATATTATTTATACAACAGGTAAAAAAAGTAAATTTGGTTTAGGCCAAATAATAACCCTTCAAATCCATATACAAGCAGTGGTCGTGGTAGATTCTTGATTAGGCCCTTTGTTATTCGTTCACGTCCAATTTTAGCACATGAATAGGGGTGATTACAAATACGTGTACCAAACTTCAACTTCAACAGATTTATCTCAATATGTGTTTAATATATACATAAAATTTCAAGTGTCAACAACAAATGCACTTACGGACGTACATGTCTAAATCAACTGAGATTTTGATGCTGATCAAGAACATATAATTTGTAAAAACTCTGATGCCTACTTCTGAGTGTTGCTAACGTAGTAACAAACTTAATAAACCTTCTATTTTATATGGAGATTATAAAAACATAAACCAAACAAATTGAATTAAGCGTACCATATTGTAGATTCCACCAACTTCCCCCTAAACACTATTAAAATAACCAAAAAAGTGGGAAACAAAAAGTTTGAAAAAAAAAAAAAACATTACACAAAATAATTCAAACTTTTGCAAAGTTTTTTTTTTTTTTATATCATTTAATTCCGCAAATACAAATTAATTTAAAATTATGACACTTGCTACAATGTTTCACAACAACCATTTACCACCCCTTTCAACGAACAAACAAAAAAAAAAAAAAAAGCAGATATGAGTGAACAGTATTTAATATATGAACTTACTCAGCACTCAGATATATATATATACTGTCTGTATATAAAAGTGTTTGACAAGCATTTAACTTTATTGTATGGATTACCATGCACTGATGTATAAAGAATGTGAAAGAGAAATGGTGTCAAATATTCCGAAATCGACACTATAATGAATTGGTTAAAGATGTAAAATTAAAATAGTTTTCAATTTAGCTAAATGGTATGGAAAAGTCTGTGTAACTAAGTGACACTTTTATACCCCCATCACATGGGGTATATATCACTTTGTCAAAACATTTGCATCGCACAGAACGAAGCATAGAAAGTATATATATTCTGAATCAGCATCGATTACTGAGTCGATCAAGTCATGTCTGTGGGTGTCCGTGTGTTCGTGTATATACTAGACTTGTGTTATCGATTCCAAACTTGTCCGTTTTAGCAAATGGGAAGGATTGGCCAAGCTACACGTCCCTAGTTCAACAAAAACTGAAAAAGAGCGATTAAAAAAAAGTATCCCTTATGTGGAGGGTATAAAAAAACATCCAGTGTTGGTTATTTTTGAAAAGCACACATTTTCCTTTAATATTATTTTAATGTTAGTTGGGAGAAAGAAATTCTTTACGCAATAAACAATATGGAATATTATAAAAGTTTAGATAAGTTTCAAGGATTCATAATGAAGATGAAAAAATGAATTAACAAGCAACAAGAAAAGAATTATTACTGACGAAGATTCTCCAAATTTTATAAATCATGATACTATAATTTTTTATTTAAATAAATTTTTCTTAATATAATATTTCTTCAGTCCCAATGGATAGTTTTTGCTACCGACAGAACGTAATAAATATATTGATAGACAGACCTGGCTGATATGATTCAGCACTTTTCTAAAATAACTTTCAAATGATTTTTTTTTTTTTTTTTTAAATATTATTATTGAGTTATAAGACGTTTTATTTTGAATGAAACAAAAATTTCTAATCAAGCCAAATGTGGTTTCTTGTTCTCGATTGTTCTGTACCCTTGCCAGTATTGCGTTGGTATAAAAACATTTATTAAAATTGTAATTATATTGCAATAAAGGTTAAAAGTTTTCTACCATAGATTTTTATAACTCATTCACATACCATATCATAGTACATATAATGATTCCCAAAGTATTATACAGACAGAAGACTTTACGTTCTCTATCTCTCTTCCTGGTTTTCTGTACTAATTACTACTCCATAAGGGCATACATTTTTATTGGTAAGCTAATGCTTCTTCTTATATTATGAGTATATTCCCATGTTATAAGCAAACATTTATTTAAATTGTACAAAAAAAAAAAATACACATAAAAGTTAGTTTTTAATGCCAGGCATTTACCAGCTTAATGGAGGTAATTATGGTGTAAGAGCTACTAGAAAAAGTGGTTTATATTTTCTTTAAATTTAAAATGAAATTAGAGAACTACTAAAAAAAATTTAACAAAAAGAATTTTTCCAAATCTCACTGATAAAATGTGGCCAATAAGCAAAAAAATGAATTTTAAAGATATAGGTCAACTCAATTCAATGAAATCCATTACAGATATATTTATTCTGTAACCGAAAAATAGAAGAAATGTTTATTGCCACATTCATCCTATATCGAGAGTTTATAGAGAACAAGTAAAAACTAAATTTGGCTAAAACCAAATCTCAAATACCCTCCACATTTACTTACAAATGGTGGCCGCGGCAGGTATATGATTGCGCCCTTTAATAGTGTATGTATTACGTAGCAGCTTGTAAGTCCAGTTTTACGTGCAGTACGATGTTTTGTAAATTGTGGCCGTGCCTCTAATTCAACCACGAGGCATGTATGATATCCGGTCACGCCTATATTATTACAAATATATGTACCAAATTTTAACTTAATAGCTCATATTATATGGCAGATAAATAGATTTTTGTTGATATATATAAGAATATATAGGAGTGGTGCAAACAGAGTGAAAAACTTAATATACTCCCTCATCTTATGTGGCGGGTATAAAAAGAAGAAATGAATTTTGTTAAAATTCTACCAATGTCTAGATAAATAAAACGGAAATGGAGCAAAAATTGGCATAAACTCTTCTTCTATTATATTGTATGTATTATTTTGTATAAAAACTTGCTTTATCTGTTAATTTTTTTTTTATAATAAAATGAAAATGAATGAAAAATTGGAAAATGGTTTAAGTAAATAGTGATAAGGAAAGTGTACAAGAATGATTTTAAAAGAGAGGTCATCAAATGAATATTCTCTGAATTATAGACTACACTATGCAATTAAGCGCATAGCCTAAAGATATGCAATAAATTTGAATGAGAAGTTACATAAGAGAAATGAATTACAACATTATTACTTACATAATAAAAAGAAGATTTGTAAAGAAACATAATATAGACTTTATTTAAACTATATTAATTTTTTTTCCTGAACATAATTAAAAAACATGTATCTTTATGTATTTTTCATTTCATTTTTAATTAGCTGTATGTTATTTTTTGTGGAATTTTAGCTTATTTTATTAATTTTATTATTCTTTTATTATGTGCTGTAAATATCATTTAATTTTTGTACATTTTTCTTTGCCACTGCATTGGCCACTTGTCATTTATTGGTTCTCAGAAATGTTTCTTAAAATATTGTTATTTTTAATATTGTTCAATTATATATATTTTTAACAAAATATACAACTTTTTTTAAAAAACATTTTCCACATATACGTACATTTGTGACTGCACTTATGGACACAATTTGTTGACATAAATTGTCAACTCATATAAAATTCATTGAATCTGTACATATTAAAAGAATTCTTTTCTTAAGCACAAACATTCACTTATAAACAATTTTGAATTTGTCTTTTTTTTTTTGGCATGACACACACTCACTTGAGTATAACGTCCATTGAAAGCACATGTTACTAATAACGTTTTTTATTATAGTACAAAGTATATGATGATGCTGATGCTGATGCTGCTGCTGCTGATCATCATCATTATTATTATAATATTATTGCTGTTTTAATTTGCCAACACGAGTAGCATTAAACGCCCACAGTTTGAGGTCAACCACATTGGTATACATATATGGAGATAAACATTTTTGTTTATTTCTTCATTTTATTTATTAGTTTCTTGTTTTTTCGGAATTTGAATTTTTTATAACTAATTAATTGGTATTTATGTTAAATAATTAATAAAAATATATTTTATGAATAGAAATATTTAATTTGTTTTAAGAATTATATGTAATTATTTTATCTTCCACATAAGATGAGGGGTATACTAAGTTTGTCATTCCGTTTGCAACACCCAGAACGAGATATCAGAGACCCTACAAAGTATGTTTATTCTTGATCAGCATCAATAGAAAAGTTGATTTAGGCAATCTGTCTGTCCGTGTGCGTGTGTTAATGTTTTTGTTGGATCTCTCACAGTCGTAAAAATTGAGATATCGCACTGAAGTTTGGTACACGCAATCTTCGAGGTTTTCTAAGATTCTTGGTTGTAATTCGGCCAAATCAGGCAAAGGATACGCCCACGATGTCGTCTTAAATTTACGCTCGGAGCTTTTAGTATATTTCACTGTCGCAAATTTTGAGATATCGAGCTAAAATTTGGTATATGCTTCATCATCCTGTTGAAAATGGACAAAATCCTCTCACTGACTAGTCCACAACACCACATTACAATAAAAAAAAAAACAAGAATTAATAAAAATCAAAAATTACGACGGAATCGAACCAACAATATACTGTTTTCGGATCTCTCACTCTACCCACTCAATATTTTTCAAATTAATAAACAAATAAAAAATGTTTATTTGTCTGGATACAAATCTTGAATATCCTCATCAGGGCACCTAATATGTCAACATATCTTTTATTTTGTAAGAGTAATAAAGAGAAATTTCTTAAAAAAGAAGGCGTGTTCCTTGTCCGATTTTGCTTATTTTCAATACTAATAAACTAATGAATAAATTTAATTTAAGAGCGTATCTTGACACAAAGGCTTAACTATTGATTTTGATTTTTGGGACCCTCCATATATAACGTTTTAAGTTGAATTTTTTATATACAAAAAATTCTCAATTGCTAACATTTTTTTAACAAAAGAAAAAATTGTTAGTTAAATAATTTACTATGTTTGAACTCAATCAATAAATTGATTCAAATATATGAAAATTACTTAGAGAATGGAAAGACAGGCGATCAATTTTAAGCGTAATTTTAGATCAAAATATTGGATCAAATTTATAAATTGGGTATGTAGTGTAGAATATAAACAAGCAAAAATTAAATCCCATAATGTCAAGCCTAAATATTTTGATACCTCACTTAAGTTTTTTCCAACAGAAAATTTCTTTCATTATATGTATAATTAAGAAATCTTTTATGAGTGTGTCAGGTAACTTTAAACTTGTTCTATACCCTCCATATAAATTTGTTATTCCATTTACAAAACCTAGAAGGTGACATCAGAGATCCTACAAAGTATATTTTCGTAATCAGCATCAAAAACTGAGTCGATGTGACGGTATGTCCGTATCTATGTATATGTCTATATCCCATTAAAATATTTATACTTCTGACCCCTCTGACACATTTTTTTAAGTGTTGCACGTGGAATAACTTTTTTCTGTAAAAACTATAATGATCAAAGTTAAAAACAAACTTCAATTTAAATGAATTTCTATGAAATTTACAATGATTTAATATTATTATGTTTCAAAGCATAATATCATGACACATTTTAATCTAACAGTAATTATTTTAAAACGCACCTTAGCATTACAAACATTATGGCCAAATAGTAACATTTTGACGTCACGCTGAGTCAACGAAATTGAAAATATTGCAAAAAAAATTCTAAACATACGGGTATTTGAACATGCTAGCAAGCTAACCCCCCTCCCTTCAGCCAGTTTTGTTCAATGTGTTGGTTGGCAACAGATCAATAGTAAAAACGCACTCCACGCACAACTTATTTGTTATATTACGATGTCATTTAGCATTAGGCAGCAAAATGATAATGTTTTATTGCGTGTATGTCACACCAATAGGCCACTCTAGACGTTCTAACGCGCACCTTTAAATTAAGCACGTTTACAAAAACAAAATAAAACAAAACGAACAAGTAAAAAACAAATTAAATTTGGCTTAACCGAATTCTCAAACACCCTCCACATGTTCACTAATAGTGTATGCATTATGTATCAGCTTCCAAGTCGAATTTTATACTGAGTACGGTGTTTTATAAATTGGGGGTGTGTCTGTTATACGACCTTGCCATTTTTTAGCAAATCAATGAACGGTGTAATGGTATATATGTGTACATAATTCCAATTTAAAAGCTCAACTTTTGTAGCACATAAGTGGATTTTTGGATGGCAAACGTACATATCTATTATCGGACCACGCCCCTTTTTGGCATATCGACATATGAGCTACTTTTTAATAATTATAACAAATTTCAACTTTATATCTCAATATTTGGCATATCAATACGTTTTGCGTGGCTCTGGACCGATTTTTGCCCTCTTTTCAATTCAATATATTAAAATTTACCATGGTGAGAAATTTATGGCCCACAAGAGGCGAACACCGGGACATACATCTCTAGATCGTCTCATTTTTTGATGCTGATCGAGAATGTATATACTTTGCAGAATCCCTAATGTCTTCTTTTGGGTGTGCCAAATGGAATGACACACTTATTATATGCCCAATTTTATATGCAGGCTATTTAAACGAATCAAATAAATAAATAATTGAAAATTTACAGCCAAAGTGTTTGTTTTTAATAAGTAAGGCGAAAAGTAAACGACCTTTATAACCATATTAACCGAAAAAAACCAAACACAGTCACACGCAAATAGAAATAAAATAAAAATAAAAATAAAAATAAATATTAACAATAATAATGTTATAATAAATTATTAACAATTGATTTCTTTTATATTTAATTTATAACATAAAACCACTTTTGATTTTAATTAAGTTTTATTTTTTATTTTTTATTTTTTTTTTTTGGGTTTTTGTTAGTTTTATTCCATTAATTTTTTTCTCTTAGATCTTACATTACATTTACTTTATGCTGTTTTGTTGTGTTTGTTTTATTTGTTTGTTTGTGTCTTTGTGTTCATGCTGTTTGTTGTTCCACTTATGCTGAAGAGATTGTTTCCGTTTTTAGCGACCGTTGGCGTTGAACGCGTAAATAGTACTGAAAGTACGCATTGCTGAAATGTTTTCAGTTAATACACGTATATTGTAACTTTGGCAATTTCACTGCTGCTGCTACTGCTGCTGCTGCTGTTGTCATTGTGCCTCAACACTACAACAATTGTTTACAAAATATTGCTTGAGATTTATTTTTTTTTTTTTTGCATAATGCAACATGCGTATGCCAGCGGGTAATAACAAAATGTTGCTTTGGTTAGTTGTGGACAATTTTGTCAATGAATGTTGTCAATGTTTTTAACAACATGTTGCCACAATACTTCATTATATCAAGTGGGTGAATTTGCTAAACGAAATAAAATGGTATAAGGAGGCATAATATATTCAGCTAGTGAAACTTCATCAGAAATAGTGATTAGAGTCAACGTAAGCTAATGCTGTTTAATTTGAAAAAGAGGTTGTACAATCTTCCGATCTTATGGAGATAGTTGCTATATACTTCATGACCGGTGATAAACTGGGTTATATAAAAATTTACTTTGACGAGGTCTCTTTTGATCCATGTATCTATACATGGGAAAAATGCGTAGGTCCACCTTTCTTTCGTTGATAAGTCCCATCTATTCTGCCAGTGATTTAGGAAAACTTGTCGTTTTTTTTTTTTTTATAAACTTCGCAGGTTGATGTCCCATGATTTAGATCCAGCTATGACGTTTGCTGCGTCTTCAGAAATTGTTCGGAAGCTGCAAATTGTTCTTATCGAGCATGTATTACTCAGCCTATGGATTTGATAATATATGAAATTTTCTATACTGGATTCAGATGAGTTTGTATTGGTATATTTGTCAATAAATTCTGTTACCGCAGGGAATGTATCCCTTAATTTTATTAATGGTGCGTCTTTTAACCAATATATTCCATGTACATGAGGGGAATGTAATAATATTACAACAATTATAATTCAGACCACTGTGATTTGGCTGCGGACAATGTGATGAAAAAAGTTTGCAATCCAAATTGCCGAATGATTGCCAGGACTTTCTTTTTTTTAGATTCCCAATGAGCGGTTGAAGATCTAAGTCCTTTAAGGATGATGATACCCGTCATGTTGCACTAAGCCTTGAACAATCCTTATCGTCTAACATATTTCACGCAGTAACAGAATTATGATCTATTCTTTTTCTTAAGCAGGTCGATATACGCAATAGTTCTAATTTTTTGTAAGAATATAAAACGTTATCGACTCCGCCGCATTGTCTGTCGTATCTCCTAACTTCTGATTTTATGACTTTCCCTATATTTGTGACTGAATTTCGTTATATCCACAATAAATTGTGGGAAAGGACAACTCCTCGGCGCCTTGATTCATAAGTAAGTCTAATGATCTGTTGTCCTCTGCAGGCGCTATAGAAATCCTATTTAAAGGCACGCTTTCTATTTGTAAATATAACATATTAACAATATTATTAAATTCAGGCCTGGTGAGAATTTTGTTAACCTCAATTTGAGTATAAACAATCTCCTTGTCTTACTTAAAAGAGGGAAGTCATTCGCATACACTTCACTATCTAAACAACTAAAAAAAATCGTGGAGTACTTTTCCCTAAATTCTTTAAAAGAAAGATTTTCCATGGCCATAATTCGATTAATATCTTGTTCTCGAACTTTGCCAGGACACGTTTTGCTTAAGGAACTTTGGTCGACCGATCTACAATTCAAACATTTTATGACTGCACATGACTTTTTGCAGGCTGATACAGCTCCACAACTAAGGCAGCGATCTTGCTTAGCTTTGCTAAATTTAGTCACCTGTCCCAATCTGAAACATTGTTTAACCTTAGGCACAACAAATTCAAGGGGAAGAATGCAATAATTGAACTTGACAGATTTAGGAATCCGTGTTCCTTTAAAGCCGATCTTGAGGGTTGTGGAAGGAATCCACAAGTCATTGTTGGACGGATCCCTACGTTGTAAACGTTTAACTGACTTAATTTTTAAATTGAACAAAATATTGAGCAGGAATTCGTTCTCACTAAAGTTAGTGGGAACATTACGGACTTAACCAAACTTTTCCAGAAAGTTCATAGGAATGTAAGCTTCAAGATTTTTCTCAGCAAAATTATTTGATGTCACGAAAATATTTGCATTCACTGGTTTATTACTTTAAGTTCTACAAGACCCTTGAGATTGTAATTCTTTAAATAATTATAAAAAAAAAAGAGTAGAAAATAAACGCGGATGTTGTCCCTTCTCATTTTCACGCGTTTCAACAAAAACTACATACTTACAAACATCGTCATTTTCGTATAAATTGATCTGTTTTTTGGCAATGTCATTGCCATCGTTACACATTGAATGATTATTTGTTATTTTATTAATATTGGGTGTTTTTTTTTAACACTAGCACTTGCATCTGCTTGAGACTGTTTGGATTTTTAAACAGAAACTTCATGAGAAGCAAACAGGTCAGATGAGATAGATTTCACAAGAATATGCTGGTCTGTCATAACAGAGATCCCATCAAGATTCGCTGAACAGAATTGTTCAAAATCTTGTGAGTCTGTAGTCAAAAATGGTTGCCGAAACTCCATAGGAAGACGGCTTGAAGCCATAAAAAGTTCACAGACAAAGACACTTCAAGAAGCTACTTACCAAAAACAAGGAAAAACAGCAAAAAAAAATAAAAGATTTATTAAGCAAATAGTTTGTAAACTTATTTTTTTTTTCAGAGAAAATCAAAAACTTGCAATTAAAAAAAGAAATTAATATTGAGGTTAGCTTAAGGCGAGAAAAATTATACAGCAACCGCTTACAACCACTCACGACGAAATTCTACTTATTTATATAAACAAATTTCATTTCAATGACTAACTGTACAAATACACATTCCTCTGTTTTCTTAAAGTTTATTTTACCGTTAGTTAAAATAAACTTTAAATATGTAAATGGTAAAATAAAATTTGTTTGCAAAAGTAACGGGAAAACGAACTTATTAAACGTAATACACACCAAATATTTTGCAACTTTTTATAAGCACTGAAACACTCACAAGAGCGAATAAGGTTTTCTATTTTTTCATTTCACAGAAAGTTTAACATTTTTCGTATTTATCTGTTTCGCGTTTTAAAGCAAGCAGTCAAATATAATCAAGTTGGAAAAAATCTTATATGAACTGTATAAAAAAATTTCAGTGATTAATTTCTTATGAATACTTTTTTAATTGCGAACATTATACTATATTTTTTTTATATTCTCAAAACAATGCCACTCTACTTGTACGTTTTTGCTTCCATTTCTCCACTTGAGTGAACTACGAAATATTATTTCCGAAAATATGGAATTTCTAAAAACAAACAATGTGATGGCGCAGTTTATTTTAAAACAAAAACTATAGTTTGTAAAGTAGCCAGTAAACCAGAACTACAGTCTCGTTTAAATATAACTTTTGCTTGACTACTCAGATCGAACTTTATGTGAACTATTTTTCCACACTTTTGTCGAGTAAGGCTATCGGATAGCATTAATTCTGGCTAAAGTACAAAATCCTTCAACGAAGCTGGATAAAATGTCCACATATCTGCTATACAACTAAGTCTTGATGGTGAGCCCGTAGGTTTTTTTATATTCTAGTAATATTTATTATATTGGTATAATTTTTCTTTTCAGCTCAAGGTCCTTCTATGTAGTAATAATCTAGTATAGATAATAAACTAGTAAAAGATACATATAACCTAATAATCCTTCCCTTCGAAGTCAGTCAAGTTTGATTTTGACTATGTCAGTGGTTACAAATTGTTTTGAAGGAAACGTAAAACGTTCAATTACAAACAATGCTGATGCACTATTTACTACACCGCAAGCTCTACTTATCCCATCTGCAAGACAGACTACACCTTTATTATATATATAAATTTTGTCAATTGCTAGTTCCACGCCTATTTACCTTATTAGCGCGGTGAATTCTAGAGCGAATATGATGATTTGATTATCAGTAACCTCTCTTCATTTTCCCGACGGTGTCTGCGCTGTGCAGTATTAATTTGTTGCCCTTTAGTGCGCTTTCTATCATCTTTCCTACTACTTTTTTTAATTTGAGATATTTTTTGCTTTTCAATCCTTCCCATATACTTCATTTTCGTGTGGAGACTATAAAAAATACATTAAAATCATTTATATGGAAATTTTACATGTAGAATATTTGTAATAGTCAAGTTCATGATTAGACCTTTTCTGTACAATTGTCTAACGGTTGTTATTAAAGTGTACATTCCTCTTTAAGTACATTAGAATTTATGAAAGTAACAGTTCTATTATATTAAAGGAATACGAAATAATGAAGTGAACGTGTAGAATACAAAATAATCTCAATTTCTAAATTATTTAAAAATAAAAATGAATTGAAGTTGTGAACGATTATTCCGCAAAGAATACATATTTACGTTCAAATAAATATAAATTAAAATTAGTTACCATTAAAATAACTGAAGGATACAACAGTTGGCTTTCGCTTTATACTTTCAACATTTTCAGATGTCATGTCAAAAGAAAAAGGGTTGCATTGTTCAATTAATTGATTAAATTGAAAGATTTGGATTAAAAGCCGCACTACTTTCAAACCAATTTTGTTGAAAAATTTGCTTATTTTTAAAAAATGCAAAGAATTCAAGGTTGATGAACCCGAAAAAATATTTAAAATAACTTTATTAATATATAATAATGTATACAGAAAACTGACACGTTAATAATTTATAGCATTATACAGAACATAATAAATATTTTGTTTTTAACATATTATGCATTAAATAAATGCACTGGTCACAACATATTCAGCAGCTGTAGTTATACAATATTGGTATAGACTAAACTAAGAAATGTGTCTTTTATATCCAAAAAATATTTTCAATTATTGAAAATTTTACTTCTTCACCATTAAAATTTCTAAAACACGTGTTTCTCAATCGATTGCTTATTCAAATTTATCCCGTTAGATTATATTACACGAGTGCGCGCAAACCTGTCATGCGTCCGTCTAGTCTAAAAGTCAAACGAGCGAAAACAAGTTTTGGGGCCCATGTAAACAAATTTTGACGCCCCTTGCTTAAGGAAACATTTTCCGTAATAGATTTTTTGCTGTTTTAATAACCCTAGACATTGAACGGCTTCCCGCTATACTCCGTATACTGTCATACCCGCCACTGATGTACAACATAAGGTGTAAAAATGTATTAAAACTATTATGCTTGCATATTGGGAGAACGCAACATGTTGCTTTAATATTGCTAGAATAAATATTTTTAAGCATGCGCTTATAAAATGTTTTTTTTTTTTTTTTTTCTTTTAAGTTATATTATCATTTATAAAAACGAGGAAAATCATAAATTTGTAGAAAACATACCTGTTGCATCTTAAAACACTTTTTCCTGCACACTACACAACACTATATATTATTAAACGGAATAAAAAAGTTTAAACAGAAAAGTTAAAGTCCATCCATCCAAACACGTTTCTATGTATATGGATGGATATTAAAAGTTTCCATGTCAAATTATTGCATTTGTGGTTAAAATTTTTACTACAAGCGAGTGTTAATTATAAGGTTCTTATGTTTCGTCCATACCTCCGTCCCTAATTATGTAATCTTTATAATAGTTGGTTAATTAATTAAATCGAATCATCTATTTATTCTATGTATAGTATATTTATATATCATCTATCATCTTTGTCTGTATGTATATATGAATTGATGCATGTAATTCGTCTTGAGTACACATCTAAGCAGAATATATACGTTACTGTCACAACTACAAATTTGTGTATATAATCCTCTATTTGATTTACGTACTTAGTAGTGAAAAAAAATAGACTTTTCCATTCATTAGAACTTACTGGCATCTAGTTACTATTTGCATATAACATGGAGAAGTCCTTTGCAATGAATGATAATGCAAACACAATGTTTGTCTGTAGTTGGTGGTATTTGCTTATAAGTGCCATTTCCCTTTAATGTATGTGTGTGTGTGTTACATTCAAGTATTGTACAAAGAGACGTAAATTTAATATGAAATGTAAACATGTATAGTATATATTTATATACTATATAAAGCAAAAAGTCTTATATTGAAAGCAACACATACTTGCCAAGAAGTAAAAATTTACATAAAATTTAAATTTTTACATTTTTAAACTCTGTTTATACTAAGTTTCTCATTCCATTTGCAAGACTCAGAAGGAAGCCTCAGAGACTTTACAAAGTATATAAACGTACTCTTGATCAGCATCAAAAATTGAGCCGATCTAAACATGTATGTCTCTGGGTCTGTCTGCTGTTGGCATTCTCAATGGTGTAAATTTTTAGACATTGAGCTGAAACTTTTAGTTTGTGATCTGCGTCGCTATTTAAAATGGGCAAAATCGGACAAGTTCCACGCCCACACTCAACATAAATCTATATATCTGCCATAAAAATTTTAGCTAGTAAGTTGAAATTTAGTACATATATGTATAATGTGGAGGGTATTTTTTATTATCCTTAAGCCAAATTTAGTTTTCTACTCTATTCTATTTTATTTAAAGTAGATATCAGATAGAGTTGTAAAGAAAAGTTTCAAATTCAATAAGTCAACAGTTTTTCTTTTAAATAACTTTTAATAAACTTTTCGTTTCGATTCGGAAAGACAAAGCAGGGAAAAGCATGTTAGAGCAATATAACCAAAATTTTCAATGCAGGCTGTTACATATATACTTAAATTTTATGATTGAACTCTTCACAAGTCTTATCATACTACTTATAAATGGTTCTAATCATAATTATGACAGTGGTCTAAGTAGCATAATTAGTTTTCCTCAGAGTTTCTGCTGAGGCGTTGTCAAGTAGGATTGTCCTCTCCTTTGCCGATGGACTATTTTTTTAATATTTCACCTTTAGACATTCGTTTTGGCACTCAATGAAGCGAAGGATGTCTCCAGGACACTTTTCCTCCTTTTCAGGGAAGTAACGTGGTATGTCGGCCTCATCTACCGTTTTGAGTACAGTAACAAGCTCTATCACCTCCTTGTAGGATGCGGCAGTCGCTGAAGCTGTAGGTACTATCGACATGTTAAAAGGCACAATCGTCTTCTTAGTAGCCGTCCGTGTTGGTGGGGGATCTTGAGTGCCGGGGGAGATGGTGTTGTTTAGACAGCCACGTTTCTGCGTTGTAGAGAGGTCGTTTACACAATTCAAAATCTTCCTTGTAGGACATCCCACTTGTCAGTAATTTCTTCAGGTGTTTTCGGGCGGCGCCACTTCTACGCCACCGCTTCGCAACTGCGTCTTCTTCCTCAACTTGAATCTCAGAAGTTTGAGGCTGTGAGATGAGTATGGCATCTTCTTCTGGGAGTTTATCTTCGTTGTTGTTGTTCGATTCGAAAATCTCCATGCGAGCTACAGTCACCAATGGAAAGTCAACCAGGTCAAACACCTGGTTGCTGTTTTCATCATTGTCTGGATCAATCATCTGTAATATAAATAGAAAAATGGATTAGGGGACCTCCTAGAAAGAGCCATTATATCTCCGATAGGCATTTATACTCCAGTCGGATCATAGGTTTGACTTGGCTTCGCCGGTCGGTTCATCACTTTAACCAATGGCACCAACTTTTTCCTTTCCTTGTCCCCTAAATAGTTAAATCGTTGTGTTTGAAAAATTGTCTTAGACCACTTTCATAATTATAAGTGCAGTTGTGTGATTTATAGAATTTTTTTTTCTCACTCATAAAAAATCTGTTGTCAACTGAGTAACAGTTTAACTCTTTCACTACATTAAGTTAGTTCAGGGGATAGCAACCTTTATTTATACCACTCAGATGCAAATTTTAATGTCAATAAAATTAGAAAAGGTTGCTGCATATTCAGAGAAATTAAACTATTTGTAAAGATCGAACAATATCGCTTATTATTTGTTGGTTTTTGGTATCAACAAACGAACCTGGAACAACTCGGCTGGAAAATTAACATCCACGTTAAAGCAGACACTGCATCAGTTCAAAGTCTTAACTAGTTTGTCAAAAACACTGAAAAGAAATAAATAATCTTAGGATTGGGTGTTCTTCTAAAAATGAAGGGGTCAACACATATTGTACCATATTTACGTGATGTAGATGCAACAAAAATGGTTAAAATTAATAATTAATAATAAAGAGGACCAAGATAAGACAGAAATGTTTGAGGAAATCGATAATGGTGCTTCGGAAACTGTCAAAGTTCACATAGAATGGCAAAAAAATATTTAAGAGAAGCCGCAACTTGCCCACCCCTGAGTTAATTTATAGAAAGAGAATAAACTCTTGCTGTCTTTTTTACACTTCATTACCATAAACATACATAAATTTTGTTTTAAATAAAATTAATGACAACAATTAAAATGGCAAGCGAATAAAATAAAAACCGAAACAAACACAAAAACTACAAACGTATTAAAGCCACTATAAAATTGTGGGATCGACCATTGTGGAACGAATGTTATTATAAAAGTAAATCACTTTAATTCATCATTGTATCACATCATTAAAAACGCATAAATTTTCGATGCTGTTTAAATTGCGTTATTCCGCCCGCCTCTGTACAATTTTTATGACATTTATTTACATAAAGAAACAAAATTATTTGCAGTTTTGTTTTTTTTTTTTTTTGTATATTTTTTCACAAACATTTTTAACAAAACTTGGCCACTTGAGTTTTGTTTATGTTTTTTTTTTTTGTTTGGGGTCTCACACATATTTATGAGTCCATTGATTTCGTACGCAAATATCTATAATAGTAAGTTTGTTATTCAGTTTGCAGCACCCAGAAGGAAGCGTCATAGACCCTACAAAGTATTTATATTCTTGATCAGCATCAAAACTGAATCGATCTAGACGTAGTTGTCCGTGTGTCTGTCTGTTGGCATTCTCATTGGAGTAAGTTTTGAGATATTAAGCGAAAATTTTGTACAGGCACTTTTAGTGTTTACACGGAGATCCCTATATAAAATGGACAAAATCGGTCAAGACCCATGCCCACAATCAACAAAAATTCGTATATCTGTCACAAAAATTGGCCGATGCACTTGAAATTAGGTGTACATATTTATAGTTATCTCATCCATAGACGTGCCAAAAATGGGCATGGTCGAATAATAGACATGTATCCACAATTTACAAAAACCCTTACTTCACATGAAAATCGAGTTGCAAGCTCATACGTAAAGCATACACTATTAGAGGACGTAAGCCACGCCCACTATTGTAGATATGTAGGGTATTTTAGATTTGACTTAAGCCAAATTTAGTTTCATTACTTGTTTTTAGCTTATATTTGTAACCTTTATGTTGCTTATAAGTCTAAAATCAATTAAAAGGTTTATATGTGAATTTATTTTATAAACTGTACGATTAATTTAGAGAATTCTAATTTATAATTTAACGTATTCTAATGTAATGTAATGTTGTCTTTTGGGTATTTCAATAATATATATATAAAAATTCAATAAAAATTCTCAAAACATTTTCAAATTAATAAGAATGCATTTATTTGTATTATATGCTTTATGTCAACAAGATATGCTATAATATTAAATAATTTAGTTTAATTTCATTAAATTTCTTATAAGTGACAACAGGAAGTAGAAATGATTCGTATTACCCGTAAGAATGTAAATAATTTGTATGACAATAGTTAAAGCAAAAGGAAAAGATCTTCTGTGATGAAAAGTTGCATTATTTATTATGTATTCAGCTGCTCTTCGCGTTAAATATTGTATAAACACGGTGAGTTTGTTCCTTTCATTCTGGGCGATGCATGAGTGGTTCAAATTTGGTTATTCATACATTATAGTCGACTTCTAGAGTGGGATCGCAAATTTTCATCCATTCCCTATTTGATCTTTAATGTGATGCAAATATTTTGAGTGAAATCATAAACTCAGTTATTGTTTTGCACCAAAATGTTTTGGATAACAAGGAATGCATTCCTTATCATTTCACTCGTTGTCTTGTTCTTTCTAAAATAAATTCTTTATTTACAAAACTAAGGGTCGCGTTAAATTATGTTTTGCTTGGCCATGGGTTTTCCGTAGTATTAGCTGTGCCAGTTGTTGCGGCTGTGCCAGCTGTAATGTTTCCAAGGACTTTGTTTGGTTTTCCATGGCAACCAGGTTTGTCGAAACATTTTCATATTCAAGAAAGTTTTCCATGCTTTTCTGGAGTATTGTGGTCATTTCCATTTGTGAAGCTTTAGTTTGCTATAAACTCCTCATCATGAAAGCTTGACTTGAAAATTATGATGGTGAGGCTGCATACGCGTAAATGACTGCACCCAATAGGTAATACAGTATTTGCTTCACTAGAAGTCACTCAACATAAAGTAGTGCTCATTAGATTGTATTGTAAAAGGTAGATTTTCATCCTTTTTTTTATTATAGTGTTTTAAGGACACCAAAAAAATAAATACAACTTTTAAAAGAGCCCACAAAAACTAACCCTTATTAGGTTTAGTTTTTGTTGAATTGGAGGCGTGTCCTTCGATCGATTTTAACCAATTTCAATACCAATCTTCCTGCAAAAACAACCAATATTTCTGCATAATTTGGAATTGACGTGGGAGCATGTTTACCAGACAGACAAACAATTCTAAATCGATTCAGAATTTAATGTTGAACAAGAATATATAAACATTGTAGGGTGTTAGGTGCTTACTTCTGGGTGCTATTAACGTTTTGACAAAGTATCCAACGATAGTGGATACAAAAAAAAAAAGTAGGAAAAACATATGCTGTGTAGTTGAGTTTATCGCACTCTTTACTTTTGTAGTTTAAACACAATAAATAAACTGCTGCATTAGGAAACAAACAACCACAGCCATTACGAAACAATTACTGTGTGTAGGTATAAATATAAATTTATGTCCCTATGCGAACACCATACCATACCACAACCACAATTGTCAACACTGGTGATGATGACAAAACATTTGTTAATGAATTATATTGATAATGAGAGAGGGCAAGTGGCAAGAACATCCATTTACAAAATGAATTATTTTTGATTTTCGTGTACTCCAAACCGAAAAGTCACCCACATCTCTGCACAAATTTCTGTTAATATGAATGCATTAATATACAACGAAAACTGTTCTGTTCTGGTTACGCGATATCTATTATGTAACCCGGGTGTCTCATTTGTACAAAAATGTCAACATGCCTCGTGTGCTCTGAGAGATGGAAGTGTAAGAGGACCTTTAATTAAACTAGGTCGGGGCTGCTTTTTTGCTTACGTTGTTGTTACAGTCAGTCAGCAGTATGAAGAGCGAAAGTCATATAAAATGTAATATCATTAAACAGGCAACACTTAAAAAAATGTGTATAATTAGTGAAGGCATCTACTTGGTTAGTATGTGCATGGTTCCTGGTGTATATGCTCGGAGAATATATTTATAATATTTATTCTAATTATAAAAAGATTTAAATGAGTTCAGCAAATATTCTATAAAATAATTGAGTTGTTAAGTATGTGTTCGGGAGTAAAAACCTCATGCAATAAAAGTTTATAAATATTTGTGTTTGAAATGAAATTCCAAACAAATATATACTTAGTAAGCCGTTTAAATAAAGTAACTAAGTACTCTGCACCTACGCCCTCAAAGAGTTCTCTAATTATAATAAATAATTTAATGAATGAATTTAAATGGATAAAAGTTTCCCAACATATTTGTTACTCTGGGTATAAATTTATAAAACAATACTTTTTCAGTTTATTGACCTACCCAGGCACAATATCTATTAACCAACACACACACACACACACACACACATCATTCATAATGACAGATGTCTAATAAAACAAATCCAAAACATTTAATTCAAAATCATGTTTTCTTTAACATTACAACACATTTGCCACATAAATCAACCATATACTCTATGCATACGTATGAAAGCTATTTAAATAGCCTCAAAGCACATGTTTAGGCCAAATAATTTATAATATGAAAATTTTCCTATAATGGCTGTTGCACTGTACTCGATGGTATTATACTCTCCACATAAGATGGGGGATATATAAAGTTTATCATTCCGTTTGAAACATCCAGATGTATATATATATTGCTACATAAAAATTATATTCTTGATCAGTAAAACTGAGTCGATCTAAATATGTATGTCCGTGTGTCCGTCTGTTTTTTTACATTCTCATTATGGTAAATTTTGAGTTTATTGAGCTGAAATGTTGTACAGCCTATTTTAGTTTCTTTACACATATTTCTAATAAAAATGGGAAAAATTTGTACGGAGACACGCCCACAATCAACAAAAAACTTTAAACAAAAATTGACCTATGATGCATATCTCTAATTATTTCAGCCATGAACGTTCCAAAAATGGGCGTGGTTATATAATAGAGGCGTCCAACAATTTACAAAAAACCATACTCAGCGTTAAATTCGACTTGCAAGCTGAGATTAGAGGGCGTAATCATATACTTGCCGCGCCCATACTTTGTATAAAAATGTGGTGGGTATTTAAGGTTTGGCTTAAGCCAAGCTTAATTTTCTTATTTGTTCATATGTCATTTAGAATGAACGTGTTGTTGACGCATTGTATAAAATTTATGTTTGATTTTAGAAATTTTTACGAAATTTTCAGTTGCTGTGACAGGGACGAGACAGTTTATAAATATTATTATTATATTCAAGTTTGGTTATGGTTGACACATCACAGAACAATGGGAATGCATTTTATTGATAGTATCGTCTGCAAAAGTCATCAAAGGATTGGTTTTTTTTCCAAATGCTTAATTGCATGATAGGTCTTGTTTTTTTTTTAAAGTGTATGAAATGGATAGAAATCTGTAAAAAAAAAACAAGTAAAAATTTGGCTTTGGTATAAAATCTTGAATGCCCATCGAATCGAAAAACTTAGAATGTCCTTCAGCGATTATTTTGAAATTCTAACACAGCGAAAAAAGTTTTTATATATTTTTTTTTTAAAGACGTGTACTAGGTCACAAAAGACCATTGCTAGATCAAATGTACCCATTACGACGAGTACAGCTCGTAAAGCAATAAAATGTGAATCGATTTTTGAAAAGAATTTTTCTGTGGAGCGTGAAAAAGTTGTAGGCAGTTAAAAAAACATCGCTAGCCATTACTCACTTTTTCATTTTCTTCAAACACAATTGGAATATTATTCGACTAATTTTCAATTAGAACCATTATTGTTATAGAATTTGTGAGTTAAAGTTGGAATTGTAGTAACGGTCATGTCTAATATATTATTCAAGTGCCCCTCGCTCATTGTTGTTGACAATGATTACAATTGAGTTTTCAGTTGACATCAGTGCTACCGCTACTGCTACTGCTTGTAGCCACCATGACCACCAGCAACACCATTGCTATTATTATTATGCTGAAGTAAATGCAAATTTCTATTTTATTGATCCCTGTGGCTCCAGTACGTTTATTATTTTACATTTACCAATGCATACATACGTACATACATACATAGATACGTACCAGTACATACGCAACGTGTTATGTTAGTTTATGTACTATAGTTGGAAGTTATCGTTTCTATTGTGCCTTTTGTTGCGCTATTACTCTAGTTAGTTAACGGCAATCTGTGCTAAATTATCATTGCACAATTACCTTAGAATACGAAATGGGGAAATGGGGTATTTTTTTCTACATTCTTTCTTTTTTTTTTTTTTTTTTTTGAGATCTTTTTTTCCACTTTCCACATTTAAAACAAGTATAACATCTGATTGCTTTGCTTTGCTGTGTGGCCATCCACATACATATTGCCCTCCGTTCACAAGGTGTGATTGTTGTGCTGCGTTCAATTTGCATCTACATGCTATGTATGCGGGGACATTGTTTTTGTTGTTGTTGTTGTAAAAATTGTGGCATGTACGTGTTTCTATATAAATTTCATTAAAAAGCAGCAGATTTTTTATAATTCTCCTGTTGCTAGTTATTTTTATTATGTTGTCACATGATCTCCTTCTATTGCTGTCTCTTCTTGTTTACATGATTCTATTTTTTCGCGTTTTTTTTTTTTTTTTTTGCAAACGTTGCACCTGTAAGTCTAGAATGGACATGTTTTTTAAGGGCATTCATAAGTTAACTATCACTAGAGCAATCGTGAAAGAATCCGCCATAGGTTCGTTTAGGGTTTAGAGAAAGGAGAAACCTTTAAAATTGACCTGATTGACTTTTTTTGAGGATTGAGGAACAACTTTGAATAGACAAATCGCCTATTTCGAGTACCGTATTGCATTATGGTCGTAGAATAATTAAAATCAGTAATTACAACAATGCAAAGCAATGGCCAACTGGTGGATGTAATTTACTACATATTTGGGAACTGAGGGTTATTCAATGTCGTTTTCAATCTCTTTTCTAGAATTATTATTATTGTTGTTGTTGTTATTATTATTGTTGGGTTTTACAAAACGTTTATGTAAATTTTTTCTTTCTACTCTAGTATCTTCGCTGTGCATAAATTTATATGTTTACATACCTACATATATAGTATCGTGTATAGTAACAAATTTATATTACATCGACCCTTTCTTGGTTTTTTTTTTTACTATTCGTATATATGTATTGTACACAAGTTTTTTTCTTTTGGATTAAAGTTGACTATAAAAAAAAATTAACAAAAAGCCTTAAATGAAATAAAATGATATCCCAATGGTAGTAAGGACTGAAGGACAGTTTTCTTTTTTTTTTAATTAGCTTAGTTTTCTATAATAAATAAAGTAAATAATAAAACATCAGCTATCTCTGTGAAATGTATGTGTATATGAGAATATACCCGTATAATTAAAATTTTAAATAATATTAAATTTTTCTGATAAGACAGTGTGCAGACACATTATTGGCCGTGTTTTAAATTTCTTGTAGTATCGAAGGTTCTATGGTGTAATGGTTAGCACTCTGGACTTTGAATCCAGCAATCTGAGTTCAAATCTCGGTAGAACCTTGTACAGTCGCAAGCCCCCTGGGCTTTATACTTTTTAGTTGAAAATTTCAATTTTTGGATAAAATTTTTATAAAATTTGACTCCTCTCTGGTTATAATATGTATATGTTCCACAAACTTTGTTTCAGTAGCATAGTTTTGTAAAACATTTCATGTTTTAAATTACTCTAACTTTGTAGCATTCGCATCATCTTCAAATATTATTATGAATGATGACTTTCTAAGGCAATAACAACAAGACTAGAGGCGACTTTTAGTATTTACGTTTTCAAATATATACAATGTTTTAATGTTTTAACGATGTACGATTTTCTTTTTAATTATGTGGTTGAAATATCGATTATGATTGATTGAAATTTGGTCTCTATATAAATTCAAGACCCTACCTGCTTGAAATGAGGTTTTTCCGTACTGTCTGAAATATTTTTGGCTACCTTTTAATATTTTAAGATGAAAGCGGTTGCAACATTTTGACAAAATGATATGTAGCCAGCCATAGGCACGCCCACAATCGATAAAAATATATTTTTTTAACACAAAATATAGCCATGTGACCCTAGTCGAATAACAGAGACGCCTACAATGTACAAAAAAAAAACCTACTAAGCTTAAAATTCGCCTTGAAAGTTAACGCTTAACATGTACAGTATAAGAGGAAGTAATCAAATACTTGCCACGCCCACTTTTTGTAAAACATGTAAAGGGTATTTAAGATTTGGCTTAAGTTAAATTTAATTTTTTACTTGTTTAAGTTAAAAATGTAAAACTACAAAACTGGAAACTTTTGTAAGCGCTTAAATGCAAGTGACACCAAAGTATTTTTAATAATAGTGACAAATTTTCCCACAAAAAACAACCCTCCAACTTGTTTAAGAACAATTAATAACATTCTAAGTGAATTTATCAAGTATTATAAATGAAAAAATTCCAACTTTCTTGTTCAAACAATGAAGAATCAACCGTTAAACTTTTTCATCATTAATTAAGTAAAGAAGTGTTCATTATATTGTACATTACATCACTTCTATGGTATGGTATAAATTCAGTTTATAAACAAGTTATAGACAACGTGATGGTAGCTTTGTAAAGGTCTTATTTAACTGTGATATTTCCACTTACTTTTAATGGACAAAATTTAACAACAAGTATTTAACTTATCGTCTTTATTTTGTGGTTATCTAAATCTTGCTCTTTGAAAAAGTTTTGTTTTTCTGTTCTAGATAGCTAGACAATTATACTGAAAGAAGAAACTTAACTCTTAACTATTGTTAGTATTAATAATTTTACTAACGCGCCTCACACACATTGATTGCATCATATGAAAATTATTAAAGTTTTAAAACTATTTACTTCAATATAAATTCTGCATTATTATCTACTACTCTTTTTAGAAGCAACTTTCAAGTGAAATATTGTTAACACATAATGTTCAGTTCTGAAAGTGTATGATTTAAATTTTGAAAATTTCATTCCTACACTTGCGTGCTTTCCTCTTTGTAATCTTAATGCTTTAAGTGTAATATTAATTAATAATAATCATTTTACTTACCTTTCTTTCTAGTTTTCTATTACCCTACCTCCTTAATACATTCATTCACTTTTCATTAAGAAATGTAATGTAAAATGAAAATGTCAAACCTTATCCTTGAGCTTACCCTTGTTATACCACCGTATTGCATTATGGTCGTAGAATAATTTGCATTCCTTCTAATTCGAAAAATCCATCATTTATAGAGAATTATAAATACCTTATGTAAATTAAGGAGAGTTTCTAATATCTGCTTAGCGCTTGTTAAGATGCCACGTCAAGCTTCTCAAAATGGAATCTTAATAAGCACAGGTGGAACACCAAGGAAAATATTCTAAAGAAAAAATTACTGTTTGCCTTTGTAGCTTCTTATGTAGGGTTCATCGATTTTACAATTAAAAACTGTCTAACTCTTAAACCTTTATCTAAACCTATCTATTCAATTTCTATTTAAATATTTAATTCCCGTGTCTTGAATAGGATGTTTATTGAAAATGGATAAAATCTAAAGCATTACGGGTAACACAATGGGCCTACACATTGGCCTAATTGAATAGCGTTTTGGCATACACCCGATCAATCTAATCTAACCTAACTTAAGGCATTACTTCTTACGCAGAATTTTACAATCAGTTTGCGGTATTTAAGGACTTTTTCTTATCTAACGCCCTAATTTGACACAAGTTTTTTATATAACGAAAATTCTTAATTCTTAATATTCTAAAAATTGTCATTAAATTTACTTATCTGCCTGTTACAGTAGTCTCGGAATGACATTTCGATTTTCAATAATTGTGAAAATGTTTCTTCACTTTTAGTTTTGCTACAATATGCTCAATATTTCAATATATTCGAAAATTCGACCATCCTTAGATGGCAGATAATCAATTTCTTTACCATTCATTTGATCAGCCATTATTCTTTACAAGATGTTTTACCATATATGGGTATCAAATTACAACGCTTGACGAGTAAAATGCTTTCAGCTTTATGTCATAATTTTAAATCAACGAGGACCTAATACTTTAATTAAAAACCCCTCGACTTGGGTATCAAATAATGAATAGAATTATACGAGCTAGTGATGTAATTTTAAAAATAAAAGTGCTTAAGGAATATTTCTTTCGATGAAGCACCTTTACAAAGGAAGTTCCGTTTTTAAGATTCAATCGGTCAAGAGCCACGCCCACAATCGAAAAAAGTCTATTTATCTACCACAAAAATTTACTTATGAATGTGAAATTTGGTACACACGTGTTTAACTATCTCATCCAATAATGTGCCAAAGATTGGCCTGATCGAAAAACAGAAGCGCCCATAATTTACGAAAAAAAAACATACTCAGCCTAAAACTTGACTTGCAAGGTGATGCGTAATAATTGTCACTCCTACCATTGTAGATGTGGAGGGTATTTAAGATTTGGCCTCAGTAGGCTACCCATTACCGATGTCCAGCTATACAGATTTTATTTGAATTCCGAATATATGTGTGCGCAATTCCACTACAATAAACTCAGCATATCGTACGAAATTGAAAAGTGAAATATTTTTTGTTATTTTTAGAACAAAAGTTTGCATGTTCACTAATTATTATATACGTGGGTTATAAAAATTATTTGCATATTTATCGTGGCTTATAATCATATTAAGTTTACGTAAAAGTAGCAACATATTCAAGAGAATTGTAGGTATAACAACAACAATAACACCCAATAATGTTTAATGGCAGATTAAAGTTGTTAAATGCTAAACTAACTCATTCTGACATCCATACAATGGTTACATATAGAGAAAAAATGTATAAATCATTATAAATAATAACAGATCGAATAAAAGGATAACAAAAATTGCATATGATAAGTTAATGTTCAACATTGAATATTCAATTAAAATTTGTAATAAAAAAGAAAAACATTAGCAGAACACAATATAAAATATTTTAATTGAATACAACTAAACTTTCCACTTGGCTGCTGAACCATTATTAATGAAAACCAACAAGAATGTTTGCATATGAATGCAATTCAGTCAATTGTTACAAGTACCTTCTATTTACCACTCTCTATGTGTCTTATATTAGAATAATTGTTATGTTTGGCAGAAAAGAATTTTTGGCTTTGACGTTATATGTACGTAAAATAATTTGAAATTTGTCTGCATTCTTAATGGTTATGGTATATAGAATACAGACATCAGACATTGCTGAGACTGTAACATCAACAATTGTCTCATCTTATTCAAAAAGTTTTGTTTTTGTTTTTGTTTTTGTTTTTATTGTTAGAGGAGTAAAAGTTGCTGTTGTTGTTTATATTTAGAGATAACAAAGAAATTTAAAGACTTTATTATACAACAAGTGAGTAACACTAACATTTGGCTTAAGGCAAAATTTTAAATACCCTTCGCATCTATGTGTATATAACAGTGGGTGTGGTGAGGTTCCAAATACACCTCTTAATAGGGAATGTTTTATATGGCTCATTACAAATCTGATACTCCAAATAAGGTGTTTTGTAAATTGTGGGCGTTATATGACAACGCCCATTTATGACTATTGTTAGATTGTTATAATGATTCTGATTTCACCTGAATATCTTAAAATTCATTTCTTAGAGTATTCCAACAACTGGCATACACACGGACGGATATGGTTAAATCGATTCAAAATCAAAAAATCAAATGTATACTCTATGGGTTCTCCAACATCTTTGTCTGTATGTTGCAAAACTGAGTGACAAACTTAGTATACTCATCATCTTATGTGGAGGGTACAAAAATGATTACTTAACGCATGAAATGACAGAACGTGAAAGAAAACAATTCTGATAAGAAAACAAAAGAAAAACATTATAGCCGGTTAAGAACGAACATATATATACATTGTATATACCAATAAGAAATTAAAATTTAAGTTTTTTCTGTATTATTAAAATCGTGTCTGTGCTTCGACGTCGCCTATTTTTACCATCTCAATCGATTATATAGTAAATATGTACATAACGGGGCATATTTCATGGAACCATTTTTATGTATATTAAATATTTGTTGATTGTGGGCGTGGCCGTTATTTGACTCCTTTGAAATAGCAAACATGATAGACATGAACTAAGAATGTCTATAGAAAATTCCAACTTAATATCTCAATTATTGCTACCATGAACATTTCATGTGTGGACGTAGGGACATCTTCATGTCTCTTCAGATTTTGATTATATATCTTAGCAAAGACATATATCAGATTTTCATTGAATATCTTTGGGTTAAGTTTCTTAAAAAGTAAGTGCTACATACGATTGAAAACAGAAAGTACATGGACAGATGGACATAATTAAAATTGTTTCAAAAAGCGATGTTGAGTCCAAAATTGTAGAGTTTTTACTTGAAACATTTATTAATTACAAACATCTATATAAACTTAATATACCCGATACATAGGTAGTATTCAATAAAATGAATTATTTTTTTTTAAGCTTGATTTAAAATAATTATTTTTGCATTTTTGCATATTTTTAAATGAAATAAAGCACGATCATTATTACGGTTCTATGGTGTAATGGTTAGCACTCTGGACTTTGAATCCAGCGATCCGAGTTCAAATCTCGGTAGAACCTTAATTCAGTTCTTCCTAAGCAGGGATATGAAGAATTCTTTTTATCGTCTACGTTATTTATAGTAGAGGTATACTCGGAACTCCTAAAGATCCACTTTTCATCTTTGTGTCAATCGATTTGGCCTTAGTTTCTGAATCGATTTAATCAAATCTGTCTATCTATCTATTTGTCTATCCGTCTTTCTATTTCTTCTTTTGTTCTCTATTGTTTATTCAAGTAATTTTTTGCTATTATTAATTTGCTATCCAACTATTTACATTCGATACAAGGTCTAAAAATAAAAGAAAAGTAATCGCTTTAAAAACTCTTCTCCACATAAAGCCATCTTATGCCAGAAATTTATATGTAAAGAAAATTCGCAATACACTTAATATGAAGAAGAGCTATTTGTTGTGCGATGGAAGAATTTTTGGAACCGTTTCCATAAATCGTAGCTTTTATAAAAAGCATACATTCTAAGTGTTTGTCAATGATCGTTTGTATTTTCTCAGGCTAACATTTGGACAGGATCAAGGATGAAAATGGTCATAGCTTTCCAGTAATTTTACATTTTCACAAAGTTACTTTTATATAGTATTGGTTACCTTTACCTAAATACTAAATATTAAACGAATTAAAACATTAATTGAATGACTAAACAATTGGAACTAAGTGATGTAGTGTGTTCAAAGCAATAATTCGATTTGTTACTTTAAAAAAGGGCTCTTAGGAAAAATGTTAGCAAGTGTCGAGTAAGTTTATGATCAGGATTGAATCCTGAGTTAATACAGTCCAGCCGGAAGAATGTGTAAAAAGAAGAGAATGTTCTTTTTCTTAATTTTTTTAATAAATGTTATCCATACTAGACCTCTCTTCCCTGCGGGTAATTAAATGAAAAACTTGAAAATAAAAACTTTCATCCTCCATTCCCAGTAGTTATGGTATATGATTGTTTTAAATCGCTTCGTTCTCGTTAATATACAGGGGATGGGCACAATAATATGAATACCATGCCCATTCCCTTAATAAATATTTACGCACTTGGTAAACAAGTACATACATGAACAAGTACTCGTATAAAAACATAAAATCACTTGAAGTAATTTAATAATATACAAATATTATAATTTTTGATTACTGACACACGACATGCAATCCACATGCACGTACAAAACACACACATTACCACTCATATGTAATTTAATATATGCGTACATTCAAAACAAAGCGTTGTTTGTATTTAACGTTATCCAAGGACATATACATTAGCTGCAGCTACCCAGCGACAAGAAAAACGTGGAGACTGAATGGAGAAAAAAAAAGAAAATAAATAGCACGACGCGTAAACAAAGTATCGCACATACCACGGCCAAGAATTCACAAGAAAATTGTAACGTTTGCTTCCTCTTCTCATTCATATCCTCCTGCTTTCAGGCTGCCTTTGACAGACATCTTAAGAAAATCTATGAAATAAAACGCATTGTCTCATCTAAAGAAAGAAAGCCAACCAGCCAACCAGCCAGCCAGCCATACGCACAAAGGATTTCTTCTCCGTGGTGGATTTTTACTCTTTTAAAACATCTTCGAGCGCATATTAACTAATAGAAATTGTTTGTAAATACTAGAAGAAGACCTCGCAGACACCATAGAGTATATATGTTCTTGATCAGCATCAAAATCTAAGTCAATTAGTTAGTTGTGTCCGTCTGTGTGAATGTTATTAAACAGTTTAGTCTTGAGCTAATATTTGATTCATACATTTCCAGATTCTTCTTGAAATTGAACGAAATCCTCAACCGCCACGCCCACAATTATAAAAAAATTGTTTAAAGCCTTACAAATAGAACCATAAACTAGGTATTCTATGAAAAAATTTTCATTAATTGCCTCCAACAGCATTGTGAGAAGGCTTAACGCTCCAGTCTCTCTGCGGAAGATCTTAAGTTTAATTAACGCAAAGTAAAAACGTGTGGGATTACGGCAGAGTAAAAAATGGTGCATGGAATTTTAAAAGTTTACTACTATGCAGCAGTCTTGAAAAAAGACATGCCTACAATTTTCAAAAAAAAAAATTTCAAAATTTCTTCAATTTCTCAAAAAAAAAAAAAACACCCACTCAGAATTCGACCTCTGACATTAAAGTTTTTATAATAATGCTTACCTACGTCCAGGCCGCACCTGCAGTTTATAACAGAATATAAAAGGTATCCGAAATTCGCCAAAAGCCAAGTATAGCTGTGGAGTCTTATTGAAATTTGTATATATGTGAATGTTGTTGCTTCATTCGCTATATTTCTTTATACATATATACCAAGTATCATATTGGAAAATATTTTTATGCGTTATCAATCTGTTTGACATTAAATTGAAATTGAGCACAATTGTGAAATGTGTACATTAAACGAAGCGCGGAAAACAAACAAAAAAAAAATGTATTTGTAAATAAAAGAATTTCCATGAAAGCAACTGAAAGGAATGCAAAAAAAAAGAATACTTCAAGAGTTTTATAAACGGGTGAATTCATTATTTTAATAAACTACGATACATTGTCAAATTCTATACAATAATGCAAAAGTTTAGAGCCTTTGGAGAAGGCAGAAGAAGTAATTCGTGTGATTGAAAAATGAACTTCTTCAAAAGTTGTCCTATCGAAATACAGTGCAAGCAAGTGAAAATGTTCTAGGTGGTCAAGCCCGGCCTTTCAATACTCTACACCACTTGGTTGCTTAAATTATGCTACAATTAGCCTGGGTTAGCCTACTTTGAGAAATACCATTATATGCGAAAGGGTTCTTAAAATGTTCTGACCGGATTCAAATTTGGTACAGCGAATTATATAAGATTCACCAATGAGCCATTACATGTTTTTCTACAAAATTTCATCGAAATATCTCAAAAAATACTACCTGTAACTTGCGTACAAATTTAGATCGTAAAAGTAGATGATTTTGTATTTCGAAGCAGAAGACACGCCTTTATAATTTCATTTTCCTTAAATAATACTAAATAAAACTAAACTGAATAATGTTAAATACTTAAGTAAATTCAAATAACACTAATTAATAAATTCGGTACAATTTGTGATTTTATTTTAAATTTGTTATCAACTCATATTTTTGAAACTGACCCAGAACGTATGGACATAAAAATTCAGGATATTATAACTTTTCTTTAGTGAATATTTTAAGAATCTTAAGTTTTGCTTGGATGATAAAAACAGGAAAACATTGACCCACTTGTAACGTCCAACTTATAAAACAATTATTTGTGTAAACAAATAATAATTATTCAATTTTTTTTTTTTATTGTACCACCAAGTACTAACAGTTTATTTAACCATTTGTCTTTTGTTTATTGCTAGCAGTACTTACACTTCTCTGTTAAGATTATTGTTGCATAGATCCTGCTGCGTTTTATTGGTTAAGTTGATAAATCATAAGAAAAAATAATATGATGAATGGAAACAGAATTCCAAGGCTTTTCATTCGCTGAGTGATTTAAAAGACATTTTTTTTAACTCTTTTAAGAATCAACACGTTTTCTTATTTATTCTTATATTTCCTATTCTTATTCTCTTTCAAAAAATGTTCAATGGAATAATTTTTGTTAAGGGTTTGACTTAAAGTATTATTAAATTAGAACAAGTAAAAACACTAAATTTTAAATACGTATTAACTGCACAAAAAAGTTGTTTTTGTAAATTTTGGGCATGTCTGTAATAAAACCGCGCCCATTTTTTAGTGCATCAATGGATTTATTAGTCATAAATATGGATTGTGAGGGTGGCTCTTGCGCGATTTTACACAATTCAATTAAGAATCTACGTATTTACGGGTCTCAATATTTACAAGTGCGAGATTTCCAATAAAAGAGCGCGGACGGCCATGTTTATATCGAGGCAAGGTTTGATTCTGATTAAGAATATATACTCTGAAGGATCTCTCCTGATATTGCAATTTGAACAGCCAACCATTATCACTAAAGTTGAGGGTGTAAAGATTTACATGACATACATAGACTATACATCTGGCGCAAAAATTACCATGAATTCTTAGACGAACAGATGGAGATCGTTAAACCGATTAAAAAAAATTATTCTGAATCGATCGGTATAAAAGTGGGCGTGTCATTTACAGTTTAGAAGTTGCAAACATCCTCACAAACTAAATGTCCGCTTTACCTCAAGTGGTGTAGGGTATAAAAAGTTACTTAAAGTTTTGAAAAAATTTCCAACTAAACCAGTTTGAATTACAGATTTTAACTGAACCACACCATCCTCAAAAAAGTTCATTTCATTAAATTAATATTAAGTTAACAGAAAGTTTTCTTATAAGCTTTTATCTTTATTTAGTAAGTAAGGTTGTTACATATAATAAATGAATAAAAGCTTAGATAAATTACAATTATCTATAAATTCGTCCAGGCTTTTTGAGTTCACTACATTATGCTGCGCTGTACTACACATCAACGTTAACTGAGTGAACCAAATTTATAGGAAATATTTTAAAACTCACAGTATTGTCATTGTTTAGATGCTTATTAGGAGCGATGAATTTCGTTGTTATCTATAAATAAATATGAAATGTGAAAAACTATTATTTATAATTGCAATTTATTGCATTATTGACACTTTGATTTGAAAAATGATGGCAAGGGAAAACTTTTTCTATCGTTGAAAAGCTTACAACCTAAAAATTTGTATGAATACAGAGTTGAAACTGGTCAAATTTCTTTACTATGGTTTAAAAAAGGGCTTTTCATGGTTATTTAAAATGGTAGCTTTAAAGCTGTCACAGTGGGCCATTCACGTTCAAAGTTTCCATATTTCATTTGTCTTTTATTGCAGTGTAATCTAAATGTGACCTACATCGCTAAAAAGGTTCCACACCTGCAGTATTTAGTATTTGGATAACTTAGTTAACTTAAAAAAGAAATGCTTAACAATTTTTTTATTACACTGAATTATCTTGTGTCCAAGGAAGTCATATAAATCAACTGGTGCAACAGTCATACCCTCCACCTACAGTGATAAGGATAATATAATATATATAATATATATCCCTTCCATAAATAGGCCAAAAATGGGCATGGTCAGATACCAAACTCGCCCACAATTTACAAAACACCATACTCAACGTAAAACTCAACCTGCAAACTGATATGTAGTACGTATATTATTAAAGGGCGTCATCATTTGCCTGACATGCCCACCATTTGTATGTAGATGTAGGGCGTAATTAAGGTTTGGCGTAAGCCAACTTTATGTTTACTTGTTTTTTCCCCTTTTTTATAGAATGCAACTCGATAAGATTAGAATCCAAGAAAGATAATCTATAAAAGAAATTGTATTAAAATTATAAGAGCAATGTCAATAGCAAACCACAAAAAAAAAAAAAGAAAATATTGTACATTAACCAATTCTTCTCTTCTACCACAAACCCATAGATCATAATCTAATCTTTTATTTGACTATAAATGTAAATAAATATCAACACCATGGATTGTAGTTTAGACCACTATATGCATAAGCACACATACCCATACACAGCATTGTTAAAATAAAGATTTCAGACTTTTATTCCACTGTTGAGTCGTTTTAATAGTTAGTCTAAAGTTTAACTCTAGAGCGTTAGTGTTAGCGTTAGCGTTAGATCGTGTGCTAATCATACAAAACAACACAATTCACAATACAATCGTTAGGTACGATAACAGTTAAATGTTTTTTTAATAATTAATGAAAGAAAATATTACAAACAATAACAAAATATATAAAAAAACAGTGACGTTAACAATAAATTGCTAATAAAATGCAACTGTTTTGGACTAACATGTGTTTTCCACAGAAGATATAAATGAAATTTTTAATAATATTCGTCACGATTGCCTGTTTGTTATAACACAAGATGTTATTTTGTTTCTATCACAATCTGAAAATTTAGAAAGTTAAGCAGATTCCGTACAAAATTTATTAACAAACGGGATTGGTTTCTTCTGAATACAATAAAATAACTAAAAAAACAATGCGAACGTTTACCGTCAGCATTAAGCATAACAATAACGCGCAATTTTTGGCTGAGAGCGAATTTTGTATGCCTTTCATATAACATATTTATATGCAAAATGTGGGCGTGTTATCTTTACAATTATTACAGTTATGCGTTACATACTAGAAAGTGTGACATACTAAACCTCAACGATGGCATTCTGCATCAAATAAGGTTTAAGGTTTAAGATATGGGCGTGAAATGTATATAATTGCGCCTTCTTTTAACGATCTTAAAAGTGTGCATTACATACTTTACTTCAACAATGGAATTCTGTACCAAATACAGTATTTTGTGAATATTGGGCGTGTCCGTTATTCAATTACGCCTCATTTTTAACACGCATAAATTGGAGATTTTTCGCTTAAGATTTGTAAGATTTATGGTGGATGTGACACTTGTTCTAATCTATCTTTGAATTTAAAGATCTTTGACATCATTTACAAACGGCATAACACACTTAGTATATCACGAATATATGTGTAAGGTATAAAATTCAAATCATTGCCTTGGACAACTAATAAGAAATTTGCGAAGTTTTTAATCTAAAATTTATTTTACATGAAATGATAAGAAAATAAATAATCAATGATGTCTCCGTAAAACTAATTAACCCATTAATGCCTTTTCGTACATTTGTTAGAAAATTCAAGGACTTGGTTTTATATTTATATTTAGTCAAGTGTTTTTGCATTTTGAATAACTGAATAAAACTCTTCTTCATTGCACTGAAAATAAAACGTGTTTAATAATTTCGCTATTTGAAATTTTCTTTGTTTTCCTCTTTATATAGCCTTCGTTCAAATTCCATTTTTTAATGTTATCATAATGTATGATTTTATAATTTTATAATTTTATATGTTTTTATAGTTTTTTGTTTAGTTCTTATGAACATAATAATTTTTTTTGCAAAGTGCTTATCAGCGAGCATGTGACAAAATTGGAAAATTGTGCTCTAATGTGTTTGTTTTCATTTCTGTTTTATTTACTTATTTAATTAAAGAGCAGCGACGGGAGCCAGCGCAATAGATCTCTTGTTAGAAAAGATAAGAAATGATTTAACTTTCAAAGAGATTCCAATGCTATGCTCTAGAGTCTAGACAAAACAAAATCCGGGTGTTTCAGTTTCTTAATATATTTGCGCTGAAACGTAACTGTTGCAATAACTTTTATAAAAATGATATAAAAATATAATATAATTGTAAAAGTCAGCAGTGCTTTAATTTTAACTTTATTTTTTAAGTGTAATGTTTGAAGAAATGCAAACAGTTAGCAGAGAGAGAAAATACGTTTTGTTAAATTTCTTTAGAATGTGTTACCATTAAATGTTAAACCTAAACTAAACTTTAAAAATTTTCTCAATACCCTACGTTTATAAATAGTTAGTTAAAGGGTTTTACCAAATATTTCAACCGCATCCGCAAAGTTTTGATCAGCATAGCCAAGGCCGCGGTACATTTTGAAAATATTATTTTATTTGGCCACGCCCACAATCACTAAAAATGTGTCTACAAATTATAAATTACACATATTGAGAATGAATAGAATCTGCGATAATCAAAAATGGGCGGATTAGAATAACCAAACACGCCCACAATGTGTAAAAATATTGACTTTTTAGCTTAGAAATCATTTTATAAGTTGATATGTTTTATATTATAAAAAAAAGCGTAATTCTGCCACGCCCACAATTTATTTGTAGATGTAGAACACATTTGAACTGTACTTTTTCATCTGTGCAAATGGATTCAACTAATCTTCAGAGAGATTGTCTTTTCTTTTAACAAAATACTCAAAAATCCATTTATCAAGCATATAGAGAGTTGAGTGTACTTGTTGTCTGCTCTGCTGTTAAAACGAATCTTATATTATATATTGTATGCTGCACTTTAAACCACCTGTAGGGTATTATTGAAATGGCTTTTGTGTATATGAAAAAGTTTTTGTTTTCGAAAGTATTCAGGCAATAATTAGAGCATCCCTCTCTGTCTGGATCTCACTCTCTCTTTGCGTGTTGTGTGTTTATTTTAAATTAAATATAAATTTCTTTTCATTAATGTATAATTATCCAAAAACAAAACATACAATTTCAGTTTATTTTGAGCATTCGCGGCAATGACTGTTGATGGTTTGTGCAATAAACAAAACGGATCGCCACGTTTCAACTCAGCTGAAGGCTATTGTACAACTGATGTAACACAACCAGTAACGATACGTTATGCTGGTGAATGTGGCGACGAACCCATTTCTATACCTGACCTATTCAAACATACCGTTAACAATTATCCCAATAATGCTGCCTTGCGATTTAAAAATAATCATCAAGGATATCAAACAGTGACCTACAGGTAATGGAATGAAAGATTCAATAATTTGTTCTACATTTTCGTCTAAGAAAAGAACTGAAAAGACTGAGCACTGGCTCTCATTTGTATTTGTATAGAGAATATGAACAGAAGGTGCACCACATAGCCAAGGCGTTCATTAAATTGGGTTTAAGTGCACATCAGGCTGTCGGTGTACTGGCTTTCAATTGTCCAGAATGGTTTTATTCAGCTCTGGGTGCCATATATGCTGGCGGTGTTATAGCCGGTGTCTACACAACAAATTCTGCTGAAGCAGTACAACACGTTTTAGAGAATTCGCATGCTCAACTGGTGGTGGTTGATGATATAAAACAAATGCAAAAAATCCAAAGTATCCGGGACAAATTGCCCCAACTGAAAGCTGTTGTACAAATACAGGAACCTTTCTTCGAGAATATGAACGCACAAGAGGGTTATTACAGAGTAAGAAAAAAACAAAAACACTCCTTCAAAAAAAAAAACCTAATCTTATCTTAAACTTTTCGGTAGTGGTCTGATATTGAGAGTATGCTGGTCAATGATGTTGAGGATGAATTTCAAAAACGCTTAGAAAATATAGCCGTCAATGAATGCTGTTGTTTAGTCTACACGGTAATTTATCTTCATTACACGTACAATCATCATTTTCTTTGTTATTCTTCTTTCGAAAAGAAGAAAAGAAATAAATAAAAAATGATGAATTTCTACATTTCCATTACAGTCCGGTACAGTGGGTATGCCGAAAGGTGTAATGCTCAGTCATGATAACCTCACATACGATATTCGTGCCATAGTCAAAGTATTGGAACGTGTTGCTGTTGGCAATGAAGTATTGGTCTCCTACTTGCCCCTATCTCATGTGGCTGCACAAACCGTTGATATTTATGGTATGGCAATGATAGCCGGTTGTGTGTATTTTGCCGATAAAGACGCTTTAAAGGGTAGTTTGGTGAAAACATTACAGGATGCTCGCCCCACCAGATTTATGGGTGTACCACGTGTCTACGAAAAATTTCAAGAGAAAATGATGGCTATTGCTGCAACTAAGGGCGGCATCACACGATTGTTAGCCAACTGGGCTAAACAGATGATGCTCAAACATTATCTAGACAGTCAAAGGTAATAATATGAAAAAGTTGTGTTAGAACGCGCGTAATTTAAAGCTGTTTTTGATGTTTTTGCGAGTACATCAAATATTTCTGCCTTGGTTTTAAAAACTAAAAAATTTCTCATTCTTCCTAATATAACGGCATTAAATTATTGGTTAAAAATTAGTTTATGGTAGGTTAGGTTAGGTTGACAGGGTGTACGCCAAAAGGCGATTCACCTAGGCCAATCTGTAGGCCTAGGGTGTTACCCATAATGTTCAGGAGAGCCATCCAGAGAATGCTATAAATCGTTTGAGATCGAATATCTTCGCATCTGCTAGGGACCCTAGACCCTCTGGGAATCTGACTCCAAGTGTTTTCTGACTCCAATTAAGCTATTTAGATAAAATTTGCATACTTACAACTATTCCATCTAGCAATGTGCTAAAAATAGGCGTCATCGAATAACAGATACGCCCACTATTTACAAAAATCATACTCAGAGTAAAATTCGACTTGCAAACTGACGCGTTCAGTAGCCACGCCCACCGTTTATATGCAGATATGTAGGGTATTTAATATTTAGCCTAAGCCACATTTAGTTTTCTTACTTGTTTAATTTAAATATTTTTTATGCCACTTACTGATTTCTTTCATTTATTTATTATTATTATTTTTTTTTTTCATTCATGTGATGAGAAAATTTCATTACGAGAAAAGTCACGAGATGCATCTTTTCACGTGACAAGGAAACGTTTTTTTTATTATGAGTTTGAATAATGTATAATAATAATAATGACAAGCAAATAAACGAGAGAAATACACTATAAATAATTGAAAAAAAAAAAAATAAAATAAATAAACAAATTTGTTCCACGTACTCGATAATTAAACAATGAGGATATTTTTTTGTTTTGAGGATATATTTTTATTTTTGAATTAAAGTGGTTCCATATTAAGGAAAAACGTTTTTGATAAACTTTTGCTAGAATAATTTTTTTGAGTGTACTAAAATATTTTTGCTCATTACCACTTCCTGTATAGCATTGTCTAAGAAAAATATGGATATTTTTATATGGCACGCATTTCAAATGACATACGCATTGATGAAGAGCACAACTAAGAAAAATGCTTCATAAATAACTTCTTAAAAGATTTCCCAAGTTAAATCGTCTTCTCATATATTGTAATGTATTTTCAGCAAAAGCCGTGAAATACGTTACAAAATTGCTCAATCTTTAATTATATCTAAAGTTAAGGATGCTTTGGGTTTAAATCGCGTGATAACCTTCGTTAGCGCAGCTGCTCCAATGTCGGCTGAAACAAAGAAATATTTCTTAAGCTTAGATATGAAAATTTTGGATGGTTTTGGTATGTCAGAGTCAGCCGGTTGCCATTCTCTATGTCCCGTTGATGTTATACTATTAAATTCCATCGGAAAAGCTTTGCCCGGTTGTGAGACGAAAATTATCAATAAAGATGAAAATGGTCACGGGGAGGTGAGAACTGGGAAATGTTTATTATTTATTAAATAAAAAATATTTCATTTTCTAATAGATTTGTATTCGGGGACGTCATGTGTTTATGGGTTATATAGATAATGCAGAGAAGACTAAAGAAACCTTGGATGAAAATGGTTGGTTACATACCGGAGATATCGGTTATATGGATGATAAGGGTTTTATATACATAACGGGACGTTCCAAAGAAATAATTATAACAGCCGGTGGCGAAAATATTCCACCCATTCATATTGAAAACTTAATCAAAAAAGAATTAACAGTTATTTCTAATGCGGTATTAATTGGCGATCAACGTAAATATTTAACTGTTCTATTAACTTTAAAAGTAAGTTTTTTTTTTGAACAATATTTAATAAAAAAAAAATACTCAATTAAAAAAAAAATCTTCAATTTCTAGACTGAAGTGGATAAAGATACGGGAAGTCCTTTAGATCAGTTAAGTTCTGATGTTATAAATTGGCTCCAGCCTCTGGGAGTTCAACATAAAACTGTAAGTGATATATTAAACGCTGGACCTTGTACTAAAGTCTCACAAGCCATAGAAACAGCCATCAAGCGAGCTAATCAGCATGCAATTTCTAACGCTCAAAAGGTTCAAAAATTCACTATTTTACCGCGAGATTTCTCCATATCAACCGGAGAATTGGGTCCTACTTTAAAAATTAAACGTAATGTAGTGATAAAATTATATGCACAACAAATTGAGAAAATGTATGAGGAATGATGTTTGATATTAAGTTTAATTTTTTTTGCAGTTGCTTTAATATAATTGAAGTATAAATATAAAAAAATTTAATAAATTATTTATATAAAAAAAATTTTAAATAAAAAATTATAATAATAAATAAAAACGCGTAACTAATCTAAATTTCACTTAAGTCAAAACTTTTGCATAAAAACAGTAAGCGTGGCAGGTACTTGATTACAAAATAATGCTTAATATCTTACAAGTCGAATAATTTTTTTTTTTTTTATAAATTAAGGGCGTATATTATTTTCCGTCCATTTTTGGCTACTTGATGTATGGAGTAATTGTACATAAATATCAACTTCAAAGCTAAGTTGTTGTGGCAAATACGTATATTTTTATGGACGTGGCCCACAACGTCTTCTACGTATAGAAAATGTATAATTTGATTGACTAAAATTATCTAAATCTAAAAATGTATGACCGTCAGGTACCTTCAACAGACAGACACACCGACGGACAAGCATGAATCAACTCAGATTTCGATGCTAATCAAGAATATATATACGTAGGATCTGCGACGCCTCCTACTGGGTATCGCAAACAATATAATCCACTTAGCATACCACTCGCTTATGTGGAGGGTATAAAAAAAACTTTATATCTCATCTACAGCAAAATAATGACGCATACTGCGAATTTTTCCTTTTTCTCCATACTTAGTCATCATCATTACCATACTGTCTTCAATTTATTTATCTGCCATTTAAAAGGTATTCACATATACACCACAGTAACATAGAAAATGCGGCTTAAAGTGTTCTACAGTTGAAGCTTTTAATCCAAGCTTTTTTTTTTAACACTTCTTGTGTTTGAGATAATTTATATACAAACTTTACAAGATTCATAGCTAGGCGTTCATAACACTAAACATGTAATTTTCAATTTCATTTTATACACCGCATAATACAACAGTATTACAATAAAAAAATATGTTAAACAACAACTTTATGCCTACTCCACCTAGTTAGGTATCATATCGTACATATATTTTTAGGGTACTTGAAACCACAATTGGAATATATGTTACGGGCAAAATTTCAGTTTTAAAAATTTCTTACATAATGGAACAAATCTCGTAAAAAAAAAAATGATTTATCTTGAATGAATATTAAGTTTATAATTTTCTTATAAAAATAAAAGTAATCTAAGGTCACTTTATAAAAATTTTAATGATTTAAAATAAATCCCAATCCCGAAACGATTTTTAAATCTAAATTGATGTGTTCTGAAAGTAAAGTTAGGTCACTTTCTTACATACTGCATTCATTTCATATGAAGTTTTTGTATTTGTAATAATGGTTGGTGGTATGTATAGTATTAGATTGCATATTTTATAAATCGTCACTTTGGTGAAGAGAGTATGTAAAGTTTGCTATTGGGTTAGCAAGAAACTTCACCGATTCACAATAACTAATTATCTTATAATGTAGAGAATATATGAAAATTTGTAAAAGGAAACATGTCCGTCTGTCTGTCTGTCTAAAATATACAAAAAAAATACTGGTTTTATATTTGAGGTAAAATCGACAGAGTTTAGCACAAAGACGATCTCTATTAATATAGAAAATGCAGCGAATTTGTAGTAGTCATCACATACGAATATTGTATGAAAAAATTCATATTTCATTATCAGACCATTTTTGCCATTTCTTCCGATAAAAGTTTTTCTTTCTTGGCTAAAGTGAAATCACGGATTCCTTTCGCAATTGTACGTGAGCTGTTGAAATGACCAGTGGTTTATCTAATAAGCGATTAATTGGGGCCTAGCAATATCTAGGACCCTCAAAATTGCAATAAATGTATTACTTAAAATGTTTCCTTTAGCTTAGTTCGCCGCTTAGTGTAGCATTTAGACTACTTTAACAACCAATACATTACGAGTTATATTGATCACTGAAGGAGCAATAAAACGATTTTTGTTGAAAATTAAAGGCGCATCTGTTATCTTGCTGCGCCCATTCATTGATAATGTAATTATAAAAATTTAAACCGAATTACAATTTTGTAGAGGTATTCACTAACAATAGGGCGTGGCACTTGACTGATTCCTTTTATTCTAAAAGGATTTTTGCATATATTTAATTAGAATAACTTTTATGAAATTGCACCTTCGTAAAAATTACCATGACAAGGCCAACAACAGACGGACAAACGGACAGATTTAATCATATTTTGATAGAATATGAGATTCAGCATCACAATTGAGTCGAGTGTGCGTGTGCCCGTCTCACTGTTATACATTTTGAAATATTGAGCTGAAATTTTGTATGTATAGATACTTCCAGATCTCCATTTAATTAGGGCAAAATGGGTCAAAAGCCACATCCACAGTCAACGGAAATGGTTAAATCGATTCAGATTTTGATACTGAATCAACCGCTATAATTGAAGGTGAGTATTTAGGAGTTACAAACATCCGCACAAACTTAATATACCCTCTTAAGATATGTGCCGTGGGTTATAAAAAACCGTATTCAACTTAAAACGCGACATTAGATTTTCTTTTTAAAGATACTTACAAATTAATTAACCAACAAATATGGTTTCTTAAGTGGTCGGTTTTGATCGACTATAACATTTTCACATGCTTTTTTATTATATAATATATGCATTCATAGTTATACATATGCGTTGGTATAGTGAATGGATAATTTTTGTACATAAGTGGTTCATGTTATCTTATCATGTATGGTTAACTTCAAAAATTGCATAGAAAGCGAATGAAGAGAAATGCAAATCAGGTGTGTATTCATGTAAAAGTTTTTAGGATTGCATAAAACAGATACGAAGTATATACATTCAAACCTGTTTTTGTGCAGTCTTTTTTTGCGCGAATTTTATTTTGTGCGGTATATGAAAATTTCAATCAAATTGGAACATAATTGACACATTGGAAAATAATTAGGTTTAATCGACCATTTAGCTTTTTCAATATTTTCAATGTATTTGATCACAATGATTGATCGCTTTAAATGTTCAAAATACGCTAAATAAAGTGACTTAAAAAAAAGAATGAATATTACGTGTGTTTTAATTTCTAAATCTAATATTAATTGACATCCTTTACAGAGCTTTTTTCATTCCTGGACCATTAAGATAAGATTCATTTCAAAGCATAAATTGAAGGTAAAGTTATTATTGGTTCTATTTAGATAAAAATTTTTAAGATTCTTATTGTATTTTTAGACATAATCCCTGAAAATGGATGAGGGCAAAAAAGAACTATCTTAGAAAGTACAATTTTAAAAAGAAAAAACAGAAGGTGAAGGATCCACAGCTCTTGGTACTGAATTTTGTTTAGGTGTATCCACTATAAAAGGCAGGTGGAATAAATAAATCTAGTAATTGTGCCACACAAACGAAAGCGCTAAACGAGCATCGTATTTAAGAAATATTTTGATAGAAAAGGCGGAAAAGGCGCTCATATTAACTCAAAAACGAATCCCCATTAACGGAGAATTAATTAAAGAGAAAGCTATACGGTTTTTTAATCAGCTAAAGGATTTGGAGACGTCCGTTTGTTCATCGTCTCATATTGAAAGGACGAACTTTATTGCAATATTAAAATAATACTTTTCAATTGTGTTGCTACTCGTGAAGTGTTGTGCGATTTTTTTTATGCGGTTTCTATCCAGCGCACAAAAACAGGTTTCAGTGTACTTATATGTGCAATATGACACGTAACGTTGGTTATAGGTTTATATTTTTGTACATCCGTGTAACTCATAGTTCACTTAAACTGTTCAAAAGTTAATTTGAAGTCATTTTCTAAACGGTTTCTCTCTTTATTCTTTATTTTTCTTTTTATCATGTTTAGCCTTAAGCTGTACATACTCCAGCTCCTCATTCATATAGGCATGGATGTGATGATAGTGATTTACTTTAGATACGATTGTTATATCCATAACTATCCAGAAATATATAATGTATATGTAAATAAAACTTTCTACTTAGCACTTTGTGTATATATTTATATGTGCATGATTTAGCAGGTGGCTTAGTTTTGGTTGTTATTTGAAATTATGGAGGCCTGTTATTTTGCAAAAAACAACTGTTGTATGTAAACTAGAAATGATGAAATGATAACAACAGCAGCAGAACAAAGCAAGAATGACAACATTCATCTATAAATACAACAATACAATCATAAAATAATAATTTCAACCAAGAACAACAACTTTAGGAATAATGACCCCGTTTGAAGGCCACAAAAATGGGAGTATACGAGCATACGTGGTATGGAAAACTTGTTACAGATGCACATACACACACCCCTTTTATATACTAAATAATTACACACACACACGTACATACATTTTTACATATTTCAAACACAGTTTGTATACCTATGTTCGAACAAGAATTTTTTGTGTCCAATTCATTTTGCATCGAATCTAATTTAATGAAAATTTTACATTTTACTATTATTTAAACAACTTTTTGTTTCATATACAGCTTAATATTCATGTACTACATAATATACGCATTTTTGTTGTTTTTGTTGATAATTTTTTTTTTTTTATTTGTTTGCTATGTTTTTGATGCATTTGTATTCATTCAATTGTTTATAACTCTTCTTAGTTATGCTGAACTACTGTTAGCAATTGTTTAAAACATAATTTATTAGGTAAACTATTTTATTAACAATAAATTGTTGGTGCAAAAATATAATATTTATTAAAAAAAATTATTTTACTTTTTGTGAAAGTTTAAAAGTTGTTTTAAGATACACAAAAAAATACTAGAAAATAACTATAACAGGTAGGTAAAACTGCCTTAACAATAACCAACCATTATTTATGGTTAGCACGTAAAAAGAGCTATATTAAGCGTATGCCAAATCTAGGATACCATACCCATCATCATAAACCAATCCAAATAGTAAGGAAATAATATCTGACATTTCTTTGACATTTGGGGCGTGATAATACCAATGTATGGCTTTTTACAAGCTTGCAAGTTCATTCGAACCAACCCAGACTTTCATGGTTCATATTCTTAACGGTCGGTGGTTTACCAATCCTACACTCGACACCTGAAAACTCTTTCACTTTTTTCCTTAGCTGGATTTGAACCCGTATCCTACAGCGGACAGAGTTTACTAAGACAAAGCCTTAGCCCACTCAGCTACTGAAATGATACCAATATCAATACTATGCCCAAAAGTCTCTTGAGTTATATAAAAGTACATTGGAAAGTACAAAGCTACTTCTAAGAAACAGCCGATAACACCCATTTTCACAAGTTAGTTCTGGAAAGGGGAATGTTCATTCTAAATTTCAGGCCTATGTATGCCTATGTCATTTACGCCATATATTCTCTACTCTATTTATACCCATTATCATAATGATTTATGTATATTGGTTTTGTTTAAGAGCTTGTAAGTATCAGAAGAAGGCGAGTCTCACACCCAAACATATATACATAAATTATTCATCAGCATCAATAGAAAAGTCGATTTAGAACATCTGTCCGCCTGTGTGTCCGTATGAATTTCTACATATTTTCGTTGGAACTCTCACGGCCTCAATAATTAAAATGAAAAATAAACTGATAATTTCGCTTATCCTTGAAGTCGGAATTTACTATACTGAAATAAAAATATATAGCCTAGCTCAGCAAGGTTGTGTGCCAGTCAGTGACTTAAAATTATTTTATCCTATTGAAAATAGAGCGAATCGGACTCTTTTATATGACAAGAAATCACAATTCTTATAATTTTTTAACAAAATTTGGTGAAAAAAAGTTAATTAGTTCAATTATTGGTTGTGCCACAATGTGATCTGAATTGGACTATTTTTAGAACCCCTTTCCATATAATGATATTTTATGAAGAGAATTGGCAGTGTAGTGAGATGCAACTAAACTAATTGTAGCATAATGTAAGGATCAAAGTGGTGTGGGTTTAACCGACTATAACAATTTTTATGGCTGAGAGATATTATGAGATTTTTTTCCGGACAAAGCGTCATTTTGACAAGACATTCGCATCATGAGTCAACATCGGGTCCATGTAGCAATAACACCTCCATTGTACGATCTATATTCTGTACCGTCATTTTATAAAGAGTCTACCAATACTGATATTAAAGAAGTGCTGTTGACAGATTGATCTTGTACTCATTCCCCATTAACATATTTTCTTACTTACAACAATTAAAAGCGAACAATGAAAACAATGATAACCTCAAGAAGTGTAAAAGGGCAAACCGTGAATACCCTGCAAGAATTTTCTAGAGGAATTAAAACAGTTGTGTAAAGCTTATCCTAACCTTGAACACCTTACCCTCAAGTTAGTATAGATTTCTAAATTGCTGGTATTAAAAACTTTCTTAGAATGGTGTGAAGTTTATTTTAATATGAACCAATGACCTGGCGGACACACCTTTTTCCCTTTTTAAAATTTTCATAAAACGTTAACCTTTATGTTATCATATATTACACAAAGTGAATAAACTCTGCCTACCATAAGAATTTTTAAGGCAGATGAAAACATACATATAACCTTCTATAATTGATAATATTCTTTATTGCAGTAGGCAACGTTCCTTTATAATGAATTGTTTCCATAAGAATGTCTTTAGTCTTGAAATATACGCAGCTCAAATAAATCTTCATTTTTAACAAAAACATTTAGTTGAAGAGATAGGTGACAACAAAATGGAAGATATCAATTTACATACGAATTTTAAAGTAGCTTCTAATTATACAACAACCTCGTTATCTGAACCGGTGAATTTGCGTTGTCAGCAAGAATCCAATAATAACAGTATCAAACTACAAACAATTCCAGAATATTTTAATGAAAAATGTGAAAAATTTAAACACATGCCAGCTATAGCTTATCAATATGATTATGAAAGAAACCCAAATAAATGGACGTATATATCCTTTCGTAAATATGCCAAGTATGTTAAACAGTGTTCATTAATTTTATTACACTTGGGTGTAGAAGCGCATAGTCCAGTGGCTATAATAGCCGCTAATTGCCCAGAATGGTTTTACATGGAATTGGCCGCTATTAAAATTGGAGCTATAGCTTTAGGTATTTATCCTACCAGTTCTGCAGAGGCCGTGCATCATATGCTTAGCATTACCAAAACTTCGTTTTGTATAGTGGATACTCTAGAGCAGTGGTTGAAAATAAAAGAGGTCAAGTCACGTTTACCGAATTTGAGAGGTGTCATCCAACTGAAGGAACCCTTTGATAAAAAGGAACTGGACAAATCAATGGAACATTTTTATTATAAATGGAGCGATTTAAAAGCTTTGCATATTAATGAAGATGTTATATTAGAACTATCACCACGTGAATGTTCCGTATTTGCTAATGAATGTGCTTTAATTTTATTTACAGTAAGTAATATTAATGAGCGAAGAATACTCTACAAGGCTTTTCATCCAAATATATAAAAAACGTTTCTAAAACAAACTTACATTCCTCCAATAAAAAATGAAATCAGAAAAGTTAGGTGACAAATTAATAGACTTTGTCCAATCATTTGGTACATAAAATAAAAAAATCTTAATAGGTTTTATAAAAAAAGAAGATGAGGAGACTTTTATGAGGCAGCATTCTTTAGGTTTATGCAGTAAAGTTTCAATCTTCCGAGAGAAGGAGCGCATTTTCTAGACTAATACAATGAGTCTTCTGCTCGACACCTATATATATGTACAATATTTTGGGGGTAGTGCAAAATATCGCCGTCGAGACTGTAAAAAATTTTATCCCTGGAGTACTAGTAAACGTCTTTTGTTCCGCAGTAGTATATATTTTGGAAATAATTTGAATGAAAGTGATGTAAATCCACTTGTTTAAAAATGTTGCCTTTGAGCCAATAAATTTTTTGCTCAATAACACTAAACAGAAATAGAAATAAAAACAAAAACTGGACGCTTTTACTAGTTACCATAACAGATTCTTTGTAGTAATAAAAGATATTTTTGAATCTTCTAGTCTGGTTCCGCGGGTCTACCAAAAGCTGTTCTACTTTCTCATGATAATATAGTGAATAATGTTGAAAGTTTCGGCAACGCATTTGGTAACATCAAAACTAAAAATCTAACCCAGATTTCTTATTTGCCATTGTCTCATATGGCTGCCCAAGCTTTGAATATATTTTTACCTTTAGAATTGGGTATTTGCACCTACATTGCTGATAGCCAAGCGATTAATGGCTCTATATTGGATTTACTTCCAATAGTAAGGCCAACATTCTTTTTTGGAACTCCTCGCATCTATGAGAAGCTTAAAATAAAAGCTACAAAATATCTGAATGATTTACATGGGATACCTTTCTCCTTAATGCTCAAAGCTAGAAATTGCTTAATGAATCATCAATTAGTTAAAACTGAAGGGTATGCATTGAATTGTGAATATATCTTAGAAGGTGCTTTCTTCAAATTCTTTCTTGTATTTTATAAAGGAGATCATACTCAGCTATAAAATATTGGTGTGCTCAGAAATATATGACAAAGGTGAAAGCCTTTTTGGGTTTAAATAGTTGTCAATATCTTTACGTGGGTGGAGCTCCCACTTCTCCTGATTTGAAACGTTTTTTTCTCAGCTTGGATTTACCCTTGATTGATGCCTATGGTCTTACAGAGACTAGTGGTGTTGCCATTTTAGGGCATATATATACAAATTTTCAAGCTACAGGCCAACCTGTGAAAGGTGTTGAATTGAAAATTCTTGAACAAACGGAAGAGGTTTGCTTTATGAACCAACATATGTTTTTTATTCAAATACATTCATTAATATCATTAATAAATTTATATTTTATGAAGATTCTTCTTCGCGGACGTTTCGTTTTTATGGGTTATCTTGATGAACCCGAAAAAACTGATCAGGTTATAGATTCTGACGGTTGGCTGCATACCGGCGATTGTGGTTATATAGATAATAGTGGAAGTTTGGCCATAAATGGTCGTCTTAAAGATATGATTATAACTTCTGGTGGTGAGAACATACCTACGATACATATCGAAAATTTAATCAAACAGGAATTGTCGTGTTTGAGTAATGTTGTTTTAATAGGAGATGGTTTTAAATACTTAACCGCGTTAATGACCTTTAAGGTAAATTTCCTTTCTTTCACTTCAGTAAACTCTATTTTGTTTTTCGATTTTTGTACAGACTGAAATGGATATTGAAACTACTTTACCCACCGATAATCTACAAAACGAATGTAAAACTTGGTTAAATAAAATGGGATTAAATTTTGCAAAAATCTCTGAACTATGGCAATTAGTAGACTCATCTGAAGAACTGAATTATATAAATTATTGCACAATTATAAGTGAACTGGAAAAAGGTTTACAGAGAGCCAATGAGAGAGCTTTATCTCGAGCTCAAAAAGTTCAATATTTCACTGTTTTACCGCAAGATTTTTCAGTGGCAACCGGTGAATTGGGTAAGTGAATGGTAAAAGAAATGCTTTCTTAGAAAAATACGAATATATTATATGTTCAGGATCCATTTTGAAATTAAAACGTCATGTGATCTTGCACAAATATGCCTCCTTAATCGATGACATGTATCAAAAAGGTTATAAAAATAAGTTTGCACCTAAAAATTCACAGGAAGAAGTCCTTTGATTACGTTAAATATTCCTATTCTCATATACGATGTAATTTTCCCATATGTGAATATTTGTGAAATAAAAATAAAGCTTTATAAAAAGCAGAGATAATTTTTGAACGTTTATGAATGTGACTTTTAAGTGATCCACCAATTTCTAAGAAATTTCATCATATTGATATGGTGAAGCAATAAAACTAACTGAACGAACTAGCCGTTTAGTAAGAATATTCTCAAATATTTTGGCAAAGACTGCATAGTCTGGAAAGGTCTAGCAAATAACTGCAAAGCTTAAACAGTCTAAAAGTAGAAACGGAGAAAAATAAAATTACATAACCAACGTGTTCATCGAACTCCCACGATATATTGGGTAAGTTGAAGTCACTCAAAACAATTAAAATATCTTTAGAAGATTGAAGATATTTGAAGGCCAAATGTTGTATATATTTGTAAACATATTGTAAACAGATCTAGAAATATATTAACCTTCTCAGAGCTGAACGAAGAAGATAAATACTTATGAATAAAATAAACGTTTCCACAAAATTGATTTTAATTTCAGATTTATTAGAAATTTATTGTACAAAATGAAACACATTTGATTTATTTAATCGAAGGCAAAGAAAACTAAATAAAATTGGCCAAAGAAAACCCAGGCGTTTGGGGCATCAATATATGTATAAAAGCAAAGCACTGTACATGCACAACCAAAGGGCAAGTACAAGTTTTTTTTTATTGTAGAGAATTCACACAATATAATAAAAATTTTACAAAAACTAATTTCCTTCAAATAACCTAAGATTTTAACAAGTAAAACGGGACTTTATTAGGCGTTTGACCAATCTAGGGTACCCATCATTATAAACCCCTTCCAAATAGTTAGGAAAACATATCTCAAGTAAAACGTAATACTGGGTAAACGTATGTTAACTGATCACGCCCCTTTTTACAATTTTGTTTTAAGTATAAAGGAGGGATGCTTTTTAAAGTTGTAGGTCAGTCAGTGGACCGATTTTGTCCATTTTAGGTAGAATACTTTTGATGTGGATGATGACGTGGACTGTAAGCATGCTGAACTTCAAGGGTTCGGTTTGTCCTTGGACAGATTTGCGATAGAAAATCACAGAAAATCTCAAAGATTACGTGTACAAAATTTCAGAGCGATATCTCAATTTTTGCGACGGTGAGAATTCCACCAAATTCATAAGGACACACGGACGGACAGATGGCTAAATCAACTTTACTATTAATGCTGATCTAGAATATATATACTTTTAGGGATGTGGCTCGCCCATTTCCGATACACGCACATGTTAATATGATGATGGGTATAATAATATCGTTACGAAGTTGACAGTTGTGATGATGATGATGTCTGTTCAAAGACTATTTAAAGTTTGGGAAGGCGTCTGGAAGGCAAATGGGTTTTAGCCAGATATCATTAAATTTCGTATCAGATAACATAGATAAATTTTATCAAAATTAATTATTGAATCCTTTCGAAGGTCTACTCTAAGTAACATCACTCACCTACGAAAATACTAACGAATAAAGTTAAAAAGTTCAAAAATTATAAAAATAAACTATATATGAGTCATTGTGGCATCCATTTATAAATTCAATTATCGCGAAAACGAGTATATAGCGAAATATTTATTTAAACTCTCATGCAAGTAGTAACAAATAAGTATAGATAACGAAGCCGGGTCAAAGTCTTATAAATATAAAGTCGCATAAATAAAGTTCTCACATAAAAGAACATAAACATGTTTTTAGTTGAAATTTATGAACGCCAACCTAATCGTTTGTTAGTATATTTCGACAGCTTCAGTGAACAACATTAAGAAAAGATGAGTTCTTTAAAAGCGGCTTCAAACTACACCAGCACAGATCTAAATGATCCTGTAAAATTGCGCATGAGCAGTAAAGACGTGGTCCCGTGTCCACAAACTGTACCAAATTTCTTTTATGAAGCTTGTCACAAATATAAAGAGAAGCCAGCATTAGCTTTTATGACAGATGAAAATCCAGAAGAGTGGCATTATGTCACGTATGGTGAATATGAGGACAATGTTAAACATTGTGCTCAGATATTATTGCACTTGGGTGTGCAGGCTCGATCAGCGGTGGCGATTTTGGCTTTGAATTGTCCCGAATGGTTTTATGTAGAATTAGCAGCAATAACAATCGGAGCTGTGGCTGTGGGCATATACCCCAGCAGTTCTTCTGAAGCTGTGTTTCATGTACTTCACACTACGGAGGCTTGCGTTTGTGTTGTAGACACCATACAACAATTCGCCAAAGTTGAACAAGTCAAGCATCGTTTACCTAAACTCAAACATATTATACAGCTTAAACCACCATTTAAAGAAGACTGTAGTGAAATTCCCAATATATGGAAATGGTCGACTTTATATAGTCTGACCTTGGAAGGATGTTTACAAGAAAAATTAAGAAAACGTAATGAGTCAATTTTTGCCAACGAGTGCGCTTTACTTATCTTTACGGTAATATTTTACCCATATTAACAACAATTTCTTAATAAATCGGTTTTTCCTCTATAGTCTGGCACTATAGATTTACCAAAATGTGTTATGATATCACATGATAATATCATGCACGGCTGTACAGCTTTGGCAAAAACTCTTACTCAGCTGAAACCCGGAGAAGAGTCTACCATCAGTTATTTACCTTTAAGTCATTTAGCTGCTAACTTTGCAGATATATTTTTCACCATTAAAATGGGTGCTTGTGTTTATTTTGCTGATGCTAAAGCTTTAACTGGTACTTTAGTTGATACGATGAAAAAAGTCAAGTTGACTTTTTTGGGTAGTGTTCCACGTATGTATGAAAAAATACAAGAAAAATTGGAAACTCTGCAAAGTGGCTAGTAAGTAATTAGACAATTATGATCTACAAGTGGTTGTGAAATATTTCCCAATTCATTTCACAGCAATCCTCACGAGATTAAAACGTTATTGGGTTTAGAAAAATGCAAATATTTAGTTGTTGGGACGGCGCCCTCCAACGAAAAGTTGAAAAATTATTTCTTAAAACTTGATTTGGGATTGTATGAAATTTTCGGCTTATCAGAAAGCTGTGGTGCTATTACATTTAATGATAATCATAATAATTTCCATACAGTTGGAAAAGCTTTACCCGGTGTTGAATTAAAGATTGATCAACCTAATGAACAGGGAGAGGGAGAAGTATTGTTGGGAAATGTTCTGCAAAAAATTATATCTTTTTAAATGCAATTTATTTAAGATTTGTTGCCGTGGCCGTACAGTTTGTATGGGATATTTAAAAGATCCAATAAAAACGAGCCAAATCATTGATAGCGAGGGTTGGCTACATACCGGAGATTGGGGATATTTAGATGATGATGGCAATTTGATACTAAATGGTCGTATAAAAGATTTAATTATTACTTCAGGTGGCGAAAATATACCACCATCGCGTATCGAAGCTTCAATTAAAAAGGAATTGCCTTGTGTAAGCAATGCCCTCGTAATCGGTGATTCCCGTAAATATCTTACAGTGTTGTTAACATTTAAGGTGGGTAGATAAATCAGTAGGAAAAAGATTTAGTTTATTCTAATTCAAGTATTAAATTGTTCGCTGGAAAAATTCATATAAGATACTCTTAACTTTTTTCTGCATAGACACAAATGGATGCTACCACTGGCTTACCTTTGGATACACTTGAATCAGAAACCATTAATTGGTTTAAATCGCTTAAACTTAATTATAAAAAGCTCTCCGAAATATTTGCTGAAGATAATCAAGAAAACATCGAAACGATATTGGAAACATTAAAGCAAGGTCTTCACAGAGCCAATGAGCAAGCTCTATCGAATGCTCAGAGAGTACAATATTTTACTGTTTTGCCTCAAGATTTTTCTATCGCTACCGGTGAATTGGGTAAATTTCTGAAATATTATTGAATGGATATTCTTTAAAATCGTTTCTGCTTACGATATATTTATAGGTCCCACTCTCAAAGTGAAACGTAATGTGGTTTTGAAAAAATACCATAAACTTATCGAACATATGTATGAAAAAGGTTTTACCAATCGGTTGGCCAAAGATATTATTTGACTTTTTAATTCTTTAAGGATTTGTTGTTAACCCCTTTTCATTTATTGAAAAATTTCATGCAAAAATTATTGAATAATAAAGTTTTTGATTTTATTTAAAAATGTTTTCATTACTAACATCTTATGAATTCGACACTGTTGTTGAAAAACTGACTTGGATTTTTAAATCGAGACTTTATGGGTTCACATTCTGCACTGGAGATTGGCGCGGTTTTCTTATATATAGAAATTTCTCGTGAAAGCTAATCTTACAACAAGTAAAAAAAAAACCGCTACATCTATCTTTACGCAAACAGGGCTCGTGCCCCGAGTAGGTATCCTATTACTGATAAGAAAAAGGCATAAGTCGATATTGCAGCAAAATTTCAATTATATTAACTCATACAAAGTATTAGCTTCTAGTACTGCATAAACAGCACAAAGTTCAAGTAATTTCATAGCAATCACGTTAATAAATCCTTTGACGAATGTTGCCTCTCTGTTAAATTTAAGATACAACGACGTACTGTAAACAATTATATGGATGCATGCATACATGTTTAGGACTTCAGGCAATTGCAATAAATTGTCTTCAAAGTACAAAAGGTTGATCATTGATAACATAATTAAACTGCAGGATAGACAAATAGATGCAATTACTAAAAAGTCTGGTGGCAAGTGCAAAAACAATAAAATGTATTTTGAAATGAAGCATATAAAGAAGCCTTTACTCTGACAGTCTTTCTATTCTTTTTGGCTCTTTTTAATTTTCTTGCTTTTTAATAAATAAATATTATGCAACATTGTATGTGACAGCTGTCAAGATTACCTTCTCTTGCATCCTTACGAAGTGGTTTTAACAAAAGGAAAAAAAACTGAAAATTCGTCAGAATCTTTTAAACCAAATTCTTTATACCCTATCCTTTCTTAGTGTTAATAGTACTTCCCGAAAATCACTTTCACACTAAGAGAATTCTACGAGCATCTACACTTTTTATATAAAAGTTTTGAAGAAATCGTTTTTTTTTTTATTTTTTTTTTTTTTGTACTACTGTTGATGGACTGATGGACCTGGTCTATAGAAGAAAAGAAATTCATACAATTTACTATGAAAACTACAGATAATGCTGCAAGACATACATACATTATACAGAATGACAGAAAGTTGTCGGGTTAAAAGAGAGAAGGTAAACATTAATGTTATCGTGAAGTTTCCCTGTTTAACCCAATTAATAGAAAGTATTTGGAGTTTTTTTTTCAAAAAATCTTATTTTATGATTTTACTTGCGAGTTTCCATCTTTTTGCCTCCCCCTCCATGTTGCCACCTGTGATGGTAGAACTTTTCTTGATTAAAGTAAACTTTAATAATTTAATAATGAACGGGCGGGCGCTATTATTAATAAAGATGATGATTTAAAACAAAACGCGTACAACATTAAGTTGAATGGTAGGTAAGTCGAAGATGTAACTTCAATACTCCCAAGTATGTACAGAGTATGCGAAAAAAAGTCATGGCTTGCATTTTGTATGAAGTGTAATTTAAACTTAATCTGTGGCCTTCAAAAGAGACAATCTGATAATTAACTAATTTTTAACAGCCATCCTTAATGGCATTGATTTGGGCTGGCAACTAAGTGATTGCGGATTTTATATAAATATGGAAATTCAAAATTTTTGCTTAACAATATAACTTTATGCAATTAGGTGCTGCACGTTATTGTAGATGACCTTTTACCATAGTTCATAATTCCATCCACGTTTATAAAGTGTCTGATATTTGCTATCAAAAAACTGAATTAAGTGTGATTTAACACCATTAGCGACATTAAACATTTTACCATTTAAGGAGTTCTGCATGGAACGGTCAGGGCTATATGGCGGATGCCAATCCCAATTCAGATCCAATCCAATATGCCTCACAGGTTAACGCCACATTAAGGTTAAATTAACAACAAACAACCAGTACAACCTGCAAATTGAAACAGAAATTCATTCCATTTATTTTTATATAACATACACATCACAACTATGTAGAAAAGTTTTCCGTACAACATACAAAATTTATTCGTTTACAAGAACATTCATCTTTGAACGAAGAAGAAGAACTTTATTAAATTGAAACAAAACAAAATGAATAAGCAATCGAAACTACAACTTTAACCAAATTGAGAAATAGAAACTATGCCCAAAAAAAAAAAAATATATATAAAATATAGTAAAAACCAACTAACAAACCAAACAAGACTTTCGAATGTATATAAATAGTTAACCGGGAAGTGAAAAAAAAAGCCAAAACACTAGTTTTACAGTCTACAACAACAAGTACAAAAATAACAAAAAAATATATTTAATAAACTATATTTGGCTTAGGCCAAATGTTAAATACCCTCCATATGTACACAATAAAAATGGACGTGACAGGTACATGATTATACCCTCTAATGGCAAGCGTGCAAGTCGAGTTTTACAGTGAATACGATTGTTTGTAAATTGTACGCGTGTCCCATGCCCATTTTTGGCGCATCGGTCTGTACAAAATTTCAGCTAAATATCTCAGAATGTACGACTGTGAGAACACCCGGACAGACATGTCTGTTGATGCTGATTAAGAATATATTTTTTTAGGGTCTCTGACAGTTCCTTTTAGTTGTTGCAAAAGGAAGGACAACCTTAGTTTCATAACTCCCTTCCCATCATATGTGCACAGTATAAAAATTGATATTTAAATAAAATCAACAGCAACAGCACCAACGGCAGCAAATGTAATTTAAATAAAATCAACAACAACAACAACTAAAGTATCATCATCAGCCGCAATATCAATAACAAAAACAACAACAATAACAACAACGACACAACTTATATATAACTTTTACTCGATTTTAACCAAAGAAAATATTAAAGCCAATATGGGTCAAACTGATACATTCTCTCTCTGTCTTTCTCTCTCACTCTCTTCCATTTAAAATTTCATCCTTGCAATGACTGTCGAATATTTTAAATGTGCTGCACAATAAAATCACAATTTAGGTTTTGCTGTTGTTTGGTTAGCAATCGAATGGTAGCCGCAATGTCAGCTTTATTTATAAAAAAAAAAAAAAACTTGCATTTTTACACCCTGCACCATTTGTGGCAAAGAGTATATTAAGTTTGTACGGATGTTTTTAACTCTTAAGCGACAAATACCACACCCCCGTTCAATTATACCAAACGATTCGGCATCAAAATCTGAATCGATTTAATCATGTCCGACTATCCGTCTGCTTGTTTATGTAAATTTGTGCGCCAGCCACTGCCACCTGTAGGTGACAGTTTTTAAGATTTTCTTGATAAAATTTGGTACAAGAACATTTATTAGCCCAAAAAGGAACCCTATTAAAAATGGACCGGATCGGACCTTTTTTAGAACCCCTTCCTATATAAGGAACTACTCTAATACAAGTCTTTATATGGCAAAAAATCGTAATTCTTAATATTTTTTGACAAAATTTATTAGCTTTACATATGGTTGGACTAAATTTGGAGCAGAACGGACTATTTTTAGAACCTTCTCCCATATATAAATATTTCAGGAAGTAACTTATACGGCAATGCCTCGTGTTTACTGGCACAACCAAGTCATACCATAATATAAGGAGTTAGTGGTGTGGGACATCAAATGGTCGGACTTGACCGATTATAACATTTTTTCTTGTCACTTTTATATTAAACAATTTTTCATTTTTTTATATTCAATATAAGAGTTTTTAACCATAAAAGTATGTATCTATCCATAAAGTTTGATAATTAAGCTGTTGAAATGTTTGTGAAATGAAAGTGAACCAAAAGAGTATTATCGTTCTAAGTATTCTATGAATCCTTATTTTTCCTTATTTACCATTATAAACTCTTAGTATAGTACCTTCAGAGTATTCCCTTGTATAACATGATATGAAAAAGTTTTCGGTCATTAGGTTCATAGAGGGTTACTTTGAAGCAATAAAAAATAATGTTTTTGTTAAATTTAGTTTGTGCACAAACGTTGCCTTTAAGTGATCTTTTCAATTATCATTAAGTGCCAATAAAACTTAACCTAACACATATTTATATCGCATACAGTGTCTAACACATTTTAACATGCTTTTAATGCATCGTGATGTGACCAAATTGACCACAAATAAAATATAATAACAACAAGACATTAATAAATGACAAATGTACGCATTAAAATAATCTAGCGAGAGAAACACACATATGTTGCTTATACCCATACACAAGAGCAATGGAACTACACACAGAGAAAATGTTGATAACATTTTGAAATTTTATTCATTTAATAGAAAAATATAATCCGAAATATATTTCGAGTATTCATTTATGAATAAAGCAAATATTAATAAATGAACGTTGAAAATTTAAAAATTTAAGGGAAACGTATCCGATTTCTACAGCGTAGCATAGTGTTTTTCTATAAAATATGATCAATTTTTATACATTTTTGTAACTATCAAAATCACTTTTTAATTACATGTGAGAAATTACTATAGAACGTGTGTGTTTGTTCATCTGCACCATTTGTGGCGAAGAGTATATTAAGCTGAAGCGGATGTTTGTAACTCCTAATCCACCTTGAATTAAACCGATTGATTCAGAATTAAAATCGATCGTACTCGTCTGTCGAACAGACTGCCTTGTATATTTGTACCTGTTGGACACAAACCGAATCGAACCATTTTTACCACCCTTCCCCATAAAAAAATCCTTCTCTAAACGAAGTCTTTATATAGAAAAATATCGCAATTCTTAATTTTTAATGTTTTAACAAAATTTGGACCCAATTGAACCATTTTTAGAACCCCTTCCCATATAATAATATTTCATGAAGTGACTTATATGGCAAGAGGCTAAGTATTGTAGGGTATTAAATAGGCGGACTTGACTATAACATTTCTACTTGTTAAACTCTCCACAAACATTGAGGGGTATACTAAGTTTATCATTCCGGTTGCATTACTCAAAAGAAGGCTAACGGGCCAGAGACTCTACAAAGTGTATACATTTCTGAGCAGCATCAAAAACTGACTCCATCTAGACATGTATGTCCGTGGGTTCTTCTGTTGTTGGCACTCTCACGGTAGTATACTTATGTACCTAGCGCGCCCATCATTTCTATGTAGATGGTATGGAGGGTATTTAAGATTTGGCCTAAGTCAAATTTAATTTTCTTACTTGTTGTTATTACAACTGTTGTTGTGTTGATGGGTGTTTTTCATCAATGTTTCAAATTCTACTTTGATGTATGGGTTCATGAATTTTATTGTTTTACTGCTCCAGAGAATTGACCTAAATATTTAACGAATGAAAGAAACAATGGGGAGAAACGAGGAAAAGGAAAGGAGACATTGGAATATATCATTCATCACTCATAATGCAATAATCCAAATAAAAATTGCTAACATGCATCACATTCGTTGCAACAATAAACAAATGAAATATACTACAGAAAAATTGGTTTTTTTAAATGGATTAGTTGAGAACAGGATATATCCTTATTTATAAAATAAAATAAAATAAAATAAAAAAAAGCAAGTGAAAATGTTTAAGTCGCTCCTACCCGATCATTTAATACCCTACACTAATTGATTCCACAATCTATGCTACATATAATTGAGTTATATCAGTAAATGCAAAAATTTGTCATAAAAGTCACTTCGTTATATGGAACGGCGTTCTACAAATGTTCCAAATACTGTCAGGAACCAACATACCTGGGGCTCCAGTACTAGATATTGTCTCTGGTTGGACTGGCGACCCTAATATGGATCTTACGGGCTGGTAACCGGTTTTCGTATTTGCTACTGCAATCTTTTGATCCTTGTTTCTAGTCGAAAAGAATCTTCGAGCTTCTTAGCACGTCTGATATTGCCTCGTGAATCCTTAAATCAAAACATCTAGGCGCCGGTGTTCTGTATCAGGGCGACGCCTTCTCATTAGGCTCAGTCAATTATTGAGTCACCTAGTTAATATTTTTCAAATCAAATGTCAGAAAATATTAAGAATTGCGAATTATTTTAAAATAATTAATACCTTGTGTCCATAAATTTTCGGATCAAGTTTATTTCCAATCGTAAGTCTCATTTCTCCAATAACATCCCCAAACCATATTGGAACTAATCCAAGTTATTTTTGACGGATTTAGTTTAAGAAAAGGTTTCTTTTTATAGAAAATGGAGTCTACTCACCAAACTGGTTTGAATTCTCTCATTATCTATTTGGAACACTGCACCTTTTCTATTGATCAAATCTGCTCTTTTCTGTTTGAACGCATCATTCAAATGGTTAATGGATGAATATTGATTTTTGAAACAGCTTAAACGATTTATTTTTAAAACACATAAAATTATTGAAAGCAATCCATTTTACATGGAACCTGTATGTCACTGCTAGAGTTTCTAGTAATCATGAACAACTGAACTCCGTAAATTTAATTAGTCGTCTTGGTTGGCATCAGTCAATGCCTTTTTCTTCAATGCTTTCAACATCTTCTTTTCCAATAATCCAATAAAACGTCCCCCCTATGAGTTTAAGTATAACTTTGTTTCGCTAATTATAAAAACCACACTAACTATACTAAAACATTTTTTCTAACAAAGTTTTATAATAATAAAGAGCATAAAAAATATGAAACTAAATTTGTTTTCTTATTCCTTATTTACAGATCCTTTGAGCATTTTTTTGTTGATATATCTACAGTTAAAGTAATTTTTAATTTATCTGGTGAATGCTCGCGTTCACAATGTTATTCTAACTCTCTCTCTCTCTCTCTCTCTCTCCCTTTCGCTCTTCATGCTTTTTAGTACACTTTGGAGACTTTTCTTTTAATATTTGTGTTGCAGCATAAGCTGAAGCTGCTGCAATCTTTTTTTTTTTTTATTTCGTTTACTGTACAATATAATTTTGTGTATATTTTAGAGGCCTGCATAGGCTTAGGTTTGGCAGTTTGCCTATTGTGTGTGATTATTTCTTTTTTTAGTTTATTTAATTTTTTGCTACATTTGTTGCCTTGGTTGTGGTTGTGCTGCAGCAATCAAAATTACATTTAATTTTTTTTTTTTCGTTCTTTTCTTTCTTTTCGTTAACCATTCGTCATATCTATCCATTCTATGTTTATTCAACATTGTTGAGTTTTTTAGTTGGTGGCAGCTTTAGCTAATAATCTACATACAGTACGAAAATATGTGCGTGTATGTTTTTCAATTTTTTTATAAGGGGTATATATAGCTGTGTCAGAACGTTTGCAATGCTTTAAAGAAGCCTCGCAGAGCCCACAAAGTGTATTTATTCTGATTTAGCATCGAATACTGAGAAAAATTGAGATTAAGAAGAAAATCGAGAAATTGATTCCAAACTGGGGAGAAGTGTTCTATTGAAAGTGACCAAACTCGATCAAACGAAACGCCCACAATGCAACAAAAATTTTTAAGTGAATTAATATGAATACTCCTCCGAAAGCTTTATTGCAGCGATGGTGTGTACACAAGATTTGGTCTCAGCCACACAAATATATATTTTTTTTTTTTACTTCTTATTACATTTCTTAGCGTTTATAGACTAGTTTTTTTTTTTTTTTTTTTGAAAAATGTTGCATTTTCTTTAGTTTATTTCGTTAGCTTTGTAGTTTTTTTTTTAAGTTTATTTATAATCAACTCTATAGTTGCAGAAGTTTTGTTACATACTGTAAGAAAAAAAAAAAAATCAAGTGAAAATGTTATAGTCGATCAAGCCCTACTATATAATATCCTACACCATTTAGTTCCTTAAATTATGCTTCAATCAGTGGTGTCAGTTAACGCGCGGCATTGCCGCATAAGTTATTTCCTCAAATATAATTATATGGAAGGGGATTCTAAAAATAGTCCAATTGCATCCAAATTTGGTCCAACCATAAAAATTAAGTAATTTTCACCAAATTTTATAAAAAAATATGAAGAATTTTTTATTATATAAAGAATTCCTTTATACGCCGGCTAAATCTTAAATTTATCTAAATACAATAATGGGCGCTATCAGGTATCTGTGTAATACCTTACACCTTATATTCTATGTTGAATAAGTTATTATTTTTCAATTAAATCAAACTCACTTATATTTAGCACATCTACGAGCTAATTATACATTTAGCTCAATTTTCGTAGCTGACAGAGTGTTTGTTGTCGATTAGAGGCAGGGTCCTTACACTTTTAACGACCGATTTAAACTTAAAAACTTCCTAAGATAACTGAAAATGGTGCAAAATTTCAGCATAATAATTCAAATTTCGCAACATATAGTGTACAAGCAAAAGACAGACACCCGGACACATTACGTTCTTGTTAATAAAAAATGTGCAAATCGATATATATACATATATATATTAGATTTTTTTTACACCTCACTTTTCACTTCATTTAATATAATATATTGGCTAATAAATCATTTTTTATATTTTTTATAGATGCCCTGAATGTTTTCAATTGTATAATTGAAGCTTGAAATAATTTCCATTTAAAAATTGTCAACAATTTCTTCAATTCTGCTGAAAAGCTAATTATAGTAAATTATTACTAAGGATAGCATTCCATTTCCACTTTAATTATATCGGAGAAACCAGTACAAGTGCAAATGAGTATTACGAGCAGCTTTAGCATAATCATTAATCATTAAAAGACAATCATTAGCTCCGATAGCTTGAGAGAATTAAAGCAAAATACCTGTAAAAGACAACAAAAGGCAAAACAAAACAAAACAAAAAAAAACAAAACAAAGCCGGTAATACACAAAACAACAATAAAAATATTATACGAATGGTAAATAGTGTAAAATCACAAACTTGTAAAATTTACTGCAAACGATAATTGAAATTAAAATCCTCATAAACGTACAAAGCATACGTAAGTGTTTTGTATGCAGCAACACAAACGAAAATACATTTACCAACTCGTTTATAAATTATGTTTTGAACAACAAGAACGTCAGGTTACTTTGTATGCTTATAACATATGAAGTGTCTGCACCATGGTAAAGGGTGTTTGGCTACAAGCCAACAGTCTCCCTTGTCTACATAGATAAGTAAGTATTTCCATTCAGATAAAAATATCGAAATACATAACACACACACATACAGAGAGAGAGAGATATATATATATATATATAGAGTGATATGGAAAGGTCAAGTGTTACACCGCACATTATTATGATTACAGCAATAATCGTTATACAAGAAGATGAATAAACTGATTATATCAGCAAATAAATTTTATGATATTGCGGCTTGTAAGAGACAGACACAAGTGCCGTGACATCGCCATATCTGGTTACATTACAGTTGATTATAAAATCATCATTGTTGCTGATCACTATTATTATGATATCGTAACCACTTTCATTCTGTCTCTCTCTTTAGTAGATAAAACTAGTATGTTGGGGGAATCTGGGATACCCACCATCATTACCTGCTTGCAAAATATAGCTCCTTCTCCAAACAAGGAACAAAATACGCTCAAATTTATCTTAACAACTTAAGTAAAATGTCAATTTGTAAAACAATTATAATGATTTATAATTTTTTTTGTTTTGTTGTTGTTATTATTCTTATATTAATTTTTTTCTTTCTCTTGTGTAATTAGTTTGTAATAAATATTTAATATTAAAACTAAGGAATTCAATAAATAAAGTAGAGGTAGGCGTAATTAATTTACCAAAGAGGTCTAAGTTTTTAAACAAAAATTTGTTTAGATTGGGTTAGTTTGATCGCGTGTACGCCAAAATGTGGTTCACCTAGGCCAATGTCTTAGAAAAAATACATTGAAAGATCAAATCGATTCGGCTATTGATGCTGATCAAGAATATATAACTCGCTCTGATCAGCCACGAACAAACGTTTAAACAAAACCGATATACCCCCATAATCATTATGTTGCAAAATTGTGTTTTACACACCACATACTAAAATTTACTACATTTTCTACAAATAGAGAAAGTGGCGGATTTTTCATTAATTTCTTTCAATTCAAACAAAACCCAAAGAAAATCGGAATTACGAGGGAATTGTGAAAAAGTGATGCGATGAAAATATTCTCAAGTTAATATAAAATGTATCAAAAACAATGTATCGTTTATTTTGTATTCAAAACTTGTTACACGTATACGAGTACATTTCCTAAGTGCCATGTAACATATGTGTCACGTAACATGGAGCAAAAATATTGCACAGACCAAAAGAGACAATTCAAAAAGTTTATAGAAAAGGAAAAAGATACAACTTATACCACTCAAGTGTAAAACTGCGGCATTGCATGCTGCATTGTCTGCAGATTCCTATCAATAGCAGCAGTCAATTCATTAGCAATAGAAATGGGATTAGATTGTCTTCTCTGACAATATAATTCCATACGTTGGTCACGTAGTAAAACTTTGAATTCTTTTTCATCATGGAACGAAAATATTTTTTTATACGGATATAAAATACCAGAACAAATTCTCTGAAGAGTTACTTTGAGACACTTTGAGCATAAGCAAGTAAAAAATGGCTACATAAAGCGTATACCAAATCTGGGATATCCATAATTGAACATTGAACGAAATTGAACATATACGCCATTTTGGGTGTGAAAGTATCAATGCCATGCCCAAAATGTGTATGTCTTATACAAAAATATATCAAAGTACAAAATGTACTTCCTAGAAACAGTTCGTCACAGATTTATAAACAATCTCACAACAAGAAAGTAAAACGTAATCACTGTGCGTGCGTACCCTAATCGATCAGGCCCATTGTCACAAGGTAGAACCCTCATTCTAGATTTCAGATCTAGGCCAAATATTAATTTGTCTTCGTTAATATTCTGAAGGACTTTTTTGTTTGTTCCCCTTATGGTTTATCTGTCATGAAGGGAAAACGCTACAAGCCAAAATATTAACGAAGACTTTTGCATATATTTAGAAAATTACAGTTAACCACGCCCCGCTGTAATAGACTTATCATACATGTTGTTATGTTTTAGTGACTTATTTAGAATATTTGGCTCAGGTACAGAACAAACTTGTGAAAATTGGTGCGGCGGTAAAAACGATTTCTTTTTTAAATGATTGGGTAACAATGCTTCGTTTGGGAAAAAAATATATTGATATTGCCACGCCCATTGGCATAAATTTCTCATATTATTTCCTTATTATTTGTAGCAGCAATATAATGGTGTTCTATTTGGAGGGAGATAATGATGGTGGGTATTCTAGATTTGGCATACACCTAATGTACATTCTCTCTTACTTGTTTCATTTAATTAAAATTTAAAATGGGTCCTTTCCAAAAAGAAAAAATGGCGCTTTAAACTTTTCTTCAATATTTGCCTATAAAACAATGTAGCATATTTTTGGGATGCTGACTAATGTTAAAATTGAAAATGTTATTTCTTTCCATTAAGATTTCTTTTTTTTTTTTTTTTTTAAATTATTAAAAATGTAATAACACTTAAAAATTATATCTTTAAAGAGTGTTTGTTATTTTTGGATATTTATCAAAATGAAAATCACGCTGATTTTTTTTTATAAAAAAGGAAAAAAGATTTGTTGAAATAGTTTAACATTTATCAGCAATTTATCAACTACTTTTACTCAACTCTTCTCCAACTAACCAACAAACTTTACTACTTAAAATTCCGTTTCGTTTTTTTGTTTTTTTGGAATACTTTTCCAGACTATGTCGATTGCTATCTATCGATAGAGTATGCTCATGCAAACAAACAAAAAACACAATGGATAGTAAGTAAGAATGGTTTTCAATTCTTATGAAACATATAAATGTAGCAACGGCAAAAACAGTTTCAGATGCCGAAGGTGATAATACCTTAGAATAGCACCACATGGCTATAACGGGTCGAAACAAACAAAACAAGAAAACACAATTGAAATTGTGAAATAGAAGATAGAAACAAATCCCAGCAAATTAAACATACATACCTGTGTGTTTGTGTAATTTGCTAAAAGGACAATATTTGAAAGCATCGAATTTGACAAAACATCAATTTCCAGTCAATTCCAAACACTTTCTGTTCACTGTAACCATTCAACGGCATTACTATTTGGTCAATTTAAAATTTCTATATTTTGCAAAAATTTGACACGATGATATTCACCACATACCTGCATTATATCAACTGGAAGTATAAGTATAAAAAGTAACAAAAACAAAAATGATTGAAAACCTTTTTATGGAAAATCATTCAATAATATGCAACATTGTGTGACTCAACCTTCGTTAAAAATATTTCCAAAGTCATTTAAATAATGTCACAAAAAGACTGAATTCGGTTTGTGTGTCAGTAACATGTCAGCTTTGTCAAAAAGCAAATGCTCTTGCTCACAATTAAGGTTTCGGGTACAAATGCTTGACCAAAAGCATACCATCATCCTTCTTCCTCTTCGTCTTTTGGTCTCATATATTATATATCTCTCATTTAGCAACCAACTGTGTCTTCAATTTACAAAACAAATACTTCAAAGCACACTTCTACAGACAAGTATATGTGCACACATGCCAATAAAAAAAAAAAAAAAAACGAAAAAAAAAATGGAAGAAAAAAGCCGGAACAAATATATGAAAAAAGGGGCAAAAAACGCTGCTTAGTGAAAGATGAATTTCTTTATTTCCTTCAAACGAAATAATAGCCGGGAAAAAAAAATCGATGTTGTGGTTATTGTTGTTGTTGTTGTTGCCTTTATCCACAAAATACATTACTCAGGACCTTTGTAAAGTTTGTTGTTGTTGTGCTCTTTTTAAGAAAATATATAACCGCCACTTTAAACAATACCACTGATGATACAATAACAACAATAACAACGAAAAAACTAAGACAGAGAGAAAAGAAGTGCCACAGTGGCAGCGTTAAGGAAACGTATTTTAAAGAGACGATGACGAAGTAAAAGACGGAAGTTGGTTTACTAATGTGCAATAATAAAGCAGGCCAATAAATCACATCAGTCTGTGCATGGCCCTGCCAGCCCTGTCCCCCTAACCACATAACTACATATGTGGGGCGGTTAAGGATAAAATCAGTGGTGGTTCCTTTCCTTTGTTTTTTTTTTCTTTTTACGAGCTTATAACTAACTAAACTAACCAGCCAACCAACCATTCAATGTTTGGCATTCAGGTCATATTGCGGTTCGAATGAACTGCAAAAACGAAATCCTGTATATTTACTCCACTCACATTACGGTTATACGATATGTGATGTTGTGTTGTTTAGTGCATACATACAGTACAGTAACGTTTACACAGCAACTTTATATGTCATCGTCATCATCGCTGACAGAGAGAGAGAGAGAAACTAAACCTGAACTGGTGATTAGAAGTTGTAGATTTGTACAGAAAGCATAGAGTGCGATTAAGTGGACGGGGTTAGTGCATGGTATTCATTCATTTGAAACGTGAAATTGAATTCTTTGCGAATTTATATATATTCTGTTCGTCTATAAGTGAGTTTTCAGGAGCTTTCGTTCCTTTACATTCCCCTTGGATGGCAAAGTATTTGGGATTTATTCAAAGGAAAGTGTACAAAAATTTATTTATTGTCAACAAACTTGTTGAAAATTTCAAGTGAAAGTACAAGTCGCAAGGTTTATTTTCGTTTTCTCTTCCTTTCCTTTTTTTCTCTTTATTGACTTTTGTAAATTTATTGCTTAATTGGCAGAATACTTTACAATGCAAGGGAATCTGTTGACGTGGAAAGTTTGACAAAAACAATTTTCATTTATAATTAGTTGCCCAAGACATTTTTAATGATTTCAGATTACTTGACACTTTTCTCAACGAACTTTTTTCAAAGTGGATAATCGAAAATAAACAATTCTGTAAAATATTAACAAAAACAAATAAAAAAGAATTTTTAGTGGTTACAAAATAATTCCAATAAATGTAAAGTGTTTCAGAAGATAATGAAAAATTTCAATGAATCAAGATAAATCTTAAATGCGCTCCACATCTACAAAGAAGTGGTGGGCGTGGCAGGAACATTATTATGCTCTCCAATAGTGTACATATTACGCATCAACTTTCAAGCCTAGTGTTGGTTTTTTGAAATTGTGGGTGTGGCTGTTATCCGTCCACACCTATTTTCGGCAAATTAATGGATTAGCTAATTATAAATATATGTTCAAAATTTAAACTTAATAGATCAATTTTTTGTAGCAGATGAATAGATTTTGTGGGCGTGGCACTTGACCGATTTTGTTCATTTTAATTAGTAATGTGTGTAGAGAAACTAAAAGTTTCTGTACAAAATTTCAGCTTAAGATCTTAAAATTTACGGCCGTGAGACTGGCCAACAACAGGCAGAAACACGGACATACGGACATTCATGTCTAGATCAACTCAGTTTTATACTTCTGATCAAGAATATACACATGAATGAATATGAATGGAATGACAAATTTAGTATACCCTGCATATTATGTGGTGGGTTTAAAAATATATAAATTTATAAAATATTCTCAATGTAAAAAAAAAAGGGGGTACGCCTTATAACTCAATGAATATGATAGTAAATTTTATCCCCCCCCCCCCCCCCCTCCTTGTTTTCCCCTCTCATACAATCATAGTAATGTTCTGCAGTATTGTTGAGTGCATGCATTGCTTGCATATTTAGCACTTTGTGCCGTTTACTGTTTATTCGTGTGTCATTAATCCGGCCACTTCACTGATAACTTACACCCGCATACGCATCCAATAACAACAATAATAATAATAAAAGGCAACAACAATAACAACAACAAAAAATAGTGAAATTTTTGTAGAGTGTAAAATATTAAATACGTATCTATGTGGGTTTTTTTTTATACACCCGGCATGCTACTGACACATATGATGGCTATATGTGTTTATGTAAATATGTATCGTTATGGGAGGGTATGGCATAAATTATTGTTTAGATTTTGGCTATATACTAGTAAGCATAAGCAAGTATAGTTTGGTTGGTTGGCACCTTCAAATTTTCACTTTTCTACGCTATCACAGTTTTGGCTGTTCAAGCGTAGCTGTTATGTTTGTTATTGCGTTTTTGTAGTTGTTGCTGTTATTATATTGTTCATGACTTTTTTATTTATTTTATAGTCAAATGCAGATTTTTTCTGCATCTTTTTTTTTTTTTTTTTTTTTTGGGAGTTTTTTGGGGTAAGTTCATATGTCTCAGTGAACCCATTCACTCTCGTGCGGTAAATAACTTTTTTAATTTCATTTAAATTAAGGCGATATTTTTTTTTCAATTATTCATGTGTTGTTTAAAACAAGTAAAAATGTTAAACCCGACCATTTAATGCCCCCACACCACTTAGCTCCTTGAATTATGCTACAATTATTTAGTTTGGTTGTGTCTGCATACACTGACATATAAGTCTCTTCGTGATATATAATTATATGGGAAGGAATTCTAAAAATAGTCCGATCAGGTCCAAATTTGGCACACAGCCTAATATTAAGTCAATTAACTGTAATTCAGCAAAATTTGTCAACAAATATTAAGAATTGCAATTTTTTTACCATATAAAGAATTCCATTCTAATGTAACTTTATATCGGGAGGGGTTGTAAAAATAGTCCGATTCAGTTCATTTTCAAGGGATTAACTCTTTGGGCCAACATATGTCCTTGAACCAGATTTCATCGCAGTATTTAAAAAATTAGAGCTGTAGCTTGCGCACATATGTACATGGACAGACAGACGAACGCAATGGCATTCTTAATGTGATTCAGATTTTAATTCTGAATCGATCGGTATAGTTAAAGTTGGGTGTGGATCTGTGTGCAAAAACTAAAAATTTTTGTACAAAATTTTAGCTTAATTGCACTGAGAACGCAAACAACAGACAGGCATACGGACATACGGACGGACATGTCTAGATCGACTCAGTTTTTCTGCTGATCAAGAATATATACTTTTTGCGGTCTATAAAACCTCCTTCTGAGTGTTGCAAATGGAATAACAAATTTAGTTCACCACCCCACATCTATTGCAGATCTATTTTTTTTATTCATTTGTGCGTTATATGTAATTCACAAAATTTGGTAAAGCTGGTTGTTTTTTTCATAAACTCCTTCATTCCTTCTACATCACCACAACCACAAGAAAGCAGAGAAGGACAATACAACATAAAATTTTCTTAACTCAAAACGCATCTTGAATACCCCACATTTTTATATCTTGTACCACTTGTCGCAAAGGGTTTGTAACTCTTAAACGGCAAATGCCATGTCCGTCTGTATGTCCATGTTTGATCAAATGTGTGCTCATGTCGCACTTTTTGAAATATTTCGCTGCACGTATTGGCTAAAAAGGGGAACCGACGAAGATCGAATTGGACAATTTCTAGAAGCCTTTTCCCATTTAAAAATATTTCACGAAATGACTTATATAACAAAACCTCGCATTTACTGACACAACTGAGCTAAGTTTAGCATAATTTTTGAAACTAATTGAATGTAGGATATTAAAATGCCGCATATAACTGATTATAACATTTTCACTTTTTTTTTTTATAACACAAGATAATATAATCGAAGAGAATCCACCGCGTAAGTTAATCAGTACAAAAGTCTATATAAGGACCGACGTACATGCATAATATATTTAAAGAGATTTAAAAGGATGGCATTCGTTACAAGTATTGTGACAAATGGAATGTACACGTATCCCTCTGTATAAATACAAAAACTATAATAAACACACCATGTCATATGTAAAATACTTAAACCTGCTTGCAAAGGAATTATTAATTATTTTTTACTAAAATGTGTAAAGAGGATTATCTGTAACAAAAGAAAACAAACAAGTACTTGTAGATCATAGTGTTTTCACTCTTTCATTTTTTTTTTATTTCACACTTATTTAAAACTGCTAAAACAACAACTTGAACTGAGAAGAATGAACCTAAAAACAAACAAAACAATAATAGACGAGTAAGAAAACGAAATCTGGCTTTGGCCAAATATTTAATACCTTTCAACTTTCAAGTCGAATCGAGTCATGATGTTACATACGGTTTTTTTAAATCGTGGACGTGTCTGTTATCCGCCTATGCCTTTTTTTGACACTTCGATGAAAGGCATAATTATAAATATATGTACAAAGTTATGACGTCGTAGCTCAATTTTTGTGGTAGATAGATTTTTATCGATTGTGGGTGCGGCCCCTGACCGACTTTGCCCATTCTAAATAATAATGTTTGAAGTCAGCTCAATATCTCAAAATTTACGGACGTGAGAATGCCAGCAACAGATGTACACGGACAAACACTAGATGCACTCAGTTTCTGATCAAGAATATATATATTGTGTAGGCAAACAGAATGTCAAATTTATTATACCCCTATCTTATGTGAAGTGTTTAAAAATAATTACTTTACGTTGTGGGGAAATAAAATAAAATAAAATAAAAAACGTTTTCTTATTAGACATGCCTAAAAACCTGCTAAGTTTTAACTCACACAAGCCAATCACACCATTCAATTCACCTGCTCTGATTGTAATGGAAGGCTTTTCATTTATTAAAGGATATGTTTCGTAAAGTGAAGTTTCGTTAAGTTTTGTCCAGGAAAACTAGGATATATTGGAAGGTTTCAACGTAAGGAGTGCGTATACAAACATAACAATAACTCTCTCTGGGAATTATAACCTTGTGCTTCTCTTAATTTTATATGAAAATTTCAATTCAAATGGCAACACTGTACTAGAGAGAGTGCGAGAGCTTTTTTGGTTTTTATTTCTTCCAGAGGATATGCAACATGAAATAATTCTACTATAACTTGTTAGAGTTATAGTTGTTGTTGCTGTGTAATTTAAAAAAATTTTTTTTTTTTCAGTTTCGTATGAAATATAGGTCTGTATGTTATAAGCACGCATTCTTTATATACTCAATCCAAACAATGGAGCAGAGTGTGTTGTTAGTCCCAGTGGAACTTTTGGCTCTTAACACTTATTGTACGTTATGTTGATATTTACCATTCATGTGAAATCTGTAGAATATATATACAATATATAGTATAATATATATTATACATACAAGCCATTTATTTGGTATTTTACTCCCTATTGTTTATGGTAGAAGTTGATGTTTTTTATTGCAGTTAAACACAAAATTCATTTGTTCGCATAATAAATCATAGTTAAGCAAAACTTAAAACCAGAAAATTACTACAAATAACACAAAAAAAACACAAAAAGCATAAAATAGAAAACGTTCAAGAAGAAGAAGAAGAAGAATACGGGGAGAACAACAAAAAGCGACATATTTTACAAGTACAAATTGTGTAAAGTGTTGGTGTTGGTGTTAGTGTTAGTGTTACTATTACATGTTCCTTGTTATCTTTATCTTTAACGATTAATCGTAAAGACTTAAAACTAAGTTAACTTTTTTGTGTTTTCTACTTTCACTGGAGTAGAAAATAAAGACCAAATAACTCGTGGTATATGATAAATGGTATGACAACTGTAAAAACTTATAAAGAGGATAAAAGCTTCTTTTATGCACTCTCGTTTAAAATTCATATAAAGTGTTTAATGGTGTGTAAGTCTGAAGCTAAATATTAAAAAAATAATGCATTTTTTAGTAGGCGAAAAAAAAAAAAGAAAAGAAAATATAATAATTTTGAAGAAGAACGCACGGCCAGCTAACAAGTAGTTTTTAGAAATTTCATGTCAAATGATAATTATTTAGTATAAAGCAAATGAGAATTTTATAGTCGATGCCGCTGGATCATTTAATACTCTAGACCACTAAGTCCACAGGTAATACCACAATTAGTTCAGTTGGATTAGTAAATGAGAGTCATTGCCGCAAAAGTGTGTAAAAGCGTTATATGGGAAACGGTTCTAAAAATGGTCTGATCAAGTCCAAATTTGGTGCAGCCAATTATTAAGCCAATTAACTATGATTCACCAAATTTTATCAAAATATATTAAAAATTACGCATTTTCATAATATAAAGATTTATTTCAAAATAGAGCGTTGTTTGGGCCCTAAAAATGGACCGATCCAAGCCTCTTTCAATTCCATGATCTAAATAACATCTTTGTACCAAATTTTATTAAAAAATATTGAAAAATGTAACCTGTAGTTTGTTAGTATAAGAAATAGATGGACGGGGAGACTAAAAGACGGACATTGTTAAATCAATACAGATTTTGTTTTTAAGGCCGTTTAGGAGTTACAAACATCTGCCCAAAACTTGAAACAAAAGTCTGCATAAAAAAAATATTTTTATAAATTGGTGGCCGCATCTGTTATACGGACCCGTTTCAAGAATCATGTTGCACATTATTCCAACTGTCATATCATTAAAAAAGAATGAAAAAGATAACTGTTTTATTAAACGTTTTAATGAGAAATAAGGTCTTTATACTTAAGGATCCTAAACGGAAATAACTTTTGAAGGCCTTTGGCTCAAAGAAACATTTTCTGCAATATAATTTTTTATAATTTCAGGCCTGCACGATCGCTTAGTTCGTGAACCTTTAAACAAGCCACTGCTTTTAACTATACTTAGAAAGTTCTTTAATTTTTATATAACCAGTGGTTGGCATTCTATATAAAGCAACCAACGAGTAATTTAAAATGTAAACACAACCCGCGCTAATCTTTCTTAAAATGTTGACATAAGCTTAATTAGCAAATGTCACGAATGTTATGTTAGTCAATGCCTAAGAAGTGTACCGATATGGAAATCACTCCAACAGCCTACACGTTATATGTAGATTAAACGGATATTTTTTTTTTCATCCGAATATCTATGAAACTTTTGAAATCTGCAAAGCTTTCTGCACAACATTCTCTTATTCTTCTCTTTCTTATTCTCTTTCTCTCTACCGCTATGGTTTCTGCAACTGAACAACTCTCATTTTGTATATTATTTTTCAACACGACTGCAGACCCTCTTCCGAAAATGTTTTGTGTAAAAAGGAAATCAATGTTTAGCACCATAACAAAGTCCCAGCTTCTTCCCTGTTTTGCATGCACATTATTCCAGTTCATAGTGTATAAAACATCTCTTTCAACTACCATTACCATTCCAGCTTCAAATTGTAAAACACAAAAAAAAAAAAAAAAACTGCAGGAGCTATGGTGGAAGCATACGAGCAATTTTCTGCTTGTACTATAGTCTGCTGTTGCTAATAAACCAACTTTCAGTTGGTGTTCCGGTTTCGGGTTGTGCTGTTTGTTGCCTTTTCCTCCTGAAGAAACGTGTATGCTTGACGGTTTAGTAATAGAAATATATATATATTCACATATGTATGGAAAGGAAGCCTAAAAAAGGAAGTACTATGAAATTATACAAATATAGGTATAAATAGGATATACATCATTAAAAACGGATATTTCAAAAAAGGAATTCATCACAAAAATTAATAACCATCAAAGTTAAGAATTTACAACAACAAAAACTACAACAAAAATGAAACATTTCTCAAAAAATAAATAAATAAATTTTTCTTATAAACTCATCACCAAAAATAACAAGAAGGCGTTATAAATGTTCCCAAAGGTAATCTGATCCATTAAAAATTTTATAAAGCAAGTCAAAGTCAAAGAAATTATATTTGGCTGAAGCAATCCTGAATACTCATTATCGATGCACCACGCTGCAAGCTGCCCCAGGAATATATGTGTCAATATATGGAATACGGAAAGTTTATTTGAAAAATTGCTCATTTTTCAGTTTTTGCTGAATTGTGGGCGTGCCCCCAATTCTCTGCGAAAAGCAGAATAATTACTCTTGACATACAGACAAATATGGCTAGATCGACATAGTTTTCAACGCTGATTCAGAATGTATGTTTATTTTGTAAGACCCCCGATGTCTTCTTTTGGGCGTTGCAAACGTTCTGACAAAGTGATGTATCTTTTATGGAGGGTATAAAAACATTAATTAATTGATTGTTTTTTCAATAGATTGTATATTGTACTCCCTTGGCTAACTACATATGATTAACGTTCTTTTCCGAAAAATTTATTTAAGAGTCAAGTTTACTTAATCAGTAGTGTTTTTAAGGGCTTTTCAAGGAATATTATAAATCAAATTCTATTTAAAGTGAAGATTATATATATATATATCCATTATATCTGACCATTTAATATCCTCCACCACTTACTTTTACTACTATGTTAAATTAGTTCAGTTGTATTAGCAAACGCGAGGCCTTGATATATAATTATCACTACACTAAGAATTACGAATTTTTGCCATATAAGGACATCCTGTTATGTTATATACAGTGCGATTCTAAATATGGTCTAATTCGGTTCGTATTGTAATTTGTTCTTTAATTAGAGACATAGACGGGCAGACAGATGGTTATATCGGTTCAGAAAATGTTTCCAAATCGATCGATATAAGTGAAAGTGGGCGTCGTATAAGCTGGTTATAAATATCCGAACAAACTCAATGTACCCTTTCCCACCAGGTGCAAAGTTTAAAAATATATTTTAAAAAACTTTTTTGTACCCATCATCATAATGATGTGCGGGTATGTTTCTATTGTTCCGACGTTTGTAAGTACCAGAAGCAGGCGAGTATATCCGTCCGGGTGTTCGTGTGAGTATTGTGTTGTAACCCTTACAGTCGAAAAAATTAAGATATCACACTAAAATTTAGTTCACTAAATCTTCAAGGTTTACCACGGTATCCTATTGCAATTCGGCGAAATCGGTTCACCTGCACCTGAAGCTTTCAGCCCTCTCATAGACGCATGTTTTGAGAGCTAAAATTTGATACACACATTCAATGGTAAAAGTGTGCAGCAAAATTGGTTCATGGACCCTCGTACGATTCTACAAAACGTATAGTTTTTAGGGTTCTTCCTTAGAAAAACCAAATTTTAATTATTAATTATTTATTTATTTGGAGAAGTCAAATTAACGACGCCTACCTAAATTGATATAAAAATCTATAAATCTATAAACATGAATATATAAAATTTAATTCCTAACTATTTGGAAGAGGTTCATGATGATGGGTGTACTAGATTTGGCACCAGCTTAATATAGCCCCGTTTTACTTGTTTTATATTTTGTGGCTTTCTTTATTTCCATGAGTTTGTTAATTTTTTCAAAGGACCCTTATAAAATATATATCCTCTTGATTATTGTCAAAATTTATATCCATCTAACTATGCCTATCCAAATCTTGGTCCGTCTATATAAGTTCATAGCTCAATTTTCGTAATATATATATATTTTTGTCGATTGTGGGCGTGGCTGTTGACTAATTTTACCCTTTTTAAATAAAAATCTGCGTGCAAAAACTAAAAGTGTCTGTACAAAATTTCAGCTCAATATGTCAAAATTTACAACCACGAATGAATGAAAATAATAGACAGACATACGGACACACATATCTAGATCGACTCAGTTTTTGATACTTATCAAGAATATATATACTTTGTATGGTCTCTGATATCTTCTTCAGGGTGTTACAAACGTAAAAACAAACTGAGTTTATGTGGAGGGTATAAAAAAGCAATATATCCAAGAATTTACCCAAACCTGCTTTCTGATACTTTACCTTATACACATATAACATATATTTCTTAAGCGTTGATATATTATATATTCGTGTTCCATATACGTCATTCTTGATTAACATTTTATTGTGAAACTAAAAGGAATATGCCATTGGGAATATTTTATAAAGAAACAATGTATGAAAATTAAAATGTACATCGGCTTTCATGTTTCAATTATATTTTTGAATATTTATTTGAACAATTTCTTTTTGTTCAAACCAAAGAATGTATTCCTGATCCTATATAATTATTGTAGCTAATGTTAAACATTCTTATAAAAAAATTATCTTTACTTGTATTAGCACTTTAATGCCTAAAATCATTTAGTTTGTGACGTCTAAATATTTAAGTTTAAGAGATATTTAAAGTTTTTCAAAGAGAGGTTTTTTGAAGATAGATTGGCTCTGTACTATGTAGCGGGTGTGCCATTTTAGAATAGCCTTTCAAATTAAACAAGTAAGAAAACTAAATTTGGCTTAGGCCACATTTTAAATACCCTCCACATTCTCAACGGCGGGCATATATATTGCGCCCTGTAGTCTCTCTAGTCTCTAGTTCTATGGTGAATATGTATTTTTGTAAATAGTGGGCGTGTCTGTTATTCGACCACGTCCTTATTTGGCTCATCGATGTATGTGTCTGTACAAAATTTCAGCTCAATGTCTAAAAGTTTACGTCCGTGAGAATGCCATTAAAAGACAGACACACGGAGTTTACACATTTCTTTAATAATACCTTCATACTTCTTAAAAAGAAAATTTCTATAATAAATTTTGCTTTGTTCGGCGTAAAAATAATAGATATGGGTTGGACTGCATAATTTTTAAAGTATATTTTAGATGAAGATTTCAAATTGATGCTTAAAAAAAATGAAAACGATTATATTCAGTCAAACTAAGTAATATAGACCAGATATGATAAATCCGAGCCGATTTTAAAGTTCTCTTAACATATACGTTGTTTTTACAGGTCAAAGTTGTTCACCAAACGTGGCAATTACCTCAGAGTACGCTACCTCTTATGTTGAGGGTACAATAATAAAATTAATTGTCAGAACCAATACATTTCTATAAAATTTCATCTATTCAACATTATGTCAAATATTACAACCTATTGCCTCTATTCTCCTTTCGCGTTTGTCCATCTAACTCAGTCTTACTTCAATGTACTATGTATACTAACTCTTCCATTTCAACTTCGGACACACACAGGAGGAAAAGAGATCATCTTAATGAAATCCTTAATTAACACATTTAGAAAAAAAAAAAAAAAAACCGTAACGGAACTTTACCAAAACTCATTAAAACATTTCTGTTTGATTGCAGCGGTAAACCGAAATGACGATGATGGTGCTGATGAGTGAAAGGCCAAAGAAACTATTCAGCGGCAGTGGTAGAGGTGGTAAGAAAGGGCAACAGAAATATTAAATGAAGCAAATTGTTGGGGAAGAGAATGAAATCTAACATATATGAAACACAATAACAACAAAAACAATAAGAACATTAGCATTTATTACAACTAAACTAAAATGAGAGAAATAATAACTAAACTTTTGAACAGATAGAGTGATTAAACACAGACGCCGCAAACCAAAAGGACAAAGTAAAACTTATATTGAACACAAATTAAGAAGAAGAAAATAAAAAGTAAATAAAAAAACTTAAACAAATTTTGGAAAGAAACTTAAAAAATAACATAAAAAAAAAAACTTTGGATTAAGGATGATGAAGATGTGAAAAAACATATTCAAGCGAAACAAATTGAAAATAATTTAGAAACAAATTTCTATTACATAGACAATGACAAAAGAATTTAATCCATAAAAACAAAGACTTGATGCACAAAAATTATAAAAAAGTAATTTTTCCCAGAAACAACAAAACCCAAACAAACAAACAAAATTTTGTTGTGTTATCTAATGTTAATATATTCAAACAGATAACATTCAATGAATTCTGTGAAAAATAAATAAATAAATGAAAAAAAAAAAAAACATCGCACAATTTTCAAAACAACAACAATAAAAACAATAATAATTTACAATATAATTAAATAAAATTTATAACAAAAAAAAAAAACAACAACAACATTAATGTGTTCATGTGTTCATATATATATTTAAATATATATGTGTATATGTAAGTGTGTGTGCTTGTGTGCAACAATTCCCAAAACAATGTTTCAAACAATCACGCATATAAACATATTTAAATAGATATAGAAAATCTAATAAATTTATAAACATTGATACGTTGCGCGTTTTTGTGTGTATGTGTGAATTATTAAATAAACATTTCCTATCTACTACACAAACATTTAAAGTGTTTGAAAAAAGTGTTGCACAAATCAATAGGAAAAAAACAAACTTTTCATCTTTTTATATTTATATGTAACTTTTTAAAGTATTGTAAAAAAAAAAAAAAAATTATATAAAAACTAAAAATAAATTATAACGAAAATTATTCAATTTCTCTACAGCAGTGAATGCATTAACTTACCCATTAATAATTATTAATATAGGAAAATCACAAAATATATAATATATTCAGTATAAAAATATCCACAAATTCATATTGTCATAACATAGAGGACTAAGAACTTTAATTATTAACATTAACAATAAATTGATTATTTTTCGTCTTCAACTTACAATTGGATGGTTATCATATTTGTAATTAACAATATAACCATATATAAGTGTTAATATAATCATAAGGTAAGTGTAGTGTTTTATATGTTATGGTTTAAAAGGTTGAAAAGATTGAAAACAAAAACTACACAACTCTCCGTTTGCAACACCCAGAAAAAGGCGTCAGGGACTTTACAAAGTATATATATTCTTGTTCAGTGCCTAAAACTGAGGCGATCTTGACATGTACGTCCGTATGACCGTGTATCTGTCTGATGTTGGCATTCTCGCGGTTGTAAATTTTGAGATATTGAACTAAAATTTTGAACAGACGTTCTAAGTTTTTTCAGAACGCAGAACGCTTTTAAAAATGGGTAAAATTGGTCGAGAGTCACGCTCACAATCGACAAAAATCTTCTTATCTGCCACAAAATTTGAGCTATGAACTTGAAATTTGGTGCACATAAATATTTATTGTTATCCCATTCACAGATATGCCAAAAATGTACGTAATCGGTTAACAGACACGCTCCCAATTAATAAAAATCTATACCTTTGCCACAAAAAATGGACCTATGAATTTAAAATTGTTTACTCACATGTAAAATGATTCTATCTAGACACGCCCACAATTTACAACAACCCATACTCAACGTAAAACTTTACTTTCAAACTGATGCGTAAAACATATACTATTAGAGGGCATAATCAAATACCTAACACGCCCACCATTCCTATGTAGATAGAGGAGAACATTTAAGATTCGATCTAAGCCAAATTTAGTTTTCTTACTTTGTTTAGATATTTTCTTATCATTGCTAAATTACTTTTTGAGTAAATGAAAGATTACGGGAGTTATGATATATGGCAAGTATTGACATCTAAGGATAAAAATTATTTATAAATGTCGTTAAAAAGTAGCAGAGATGGCTTACTTATAATAACTTTGACAAACAGTTTTGTAAGTTTGGCAAATACTACGCTTCGTTAAATAGCTTTGTTCCTTTTGGAAAATCTCAGAAAATCCTGTCAACTTTTTGAGATTTATTTGTGAAAAATCTTTATAGGAAGAGACGTTCTAACAATAGTTCCATGTGATTCCATTTTTATACTCTTAAGAATTGCGCATTTTGTAATAGATTGCTTTATTAAAAGATGGAGATAGGATCCGGTTCAAATTCAGTTCAGTTAATGATTTAGTTAATTAATTATTCTTCACGACAAAATATTACGTACTGTGAATTTTCGCAATACAAACACTTCCTTTATAATAGGATATGGGAAGGGTTTCTAAAAATGGTTCATTTCGGTCCATTTTGTGTTGTTGTTTTAAATATTATGAAGTACGGATGTAAAGAAAAAGTTATTAATAAAAAAAAAGTGTATTTAGAGATTCAAAATATATTTCTCACAAAAATCAACAATCGATTCTATTCGATTCGACACTTAAGCAATACGTGAAAATAATACATAAAAATTTAACTTTATATGGTATTTATTGTAGATATCAAATTATGTTGTTGGAATTCATTAACATTTTGGCAAACAGTATATATAATTTATGCATTGTTACGCCTTAAAACATTCTCATTATTGGCCCTTACACTTGTAGCAACATGTTTCTTTGTGTTGATACTCCTATGAAATAAATAGCTTCGTCAAGTTTATATGAAACATGATTCATGTGGCAATTGTACGATAAGAAATCGTACGGAAGGTTTAAATAGAAGGACATTTTCGCTTTGTTTAAAACGAAATTATTTGTATCAAAAATAATAATTTTATTTTCGTTACATTAAATCAAAGTTTTCAATGTTTCCGTTTCGATAGTATTACTGTAGACACAATGCATTGTTTCACCTTTTTTGAAAATGAAAAGAAAATTTACATAACATCACGTATAGTAAGTATATGTTATATATTATATACCTTGTACATTCATATGTCCTCTACGGCGCCGTACAATTTTGATCCATAATAGTGCTACTAAAACTATTACGGCAATCGTTCCCATTATGATAGACATTATTAACATCCAATTGATCGTTTCAATAGAGAAGATGATCTCCTGTTGCTCACTGAAGTTATAATTGGTTAAAGGTATACAGGAGATATTGTTCGATTCAGTTTTATTCCATTCATAACCATTTTCACATTGACAATCACCCGTTTCTAAACATATTGTATGAGCTATAGTACATGCCTTTCTATGGCAATCATTTAATTCAGTGATTTTTAAAGGCCTGCATTCTCCCCGATAATAGATTAAATCGTCTGAACATTGAGGTTGGTTAGTGATAGAGGAGGAACTGATTATTTCTTCGGTTATTACTTCACTATCTACAACAGTTGTATCAAGTATGTCAACATTATTATCGGCTAATATGCATAATTGTTGAGATGTTTCGCAAGATTCGGATGATTCACAGGATTCCGTTTGAAATTTTTCTTGATAACCTTCCACACAAACACATTTGTTCGGTTCCAAGCACTGGCTATTATCTGGACATGATTTTTCACATATTGCCTGACATTGCATGGTGAAATTTGTTTCATTATTTATAGCGGTATAGCCTGCGTCACATTTACAAAAATCTGGCTCTTGGCAATGTGAATATTTTGGGCATTTTTGTTTACAAATCGGCTGACATAAATCAGTTTCGGAATGCCATTGATAACCAGAACAACACGTCTCCACTTTTATCTGTTCAATATCTGTATAGGTTTCAAGTTTAGAATCACTGGAAATTTTTAAATACTTTTTAAACGTTGACACTTTCTTAAGACGCGTTTTGACAACAGCAACACTTTGCAGCGTTGAGATCGTGCAATTGTTAATCGGTTTCATCGAAACATTTAGACTCGTCAATGTTTCTATATGTGTTATGGCATCCAATAAATAAAATATTATTATAAAGATATTTAGAGTTTTCGATATTTTCTCGTAGTTTAGCATTTTTTTCCTTTGATTTATAAATGTTTAATTTCTAGTTGTTTTTCTCTTTATTTTATTAAATAATTAATAATTTTCATTTAGTTTTCCATTACCTCCTTAAGTTGTTTATGATTTGATTAGCAGCTGTAAACTAAAATCATTTTAAGAAAAATTTCTTGAAATTGATAATTAAGTCGTTGGTTTTTTTTTTTTTTTTGTGATAAATAATGAACACATATAACAATAACAGAAGCAAACAACATTAATGATAATATACTGTGTAAAATAAGTATCAAGAATTTGTGATTTATAGTTTGGTCCGTTCTCGAATCTACAATCTCTCACATTAAAAGCACGAGTACTATGCATTCGGCAAAAGTCATAACTGAACTCCTAAATGCATCATATTTCGTCACAGATGACTAACAGAGTTCCACTCAAAGGAGTATCATAATATATAACATAAAATATTATATATCTGTGTATATGAGAAACTTGTGGAAGCCTAGGCCGACAAAATATAAACACAATGTTGAAAATGTCTTGTGATTTTTTGATTTTTGATCGGGTGATCAAATCTGTACGGAGACCTGCAGAGCGAACTATTCGTAATTTAATTAAAAAATTCAAAACAAACGATAATGTTTGTTATATGAAGAATCGAACCCGTTTAAAATCTATCGGTATTCCTCAAAAAACGCGATGTTATAAAGCAAAGAGTGCGAATTTTTACTAACTTTTGATATAACATGAAATATTGTTCTTGTAAAATTTAACTGATCCTAGTTGAAGAACTTTATCCAAGACAACAATTCCTTTTAAATATTTTGAAAAATGGTGAACATTTTTTGTATATCCGCCTGTGTTTTTTGCAGCCATGTACCTGATTGAACCATATTTTATGAAAGTACGCTCCAGAACCATGATTAGTAAATGTTTTTGTATAAATCTAAATTTCTACACGATTATATAATTGCACAGATCTTCTTTGATCACCCTTTAGTTACTGATTAAGGCTACTTTTATTATTTTTATCAGCATTGAAATTCAAATCTCTCCGCCTATCTATTTATATGCTTTCCTATTTAGTTATCTAAATACATAAATATGTTTTTAATAATTCCTCGTTTTCAGCACTTTACATTTTTTAAAAGTATTCGAGGGTAATGTTTTATCAAAATATTCTGCTACTCATATAAAGAATAAGTTGTCGGCATAAACAACAAGGGTGTGAAAGACTGATAAGAGTAAAGTAAAAAATGATTCATTCGTACATTAATAACAGAATCCCATATTTGAATAATTCTTGGAAAAGGCATTTTATCTACTAACTAATCTGTCTTCTGCAGTTTATTGAGCATTTCTTTAGTTTCTTCCTAGTTAATAATAAAGTGATTAAAGTAATGAGTGTAAAACATTCCCATTTTCTTTCCTTTAAATACATTTTTTTTTTTGCCCAGTATACTATAATATCCCCAACCTTACGCCATCGGTATATTCATATATAACAAGTGCTTGTATTATATGTCAAGTGGGCGCAAAATGCTGTACTCGTATTGTGCAGAAAAAACCGTCTGCGAAATTTAATTTACCATAACAAAAACATTTAGGCATGTACGTGTTATAACTTGAGACCTCTATGCCAATATGAGAAAAAAAAATTTTTCATTTATATACAATATGGCACAACGGAGTGAAGAATGAAGCAAGACTTGAAAATTTAATTTATGAAAGTACGCGTTTAATGCAGCATATAATAAATGGAATTAATTTCAGCAACTGAGTGGCTTTAGTCTAAAGAAATAAGTGTACTTTTTGGAAAAGTTCTGGTTAATAGGCAATGACTTTTACAAGCGTGCATACCACCCAAAGGTAGGCAACATATAAGAAAAATTGAAAAATATTGGTATCGTTATGTTTATGCACGGATTTAACCAGGACTTAATAAGACATTAAAATTAAAATAGAAAAATTCTCTTCTTATTCTAGTTGGATTTAAATAAAGCATAAAAAATGTTTCAACATTAATACTTTTATTATATTGCAATAGTATTATGCACTCGGCCATTGGATGTGGACTGTTATCTGTAATTAATCGACTTTGAGGCCTTTAAAAATAACCTAAAGACTCTGAGCTCCAGATTGTTTTTGATGATGATACAGGAGATGAACAAAATAATATGATCAGCATGTAATATAGTACATCTTGTTCCAAATATGTAATGCTTACCAATGCACATTCCTTAAAAACATATTCGACGTTTCTACAATACGTTTATATAGTCTGGAAATGCCATTCTTTTCTCCCTAGTTAATTAATATTTGCAAGTTTCACTTACACTTCTTTTTATTATTATAAAATAGCTTTCTGCTTCAGTGTTTAAATTTATATTATTTCATTAAAATTTTCTATTCATTTAGGAAAAATAGTATTCATTAAAATAAATTACTAATTTCTCAAAGTGTTTCTTCGTATAATTTTCCATTATTTTGGTTTCCTTTTAAGCTTTTATATTTAATGAATATTTTATAGAAATAATATTTTATACTCTTCATACATAAAATGGAGGGGAATACTAAGTTTATCTTTCCGTTTGCAAGACCATCAGACACCCTATAAAAAATATATATTCTTGATCAGCATCAAACACTGAGTCGATTTAATCATGTATGTCCGTGTGTCCATCTGTTGGCATTCTCCCGGGCGTAAATTTTGAGAAATTCAGCTAATATTTTGTACAAGCATTTTAGGTTTTTGCACGCAGATCACTTAATAATGATGGGAAAAATCGGTCAACAGCCACGACCACTTATAGACTTATCCCATACATCGATGTGAAAAAAGCGGGCATGGTCGGTTAACAGAAACGCCCACAATTAACAAAAATATATGTATATGCTACAAAAATTGACCTATGAACTTGAAATTTAGTACTCATATCGATAATTATCCCATTCATTGCTGTGCCAAAAATGGACATTGTCCGATAACAAACACGCCCAGAATTTACAAAAAAAAAAAAACCATACGCAACGTAAAACTCGAATTTCAAGCTCATACAGTATTAAAAGGCGCAATAAGTCTTCCACGCCCACTGTTGCAGATGTGGAGGATAGTTAATATTTGGACTATGCCTAATTTTGTTTTCATACTTCTTTTATATTAGTTTCGTTTCGCTTAGCTTTCGAGGATTACTATTATGATATTATTTAAGAATTATTTTATGTTTCACGATTTAACTGAAACTTTGTGCCAAATTATTAATATTTGGCACAAAACACTATTACTATTAAAATTCAAATAAGTAGTTTTCTTGAAAAGTCTTTTAAATATTCAAGTGTTTCATTAAAAAGGCAGATATTGAAATAATTTTTAAATGTTGATGCTTTATAGCATATAATGAATAAAATAATTGATTAAAATCATATATTTTCAATAATTTTTTTCTATTTATTTAATTATTAATTTATTATTAAACAATCAAGAAAGCTTTTCTGTACATTCTTTGCCCATTTTCCTTCATCTATAGCCTGTATAGTAATATATATGTGTAGAAAATTTTTTATGCATCCTAAAAAAAAATCATGTAAATTGTGGGCTTCACTCTGCTGTGATTTCTTCCAATTTATAGAGTAAGGTTTATGTAGAGGCAGAGCATTTTTGTACAAAATTTCAGCTCTATATCTCAAAAAATCTAAAAGCGCGAGCATTCCTAATGGCAGAAAGACATACGGACGGAAATGGGTAGAATGATTCAGATTTTGATGCTGATTAAGTATATGTGTACAATATTGAACAAGGATGAAAAACTACAAATGGCTGAGATCGAATCTTGGAAACCCACCATCCATGCACCGAAGCTTCTGCACTTTATAAGTAGGACCGAAAATTCACTTAAAAAATTGCTCTTCATTCAGTTTTTGTTGCGTTGTGGGCATGTTGCTTAAAGGATTTCCCTCTATTTTAATAACAAGCTGCGTATAAAAACTAGAAAGACTTGTGCTAAATTTGGAATCGATATCTTCATTAGTAAAATGATTATCACTCACCGGAGAGACGGACAGGCAGACATATTTAGATTATTCGATAGTAGTCGATGTTGATTTCGAATACATATGACAAGGTATAAGAGGTCTCCGTTGTGATGGAAACATTTACATATACTGCTGGTGGGTATAGAAAGATTTTACAGTATTTTGAGAAGAAACTTTGAAATTTTTATTTATATTAAAGAAAGCTATTATATGTTAGTTTTTCTTATAATCTTTGACAAGCGCTGTACATCCACAACGTAGGCATGTTATTACCGTATATGCACGTATTAAGAAGCCCGTGCACGTATGCAATAAAATTTCCATATCTGTACATTTACACCTTTCACTATAACTAGCTGCGGCTGGTGTACTGGTGTACTGCATATAGATTCACCTACACGAGCGTATCGTTTTGTGTTCTTTTTCGGTTTCTTTGTCACTCCAACAACTAGGGTGCACATAATTGCTTGTGTGTGCCTTGTTGTATTGTGTTGTTCTGTTGTACAAAGGAAAGCGCAACAGGAAAAATATCTAACGGGTGTGTCCTTGTGTGCATACAAACACAACACACAACACACAACACACAACACTCAACACTCACTTTCATCTACCGCCCCACTCAACAACATATTATGTTGTTCACTTTTTTTCCCCCTTCTACAGAATATATGTATGTATGTGTGTATATATTTTTTGAAATCTAACAACATATAGCGATAAAGAAAAGAGTAAAAAGGAAAAGAGCAGAGTGCAGTAAAGTGTGAGTTATAACTGCACAGTAGCTAAACTCGGAAGAACGTACTACACACACACACACACACACACACATGTGCGTTAAGGGAGTAGAAAGCCAGGATGCAATACATGGTGCAATTATAAAGCACAAGCACAAGCACAAGCACAAGCCCAAGCACATTTACATCAACAAACAACTCTTCCTTTACATTTACGTACGAACACACATACAAATTTGTTATAAATTTTACTATTTAGCATAACAAGCATGTATATGCACACGTATGCACGTATACATATTGTGAAAATCGATGTGCTGGTGTATGTTATGTGACGAGTCAACATTTCATACATCTCTGTCCTTGTTCTTACTGTTGTTGTTGTTATTGTTGTTGTTTCTATTTCTTAACGTTTTCCTTTTTTCCTTTTCTCTTTTTTTTTTTCCTTGCTACATATAAATGTTGCAAAATGGAAAATAGGTCAAATGTATGCATAGCTCAGCCAGTGCAAAGCAAAATGCCACCAACAGCCATACGCCGTACACACACATACATATGTATATGTGGTATATGGCAGTGGCAGTGGCAACAGCAGTTTTTTTTTTTTTTCAAATATATACTTCATTGTTTTTTTTTTTTTACCGTGTATGTGTGTGCATGTATGGGAATAAGCAAAATAACGCATCAGTTGCTTGGTTGCGTTGTATTAATAATACGTCGAGTTTACTGTTGTGGTAGTACAGCTGGCAGCGACTGTTGCTACTGCTTGCTGTTTGTTGTTGTTCTCAGTTAACAGTTTATTGTTTTATGTACCACTGACATAATTGGTATTGTTGCTGTTGTTGCTATTGCTTATTTTTACCCCGGCCAAAGGGTGTGGTGGTGTGACGGCAGAGTGCTGTCCTAGTATACATTTATTCCGCTTTAGCCGTTTTATTGTTCCATTTCACGCAATGCAACAGTAACCGAAATGAAAACAACTGAAAATATTCTACAATAAAAAATGTGTTGATTTGTATCTAAATCGTAAATGCGCGATTTTTATACCCTGCTCCACTTGTGCCAAAATGTATATAAAGTTTGTGCGGATGTTTGTAACTCCTAAATGGCTAATGTCACACCCATCTTCAATTATACTGATCGATTCACAATCAAAATCTTAATCGATTTAACCATGTTCGTCTGTCTGTCCATGTAAATTTTAACGCAAGCTAAAGATCGCATTTTTTAAGATATTTCGATGAAATTCTGTTTTAGGGCATGTGGAAGGGATTGAATCAATTTTAGGACCCCTCCCCATATAAGGTTCTATCATAAAGAAAATGTCTTTATATAAAAAAAAATCGCAATTCTCAATATTTTATGACAAAAGGTGTTGAAGAATAGGTAATTATTATGGTTAGATATCGATCGAACGATCGACTCATGTCCTTTGTAACGCTATTTAATATTAAGAACATATTTTTTTCAAACACCTAAATACCGATGTGGGGACAATAATAATAAAAATATAAATTTTATTATATAACAATAACAACAACAACAACAACAACGTTGACACAAAGATTAACACTTGAGTACTAATGAGTGACTTTCGTGTAACGAATTAAACATAGTACGGAAATGTCCATGTTGCTGGTATAAATATATCCCATAAGCAAAATGAAAAAAACAGTTCAATTAGTTTATGTTAAGAAAGTAAAAATACCACTTACCTCCTTAAATTATACTTTAATTAGTCTTAGTTTGGTTGTGCCAATATATTCAACTATTTCGTGAAATATAATTTTATGGGAAGTGGCTCTAAAAATGGTCTGATCGGATCCAAATTGGCACCACTAAATATGAAGATAATTAATCATATTTTTTAAAAAAATGTTAAGAATTGCGATATTTTTCCATATAAAAACTTCCATAATAATGGGACCTCATATGGGGAAGGGTCCTAAAAATCGTTCGATCCGTTCCATTTTCAATAGAGTTTCCAATTGGGCCCTGACATACCGAATTTCATCAAAATATTTCCAAAAATGCGACCTATACTTTATGGACAGACAGACAGACAGACTGGCATATATTGTATTGTGGGCATGTCGCTTGAGGGACTTTCCTCTATTTGGAATCGATATCTCAATATTTGCAAGCAGGAGAATTATTGATTACCTCAGAATGCAGCCATACAAACAATCACACATGATTAGATCCCTATTCATTTGTGAGTTCTCCGATGTCTCCTTATGACCGTTTTGACAAAGTGATGTATACTCAATGTCCGCATGGTGAGTGTAAAATATACCCTTACACTCTATTATATAAAAGAAAACATAAATAACAATTTTTATAAAAAAGTCTTCAATTAATCTTTCTTTCTATTTTGTCTTCTATTTGGAGTAGTTTAGTTGTTGTTAACTTGATGATTAGTTGTTCTTCACGGTATATTAGTTGTGCGGTTACTGTTATGTTGACGCTTTATTATTTTCCCTTGGATATATTAAACTTTGTAAAAATGTTTGTAAACCTTAAAATAAGTAAAGCTAGTCTTACTCTTTATTTCATTCTATTCGAATTTTTAATTTAATATTTGAAAGAATAATTTATGCTATGCTAGCTATTGTGTTATCGGGAATAGATGTCGATACTCGAATATATTTTACTTCAACAATTACTGCTGAACCTACAGGAATTACCTTTTTGTCTCGATTTAATCAATGTCCGTCAGTCCACTCGGTGTAGTCAGTTTAGCTCATGCAAGCCCATTTTTTTCCTTGGTTCAAGTTAATTTAATCTGGTTTTATAAATATTTATATATAATTCTTAATCCAGGATCCTCTTTGAACAATCTTGTTCAATACAAGGCAATCCTTGAGCCAATTCCCTTTGTAGTGTAGAGATACGCGTTTTTTGTTGGACGATAACTTTTTCACTTATTTATATATTCACAACAATTCTTCCACATCTCAACAAACCACCAACAAGCGACAATGGTTGATTTCGCTTGTTTTGTATTATTGTCGGCCTTCTCTTCTCATATTAACCAAAATATTATGTAGAACAGACATAATTCCCATAGAAAGTGCAATTTTATGTAAATGTTCATTTTTTTGTTTTCATTTTTTTTTTTTTTGCATATTTTTGTCATTTCTCTTTTTTTTTCGCTTGGTTTAGATGCTATTTTCGCGTTCGTTATGTTAATGTTTATATTCATGGCGTGGTAGAGCTTTGTTTTGAGTTGTGACAAAAGACCTTAAACTTACTAAACGGTATAATTTTGCTATAAATTCACATTAAAGATTCAGAAAAGAAAAATCAACGAATGAAACGAAAATTGGTGATTTATATAAAATTTATCACAATTTTACTACCCACCATCATGGGTATACATCAGTTTTAAATAAATGTTTCCCTATTACGTATTAAAGTAAAGAAGATTTATTGACATACGAGTATATATGTACTTCTCGGAAAGCTTTGGTGGATCAAAATTTGGCCTCAGTCAAATATAATTTTTATACTTTTCACATAAGATACAAAATTTTTCATTCCGTTTGAAACACCCAAAGACCCCACAAAGTACGTATATTTTTGATCAGCATCTTAAAATGAATTAATCTAGACATATGTGTCCGTGAGTCCGTCTGTTGTTGACATTTTCGCTATTGAACTGAAATGTTGTACAGACACTTTTAGTTTCTGCACGCAAATCGCCATTAAAAATGGAAAAAATCTGCCACAAAAATTGACCTATGAACTTGAAATTTATTATGCATATATATAATTATCCGAACCACTACTCTGCCAAAAATGGGCGTAATAGGATCACAGATATTCCCACAATTTTCAAAAAATGTATTCGGCATACAACTCGATCACTACACCTGCCACGCCCACCGTTTGTATATAGATGAGCAGGGTATGGCCTAAGCCAAATTTTCTTGTTTTTCTTTCTTGTTTTACTTGTTGTGTTTCATATTCAATGATGGGTTTCATGAGCAGTTGATTATGTTATTATGAAATTTTTATCATATATTCCCTAAGTACTTATCATTTATTATTATTTATTAGTAGTACCCAAAGCAATATATATTATATTAAACGTAATATTTGAAATTTGTTATAATTTTTTTTTTTTTTGAAAATTTTTATATAAATGATTATTTTGTCAACTCGTAAGCTTATCTATATACGAGTACGTATAGATCAATAAAACTAATAAAATAATATTGATATCATAAAAACTCTTCTCACATGCAGCATTCATGGTTTTTATTAAGTTATCTGAAACGTGTATGTTTGTGCGTGCGTGCGCGTGTATGTGTTCGTGTATTGATTTAGTTTCATTGGAGTACGTTAAATAATGTCTAGATGATAAATGATGATATTATACATGATGAGTATTTGCTAGACACACGTCACGCTGTGCCACCACTTCATCTCATCATCACAACCCAGAAACCTATATAACGATTTTGAGCTATAAATTTCGCATAAAAACAAGAAATAAAATCTTATATAAAGCAACTCTCACGAAGAGAGTGATGTGAATGTACCATCCATATACCCAACGGCATTGATTTCGATGTGCAACCTGGCAAATTCTGGTAATAATATAAAAAATGAATACAAAATAAAATACACGGGATTGCATGTACTCATAAAGCCAAACCATATTAATCGTTAGTAAGTTTTATTTGATGCTGTTTTTATATATTTTCACGTTTTTTATCTCTTTTTGTTTATGGCTGAAAAGTAATAAATTTGAAAATGCATTGCAGTTCACCACCAGTAGCCCCCATTTTCTAATACTCTTTTGTAAGTATGTATATGTGTGTGTTTGTGTTTAAAAATAAGCCAAAGTTGTTAACGCTTCATACCCGCAAAATGGCGAAAAGAACAATTTTGTAAAAGTTGTAGTTAAGAGGGGGTAAAGGGTTTGAAAAAAAAATCACTTTTCACACTTGGCTCTCTATGAAGATTTTTTAGTGGTGAAATAAATCTTTTGAGTGTGCTTTCCTTTTGTGCAGCAAAGTGCCAATTTGTTCTTAAAATGTCGCATTGAACTTCATGGATTTCCAAAAGTTATGGCACTAAATAAAATAATATAAACTTTAGTACCTGGTGTACATCGAATATCATTCTACACTTTTACTCATAGTGATACCCACATGCATACAGTATACAGCATGTAGGTTAAGTATCTTACATTGAATATTGCTTTAACATATTTTGTAGTTACGACTAAATATCTGAAATTGATGGATGGCACATGGTTAGCGGTATGTTTTATAGAAATTGGTTTAAAAAAAAAGAATAAATAAAACAAGTAAAGGTCTTTTTATAGTCGGTGAAGCTGACCCATTTAATACTCTACTCTCTACACCACATTTACGCTACAATTTATTTGGTTGCATTAGCTTTTAAAAAAGGAGTCATTATTGTATAAATCACCCGGTGAAAAAAAAAAGAAAAAACAAGTACCCGATGTCTAAAAATAAGCCGATCTGGTCCAAAATTAGAACATTTGTATTTGAGCTTAAGTCGATGATATTTATCAGTTTTTATAAAAAAAAAAAAAAATTTTAACAAAGAATTTGTATCAGAAAATGTTTCGATTTGATAAAAGACTTTTTATGGAAAGGGGTGGTAAAAATAAGTCGTTCGATTTCAAATATGGTACACGCATTTATTAAGCTAGTTAACGATTCTTTACTAATTTTTCTTCACAAAAATTTACTGCTTATTAGTTTTTTATTAAAAAGTAGGTTATATATGGAGGGGTTCTAAAAGTATTATATTTCGGTTCGATCGATTTGCAAAAAAAGTTCTCTTTGCCCCAAAAAATGTTTTTGTATTATAAATTTTAATAAAACATCTTAATGAATTCGATCTGTAGCTTGTACATAAATTTACGTTGACATGGATAAAGCGATTCAAAAATTTATTTCAAAATAAAAAGCATTCTATTTTAAGACTGATTATACACATTTTCAATTCCATCAAAATTTGTACCAACTTTAAATACGATATCTCAATTTTAATGTCTGGGAAAATGTTTAACACAAAGAGACTAATAGACTTATATGGTTATAAAAACAGACAGACGTAGATTAATATCAAAAGTACTTTGAAAAGTCTTCGAAGTCTTCATCTAAGTGTCTTTCTAAAAGTATACCTCCGACTTCAATGATCGCATAGTGAAACCTTCTGTTGTATTGAGCTGGTATTCTGAGTTAAAAAATGCACTTCCTGCATACAACATTCATATGCTTATTACGTATGTTTATCTCTTGAAAAGATGCGCACCACTTGAAAGCTACCTTTAAGGAACGTATCAAACCAGTGCATTTTATTATAGCTACTAGAATTTCTTACATATACACGACGAGTGCGAGTGTGTGTACAAAATCTTATTATCCAAAAAGGGAACTTCGTCATATGACTCTCCATAAAAGTGAAAGTGTACACTTCACATATCCTTGCTTGCACTTGTTTACCATAATTATATCCTGTACAACTTGTGGCAAAGAACATGTTAAATTTATGTGGATGTTTGTAAATGGCAAATGTAACTTGCATCAACAATCGATTCAGAAAAAAAAAAACTGAATCGATTTAACCATGTCCATCTGTCCGTCTTTCTGTCCATGTAAATTTGTTTGCAAGCTACTGATGGAATTTTTTGAAATAATTTGATAAAATTTAGTGTAAGGATATGTGTTGATTCAAAGGGCAGCCCCATCGGACCATTTTTAGAATCCCTCTCCATATAAGATTCTATTATAATGGAATTCTTTATATGGCAAAAAATCGAAACTCTTAATATTCTACAATAAAATTAGAGTGAAGAATTGTTAATTAGCTTGGTAATTGACTGTGCCAAATTTGTGCCGGATTGGACCATTTTTGGAACCCCTTCCCATATAATGATTTTTCAGAAAGTGATTTGTATGAGAATGCCTCGCATTTACTAAATTAATTCTAGCATAAATATTGGGATTAAATGTTGTAGGGTATAAAATGGTCGGGCTTGACCGAAAATTTGCACAGTTGCAGTTGGTTTACTGTAAAATTTTGAAAAACTTGACCCATATTTCTTATTCTCGCCAAAAGAAATTCTATAAATATGTGTATAGAGACACAAGATAATCCTTAATAAGAACAAGAACTGTAAGGAGAAGAACTTTCAGGTTTAAAGTAGTGAGTGATAGCGTTGGAACTGCAACTACTGAACCAAGTAAACGTAAAAAAAAAACGAAATAAAATTAAAATTAAAATATCACCAACAACAACGAGTGTAAAGAAGTTAAAAGAAAGTTAAAAGGGATGCGCTCTCTTATACAAAATAAGTACGATAATGCATACATACAGGTGGAAAGCAATTTATATAAATTAGTGCTCACACTTCTTGGATTATGGAATCGAACAAACCCAGCACCACTGACACACATAAATATTCCCATACAACATAACGGATAATTGAGTGGGCGGACGTGTGCATTTTTATGTTCAATTAAGAGAATAACGAATTTAAAACATATGTATACACTCGATGGCATACTTTCTCATCAACGCCACCGTTTTATGGGTTAAAAATAATAAGCTGAAAAATTCGAGCACAGCAAGCATATCATTTATCATCATAATAACAGTGATACTCAAAAAGTCTGTTTCTCAAAAAAAAAAAAAAATAGAAACTACAGATATAAGAAAAAGAAGAGAACATTAATGTATAAAGAGAGAGAAAGAAGAGAAACAGAGGAAAGCTTTTATGCAGCCACTTTGTTAAAATTTTCTCATTTTTCGTTAACTCCTATTTCTGCATTACACGCACAATCCCTGGGTGCTGGAATAAATGCGTTAAATATTCCTGCTGGAATACATATACCCACTCACCTACATATACAGCTCCGTTTCAGCACATGCACTATTGTGTGCTGTTATTTGCTTAACATTAAAATAATATAACATTGTTAAGGGGCAGAAGAAGTATAAATGAATGAATGAAAAATATATTATTATATCCTCCACATAAGATGGGGGTATACTCAGTTTGTCTTTCCGTTTGCAACACTTAAAAGAAGGCTTCAGAGACTTTACAAAGTATATATATTCTTGATCAGCACTAAAAACCGAGTCCATCTAGGCATGTATGTCCGGGTGTCCGTCTGTTCTTGTCACTCTTGTCAAAGTTAAAATTTAGTGGCTGGATATGAGACACACCCACAATCGACAAAAATCGATTTAGCTTAAAACACTTATGTGTGATTATCCCATACATCAATATGACTAAAATTAGACACGCCCAAAATTTACAAAAAAAACTATAATCACCGAAAGACTATACTAGCAAGCTGATACGTAAAACATACATTATGAGAGGGCGTAATATATATATCTGCCACGCCCACTGTTTTTGTTGTGGAGGATGTTTAAAATTTGCCCTAAGCCAAATTTACTTTTCTGACTTGTCAATTATTCATTCGCATGATTATTCTATCCTTCCCTATACCATGAATAAAAACAAAAAATATTTTAATAAAATTTTACACTATTCAACTGAAAAATGTTCAATATAACAGGATATCCTTAATAAATAACTACAAACTGTATTAGAAATATATTGAAAAAAATCTAGTATTGTTACGACATTGGTTGCAAATTGTTTGCTCAGTTCGCTCTACGCGTATGAATATTTTGTTTATGACAAACATAATATATTAGAGTAAATAGCAGAAAGTAACCATTTGGATGAAGAATATTTTCAATTTCAACATTTGGCAAGTGACAGTTGCTTTAAATGAACAAAAACAAAAAAAAAAAAAAAAAAGAACTCAAGTTATTAAAAAAAAAAATTGAAAAATTGCGATTAGCTAAAAAAGAAAACTTTCACTTGCAGATGATTCTTGTTATAAGAAATTTCATTAAATAGGAAACGTGATTTCTTCACATCCATCATCTTAAACTCGAAAAGTTCTTACATTTCATAGAAATATTCGTACGTGTGATAATTCTTATTCTACTTGCATACGATAGAAGTACATATTGTACATAACAATTGATGGAAGAAATGTTATATATTGTTATAAGAAAGATGGTCGATTAGGGAAGAACCTTTTTAGGTAAAAGTTTTAGCAAAAACTTTAGCAAGTATTTCAATTCACCCATAGTTACAGAAGTGGTCTCAGTTACATATTTCTCAATTTTGTCCCAGAAGCGTCATTTTGTTAGTTCTACGCAGCATAAACAACTTTTTTTCTAACCCCACTGTAATTTGGAGAAAGGAATAAAATAATGTTTGAGAAATAATGAATTCTGCGCTGGAAGAAAATACATAAAATATAAATTGAAACCAACAGAACAAAACAAAACAGAACAATTGTTTTAAAATTTTCTTATGGATTTAGGCAGATAAACGTACATATGTAGAATATAATTGGGTCATATGAAGGCAATCTGCTTAGATTACTTCTTTCAGAAATCCCCCAAACCTTTGGTCTCTCTATACAAGATATAAATGCATATGCACATGAAAGGATAATAATACAAAACCACATTACAAAGGTGTCAAAAATACAATGTAGGAAGTACAAGATATATACAACTCTTCCCACCCCACCTTCCAAAAAAAAAAAAAAAAGAACCCATTTGTATATTTACGTAAATCCACTGTTACGGTTGCAATTGTTGCATGGCTGCAGTTGAAGCTGGCAGCTAAACGTACAGTTTAGTATGTGTTGCCCATAATGTAAACATTTGCCGGAATTATAAATTGTGACAGTAAAACTGCTATCTCGATGTGAAATGTCGGCCGCAAAGAATTCACTGCTTATACCACTTTACAGCCAACACCGCAAAGTAATAGAGGTTTTCCGCTATGTTGAGCATCATTATATATAATTTTTTTTTCCCCCATCTTATCTTCTTCTTTCCTCCCCCCTTTACCATTTTACGCTCTAGCGAACATAAGTTTCTATCATTACAGAGATTTTTACAAGTTTAACAAGAGCATTTCAGACAAGGATGTACTTGCACAAAAAAAAAACTATGTAAGACGCGGAGACGGTTTAAAATTCATAATAATAATAGCTTTAGTAAGTAATTTTCTTGTAAAGCAGTTCCGTATTGGAGCACAAAGGTGAATTGTCATCAGGAAAAAATCAGAAATTGCTTAAAAACTTATTTCATTTGCTAAAGAAAGTGAGGTAACTGAAAACCTCTTGGTATATATATATATATATAAGCACCAGATAAACTTCATATTAATGCGTTTAAACAATATGTCAAAGCTTAGTGTCATTGACTTATTATACAATACAAGTTATACGCATTAGACGTTTGATATGCTGTTCCAAAGGAAACACTCTGTAATGGACGAGTACTTAAACTTACGCAGTCACATGTAAGAGCAATGTAACATGTGTCGCTTATGCATTCTAAATATGACACAACAAGTGATGACATATGGCTGTAAACATCGCAGAAGATCCTTGAATAGCATAATATGCGTTATACGTTAGTTAGATGCATTAAGGAAATTTAGGTCAAACTTCTTGACAATGTTATGGAATCGAAAGTGTCTTGTTGATGTGTACAAACCTACATCTAAATATTGTTGACTTTAACCAAATCATGAATATCACTAAATAAAGATTTCTTTTTATAATCTAGAAAGAAACGTAAGTTTTTTGTTTAATGATTTTGAAAAATTAATTCTTATACCCTCCACCGCAGTGATGAAGGTGTACAGAGTGTGTTTGTTACACTTCAGGCTTCAGAGACCCTTATTCTTGACGAGCATTAAACTTTGACTTGATCTGAACATGTTAGTCGATGTGTCCGTCCATTTATGGTTCTCATGGTTACAAATTCTGATATATTGAGTTGAAATTTTACAGTTGCAATGATTATAAGGCCAAATCTTAAATACCCTCCACATGTACATACAAACGGTGGAGCGTGGCAAGTATATGATTACGCCCTCAAATAGTGCATGTATTACATATGAGCTTGCAAGTTTTTTTCTAAATTGTAGGCGAGTGACCACGCCCATTTTTGGCACATTGATGAATACGATAATTGTATATCAAATAACCAGTTAATAGGTAAATTTTTGTGGCAAAATAAATAATTTTTTTCGATTGTGGGCGTGGCTCCTGACCGATTTTGTCCATTTTAAATATTTTAAAGAATCTGTGCACAATTTCAGCTAAATATCTTAAAATTTACAACTGTGAGAATAGACACACGGACATACATGTCTAGATCGATTCAGTTTTTATTGCTGATCAAGAATATATATACTTTGTAGGGTCTCTGATACCTCCTTTTTAGCAACGGCAACGCACTGAGAAACTTAGTATACCCCCATATTATGTGGAGGGTATTAGCCGCAAAATCTGCCTTAAAAATTGATACGTAACTATAGAGGATACATGGCAATATTTGTCTATGTCTGGATGTGGGCCTAAGGTAAAATTTTTAATGCAATATTTTTGAATGATTTAAGCACCATTTTTTACTTAGTAAATGACAAGAACTTTTCTAAAAAAGCAAGAATATTTATATATTTTGCAAAAAATCTTTTCTTTTTGTTCATTTTATTAAAAGTCTAACTCTGTCGCAACGTGACTTCTACTTTATTCCATGAAACTGGTTATTAAAGCTTCATTTTACTTAAATATGTATTATTTATAATTAGCTTTCTAAAACATTCATTCACTTATTTACCTTTAACGACATCTACAAGGTGGAGTGTTGGCGTTTTCGTTGATACGCCAACACCATAACAATACAATGGTGTCATATTAGATGAAACACTTTCACACCCTAACTATGCTCTATTACACTACTTTCTAGAATGTAAGTTTTAATTGGCTGCCCGCCAATGAACAGAGGGTATTAAAGAGGTGATCAAAAGAAGAAGAAAAAAAGAATCATGACAAAACATTTAAAATGCAATAAAGAAGAATAATTTAACGTAACTGTAACTGATACCACTAAACACCATTTTCATTAATTTGATGGCAAAATTCTTCGGTAAAAGAAAAGCGACAAGGCATACAAACATTCGTGCCCTTTTTTGTTATGGCATACATTTAGGAGTCGGCAATATTTTGCAAAATTATTGCCTACCTTTCGCTTTAATTAAACATTTTTCAAGCTTTTTCTTTGAATATTTCATTTGTGACTTTTTTTTAATTTGCACACACTCAGCATTACGTTTTGTAAGATTATTACATGATTATCAACAAAAAAAAAAAAAAAAAAAAACAATTTATATAACCTACAATAAGTTTTTTAATGAAACGTTAAGAGCTTTTCGGTATAAAAGTGTGTCACAAAAATGCATCCATTTCACAACGTTTGACTTTTGTGGGACTTTGCCTACATATAAAGATTATAATTTAATAGAATCAAGTACTGTGGAGTGTGTGTTTGCGTAATTGTGTTCCGTTACAATTTACCTGCCAATGTCAGTGCAATTCAATATGCAGAGAATTCAAGCGTTGTTTACTCATTTACTTTCCAACACTACCACCTTTCTGTGTCATAACACTACATGTACTTAGTACCCCGTTCAGAATCAGTTTCAATTCTGTGAAAATATTTTTTCCCATTTTTAAGGCTAACAGGCCGTAAATGTCACTCATGTGTTTGTATTTTAATGATTTTACCCATAAATAAATAGAATTTATAGCCTGAAGCAATATTTTTGTAATTATATAAATTGCCAACTCTCTCGATATTACAAAGTTAACGAGGTTTTTGAAGAAGAAAAAGATTATAATTTCACAAATTTTGTTTAGGTGAATATTTTATAGATTGAAAGAAAGTTGTAATATTATGAAAATAAACAAGGTTAAGGATTCTTGAGAAAGACATTTGAAGGAAGGGAATAAAAAGAATGAGATGACATAAAACACAAGTAAGAAAACTAAATTTGGCTTAGGCCAAATCTTAAATACCCTCTACATCTACAATGGTAAGCGTGGCAGGCATATGATTACGCCCTCCCATTGGTTATGTCACCTTGTGGAGTACGATTTTTTTATAAACAGTAGGAATGTTTATTAGCCGATCACTTTGATGGATGAGATAACAATAGATATACATGCCAAATTTCAAGTTCATAGGTCAACTTTTGTGATATATATAGATTTTTGTTGATTGTGGGCGTGGTATTTGACCAATTTTGCCCATTTTATTTAATCATCTGCGCGCGGAAATTATAAGTGTCTGTACAAAATTTCAGTTCAATACCTAAAAAGTTACGCCCTTGAGAAGGCCCAAAACAGACGGACATACATATCTACATTGACTCAGATTTTGATGATGATCAAGAATATATATATTGTAGGGTCTCTGACGCTCTTTTATAGGTGTTGCAAATGGAGTGACAAACTTAGTATATCCCCTATTTTATGTGAAGGGTATAAAAATGCGTTTAAGGATAACGCTATGCATATTGATAAGGATAATAATAAGGTTAAAGAAAAACTATAAAGCTATGCAAGCTAAAAATAACCCAAATGAATGTAATTTTCGTTTGAAAAAAAAAAAAGTTTACAATGAGAAAATAATATAAAGTTAATGTTTTTATTGTGTAAATGCAGTAAGGATGTACAAAACGTTAGTTTAGATAATAATGAGGATATTTTTCTTTAGTAAGCATATTTCAATTTAATCCAATTGTAACTAAAACTATTCCACCCAAACGACTGCAGCACTCGATTGCATTTCTTTAAGACTCCCAACCACCATTTTGGAGGTGGGAAATATATTATCTTGACAAAACCTTTTAAGCGCTTTTATATTATTCATTATTTACATGAAATTAAAAATCGATATAACCATGTTCGTCTGCCCAAATACATAAGATATATATTCTAGCAAAGGCAAAACACTGAGATGTCGCTTTTACTTGGCTTTACTAAGTACGTCTTGCTTGTAAGCTGGTATTGGAATTTTTGCAAAATTGTTTTCAAGATGCGCTTACTGAATTACAATTGTGAAAGGTGCAAAGCTTGCGATCTATTGAATTTACAATTGCTGCTCTACATTGTGTAAACTTTAAACATAGATTCCAAAAAAAAAATTATATTATACTAGTCATTCATGTAAAGAAAGCACTAAAAATTTATACTCTGTGCTATATCATTAACAATAATCTCTTCATAAAGAATCTCTCTTGCAAACGCGTATATTTTTACTATGCGTAAACAATGATGCATCATAGTGCAAAGTTTCGAAATGAAATATTATAAAATATAGTTTTAGATAAAGTCTTAATATAGAATTTCTTGTTGACTCAATAGTTATGTATGTATTATTATTATAATGAACGATGAATACTTTTCTCATACAAACAATAATTAACGTTTATGCCATGATATCATAAATATTCTTTTTAATAATTGCCTTCTAATGGCATCATATTATAATTTAATATACTCGTATATATATATATATATACATATACCCATATACTACCTATATATGTAATATATACATTGATGTTGATCAAGAATATATATACTTTGTAGCGTCTCTGACGCCTTCTTCTGGGTCTTGAAAACGGAAGAATAAATTTACTACACCCCCCACTTATGTGAAGATTATAAATAACAATTTACTAAGACTTTTAATGTTGAAAATTATAAAAAACTATAGCATCCTTTTAGGATTAAAAAAAATTAATGAACCTATTGCATACTTACAGGCATACTGTAATATACTTTAAGTAGAAATATATTTCTTTACTTTCAATTTCTTTATAGAAAACAATAACTTTAAACCCTCTTCCCTTTATACATATTTCAGTTCAACAGCATTCATTCCAAGCAACCAATAAGGTATACGTGACTGCCATTTATATTAACAGAAAATAACTCTTCAGTAAGAACAAAATAAAGCTAACCAACAACACCGCCCCCATACCATTACAACAATATCATTAAAAACAGTGCTGCCCAAAGACACTTTAAAACATTCAGTAAAAGAACGTATCGCATAAAATAGCACAAAACCGAAACCACACAATATCATCTAAACTCTTTGGTTGTAAAAAATCTGCAAAGATGAAAAACTTATTAAAGAAATAATTAGCAGAAGAATTTATTCAGAAATTTTTTATAAAATTTAACTAAAAAGTTCTTCTAAATGTATTACCTACACCTAAAAACCTAAACATAGAATCAGGAGAGAGAGAGAGAATATATTTCCTTTCTTTGTGTAATAAATGGATTGATAGCATAGTTTAAACAGTAAAAAAAAAAAAAAAACTAATATGTTGCTGCACAACGATTTATATCACAAAAAACTGTATTTGTTACGTAAAACAAGGCGAAAACGTCGACAGAGTTCTTTACTATCATCCACATACCGATCAAAGTATTTATACCTTCATCAACATGATAAGCAAACGAAGGAGGACTACAAATGCAGTCAAGCATTATGGTACCCGCAGCAAACAGCATACCACAGTCAGAGGAAGCAGCAACAGCAACAGCAACATTCAAGGAGGTTGTTTTATCTAAACTATAAGACTTGTAGTAATTTAACAGCTAACAAGGCATACAGCTTAACGACTCAATATCAGCAACGAGCACATAGAAAACATCAGCAATACAACCAACAACAACAACAACAACAACAACAACACAACCACCACCGCCAGCATCCAGAACAGAAGCAGTTCAATTATTCACAACACGAAGAGAAGTACAATTTAAGACTGGGTTTACTGGGTAAACGGTACTTGCGAAGGAAACGAAAAAGAAAATCATTCGTTATGTTACGCCGACAACGAACGCATTCAATGGTAGCAATAAAATACCAGCAGCGGCAACGGCAAAGGCAGAGGCATTCAATGCTGCAGCTTTCATCATCAATAAAAGCAGCAATAACAACAACAATAACATCTCAAGAGTTATTAAGTAAACAACAACAATGGCAACATCATCCACACCATCAAGACAAATATTTGCAAACAAAACAAAAGTCACAGCAGCAACAGCCGCTATCAACCGAACAAACATACCAATCCAAGCCGAAAACCAGTTTAATATTAAATTTTCATCAAAGACTTAACAACAGTATTATCATGTTTAATTTAATTTCACTCTACGCATACGATACGTTCACACAACGAGTCGCACAATATTATAACAACTCTAGAAACATTGTTGCTACCGCATTTTTAACAACCACAAAGCATCTGCTGATGTATGTACAGTGGGTGGCTATTACAACAATAAAAACATTAAAAGCAACAGCAGTAGCAGCAACAACAACAACAACAACAACACTGTCAAATCCTTTGTTACAACAGCTGTTACCAGAATATTTGCAAAAGCATAATAAAAATAAATATATGCAAGAACAGCAACAACAACAACAACAACAGCTGTCATCTACATTTTATTGTTGCTCATCCATATTTAATAACAATGATAATATGGACAATAGCAGTAACAGTAATAATAACATTCATAGTAGCAGTTATCGGCAACATACGTCGCATTATCATCTGCAACAACATCAACAACGTAAACTACAATTGACAACAAAAGGACTTAATAAATACTCATGGATAATTTTATTAATATATTGGAATTTATCTGCGGAAGGTAAGTGTACAAAAAAGAAAAAAAAATTATGCTGTAATAATCTCCTTTCAACTGTAAATGTGAACTTTTTTCTTTAAATGAAAATTATTACGATAACTTTAATTATTTAAATATTTATTTATATAAAGCAACAATAGGTACGAAAAAGATAATCAGCAAATTTAATAATAGAACAACTTTAACAGTTAAATGATTAAATTAAGAACTGACGTTAAGCACTCTTAATAATATGTGTAGTTATCACTATTACTGACCAAATAAAATCTATTTAGATCTTGGGCCAATTGTTAGATAGAATGCCATGAGGTTCGGTATTCTCCAGTTTTGTACAACAAGTGTTTACGGAGCATTACTATCCTAGATGGAGCATTACTAAATGACCAACTTGACTAAGCAATCGCAAGCACTGAACTTTTATACAACAAACTATATGAACCTTTTGATTTACCCTGAATCGAAACTCGTCCTGAACGCTTACAGTTTCAAAGACCTCGCGGAGAACTCTCGTTATATGGTGGAAACTTTGTCAATCGAGAGAAAACATTGCTGCTATATTTTTCAAGTTTGTGTACCATCTAAAACAACAAACTTTCATATATTGCTTCTCGGCATATCTTGCAAAAAACTTCGGCTACCCGAGCCGTATCGTACACATAAAGCCCTCAAATTCTTTTATTTCATACCCAAGAATGGTATTCACGAAAATCCACCATTTTGTGGCCTCTGTTATATTTGATTTTGGAATAATGATATTCAACTCATCGCACTCTACCTATCAAGCTCTTTATTCATTTTGATAAATATTTACCAAAAATATTAGATTGAGAAAAAATCACAAATTTGCCATTTTTTTGCCGTCTGACATGTTTTATTTTTAATATTACATTGTACACGTATAATTTATTACTATAAATTATTACTAACTGGCGGTTAGATAACGTGATCTATGGCTAGACATTAAAGATACCATTCACTTCATAAATATGCATTTTAAAAATCATAAAATATTTTATAATCGCTTGCATATGCAGGTACATGCATCATCTATTTAATAAATGTGAAAAAAAAAAATACTTCATGAACTTTAGAATTTAAAGCTGTAAATGACCCCACACTCAGAAACACTCAGAGGAGCAATTAATGTGTGTAGCCAACATAATATATTGCAATGAAAATATTAGGGTTGTTGAAACCACCCTCATGGACAGCAATACTTTTAATTGACACCACGACACTATTTTTCGTATGCGGCATGAACCGTTTAGACGAGTTCGTGGTTGACCACTTCTGTGGTTTACTGCAATAACAGAAAGGTTTAAAACTATTTTAAGAGAATTGGTTATTATGAAAAGGAACCCAAGTCCGATTTTTCAATTAATCGATTTAACTTTATTATTAAATGTATTTCTTCATGATTTGTCAAATATTTGAGATATATTAGAAAAGTGAACTTGTGCCACTTTCAAAATAATTTAGTCAAGTGTGTTTGAATCACATTTAATGTTTAGTGTATGGAAATTCTAAATCCATCCCCTATATATACAAGTATATACATACATATATACATATATATATAATATATGATAATAAGCCAAGCACTGATATGTGCCATAATAATGATTGTCAATAAATTTGTAATGAGCATTGCTGTACGTGTAAGTATTGTTACTGACACACATGTACATTATATATATGTATATAGATTATAACTCTAAAGTGGCCGCTTAGTGAAATCCTGACATACATACACTCGTACCAATGTAAGGAAGGAGAGAGTTTGTACACAAAATAATCATATTGTCCCTTCCCCTATACGTGCAATGCTTTGATAATTATACTCTGGGTGTTTGCTAAGAAGGTGGAGGGCGGGGGCGTTCAGTACGCAAGAATAAACAATTGTAAATTATGATTGAGAGAATGTCGTCGCATTGGGATGGGTATGATGGCATGATGCCATACAACCCAATATCATAAATTATACTGTCAACTGTATAACGAATGGACGTGCACACATGTCTGTACATTTATTCATACATAATGCTTTTGTAGCAAATCAAACTGTTACAGTAAAATGGTTAATTGTAATAACAACAATAACAATAACAATAACAATAAAACATGAAACATGGACAGGATACAATTGGTAGAGAGACCATTTAAAAGACCGACTATTTTTGAAATTGAAATTAAGTCCAACATGTGTGTCAAGATTCAAAATTCAAATTAAAATTTGACTCAAGTGAAATCTTCAATACCCTTCACATCTACTTATATACAAAAACTGTGCGCATGGCAGCTGCCTAAGATAATGTTGAAAATATAAATCTTTAGAGACCTTTAGAGATCTGTTTATTATTCAACCGCGTCCAATTTTTAGCATGTACTAAATACATGTACGAAACTTCAACATTCTAGGACAATGTTTGAGGCAGATAATAATATTTTTCTTAATGGTAGGCGTGGCATTTGACCAATTTAAATAGCAATCGCAAAAAAGTTATGAGTTATTAAAAGTGTGAACAATGTATAGCAACAATAGCAACACGGACGCATAGATGGACATTATTCACAATCACAAAATGAATGCTGAATGAATGAATGGGTGTTGCTAACAAAATGATAACCTTCCTTGCTTCTTATGAGAAAGTTTTTTTAAGTTGAAATCAAATTTTCCCAAAAAATCAAAAAATTAATCAATCTAGACATATTTGTCCAAGTGTCCGTGTGTCTGTCTGTTTATGGCATACTCACGAGTGTAAATTTTGAGATATTCAGCTGACATTTTGTACAGACATTTTCAGTTTCTGCATGCAGATCGCCATTTAAATTTATTATTTATTTATTTTTTTTTATTTTTTAAACGTTTCCCTAACAGCTGTTGATTCTTTTTCTCTGCGTTGCTTTGATTATTTTTATTTATATGTTTATGTTATTACAATCTTAATAAAATATATATATTTGCACATAAAAATATATTTCTTTGATTTATTAAGTACATAAAATAAAATATACCAGCGTATTGAAGGTTTTTTTTATCGTTTTTTTTTTTTTGTACTCTCAAACATTTTACGATGCCTGGCAGCCGTAGACACTTTTAAGTGGATGGCACGTGGTTATGGTTATAAGTACACTTCAACTTGTTGTTGTTGCTATTGTTGTAAATGTCACTTTTATCTATTTGTTATAACTACAAAAAAAAAAAAAAAAAATTGCATCACATAAGTGCTGTGGTAGATACACACAGATACATAACTACATCAAAGTGACAATATGTTACATGACAGCTAGCTCGACGGGTATCTTGCGTTTATATTCTACAACATACACTATATATATATAGATGGTTTTAATATGTTTCCTATGCTTCTGCCTGTTTCGTGGCGTCTTCTTTTTCTGCTTCCCGAGTTCATGAATAATATAGTGTGTGGTGTGTTATACGCGCACTGGTGGTTTAAAATATATCGTTACATAAATATTGCAGTATGTGTAAAGATTAAGTGCAGAGATTATGACAATAAGTGGTTAAGAGTTTTTCTTTTCTCACTTCAACTTTCTTCTGTTTGTACTGTTTGTGGTTTACGGCTTAGAGGGATTGTTTATTGTCGTTTTTTTCTTACTTGAAGATATAAATGTTTTTTTTTGTTTTTTTTTATACCTCATAAATGTTTATAAATGTATGACAAAAATTCACAAAAATTGGTGGGACAAAATTAAACTAAACTTAATTAATTGAACACAATTTTACATGGACAGACAGACGGTAAAAACGTACATGGTTAAATCAATTCAAATTTTGATTCTGGATCGATCGCTTTAATTGAATACCCAGCGTAGGGCATTTGTCGTTTAGGAGTTACAAACATTAGCACAAACTTAATATACCCATTGTCACAAGTGGTGCAGGGTATAAATTAAAATTAAAAATGTTTGCATATTATTTACTTGACCTAAAAATGATTGTAAATATTAAAAGTTTGTTTCAAATCGAACCATTCCTAGAACATCTCTGTGTATAAAATTTTTTTCTCAAAGTGACTTTTATGACAACGACTAGAATTACAGCATAAATTGTGAAAGTACTTGACATCATCATTACTGGACGATTGGAATTTATTTAGATCTATGGCTGGTACAAAAAACTTGTTCCCTGGAATTTCGGTTTCCCGCCGTACATCCGATATGACTATGGCAGTAAATGTAGGGTATTATATAAAACTAGTTTGAACTCAAACCACCGATTTGTTTTCTATATAAATATCATATATAGCACGAACTTTTCCAACTCATCTATAACTGTTGATTCACACTTGAACTTTCTATTATTTATTTTTTAGTTAATTAACCATTATATAATATAATTAATAAGTGATTCAAAGATGGAAAAAGAAAGACCGAGTTTGCCCATCTTAGCGAGCTGCGTACAAAAACTAAAAGTTTCTGTACAAAATGTCAATTCAATATCTTAAAATTTACGCCCGTGAGAATGTCAACAATAGACGGACACATGTCTAGATCGTCTAAGTTTTTCATGCTGATCAAGAATATAAATATATATTGTAAAGTCTCTGAGGCCTCCTTGTAGGTGTTGCAAACGGAATGACAAACTTAGTATAATCTCCATCTTTTATGGAGGGTATAAAAATAGATGACACATTATAAGAAGTGAATAATAAATAGATAAATGTTTAAATATAGCAGAAACTAAACACAGCAATCTTACATTCTCTAAAATATCTTATAACATAACATTAGGCTGGCAACTATTCAAGATTTATTATAATGCTTTAAGGATAATTTGTTATATATTAAACGCTTTATTTTAATATTTTTATTACTATCAATAAAATAATTGGTTTATTGACTTTAATAAAATCTTGCTTTAAATGAATTTTTCGAAAATTCAATTAAAACCAATCGTATTTTTATGTAGAAGTATATTAAATAACATATTGGCCCTGTATTTACCATATTGCTTTTTTGCCTGCCCTCTTCTATTCCCCAGCTACAACATGTCTGCCACTGCTACTCCTATTACTTTGCATTACATGAAAGAGTATTATTGTATTTTATGCTTAATAAATTGAAAGCAATTTATATGTATGTAGTTTCTATTTAGTGGTATTATTCTCTCTTTTTTCCATTACGTAAACTTCTTTGATAAAAATTCAAATTCAAATTCAAATTCTAATTCTAATTCATCTAAGTAATTGATATTCTATTGAATTTTTGCTCCATGTATGTACATATACTTATAATATAAATTGAAATGATAAAGGTTATAAAATGTCATTTTCAATTTTTTTTTTATATCTTACAAAAATTATAATAACTTTAAGCTCTGTCTTAGTTGGAATTGATTCAAGAAATGCTTTACTCAAGTGTTTCTCCTATATTGTTTCACACAATATTTTAATTTCTTCAACACTTGGTACTAAAAGCCTTAATAGGCTCAAACAAGAAGCATTCCAAGAAAAAATATAAAGCAAAAAATTATGAAATTTTTCTACACTGAAGCCAAAGGAAATGTGTGACTGTATCTCTGTAGGCATAAATGTATGATGTATATATGAACAGCAAAGTTCATGACAAAGGCAAGTTACAAATGCAACTACCAAAGGACGAAACGTAAGAATTCCAGACACTAAGAAAATCAATATAAAACTGCAGTAAAAGTTGTTTATAGCAGTACATCGTATGTACAAATCCCTTTTTAAAAGACTTTAAATTTTCTTGAATTGAAAATGATGTTTTCGATTACAGCAGAATATTGTTGCAATTATGTATCTTATCGTAATCAATCTTCAATATTATCTTAATTTTACAAATTTTTGGTTTTTTTATACCCGCCAGCTGTTACTTTGTTTATAATGTCCAAGCGGAAACATCAGACATCCCACAAACTATATTGATCAGTATCAAAATCTGAATCGATCTAGACATGTCCGTTCTATTTATCCTGTTTATTGTTAGTACTCTCACAGTCATATATTTTGAGCCTTGGACAAAATCAGTGCAGTCGGTAAAAACTTATATATATATAAAGATATATATATATAAAGAGCATGTTCTTAAAGTACCTGGCGCGCTTACAGATTGTATATATAGTAGATGTGGAGAATATTTACGATTTGATTTTAGCCAAAATTATTTTTTTTTTTTTTTTTTACTTGTTAGCCTTAATCTTTTGCATTGCAATTTAAAACAAAACCAATTGATTTAAATATTTATGCAGGCAGGGTATTGGATTAATTTCTAACCTTTTTATACCCTCTACATATAATATGGAGATTCAGTTTGTCATTCCGTAAAGACATAAGAACATAAGAATAAAAGGACATAAGGAAATCAAAACATAAGGACATAAAGACATAAGGACATAAGGACATAAGGACATAAGGAAATAAGGACGTAAAGACATTAGGAAATAAGGACATAAGGACATAAAGACATAAGGACATAAGGACATAAGGACATTAGGACATAAGGACATAAGGACATTAGGACATAAGGACATAAGGACATAAGGACATAATAAAATAATAATTTAAGGACATAAGAATTTATGCGATAACCTACGAAATGAGAACGTAAAGACATATGGACTTTAAGATTTATGGACATAAGGACACACTACGTTGGAGCTTACTTTCCTTTACTTATTTCCCTTTAGATGGTAGGTATAAAAAACATTACAGATACAAATACTCATTGATATTCTTTGCATATAATTTTCGGCACTTAAGTAATTCTTTTTTCCTTTCTTCTATGGTACTTATAGTTTATTCATTAATTTCTTCAACATTCTGTCCACTTTCATTGCATCCTCATCATAATCGTTATAATAATGATGATGATGATGATGATGATGATGGAGCTGGTGTCGCTTTTGGAAAGATTTTCACTTAAACTTATAGAATAATAACGAACGTAGAAGAGGAAGAAGAATTCAAAAAAGAAAAAAAAATAATGCCATATTAACATAATTATATGAAAATGCTGAACAGTGTAAGTGGTGTGTGCTTTTAATGCTTTAAAGCTGTCCGACATGTCCGTATAATAGTAGCAATAAAACTGGCGACAAGTATTTTAAATAAAATACAAGATTTACATATTTTACCGCACCATACACAGCATTGTAACGATGAGTTGCATGTAACGGACGTTTCCTATTTCTATAAAAATAAATGGATTATGTGCGCACAGAAAAGAGGAAAATAAAAACATAAAGCAGCCATTTTAACAAAAGCGTTATACAATGTTATACAATATACCCTGATATTGAACGAATAAATTTTTATCTACATAATCTTGAGAGAAAGGTCAATTTTATGGTATTAAGACTCACAGACTTTTTCACTTTAATATAAAAAATATTTATATGCTACGTGCACGCACACTTGTCTGCCAGAATAGTATCCTTTATGCTAACAACTGTTGCCACCCGGTCGGTCAATAGTTATGATGACTGCATTGACATATGCTCTTAAGTGTCCACTATGGATGACTTTGCATAACTGACGGAATTTTTTTTTTTATTTTTCTTTATCGTAGTACAGAGAACGATACTTACGAATAAGCAGTAATATAAAAGTTAAAGAATATTGAAACGTACCCTCTGCAGTGCAGAAAACTCTTAAGAACAATTTAACAAAGTAACATGGTTTCTAAAATATATTCTTAGCCCTTGCTCCATTTGGTGGGTACTGTACCAAAAAAGAAGAAAAAAGAAAAAAATACATTATTTTGATTGCTTTAGGTTTCGTTTCTCTTTTACCCTCTAAAAATTATATATATATATATATATGTGTGTATCTAAACATTTATTCAAGCGAACACGTAAATATTTGTTGTAATGTCAAACCAAAATGAAGTGACATGAGAAAAAAAAACTTGAAATTTGATTAGCGTATTGAGTGCACACATGCATGCATACATACATATACATCCTGTTCTCAATATTATGTAAACTGTTTTGTTGCCCCTAAGCGGCAAGAGTTTTCAACGAATGCTGCTGCTGCTGCTGCTGCTGCTGTTCCTATTGTTGCTGCTACATACAATTTGACAATAACCATGACGAATAGCAACAAAACAATAACATTTCAAAAATAAAAGGTAAAAAGTCATGTTGGTACGAGCACGTAATAACATTTTCGTAGGAAAATATGTATACAACCACACACACACACACACACACACACACACACACACACACACACATGGCACGCACTATACCCCAACAACATAAAACAATTGCACTTACAATGTACATAATATAGCTTTTCTTATTATTGTTACCAACGTCGTATACAGCAGCGATGACAGTAACAGCAGAAGTAGTAGTAAAAGTCATCATATTAACAAAAAGCAAGACAAAAACTTAAGTAAGCTCTTGAATACCCTCCGTTCAACTTCTTATACCAACAGTGGGTGTGGCAGGTACTTTAGCACTCTATTCAACAGTAAAATATATGAAATACGCATCAACTTCCACGTCGGATTATGCAGTGAAAAGGGTTTTTTTTTTTGGTAAATTGTAAGCGTTTCTGCTTTTTGTATAACGCCCATCGATAAATAGTTGAACTGTTAATATGTACACAGAATTTTAACTTTGTCTAATAGATAGATATTCGTCAGAAATCTTTAGTAAAAGGCGAAAGATTTAATCGACAAGTTGAAGAGAAGTCAGAAGAAGGAGGAGCACTATTCCTAGTGCGCCTTCTTTTTTTTTTTTATAATTGTACACAAACTTGTTTTCTGTATAAATTTTAATTATAACTACATAAACAAATAAATATTCGGAAATTGTGGGCGTGGCTCTTAACCGATTTTCAATAATTCCAATGCTCAGCAGTTGCTAAGAAAAAATTCATCTTCAACTCAATATTTGTATTTTTGCTACAGTTAGAGAGTGTCAGATACACAATAGACGGACGGACATGGCTAAAACATTTCAAACTATATAAATTTTTCTTCATATTTCACACGAAACAACAAACTTAGTATACCACCCATCTTATGTGGAACGTATAAAAACAAAAGAACAATTTTTTTTTGAAAAACTTCATATACTTACTTGCTGTATGCGTACTAGATAGATGTATGATTGTAATAGCCATTGTGTGAAAAGTTCGCAGGAGGTCTTTAGCACACACATGCACACACATTTACGCAGTCATAGCGCGTCTTTGTTTTTTAGTACATGGATTTATTGTATTGCTTTTTACTGTGGAGCAACCAACCGAAAACAAAGTTCACATAAAATCATCTTTTATTATATCTTTTCCAATATTCGTAGAATTAAATATCTTAATGTCTTAACGTCTTAATGTCGTTACTGTTATCGTTATCGCTTTCGATATCATTATCGTTATCGTTCGATATATAAGCGAATGCTAATCATGTTTTGATTTATTTTAATTCTGTATTCTGTATTTTTGAAAATCCCTCGGAATTGAGAATTTTTTAAATATATAGTTAGTTAGTTGGTTCTTAGTGAATAATCATTTTTTATAGTGAAAGCTTTTAAAGACAATATGCCGCCACATGGTCTTCCGTCTTTTTGCCATTGTTTGACCAGATCTTGATATAAGGAGGTATGCCTCCTTATATATAAAACATAAGAGTTAATCTAATGTCATATCAGATTGTTCATGAAATTTTTTCATTATAAAAAAAAAAATGATTCGATCGGATCAAAATTTTGCACATCCCATTTTTGTCTAAAAATATTAAAAATTGCGATTTTTTGCATTAAAAAGTCTTCAACAATAGGTTTTTATATGAGTAAGGGTTTTAAAAAACCATTTTTAATGTGGTTCTTCTTTGCGCCTATATATGTTCTCTTACCAAATTTCTTCGAAACATCTCAAAAGATGTGACTTAAGTACAATTTTACATGGACAGTTGGACGCAAAAACGAACATGGTTAAGTCGATTAAGTTTTTGATTCTGAATCGTTCAGTATAAGTAAAGGTGAGGGGTGTGCTGTTTAGGACAAACTTTACATATCCTTTGCCACAAGTGCGGGTAGGGTATAAAAATAATGAAAACATGCATCAAAAACTTTTTGTTTAATTTGGACATACACACAATGAAAGAGGAAGTTTGCACTTTATGAGGGCAGTTAACAAACATGTAACGTATAACGTATAAGAATTTTTTTTTTCGTTTATTTTGCGAAAACTTTACAAATATTATACGTTTACAAAGACTATAGAGAGATTTCTATCATACACATGAAATCTTTCATTTCATCAAGAAATACATTGTTAGAGGAATTTAATTGTAAATACATTGCTATGTTTAATTCATTAGATTCTTTCCATTTTATGTTATGTTTTGTGTTGTTTGATTTATTCATATGTTATGTTCCTGTTCTTGTTCCTTTTCATTTGTATATAATTAATGAAATGTTTGCCAAATGAAAAGGATCACTTTTTACCCACCCCGCACATAAAAAACCATACAAAAATCTTCAACAGCTGGCATTATGTAGTTGTGGTATGGTGGTTAAGTAAGTGTGCAAGCATGCAAAATACTATATATAGAAACCACAAAGCGAATAGAAAAGAGTATGATAATTATATATAAAATGCTTTATATACCTTAAAAGGGAATTTTTAAAGTGTACAAAAAGTGTTATTGCCTATGTTGAAGAGTGTTAAAACGAAACCATTTTTTGTAGCATATTTTGAAGCCGGAAACTTAAATACTATATATGATTCTAAGGTAACTTTTATATGAAAAGTAAAAAGCCTTTTTAATAGAAAAACTTGACACCTGTTATTATGTATGGAGGTGTACAAATTTAAAAGGCATTTTAACCCAAATTTCCCTGTCATTCATATGGCAACTTGTCATTAAGTAATATTTTACAAACACACGTATTTAATTCCGTACATGACTGAATGAGAAGTTAATATTATATTAAATACGAGTAGCTTGTCAGGAACACGTTTTTTCTTATGGTGCAATTCTTCGTTCTTAACTTTTTTTGTTTGTTGCTTTTTTTTTTGTTTGTTAAATTGGAGGATATGTATTAAAACAATAAAGCTTTTGACAAGTTTTGACAGCGTTAACAGCACCTTCATATTGTAACAACAAGTGGCAACACTTGCTACACATGCATTGCAGAGAAAGAAAAATGCATGATATGATAATATGTTGCTATTGAACGTAACAATTTATTGAAATGTTGTAAGTTTTCAAATGACATGTTTTGTCCCCTCCTTTTCTAATCATTCTACATACATGTACATTATGTAAAATTTTTTAACAATTTCCTTTCTTTACAGTTTGCTTGGCAGGTTACAATGAAAAGAGACTGTTACACGATCTATTAGATACTTATAATACATTGGAGCGGCCGGTTTTGAATGAATCGGATCCCTTACAATTAAGTTTCGGTTTAACTCTGATGCAAATTATCGATGTGGTAAGTTTTTATTATAACTGAACTTAAAAAAAAAAAAAAAATCATATTTTATCCAATTTCTTGTATAAATAAACCAAAAAAAAAAAAAAAATCACTAAAAATCATTCAAACAAAATGTTTTTTTTTTTATTCATGTAAAAGTTTTACAAAACTTTTACTTTGACGTCATAATATAACAAACATTTGATGGCTGCTTGCTGAACAAGTGCAATAAGACATGAAAGTAATGCATGCAAAACCCAAAGCAATAAATGAAATGGCACAGCTAGAGTCTTAAATTTGGCCCCCAGTCACTTAGTCATGATGTTTTGTAAGGCATACAAGTGTAACGTAGCATATAATATATATAATACATGTGTATAGGAAACATTTAAATGCCTACCCGAGACTTTTGATGCAAACTGATGGGCTGCACTTTAGTTTTTGTTCCCCCAGTCATTTCCAGTTTGTAAGTAATAAGTTGAGTGTCTGCCTATATGCTGGATATGTAACCTCAATTCATAATAAATTATACAACCTAAATAATATACTGAATGAAAAATTGTATCTATATAAATACAGTAAGAGCAAAAAGTCAATGACCTAGGGAACAGATATTCTGATTTTTATTACTTTACCACATGTATATATTTAAACTCTATCACCACATGTGGTGTAGTGTACTCCTATACGGCAAATGCTACACCCATCTTCAATTATATACATTCATTTAACCATGTCCGAAATTTGTGTGCAAGCTACAGGTCGCTTTTCCATATAATCGCATATCACGAAGTAACTTGACCCACTATAACATATTTACAGTTATTTTTAAACTATGGTTAAAATTACTTGATCAGTTAGACTCTTCTTACAATTTGTATTATTATTTAGTACTAAAAATTAGTGTTTCTGTAGATAAATGTTGCAAAAAATATTTCAGATTCCATACATAATTGTTTCAACTTAAAAAAAGTATTGTGCAGGGACGATTTTACCCACTCAGAATACGAAAATTGTTCAGACCAAATGTAAGCTCAATATCTCAAGTTTTGCGAGTGGAAAGACAAATTCACACAGACAGACATACAGTCTTAATAGACTCGGGTACAGATGCTGAGTAAAATTATATGATATACACTTTTAGTATCTCTGACCACATCCTTTCGGTTGTATTTATTAACGTACTAAACTTCAGCTTCATAGCTTCATTTTTGTGGCAAATAAATAAATTTAATATCTATACACTTTGTTTTTTAATATTGTTGATTACATATGTGAAAAAAATTCCTTTTCAGTACGCATTGCCATTGTTGTCAGATTTTTGAAAAAGAATAAAATAGTTTTTTGTCAGGCAAATAAAATTTTCGTTAACAACTTCAAAATTTTCAATATAAAATTTTCGTTCAAATAAAAAATATAAAACTAAATTAGAAAATGTAGAATAAAGTTAGATCTGTTTTTTGCAATTTACAAAATATCTCAACATTTGTACAAATTTTTATAATTTATATATTAAGAATAAAACATTCGTTAAGGGCATTATTGTTTTACCGGCCAAAAGCGCAAATAATTGTATGGATTCAATGCGGCATGTCAGGTAATACTGTGACAAGACATATATGCAAAAATCCACCAGCTTATTATCCATGAAGTGCGAGGCTCCATTGCTGATGTTACGCCAGAACCTCCAATATCCACTAAAGCTCCCAAGATCCCGGCTGCTGCAGTTAAAAAATGTGCTCTAGCAGCATCCCATCGACTAAAGCCTGAACGCAAAAGTATAGCAAAGTCTCCCACTTCATGGGCACTCTCATGGTGTAATATGGCAAGTGCCGCTAAAATGCCGCGGCGAAATGAAACTAAAAAGGAACCAGCCACCCCAAGACCATGCGTAAAATTATCAATAGAGTTAGCCATCAAGTTCAAATAGCCTGCCACTTTTTTTGGCTGTTCTTTAAGTTTTTTTGCTTTCGCATAAGTAGCATCCGTTCGGTACATCTTCAATATCACAGGACTCTGCCAGTACAACTATGAGGCGTTTAGCCTTCTACTAGCTTGCCACCTGTTTTACGCAGCAAACAATTGGCTATTCCTATGCACTTGGGTTATGGATTCCCCTCGTATGCATTTGTATAACCGGAGAAGATTTTCTCAACTATTGTAAATATTAAAATACCAGCAAGCACCCATAGACTACTGCAAGCGTCTGGCAATAAATGCAAAAACACATCACCTAGTAAGCCGCCAACAGCAAAATTGAGTAAGACTCTTAAAAATATCGATTCACCATCCATGTAGCCATCCTTCTCTAATTTGTCATCTGTGAGTATTATGGCAAACGGTAGAATTCCACTCAGACCAAAGCCCAACACAGAAAGTATCCACAGCGTGTATTCGAAACTTTTAAAATATTCTGGTACGCATTCAGCTTCAATATGATTATATATGGTTTTGAAATGCTCGTCGAAAAATGCACTCCTTACATTCATGATGTCACCAAATCGATTATATTTTGATAAAAATATATCACAATGGTTTCAGAGGATTGATTGGTTTCGGTTTATGTTCTGCACATTTACACAATGCCGAAGAGGATTTAACAAACAAGAAGCAATACTGGATTTTAAAACATTACCGCCAACAATTTAATTTATTGGAATATTTTTATATTTTGTGCATGTAAAAAATGTCTTTCGTGTTAATTCGAGCGATGTCAATAATTTTGAAGCATGTATTTTATTGCGGTACAGTGGAGAAGTGGTTTTTTATCGTGCCGACATCTTATCTTGAGTTCCCTATTAACTATTTTATATGGATCAGTAACCAACTAAGACTACAATCAAAAGTTTTAAACCTGTCCATTGTATAATTACACTATTTTTTTTTTTTTAAACTTATAAGATCTGAGGGAATGAATGAAATTGTTCAAATGCTTAAAGTGTCATTATTTTGTATCATTAATATATATTAAATATAGAAATTCTTTTGAATCCATTTCGTAGAGTCTCGCATTTTTTATATATCTTGCAATTCTTAAATGAAATTTTTTAGTAGAATGGTCGTTGATAAATAAGTTATTTAGATAAAGTTTATAAACGAAAGTTGTGATATTTCATGCACTAGCTGGAACGCGACATATTAACTGTTTCAGGTATAAATGATTTTTGTCGATTGTGGGCGTAGATCTGGAGTGAATTTGCTCAATTTAAGTAGAAATCCGCATGCAGGATTTGTACAAAATTTCAGTTGAATATTTCAAAATTTAAGATTGCCAACAGCAGACAGATGCTCAGGCGGACATGTACATTTAAATCGTCTCAGATTTTGATGTTAATCAGAAATATATAGGAGAGTATGAAAATTAATTTTCAAATATTAAAAATTTCCACTCAAATATGTTAAAGTTGTAAACTGTAGCTTCTGCTTATATGTGCATACTTGGTCTACCCAATAAATTGTGACCACCCGTATATATATTATTTGTACATATACAAAAATTGTGAAATGGGTTAAATCAACAAAAGGGGGACAGACAGTAACACTACCCTCTCCGTTCTTCTACCCCACAGTCACATGATATATGGTATCAAGCAATAAACAGAATACGCCACAGATGAAAATATTATTATATACTTGAAACCACATCAACCAGAGCACTATGTACTCGTGTGTGTATATTGCGCTATCTTTCTTGCATACAGCACATCCATCAACTTAAAATCTACTGATACATATGGCGTAACACATACATAATGTACGATGATAGAAAAGAAGTATGAAAAAAAAAAAACAAACTGTAACTGATATTATGAAAGAATCATACATTCCTTTACAGCGTATACAGCATGGCATGCATGTCTTAATGTGTTTCATAGGCTTGTCCTGACATTATAATAAATGTTGTTGTATGGTGTGTGTTGGCAAAGTATTTGAATTTAATGAAAATCAACAGGAACACAAAAACAAAAAGGATACGAAACAAAGCAAGCAAAAATGTGTCAGTTGTACGTATGTTGCTAAATACATAAAAGAATGTAAAGGAGTGGAAAAGAAAAGAAGAGAAAGAAAGAAGAAAATAGAGCAAAAATGGTTTCAACATAATGTGTGACAACATCTATCAATACACACATACAACAAATACAGGAAGTATGATTGCAAATGAGCAGCAACACAAAAAACAAGAATTCCTTTAAAAGCTTCTTTTTAGTTGAAAATTGAAAAGACTTAAGTCAAATAAATACAGACAAGGCAAATAGTGTCAACCAACACAATCAATGATTTGTCTCTTATTCTTATTCACTTTTTTTAGTTATTTTTTTTTTTTTCTAATTCTTACTCTTACTCTCTACTTAATATTGTTATTTTTTGTTAAAACTTTCTTACATTCTTCATTAGTTATGCTGAATTCGTGAGTTTGCTCTTTTTCTTACAACCAACATTTAGCGCGTTGCAAAATCTAAAATATGAAATATTTACAAAACATGACACAACATGGTTTTAGTAACACACACACACACATACACACACATCCAAACTCTTTCCCACTAAAGCAAACTTTTTGCTACATATAGATTTTCAAAATCTATTTATCTGTGTATGTGCGTATATAAATATTTTAGTTAGCAAGAACTCGATGATCAGATGTTATTTTGTTTAAAAACTTTTTAGGTGAAAAGTTGGCATATAAAATGCGTGAGTGGAATATTCGTAGTGCAGCTTAAACACATACGTCCACTATATATACCGTTTACTTTTATATAAAGTACATAAGATATGTACAATAATTAAATTTTCTCGTTCAAGTCAATGGCTCATTAACCTAAGGCACCAAACTTTCCTAAAGAGCACTTGCATCGATTATGTCCATTTTAAATATCAACCTGCGTGCAAAAACCAAGTCTTGAATGTTTACACAGACGTATCACAAAAAAACTCAAATGAATTCTTTATGTTTATGTACAAAATGGCATCTAAATATGTCAAAATTTGCCCCCATCAGAATGCCAACAGACGGACATAGGAACACACACTCAGCTTTTAATGCTGCTGAACGAAATGACAAAATTATTATACCATCCATCCCTTATTATATTATATGGAGGGTATAAAAGTTTAGAATCCATAATTGCACTCAACGTTAAGTCCATAAAATGCCAACATAACTTAAGGCATTTCTTGTCATATTCTTCCTTACAAATTAATCGCGTTTTACATTTACTTGCTTACTTAAGCTTGAACTAATAAAAATATTTAATGTTTATATAGGAAAAAATATAAACATTTTCATTTACCAAAGACAAACAATTATCATGTGGGATAGAATACATTATTATACTTTACATTTATTGTTTATTTTGTAAATGTTTCTACTCTACTGTAACTAACTAATAATGAAAGAGCAAATAATAATAGATGACAACGGTAAACATCTGAAATTATGTTTTAAAATTATGATAGATTTGATTGTGAAAAGTATGCTTCAAAAAATTTCCCCTACAATATTTATTTTTCACTCATATGAATATTTCATGTGTTTTACGTGTTAATTTTTTTGTTTTGTTGTTGTTACTTTTTTTTTTTTTTTGGTTCTGTTCTTTCTTGTTTTATGTGAAACCATAAATTTTGCAGATTTATGTATTTTGGAATTATGTGTGTTTGTGTGTTTGTGTGTGTTGTTTTTCTCTTCTTTTGTTGGTTTTGGGTTTATACTTGACATATACAATCAACCATATGTTTGCATATATATGTATGCAATTTGCATATAAATATCAGAAGCCATTACCAGCACCAGCACCAGAACCAGCACCAGTACATTCGTTCAATCGGCCGTTGGTGTATTATACCTTCCACCTTAGTGAAGAGAGTACGCTAAGTTTGTTCTTCCGTTTGCAACACCCAAAAGGAGGTGTTAGAGACCCTAAAGAGTACATATATTTATGATCAGCGTCGAAAACTGAGTCCACCTAGACATGAATGTCCGTGTGTCCGCGTGTCTGTCTGTTGTTGGCATTCTCACGGACGTAAATTTTTAGATATTGAGTTAGTTATCCCATCCACTGATGTACCAAAAATAGGCATAGTCGCGTATAACAGATACGCCCACAATATTCAAAAAACCATATTCAACGTAAAACTAGACATGCAAGCTGATACGTAATACATACACTATTAGAGGGCGCAATAAATATATATATTTGCCACACCCATCATTAAGGATGTGGAGGGTATTTAAGATGTGGCTTGAGCCAAATGGAGATTTTTTACTTGTTTATTTAGTGTAGGTCGGTCTGTTGATTGCACTTTATATAACATTAACGCTTAAAAGTGTATAAAAGTGCTGCTTTACGTAAGACCAACATGCGACAAATTGGAATATATATGAAATTTATATTATATGATATACAAATTAAATGAGTGCAGGTAGAGATGGTCACACAATCTTTATAATGATACTGATGTTACGTTAAACATGTGCTTAGTTGTGGCTAACCTTTATATCTAAACATATGTATTTATATAACATTTATGTACATAGTGAGCATCTTCCTGGATTTGTTATGCTTTCATATGCGGGTAAAATATGTACACTTGCTAAACTGTTCGAAATGTGTTTTTGCAATATTTAACAATTAAGGAAATATTAACTTTTACGTAAAGGAAGGTTATTTGTTAAGCAAAATGTTGAAAATAGTTTTACAGATGATTACATTCTAATTTTCCTTATTGACAGTACTTGATAGATGAGGTCGTCTTTGGAAATAGTTCATTATACACAACAATAACAAAAGAAAATCTATGAATATAAAGCTTAAATAAAACAAGTAAAATTAGTCTGTCAAGGCCTTAATATACTACTCCACTTAGCTCCTTAAATTATGCCACAATTAACGTCGTTGTTTCTGTATACATATAATTCCATATAAGTTTCTTCGTCAATTATATGGAAAAGAGTTCTAAAAATTAAGCTATCCAGTCCATTTTAAATAGGGTTCCTATTTACATGTCTTTACATTAAATTTCGTCGAAATATCTAAAAAAATGAGACCTGTAGCTTGCGCACAAATTTCCATGGACATACAGACGAACAGAGGGACATGGATAAATCGATTCAGATTTTAATTTTGATGCTGAATCGATCGGTATGATTATAAGTGGGTGTGGCATTTGTCGTTAAGGAGTTACAATAAAGCCTTTGCTAAAAGTGATGCAGGGTATAAATAGGCATAGAGTTCATCTTAATAGGATGAGGTATCACGAAAAATACCAAATATACTTCTCCTATCTAAGGTAAAATTAAACCGGAATATCCAGCCAATTTCAATTAGTGGTATAACTGCCCAATATAGATTTTAAAGTTTCGATATGAACACATTGCATACAATTAGGCTAAACATTATTTCTTATAACAAAGTATAAATTACGACACTCTGTATTCTCCTTTGCACAACAATTAATTAGCATACGATTTGCTTTACTTACTTTTAATCTCTTCTTTTTTTAATTGAAACGTGCTATAAACTCTGTAAAGATCTAACTAATCACACCGAGAAAGTATAACGAATAGTAAAGGAAATTGATATAAAAACAAAACAAAGACATTATTAATAATGGAAAAGTATGATACGGAAAGAAGAATGAGAATAATTAAATAAAAATAATAATTAAAAATGTCAATAAGTTATACGGGGAACAAAACAGAAAGTATACAAACATGTACGCAAGAGAATTACAATATTTACAGAAGTTATGAAATGGTTTCTTTATTCGGTATCGTTGTTAATATCACCAGCGATTCCTTTAATTGCAATATTGTTTCAAGAGACCATTGCGTGACTTTTCCTTTTACTGAGGGTTCTCTGCGGCAATTGACAATAATTGGTGAATTGGTGAGAGAAGGACCATAGAATGTTAATGCAATTAATTTCAATTATGATAAAATAATTAATTGTAAAATTGACAAATTATTTAATAATTAATTATTTATTGTACATATTTTTTATAAACATTTATTTATACTAAAATTTTTTGAAAATAATTTATAGATAGAATTATATATAATAGCCTTTAGTATTAGATGAGAAATACAAATAAAAACAGATTTACATTATTAGCCGATTACAGATTTATTTACCTAAGCCTTGGCCCTCATAACCTCTACGCGCTAAAGACCAAAGTGAAAAAGTTTTTTATTTTGGCTAGAATTTGAACGTGTTTCGCGTTGAACTCATAACCCACTGGCAGTCAAAAGTACTATCATATAAACCATTTAATATGTTATAGTCAGTCAAGTCCGACTATTTAACCTACACCATTCAGCTCCTTAATATATGCTCTAATTAGTTTGGTTGTATTTGGATGCAGCTTCTTATAAAATTCTTCATGAAATATTATTATATGGGAAAAGGTTGTAAAAAGGAACCAAATCTGGTCCTGCTAAATATGAAGTTAATTAACTATTCTACACCAAATTTTGTCCAAAAAAATTAAGAATTGAAATTTTTTTTCGATTATAATAGGACCTTATGCGGGGCAGGATTCTAAAAATAGTGCGATGGGGTCCATCTTTAAGAGGCTTTTTTTTGGGTCTGGTCATGTCCTTGTACCAAATTTCATCGAAAAATCTCAAAAAATTAGACCTGTAGCTTGCGCACAATATTACATGGATAGACAAACGAACATGGTTAAATCGATTCTGATTTTGATTTTGAAATTGAAGGTGGGTGTGGATTTAGCTAATTAAGAATTAGACACAGTGCAAAATATAAACACATCATTTTTCACCCCTTCTCTTAGATAAATTTTATATAAAACCTTTCATATAGAAGATAAAAACTAATTAGTATTATGGTATATTTCTCAAATGTAAAGCATAAAATGATAAAAGAAGGAAAACGTGTAGTGTCAGTTTGAGCTCTTTTCCTTTATGTAATGACACTAATGCCAATTTTCATTTAGTATTACAGCTTAAGGCAATATTCCAACGTTAAGAATAACAGATCGGAGAAGTGAGAATATTTAAGAATGTCAATAAATTTAAAGCGTCTTAGCTTTAATCAATATTAACTATGAAGATGTAAAATATATAATGGAGTAAAGAAAGGTTTAGAAGACAAATATTGATATTGATTAACAAAGCAGAAAAAGGTAAAACATGAAAACTTAATTAGTGGTTTAAGAGGATGGAAAAATGAAATTATAAAGTTATTAAAATTCTCGACTAGAAGGACTATAATTTACCTAAAGAGATAAATTAAAAATGAGTGATTATAAAAAAATTGTCAGTGTGAGGTTTGAATGGTTTTAAAAAAATATATTTTTATTAATTTTTTTTTTTTTAAACTTTGTCAGCAACAGAATAAAACACTATTTTGTTTTTAATAGTATTTTATCATTCAAAAGCTTTGTCAATAATTTATATCTACGTTCTCAATATAATCTCCTAAAACCATAAATCTATTTAAACGCATTTTATCAATGAATAGTATTTTATACGTATATTAATTTGAATTTCTAAATGTGGTTAAATACTAGAAAATTGCTTCAGATGTTCTGTATTCTTGTCTGTGTTGACATAAAACAATCCACTCTGCTAAACAATACTATTTTATAGGCGATATATATATATTTATAAATGTAGAAAATATATATTAAATATATGATATATATACGTATAAAAGGAACTCCACCCACTTATGCTTGGTGTATTATCATATGTTATGCTAAAATGTATGCTTTAGTTTGTGTATTTTCTGCTTTACTGCATGTATGCTACAGGTTTTTATGGACTCTTGCTTATGACAGACTTGATTTAAAACAAATTATATAAAATAACGGAAATAATATAAAAAAATATTCTCTCTCCCTCTCTACTCTATCTTCACACATTTTACAGAACATGCACATTTCGGGTACATGTCATAACGTTATTGGTTTTTCTAGTTGAGTGTGATTTCATGTGGAGAGAGAAAAGAAAGAAAAGAATATTGCCAATAAATTTGTTGATTTCCGTTTAACCACAATAAAAACAACATACACACACGACTGGTTGTGATATTGCATTTATAAATAAAAATGCAATTTACGAAATTGAGTGGTTGACTGATTGATTGGGGGAGGCGCATAAATTCAATTTGCCTGAATTTTTTAAGAAGAAAACAGAAAAAAATATAATTCCAATATATGAGAAAATTGAGATAATGGATATAATTTTGGGGTATACCAAGTTAGTTATTCCGTTTACAACACTCAGAAGGAGACGTCAGAGATCCCACGAACTATATACAAGGGATGTACAAAATAATATAAACACTTGACATGTTTCGCAATTGCAACCCTTCCATGAATGTTAGCTTCATGGAGCTCCCGTCGTACTGTTTTTGTTAGAACAGTATTACTCACTTTTGCTGTTAGTTTCGTAGTTTTGTGGTGTCTGACCACAATTTTTTTTAACATTCGTCGGTCTCTGTCAGTTAACTTTGACTTTCAAGCACTATTCCTCTTCGCCGATAATCTTTTATCATATTTTGTGTGTGCTGTGGATACTGTCGCTCGTGAAACGTTAAACAATACAGCTGTTTTCGTCACGTCTCCTTCAGGAAGATACAAATGGAATAGAAAACTTAGTATACAGGGGATATCTTATGTGGAGGGTATAAAAACATTTTATATTTTACTTAAACAAAAAGTTTAGAACCTATCAATTACACTTAAAGAATTTCCATTAACATTTTCTATCTAAACTTTATTTTGCTGCCCTTAACAATACTTGAAAGTTATTTAATAAATCAATGATTTATGTTTGCCATCGCATACTTTACGTCACGTAATCTTTAACATAAACTACCATAACAATACAAAAATATCAGTTTGTGGAATTTCATTAATTTTTTAATAAGTTTTACCGGAAAATTAACTCCATAAGAAGGGATTAAAGATGATACATATTTGTATTTAATAATAACAATAAATAAAAGTCAAATGATGGTCATTGCAATGTCCGTAATAGTCAATACGGCGGGAAATTATATATAACAAATAAATATGAAGCTTTTTTTACAGGATATGCCAGGATATTGATTTTTCATTAATAAATATTCTGTTGTATGTTTGGCAGCTGGATTTTTCCAGGCAATAAATAATTTTTTTTTTTTTTTTTGTAATACTTCCTATAAATGTGCTGCACAATTACAGTTTATATTGAGTCGTTACTAAAACTACACTAGATAAAGAGATTACATATAAAGTATTCTTAAGAAATATGTAGAGATAAATTCCATCATACACACATATATTTTAATCCATTCCATTTTTTATTTCCAGGATGAAAAGAATCAATTACTGGTTACTAATGTATGGTTAAAATTGGTAAGTTTAGATGTATTATTACATTGTTTACTAGATTATTATGTAAATATTTAATAATAATTTGTAATATTATATAATAATAATTATAATAAAAGCTAATTAAAAAGTTTTAAGAGATCAAGCTGTAGCATTCTCATTAAATTTATTTTTATATCCGGCACCACTTGCGGTAAAGGGTGCATTAAGTTTGTGCGGATGTATGTAACTCCTACTTTAATTTAATTGAATATATAAACAGCAAATGCCACACCCACCTTCAATTATACCGACCATTTCAAAATAATCTGAATCGATTTAATCTTGTCCGTCTGTCTCTCTACAGACATTTGTGCGTAAGCTACAGGTCGCATTTTTTGAGATATTACTATGAAATTTTGTAGAAGGTCAGGTAGTAGCTCAAAGGTGAAACTTATTGAAAATAGATTAAATTGGACAATTTTTACAACCCCTCCCCATATAAGGTTCAATTATAATGGAAGTCTTTTTATGGCATAAAATCGCAATTCTTAATATTTTTTAACAAATTAAGAGTAAAGAGTAAAATTTGGCTCTGCCGAATTTGGATCCGTTTAGAACATTTTTAGAACCCCTTCCCATATAATGATATTTCACAAAATAACTTATAAGGCAGTGCCTCGCGTTTACAAATACAACTAAACTAATTGTACAATTTAAGGAGCTAAGTGGTGTGGGGTATTGGTCGGACTTGACCGACTGTAATATTTTTACTTGCTTAAATTAAATTTTATATTAATTAAACATATAATGTTTCCGTTCATAAAAATTACTATAAAAATGGATTTTTACCTATAATTTAATTGTAAATATGTAATCGATATTTTTGTGTGGTGGTCATTTTCGCCATAGATAGAGTATGGACTCTTTAATCGCTGCCACATAGTGCCATCTAATTAACAATACTGTACATACCATGTATGGAAATCCTCTCCTTCTTCTTTTTTTTTTTTTTCATATAAAGAAGTGTATGAAAGAAATTGAAAAATATTATCACAGCATGCATGAAATTAAAATATTATACCTGAATAATGAAATTTTTATATTGTGTATGCGTGTAAAGCCTGAAATCAATCAATGCGTGGAAATTAAAGTATGAAAAGAATCCAACAATTTCACCATTATTGCTAACCAAGGAACACAGTATGTGTGCAAGTATAAAATTCAAGTACCAGAGCAACAAGTGCAATATTGTATGGTATCCCTTAATGCACTGCTCCACCTCACTCAACAGCGAAAACTTACCGTTGGTGAATGTCTATCATATGCATGTATGTGTGTATGTCTGTATACATAAGCCATAACGATTGTTTGACCAAAAATATTCAATATATCCACAAAATTTCGGTTGGTGGGCATATTTGTCTTTTGCAGCGCTTATTACAATTTTCCATTAACACTAAGGCGTTGGTACACATACACACACACACACTTTCGGAATACCAGACACATTCATCCAATATCCCTAACCAATGTAAGTGAGATAGCTGTGCAAATGGATACTCGTGTGTAACAGTGTGCGGTGAAGGGTTCTGATACGTGCACGTATACGTGTAACTCAGAAACGCATTACGCCATAAGCAGTACCCGCGTTTTATTGCTTATTTGTATATTGTAGAAAATGATTATGGATTTGCCTGAGATATGCCAATTATTCCATAGAGACCAAAGTGTTGAATGCAAGAAATGAATTTTCATTTTATTTCATTCACTTTTTTGTTGATTTTATGCAATGTGAGCGTGTTGGGTAGTCCTGACACTCAAATGTTTGATCAATAATTTCACGCAGAAGGAATATTGAAGTGATGGTGAACAGAGTTATTTAACTGATATTAGGAAAGAAAGAAGAAACTGGAAGTGAGTGAGAGGGGCATTTAATCAGGCACATAGCAAGCTATTGCCCTCCTTTTTTTAGTGGGCATTAAACATTATTTTCAAACAATGCAGAAGCAAGTGCCAAAGAAGGCTCAAGCATTTTGTATCTAAATATTCGGGAGACAAGTGCCTCATGTACCAACTTAGCAGCTTATATAAAAAAATACGTAAATTTTCTTTGCCACATAAGCTTATACGATTAAACATTTTTAAAAGTCACATACCTGGCACGCTAACACTTTTTTTTATTAAAAATCTGCCTTAATCAACATTTAACTTCTTAACTTGTTTCCCCCAAACACTTACTACTAATCATGTTTTTTTCAACTTTCTATATCTTATTTTCATTTTTTAATTATTACCACCTACCACCACTCAATACCGCGCTCAACGAATCCACTATCATTCAACCAGGAATGGAATGACATGAATTTGCGTTGGAATACATCAGATTATGGTGGCATCAAAGATTTACGTATACCACCACATCGGATATGGAAACCGGACGTACTGATGTACAACAGTGCCGATGAAGGTTTCGATGGTACATACCAAACGAATGTTGTTGTACGCAACAACGGCTCCTGCCTGTACGTACCACCCGGTATATTTAAATCAACATGTAAAATTGATATTACTTGGTTTCCGTTTGATGATCAACGTTGCGAAATGAAATTTGGCAGCTGGACGTATGATGGATTTCAGGTTTGATTGAAATAAGATGAAATGACAAAAAAAAAAAAAAAACAAATAGTGGAGAGAAAAGGCACAAAAAAAAAGGAAAAGGATATAAAGAAAAAAAGTATAATCAGGAAGTAGAAAGAAAATAATTTCAATTTCTTTTATTTTTTTATATATATTTTTTTTAAATTTAATTAAAAAAAAATATGTTTTAATTATTATTTCTTTAAAAATTTGAAATTTTCAAAGAGATTTTATTATAAAAGAAAAAAAAACAAAAAAAAAAAAAAAACAAGAACAACTATAACCCAACCCTATACCCTTTCAACAGCTGGATTTACAATTACAAGATGAAACTGGCGGAGATATCAGCAGTTACGTGCTCAATGGCGAGTGGGAACTACTGGGTAAGTAACCTTTGGCGTTTATTTCCGTGGTTAAGTACCGTGTCATGTCAGTGTGTTACATGTATAGTATATGACCATTTCCATATAAATACATAAATTCCATTCTGCAATTACAATATTTCATAAAAGGTCGCGTGTCCACAGTAGTCGTAGAAGTCGTGCCACTCAATTAAAATTCAAACTCAATCAACTCAAATCAATTCATCTTACTTTACTTCACTTTAAACCTACCACCACCTCACAGTACATATAAAAACATCTCAATGTTTCATCATGATTGTTCGTTTATTGTACAATATGGTGTAATATAACACTCGTTGTTAAATGTTATCAGTAGTTGTTATAATTGTTGTTGTAATAGTTGGTTGTATGTTGACTGTTAAATATATCTCTTTATATATTAATTATTTACCTTAATTGGTGATAGATATGCTTTTTATAGCCCACTTAACTGGGACTTAACCATTCATACAAACTGTTCATAGTACATGCGGCACTCTCACGTTGTTTAATGAAGAAGACAAATAAGAAGAAGAAAAAGAAGACAAAAGAACACTATTGTGGTGTGTCTTTCATTCTAAGGACACTCAAAATATTCATACATTCTCACATAACAATCACTTTTAAAATATATTTGTGTACGAGTATACATATACCTAATATGTGTCACTTTCTCTTTCTCCCCCTTTCTACTATAACTCAATCTCTTACACAGTGACCACCACCTACAATAATAGTAATAATAATAATAATAATGTTAAGCACACAAAAGAAAAAAAAAAAGAAACAACGTTTAGGTAGGCACGTATCTTAGGGGTATGGCTTAGGAGCTTAGGTACTAGGCACCCTCAAATATTCGGATATACAAAGTTTTTCATCCGTTTTAAACGATTGCACAATATTTTCTGCAAAATATTTACCTTAAATATCGATTGTGAGTAATTGAAATTGAAAATTCAAAATCTCTACTCATAGAAGCGAGTCTTTTCTGATCACAAAATAGGTTATATATTAAAATATTTAATCTCACCATAGAAGCATCTTATTTTTAAATACTTAGTCCCCCAAAAATTTTAATAGCTACCTAAGTGCCTGGCCTTTTTGTATAAAAAAAGGAAAACAGAAAAGAAAAAATCTCAGTACATTTTCCAAGAAACCACATGAAAAGAGATTTTTAAAAGTATATAATTAAACCAACCTTTGTTATGTCAATACTCAAAGGTAGAGGACACAAAGCAAAGAGAAAGCAAAGGCCGCTACTATTAATACATTTAAGTGCCATATTTTATTTCATATAATTACTTTAAACAATATGAAATCTTTCAGCGAGAATTTTTAAAATGTCATGCCTTTCTATACAATATAATGTTCTCCATTCGCCATTGTACTATTGATATAATTACAATGTCCTGCTTTTTAAAAACTCCATTCAATTTCCCTTAACTGAAATCTCTCTAATACTGTATTAACATTGACTTTTCAAATAGTTTCGTAATCAAACAAAATGATGTAAAGCTGATCATTACAATGAATGGCAAATTCAATACTGTTCACTTCTTCTTCTAGGTTTCCAGAAACCATAGGTTTCTAAAAATATTGCAAAAAAAAAAAAAAAATCAAATAAACCTCCACCATACTTATACGTAGCAAAGAAAAACGAGTAAAAAATAAATAGTTGGCTTTGACCGACTCTTGAGTACCCACTACTGCTATAAGGTATTTGAAGCAGTATTGACTCTCAAACTATCTTCTTTACTATTGTTGTACTGTGGTCGTGTCCTTTGACTGATTTAGCTTAATTTCAATAACACAGACTCCTAAAACATTTGCCAAGTTTGTAATTAAGATTTTAATTACTATACAGTCTTTCAGACGGACAGACTGACATGTGGAATCGATTCAGTATTCGATACTTATTCAGTTTATATACAATTTGTTAAGACTCCGACGTTTCGCTTTAGGCGTTACAAAGGCTTTCACCACATATATTACTTAAAAGTTGTATTCAATTAAAACTATATTCAGCTTAGTTCAGATGTAGGGTATATACTTAGACAGCGGGCGTGGCATATTTCCAAAATACCTTTTATTTAACATATGTTTTACCTTTTGTTTTTTATACTAAAAAGTTTATTTTTTCACATATGATTTACACTCCGCCTAATAATCAATATCATAATAGTTTTATTTTTGTGGATTATGGGCGTGGTTTTAAACCGATTTCCTTATATGAATTTTAATGCTAAACAAAACCTTTATACTTTAGAATGTTCCAGAAATCTCTCTCTGGATATTAAAAAGTGTCCGACAAACTCAATATGCCACCTATTGCAATGTGGAGGTTATAAAAAATAAACAAATTACACAGTACTGTGCTGGAGTACTGTTTGTACTTGTAATATTAGTAAAAACGGAAACGGAACCTTACTCTCGTTTAAACAATACGTATATACGTACGTAGGTTCATGCTGCTGTTAGACTTGATATTTCCTGAGATTTTGTAAATATTTATGAAACACAAACGAACCTCTAAAATCTCTCTGGTATATGATTGTTAGCTGGTGCTATTGTTATTGTTGTTGCCTTAAATTAAAGCAGTTTATTTTTTTTTTTTTTTGTTTCAGCACTCTTACACAATGTTTATTATTTATAACTCGAAAGTTTGGGCAGAAAACAAAAACGAAATACTAGAAGAACATGTTGGTGCAGTGAAGCTAAATAATTTTAAAGCCCTTTAACACATTTGTAGTTCAAGGTACATAGTAGTTTGGGCTTGTGCTTGAAAATCTGAAAAGTCTTAGGGTCACAGAGCTTAAGGACAATAGGATTTCACTCAAAGGAATCTAATGTAGAACACTTTTTACGAGGGATGGGTGAAAAATTTCCATTTTTTTTTTTTTTTTTTATGAATTGTTAAATATTTGTTTATTGTTATTGCGGTAAATTTCTACTTTACCTAGGTATGTTATTATAAAATTCATATTTTATGATTTATAAATGATTTCCTAAAAAATAAAAAAAATGTCTTTAAAAATGGATTACTAACAGTGTTAATTTTCTTTACGTATAATTTTCTCTATGTTGATGTATGATAATAAAGTTGAAAAAATAAAAATTATTTTTTTTAATAAAAAAATTAAAATTTATGTTTTGAGTAACAAAAAATCACAAAAATATTGTACCTTTTTTATTATAAAAAAAATATAATTATTACAAAACAAAAACTTTTGCAAAAGTCAGTTTTTCTTTAAAAGTGTATAAGTATCGAATTGTTATAAACTTAATTTTTATATGTACAATTTTTTAATTTGATAATTTTTAATTTAATGAAGAATTAGATGAAAAAATTCATAACAATAATTTTTTTTCTTTTTTTTATTAATATAAATGATTTAACAAAAATTTTTTTTTAGTCCTTATTTAAAAAAAATATGTTGTTTTTCAATTAAAAACCAGACATTACATTGTAGACCTTTTAATGTTGTAGTGTATGAAAGGTTTCCCGTTTGACCGACTGAAACGTTTGCACTAGTTTTAAATAAGAAAACTTTACTATTCTCTCAGGCTTAATGCACAATAAAGTATAGCTATAAAAAAATAAGTATTTGTTTTATGATATATACATAAATATATATATATATATATACTTTTTTTTCTAACTTAAAGGCAAAATTAATCTAATTTACACCTGACCGCACACAGGGCTGAACCGTAACGTTTTACTGTGGCTACCAATCTTCCATCTTTTCCTTCTCTCTTGATGCCTGCAGCAATTTAAATAAATTTATGCTAAATTTACATAAATGTTGTTAGTAGTACTTAGTACACATTTCCATCATATTTATTAGAAATAAACCAGCATTTACAGATGAAAGTGTGTGAAACATTTCTTTATTCTGTTTTGGGTTCAACTAACGCTCATATATCTCTTTCATAGTTTATCTCCATTTTCTATCTATATAAAGGCCACCATCCGTTTATATATGTGTACCTATAAATATTCTTCATGTGCCTCCTTCGAGCATATTTAATAGCATACTAAATTTTATATATGTAACTGGTCAAATGTATGTGTTTACGGTGCCTTTAGAGAGACCTTAGTCATTGTTCACATAAGTTTAACTAACACTTTAGTTTGATCTTGTTCTTCTACTTTAATTTTTTATTCTATTTTCCCTTTATTAAATTTAATTTAATTTTATTTTATTTTACTCCACAGTGATTTATGGTTGGGCTACACTCTTACTCATACATATAATTGTTTCCCTTCAACTTCTTTCCCTTCTTTTTCTTTCCTTTTCATTTTTTTCTCCCCATGTGCTCTAAATGTTTTCCTGTTTAGTTTTGAAATTTATAGCCTTTATGGAAAGTTACATGCATAATATATTAGAGAGATGGAGGAGGAAAATTTTATAGAGATTATTAAGTAAGCGTAAAGTTATCAATATTCAATAAAGTTGAAAAGTTATTTAAGGAATTTCTTGCGAAAGAATCCTTAAAAGTTTTTTGTTCTCTTTTGTTAAATATTAAAATTGTTCAAACAAGATATTTTATAGATAGGGGAAATTCTCTAAACATTATTTCATGCAGGTTTGCGGTGGTGATAAACATACACCATTGAAAACATGAGAAAACTTGGTAATTGGTGAAGATCAACTACTTAATCCCCTTAAGCGAGGAAATGCCCTAAAAAGATTACCTACGACTCCTTTATTTAACCATAAAGAGCCTTCAAATATATAAGAGACGGATATATTAGTTTAGGAGATAATTTTGGAAATGATTGTTATTAATTATAAGTAAACAAAATCAGTTTACTCTAAGACAGTTTGAAAGATTGCTTAGTAGTTGGGGACGAGACACATGAAGGCCGCCAGAGTTTTTTGTGACTCCCCTTAAAAGGTTTTAACCATGACCAAGACACCTAATTCGTTAATTAGTTAAATGGTTAAATGAATTAGAAAAGATTCTTTTGAAGCGGCAGCCATTCACAAGGCAGATGTCGTCACAATGTAACTTTGGCAGAAATCCTTATTTTGCTTTAATTTATTGAACTTAATGAAACTTTATAATATTGATTATAACATATAGTATAACTTGACCTTAGACCTATGATAGCAAATTTGTTTTTGAAGCTTCGTAACTGATTTACCATAATAAGTATTTCCATTTAGACTTCTGTAGCTTTGCTGAAAAAATTTAAAAAAAGTCATTGGGCTTAAAAATTTTGCCTTTAAAGCACTTTAAAGTATTAAAATTAAATCGATGTTTATGTACCAAATGCTTAAAAATCTACACAAAATGTAACTCTTTTCATTTTTTCTTTAAACGAATTCCTTCGCGCGATATTACTCAATACCAATCTGCGGAATGGGACTACCTAGGCTCTTTTTACATACTTTTTGCGACCAGTAGAAGAATTTCCGCTTACAGACAAGTAGGCAGAGGGGCAGACTTAAGTAGATTGGCTTCATATTGTAGAATAGATTTTATTAAATCAGCAAGACCTCCTTGCAAACATTTTAAAACGTCCAATTGTGAGGCAGTGGGTATAAAAATTAAAATTTAATTTTTCTTCTTTTAGTTTTTTTTTTTTTTTCATTATTGTATAATTTTTTTTCTTTTTATTGAGAATCCACCATAGTAAAGTGGTAGTTAAAAATAATTAACCAGCTATATGTTACAAAGAAAATGTACTGAGATTGTTTTCTTCTAAATGAAAACTAATTTTGGTTTTAACTAAAATTAAATTGTGGTGCTTAGCATCGAAATCTTGATGCTCTGCTTACATTTCACAAAGAGAATGCTAACTAAACCATAACAGTTGTTAACCTATTTCATTTCACTAACTGAAGCTTTGAAATTCTACTAATATCCACTCTTACTCTAACTCTCACTCTAACTAATTTATTTCGCAATATATTTGAGGTCTTGGAAGAACAATTTTCGTGCGCATTTTTTGTACCCACCTTTTATTGTACTAAACAACACATTCGCTTATCCAGTGTTCTCACCCTCCACCAACAAAATAACAAATAAAAATCAACACTAAAAAAAAAATATTATAATCAAATAAATAAATAAATAATGACGTATTATATTGGGCGCTTTAACTTTTCAAGACCGAAATAGCCGCCTCAAACAAGTTTCTCTTTGTAAAAAACAAAACACGAAGATGAACATATCATAAGAAGAACATAAGGAAAATTACATTTTCTTTAAAGAGACATCATTTTAATAATGCAAATAGAGAAGTGAATGTAATTTTTCTTTGTTAAAATTTTATAAAAAAAAAAATATATAAATACTTGTATAACCTAAAGGTAAGACGAAGAAAAAATGGAGTACATTTAACTAATTTTATAAAAAAAGATCAGAACAAGTAATAAAATAATATTTGGTTTAAACCAAATATCAGATACCCTCCATCCTAACACCAACTGCATGAATTAAGGGTGCGGCAGGTATTTTTATTGTTCATTTATATTACTAAAGGCTAAATTTCGAGTCATATGAAATTTGTTTAGAAATATAAAAATGTACAATTTGGAAGGACGTATTGACGGACTTATGTAAATGAAATAATTCAATATAATTTTTCTGCTGGTTGCAAGCAACAAACTGAACTTTTTGTCATGGTGAAGCGTGTAATAAAAAGCATAAATTCGTATAAATTATTCATAATGCCTATGTGCTCGTTGGTAAACGTTGTTTATACATATGTAAGCTTGACTTTAACGTTAATATGACTCGATTTTTAAATAAGTAAATATATCCTATTACAACATATACTGTATACTTTATGCTTCTTTTCCAACTTCATTTACATCACATTGCATTTGCTTAAAGGCTGGCATGACTTTTATTATTTTTCTCATATTTTACAAACATTCCTCCTTAATTAGGTGAATTAAAACAAACAAACAAGAAAGAAGTTAAAGGGTAAGGAACTGTTTTCACAATTTACAAAAGTCATGAAAGGACTGGATCGTGCACTGACTTTCAAGTCAAATAAATAGAATTTAAAAAAAAAATGGAAGAAAACGAAGAAAACGACAGCTTCGAAACATCAGCTTCCTTTCATTTTGTGTATTCGTACATATTTAATGAATTCCCCCATATACCATATATTTGCAAAAAGTTTCGTGGTAAATGCTATAAAAACATATTTCACGTAGCTGTTATTATTGTTTGCAATGTCGCCCCTTTTGTTTATACAAATGCAAATGCGAAGCTGAAGTGCACTTGATTTTAATGGGGTTTTATCTTAACTTGTTGTTGATTTTTATACAATTCAATTATTTATTAATTGAATGAATGGCTGTGATGCCTAATATATAAACGCTTCAGTCAATATTACGCATAAAGCGTGATTATCAAAAATATTGAGCCAAATAAAAATATGGTAGATACACCATAGGTCCTTCCACTGCATCACATTATTTGTAAATCATCGACTTAGAAAATTAATAAATATTATGTAAATACATACATATTTCATGCATCAACAGTATTAACTTATTCGGTCAAGCCTGACCATAGAATACTCTGCACCACTTAGTTGCACAAATTAATTTAGTTGCATCAATAAACGGTGGTCATTGTCATATCATTATATACGGTTCTAAAAAAGGTCCGATCGGCTCCAAATTTAATACAATTAACTATTAAGTCAATATCCAACAAAGTTTGCCAAAATATTCAGAAATGATCTACACTATATTCATAGGGGGAGGGGTTCTAAAAATGGTCCAATTAGATATATTTTCAATAGACTTTCTCTTTGAGCTAATGCATGCCTTTTTACCAAATTTCATCGAAATATCTCAAAAAATGTATCCTCTACATTTACAGGTGGGCGTGGCAGGTATATGATTATGCCCTCTAACAATGCATGTATTTCATATCAACTTGCAAGTTTTATCCTGTATATCTTTTTTTTGTGTTGTCCAACCACGCCCATTTTAGGAACTTCAATGGATGGGATAACTATAAATATGTTTATAGGTCAACTTTTGTGTAAATAAATAGATTTTTGTTCATTGTGGGCGTGGTTCTTGACCGATTTTGCCTATTTTAAAAAGACATCTGCCTGCACAAACTAAAAGTGTACAAAAATTTCAACTCAATATATCTAAATTTACGATGGTGAGAATGAAAACAACAGAAGGACATACGGACCCAAGAATATACATGTCTAGATCGACTCAGTTGTTGAGATGCAGATCAAAAATATATATACTTTGTAGGTTTCCTTTGGGTTTGCCAAACGGAATTACAAAATTAGTATACCACCCATCTTATGTGGAGGGTATAAAAATTGCCTAAATATTTACACTTAACTCTCGATATATATGAAAGTTTTATTATCAGAAAATTATTAATTTGTTTTATTTAATCGATTATTTAGTTTACAATTCAATGTCACATTTACACGATAAATTAAAATATAACATATAAATGAATTTGATACAAATTTATCAATAATTAATTGGATAACATGAATTTAACAAAAATAGTTTTGATAAAAAATCGCGCTTTTCTTTCGATATCATGAATTAATCAGTAAGTTATTTGATAATTTGATAATTGATTAACTAAATATACATCATAATTTTAACGATAAATTATTTCTTTATTTACTTATTTATTAAGAATAAGTTAATTTTATATATATATCGATGTACAAGCATGCCTGCCTGAATATTTGTAATGATTGCTGTAGAGAAATTTTTAATAGAATTTTATCCTCACTATCAATTATTTAACAATTTTTCAGAAACGTATATTACATATCATTACAGTAGATGTACAATATAATTATAATTTTAAATAAAACAAAACTTATAATTATATTGTTTTCTTATATATCCTTTAGGTGTGCCAGGCAAACGTAATGAGATCTATTACAATTGTTGTCCAGAACCATATATAGACATAACCTTTACCATCATTATACGACGTCGTACATTATATTATTTCTTTAATCTAATTATACCATGTGTACTAATAGCGTCGATGGCATTATTAGGTTTTACTTTACCACCCGATTCTGGAGAAAAATTATCATTAGGTAAGAGAAGAAAGAAAAAAATACAACACAATTACTTTTAACAAAGTTTATGTATTCAAATTAGGCAAAGTGAAAATTTGTTGTATTCTGTTTTGTTTTGTTTTGTTTCGTTTACACTTAAATAGTCTTAAGTTGTTCTTTTTCACCGAGTAGACAAATATTGTTGTTTATCTTGGAAAATTCTTATTTATTTATATACATTTATAAGCACTGTTTAGTTGGGAAAATCCACTTGTCTTACTTCAAGGGGATTTTCTTCAATGCAGCTGTTTTACACAGTTGATGTGTTGCCAGTGCGCAATTTCTTAATTTGTTGTAACAGTTTTTTACAGCTTTGTTTCCTCTTAAAATACGTAAGCCTTTCCGAAAAAACAAGAGCGAAAACACCGTAAATGTCGATAATTGCATTTCTTTTAAATATAAATCATGATAAATCCTTATTGTTTATAAGTAGTAACAAAATGTAGGCAGCATTCTTTTGCTTTCCTATATAAGCCTAAAAATAGACCATAATTAATAATTGAAAATTATTTTAACAACATTTCAGCTAAATACCCTTTTATCTGTAATGTGTACAGAAAACTATTTGCCCATTCGACAATTTTTGATAGTAGTAATATTTGCTAATACCATCAATTTCTAATTTCAAATTAGCTATTAAATGTGACAACAATACAATTTGCTCAAATTTTCATTTTAATAATTAGTATCAAGCGGAGGCCCATGTTTATTCATGTATGGTGTTAGAGCCTTTGTGATAACAAATAATATCCCCCCTTATAGCCAGCCTTTCAATTGTCAACCGTTCATCTGTTACCAATTTAAATGCTTCACCATATATAAATGGGGACAATTTTTGATAATATGTGCACTCAAAATAAGAGAGAAAAGCTTTTGTATTTATTAAATAGTCCATTGTGGCCAATGTGTAGGCATCACTTTAACACACATTCAATTAAATAGAGTAAATACAGGATCCTCTATAATTAATCCGATCTTGTACAATTTGCGGTATAGTGTGCATAAATGTATTTTAAATGCAACACATAATATATTGTTAGGCGCAATTAAATAATACATAATTAATGCATACGTGAGAGAAGGTAGGGAACAATTAGAATAGCAAACACAACACGAATTAGTACTTAAAATCTAACTTATGTATTAAAAATGTTCTAGTTGATAACATTTGCAGTAGTAGTGCTGGACAATGACATGTAATTTCCTATTTTCTACTCTTTTGTACCTAATATCAGGTGTTACCATTTTACTATCTCTTACCGTTTTCCTGAATATGGTGGCCGAAACGATGCCGGCCACATCCGATGCAGTGCCATTGTTAGGTAAGTTTGCGTCGTTCACCAAGTACAATACTATTCCAACTAACTAAGTAGCCATTGAATCTATATAAAAAAAAAAAAAAACATTAAATAAATGTGCGTTAAATGTTTGTCTATATACAATATATATATATATATATATACTTACTATAAACTTGTATGTAAATGTGTGTTTTAAGCTCCATTTGTTATTATTTTTATTTTTTCATTTTTTATAGTAGTTTTCATTCTATTAATTTTTTTTTTTTTTTTTTAATTTTATTTAATTTCCATTTATTTGTTTATAGTTCTTCTGTTGGCTTAAAAGTTCTCATAGTTAAAACTTAATAAGCTTTTTCCATCAACTTAAAAAACTCTGGACAGTTCATTCTTCAAAATAAAAAAAAAATATACAAAAACAAAAACTTTTCAAAAATATAAATAAAATATGATGATTTTATAATATTAAAACTTTGGCACTCTTCTTTTAACTCGAGATAAAAATATAAACGAAACTTTAGGTGAAATGTTAATGGAAAGGTTAATTGTTACAAATTTTCGTTGGCTTGCATTTCATTTCATTTCCACTTGATTTAACTTAATTCGTCTTGCCATCCTTATGAAATGTTTAGCCGGGAATTTGTTTACAGTTAATCGGATTAACTGTTCTTTTTTATTCAAATGATTTTGTAAAATAAACAAGCGATTAAATAATTAAAATCCTTAAACAAATCCTCCAAAGATTTATAACTCTCTAATGTTAAAAAAAAAAAAAAAAAAAATATTCAATAATTGTAATGTGCACCATTCGTTGGAGAATTGATAAAAGAAAATCTTTATGTTTTTATACACAAAATATAGGGAATTTTTATTTTAAATTCATGTACAGGAGAATCCCAGAATAATCAACATCTTCTAAGAATAACAACTTGAAAAATTCCATCGACTAATATGACATAACCATAGCAATCACCGAGTATCTAAGCGATGAACTATCTTAATCGGCTGTGTAGAACTTGTGATTTATTTTAAATCGGAAATCATTATGAACCAGTATCAGACTAAAGGCTATTATCTAGAACACTTTTAAAAACAAAGTGTTTCACCGCCTTAAAATTAGGGTTTTGTAAAGTTTAACTTCGTTTAAAAGAGGGCCTTTTTAGGAATCTTAATTCTTCGCTGAATCTCTGATTGGAAGTATTTAAGACCGTAGCTAGAAGAACAAAATCTCGAATTATCTCGCTGTTATATCGGTCTCTTCAGTTTATTATATGGAAAATCTCCTGTAAATATAATTTATTTATTATTTTTATTTCAATTTAATTAAATATGCATTGTATGTTTATGTTTATTGTGTAATCGCCGGAAGAATCACGTACTGTATAAATTAATGACTTTTTTTAACTACGAAAAAATTTATGTTTTTCAAATAATATAAAAAACTTTTTGTTTTTTTTTTACAAGTATCATCATTTTCATTAATTTTTTGTTTGAATTTTTTTTTTTTTTTTTTTTTTTATATTTTTCCAGTTTACATTGTTTTAACTTTAACCTCTCTCCGTTGATTTTTTTCTATTGTATCTCTCTCTCTTTCTCTTTGGTAACTTTCTATGAACCACTCGAGTTTTTACTTGCACGTTTTTCACTCCTTTTTTTAATACTACAATCGCGTTTCTTTTTTTTTTTTATGTATACATATATTATATGTATATTTAAAATAATTAATAACAACAAATTAAAGTAAAAAGTCATTAATATTTAAATTTGTTAATTTTACTTTATTAAAAAAAAAATGTACAGTAAACAGATGGAAATAACTAAATAAAAAAACTGGTGACAAAAATTAAGTTTGTATAAAATTTTTTAATTTACTTTTATGTAACATACAACAGCAAACCAATTATTGAATTAAAAATTTTTATATTTAGAAAAGCTCCTAACACTGTGCATAACTTAAACATTTAGATGGAAATTCAAATATATTTCACAAAAGACTTATTTTTAATTAAGCTACATTCTCAAAGATTGAAGCTTTACAAACTTTAAGCCTCCCTTAAATGTATATCGACTTATATACAAATGATGGACAAAATAATGTAAACACCTGATTTAAAGAGTTTCGTAATTGCAGCCCTTTCATGAATGTTAGCTTTGCGGAGCTCCCGTCTCAAGTAAGTGTTGAGTGCTGTCTGGCCACAATAATTTTTAATGTCGTCGGTCTTTGTCAGTTAACTTTGAGTTTCGCCCACTATTCGTCTTTGTCGATAATGTTTTACCATGTTTTGTGTGTGCTAGCATTACCGTGGATACTGTCGCTCCTAAAATGTTAAAAAATTCAGCTGTTTTAGTTACAAACGCTCCGGTTACCGCTAACTAAATACTCTATCAAAGTCACATTTCACCAACCGCTTGTTTTAACTATCGTAAAACAGAGCATTGAAATATAACCCACAAAAGTTGGCACGTAAACTGTGTAATACATACGCATCGCATTATTTACACGGAAAAAATGTTGCCAACATGCAACAAGGTGTTCTCTATTCCATATTATTTTGTCCATCCCATGTATCTGGATAATAATTGAAAAATGGTATGAGATAAAGTACAATTCCTTCCTGTCCCTTGCAGAGATTTCCGTTTGACTAAATTTATTATTAAAAGATGGTATTAATATATACATATAAACTTTAAACTTGTTGTTGAACTTGATTACTTCTATACCATAATAATATATTGAATAAAATGCAGAATTTAATAACAACTTTGGATGTCGTGTACTTTCAAAAACTATGCGTAATTAGTTCTTCATATAAATGAAATTAGAAAACGCACTTCAATAACCACTGACCAAACTGACCAAAAATACTTATAAGTATATAATGTAAGTACTAAGAGTACTTAAATACTTTCTTTATAAGTACTTAAGTTCAATTGACATTGTGAAAATCTCACGAGTTCGCAGATTCAAATAGTAGCAATTGGTTTAGCACTCCTTTTATATACGAATAACTTCTATTTAGTATTTACTTTTTTTATTATTTTAAATATCGATTCTTAACAACTACATTTGATTTGGTAAAATTTAATTATGTACAAAAATTTAAGTACATATTTAAATGTAAGTACCATGACACTATTTTTATACTACACAATTACGAAAGTACGCAAAAGGGAAAAGGTCTTTTGTCTTACGTATTATTTTAATGTGTTTTCTATTCTTTATATGTTTTTTTTTTATATATATTATTTTGTACCAGTTTCTTTTAAATAATATAAAAATTTAATAATTTCAAATAATTCTAAACTAAACCATACGAAAATAAAAATTAATAATTCATATACTTCTCTATAATATTTTTCTAACTCTTTTATATGTAAACGTAATTTGTGTGCCCTTTTAATTAAATGTTGTGTTTGAAGGAAAGATTTATGTACTTGAAAATAAATATTATATTAAAAATAATTCTTTTTTATAACAAATAAAGTATAACTTGAAAGAACAGTATAATGACATAAATATATACATACGTATAATGTAAATATAATTTATTTTTAAATACTTTTGCTTCATATTTTTTCTTTCCATATCTTTTTCTTCTTCTTCTAACCCCCTTACTATTAAATTTATATTGTGAAATACAAAAAAAAAAAACAAAAACAAAAAAAAACACTTTGATACCACCAAACAAATTATTACATAAACTTTACTTCCTACGTAACTATTTTTTTTTTTACCTTTACTTGTTTAAATAAATATTGTCCCAAATATATATATATATTAAAAATTAAAAAAAAAAACCTAAAAATAAATCAATTTGACAACACGCCCAACCAACCAACAGGTACATATTTCAATTGCATAATGTTTATGGTAGCTTCATCCGTTGTGTCAACGATTTTAATATTAAATTATCATCATCGCAACGCTGATACACATGAAATGTCCGAATGGGTAAGTTCTTTTTTGTTTTTTGTAACACAAAAAGAAAATATCATCAAAATAAAATAAAAAAAAAGAAAAACTCATTGGCGGAATAAAATTCAAACTTCAACCGTTCCCCACAGAAACCCATTCAAACAAAATATTCAAATGCCTCAGTAAAAAAATACATTCACATTAAACACATCAATTACAAGATATTACAAAAGACAACATCAACAATTAAATTAATTATAAAATATAGTTTCGTACCTAAAATAACACCTTCACCCCGACGTGACACAAACGGTGAGTCACACTTTTCAAAATCTAACAACCACATGACACAACTTTGTGTACCTCGAACCTAAAAAAGTTTACTAATTATAAAAACTTGCAATAAGCTGGCTATTAAATTTTGATAGGGACAGATAAGAACCATTTACTTCCAACAGAGGCTTCTACGATTTTGTTCAAACTTTTTTTGTAACGTTATATAAGCCCGGTATTAACATAAATAAGGTATTTTTTTATTTGTCCAAAAGTCACGTTTATACAAGGGAGGGCGTGTAATTTTTAATAAAAACCAAATTTCAATCAATCATTATACATCCTTTGACCAACTATATATAAATATTACACCGTTACCACGTTAACAAGTTTTAGTGTGTAAGTAAAAATTTGTTGGGACTCCTATCTATCTAACTATCTAGATTTTATACGGCTTTTGTTTTTTTATTTATCTAATTCAGAATATGTCCATACGTCCATCAATTATACACTTATGAACCTAATTTCATAAGATATTTTGAAATGAAATAGACTAAATCGCATGATGTTTGGGAACCCGGCTCATGTACATTTTTATATATTTAACATGAAGCCGCGTGACACATATGTTGAGTCACACTTTTTAACATCCAACAGCCGCATGACTTATACGTTAGGTCACACTAACTAAGAAGAACATTATTTCGGCCACCGGTAGCCTACATTTTTTCTATGCCCCGTAGTGTGAAGGTGTTAATAAGTCCTAAAATAATATAACACAACATCGTTATTTATTAGATTGTACATTTTCCCACTAACGATAATTAATGAAAAATAGTTCTCAAAATCATATTCCAGCATACACTCACAATTGTACTAAACATATAGGGTACGATATGACACACACATACACATTATATGAAAATATTATTATTCAAAAAATTATTTCCTTGATATAATAAATATTTGAATAGTTATAAAAATCTACACGTAAAATGAACAAATCCTTTGACCACAAGTAGTGGGAAAGTGCAAATCTATTTTTTAACCATATAATAATAATATAATAATAATAATAATAATATTAATAACAACAACAAGAAAAACTTCTATAAACCCTAAAATCAACATCCACCATGTTGTTTATGTGTCATCATGTGTGTGTTGCTTTATTTAGCTGCATATATATGTGCATATATATATATGTGTGTATATGTGTATGTCACGTATTTTATCTACAACATATACAATTACACATTAAAAAATATAACATAATTGTAACTGTGTTTTTGCGTTTATGTGTTTTTGTGTATAGCAAACACATATCCCATGCTATACATACATTTATATATATTTACATATATATCATCATTTATAGCAAACATTTCGTTTTTTGTAATGTTAACAAATTTTTTATAACTTTTATGCTGACAATTTTCATTTCTCCGTACAAGTGTATGTGTTTTTTTTTTTTTTTTTTGAGTTGTAGTGAAAACAAAACAAAAATATTACATGCTATAAAAAAATGGAAAACAAATATTATTATAATATACATATATTATTACGAGTTCAGAGAGCTGCATTCTGCCTTTAATCACATTATGTGAAAGAAATAATAAAAAAATATTAAAAAATACCCACCATCTGCTTTTCGTCAACAGACTGAATTGAAAATGTAACAATCAGGATCAAGGGTCAGATAATAATGCCTCACAATAGGCATGATCAATAAATTGCAAGTTGCTTATGCTTGGTCTACTATAAGCTTTACTACGCTCATGACTTTCACTTTAAATTTATTATAAGAGGACCTAAATCGTTTCCAATTGGGACTTAGACATCAGCCGAAAGCATTTCCTGAAATTGTTTATCTTAAATTACAATAATTCAAAATACCTCTTTCGATGCGAATATCAGGCGAATTGGACAGGATTTAAATATATTAATAATAGGAAAAACAGATCATTCGCTTCCAAGTAATGAAAAGCAAACATTTTAAAAGACTTTAGAAGAATATCATTATTTTTGGATACCATAGGATGCTTCGTTATGTTTATAACAATTTTACACATAAACATTTTAATTATTGTGGAAATATTATTTAGTTAGTGTCCTCTGCTTTCAATTTTTTTAAAAGTTTTCAGGGAAAATAATTCAAACTTTTTAAGTGAAATGTTTAACATATAATTTTGTATGTATGGACTGACAGACAAGCTTTATTTGTAGATATTTGAGCAATTTCGTCCACTTAGTATCATTTTTAATAATGAAAACCGACAAACATATATAAAAATGTTTTCAAGGCTTCATTGCTTCATAAGTAATCGTCTCAAGATGGTGGGTATGAATATATATTTTACATGAAATTACGAAAAAAAATGAATCAAAAAGAAAAAAAATATTAACTGAAAAATGAAAAACATTAAAAAAAAAATATATATCCAATTGACCCATTAATGATTGAACTGTGTGTCTCTCTCTCTCTCCCTCTGGCTAATACTAATTACTTTGTCTCCCTGCCTATCTGTTACTACTATAAAAGTATATGTAATGAAAAATATCGTAATGTTGATGTTGGGCCATATACGTGTTTAGTGTATGGAAAAATGTTATTTGTATATTGTATTGTATTGTATTGTGTCAATTCATCGCATTCTTCATTCAATTCATTCAATTCAATTCATAATGTGTGTGTAAATCATTATTTTTGATCGCTTTTATACAATATTGTTTCGTTTATTTTATCAATTTATATCCCAATCAATTCAATTCAAATTGCGCATTAATTATATATGATTGATTCTTATGAGAAAGAGAGGAAACAATTATTTTTAAACACTGATGAACCATGTTGAAAATATGTTTAAAAAAATGTGTAAAAATTCTCAAAGCGTGTTGACTTTTTCCATTAAAAGTTATAAAATTTAAAGTAAATATATTCTTGATCAGCTTTAAAAACTGAATCAATCAAGATGTGTGTGTCCGTGTGTCCGTCCGTTGCAGGCAATCTCACAGTTATTCCTTTTGATTTGTATTTTATTAAATTCATTAGGGTAAGTTATTAAGTAAGTGATAAAATGTCAGGTATGAAAAGAAGCTTAAAGTGTGTGCTTGTATTTTTTGCAGTTTTCTTTTTTACTTCTTTGTTTTATTTACGAGTAATTTGTTACCTATTGAATTCATTGGGTTGGCTCACCATTAATTATACGAATCGAGTTTCCGGTTCCGTTGCAACGGAAATAATACAACAACAACAACAACATAAATTCCAGTTTGTACATTATTTAATAACATATATATATATGTGTGTGTGAATATATACATAACGAATAATATTTGTTATAACTTGCGCCACTTGTGACTTCGAGTATATTAGGTTTGTACGGATATATGTAACTCTTAATCGGCTACAGATGCATTGACACTTCATTATACCGATCGATTCAAAATTAAAATCTAAAGTGTTTTATCCATGTCCATCTGTTCGTCTGTCCGTTGTGTGTCCATATTAATCTATGAGGAATATTCTGGCACAGTTTTTAAGTTATTTTGTTGGTAGAAAACCCAAAGATTGTTCAAATGCAACCAATTTTAGAAATTTAACCCTAAATAATGCCTCTTATTTCAATATCATAATTGGTTGTGCCAGATTTGGATCTATTCGGACAATTTTTAGAACACCTTTGCACAATAATGATATTTCACAAAGTAACTTATGTTACTAATTGTAGCATAATTTGTGGAACCAAGTAGTGTGAGGTATTTAAATAGTCGACCTTAATTGACTAAAAATTTTCACTTGTTTTTAGTTTGATTTACTTTTGCTTCATCAACAAATACAGAAAAACGGTAACTAAAACAAGTACGAAAACCAAAATTGGCTTAGGACAAATATTAAATACCCTCCACATTTATAACGGTGGGCGTGACAGATATTCCGCCTTTAATAGTGTAAGTATTACGTATTAGCTGACAAATTGAATTGTGAGCTGGGTATGATTTTTTGTAAATTGTAGGCGTGCGATTCGATCACGCCCATTTTTGGAATATGGGTGAATAGTATAATTCTAAATTTTTCAAGAAAATAGCTCAATTTTTGTGGCAGATAAATAAATTTTTGTCGACTGTGGACGTGGCTCTTGACCGATTTTACCCATTTTTAGTAAAAATCTGTCTGCAGAAACTAAAAGTATTTGTACAAAATTTCAGCTCAATATTTTAAAATGTACAATGCCAAAAACAGATGATTGTTGGGACACACGTAAATAGATCAATTTTTTGATGCTGATCAAGAATATATATATATTTTGTAAGGTCTCTGCGAGCAGAAAGATAAACTTAGTATGCCCCCATATCATTTGCAGAATATAAAAACAGCCAGACAGAAAAACTGAAAGAATGACCTTTGGGGAAAAGAAATTTTTTTTATCAGCATCACGTATATTTATGTATGTTTAAAAAAAGAAAACATTGCCCCAGAGTGGTTTGTGTATTATACAAATTTTAACATAATAAATATAATATAGAAGAAGAAAATTGGTTACATAATCATGAGAAAAATAACGCGCCTATAATAATTTTTTAAAGATTTTTTTTCAGTGATGTAAAGTTCATCAAACTTCTTGTATTCAATAAGAAAAATTGTTACATTTCAAAAGGGTTTTGAAGGAACTAATCATCCGCCATTTTGAGAACATATTTGATTTAGAAGTACGGTACTTAGCTTAGTGTAGCTTATTGCATTTTACTTATTAAGACCTTTTTAAGAAAAACGATATAAATATTGGGCCACCTGCCATATTATCTTAAAACATTCTACTCGTCAAATTCTTTAAATTGCCACCTCTATCATAGAGATCAGATAATTTGCTTCAGCCGCATCTAGAATTTTGTGTCACCAGAACCAAAAACTTGAACACGATTAAGCATTACTTCTACTTGTTAAACATATAAATGTTTATTACAAGCTATAGTAAATATTCTACATAGAACAAATTTGACATAATTTTGCGAGTCTTGAATACTTTAATTAACTAAAAGTTTTCCCACCTTTATGCAATGACACATTAACGTAACATTTCACTGCATTGCAAAATGTGTTTCTAATTACCTTAATAGTATTTTTATACCCTACACCTTAGTTAGGGGGGTATAGTAAGACAGCCATTCCGTGTGCAACATTCATAAGGAGGCGTCAAAGCATCTCATATATATTCTTGATCGGCATCAAAATCTAAGTCGATTTAGATATGTACGTTCATGTATTAGCCTGTTCTAAAATTTTATTCAGAAACTTTTAGTTTCTGCACGACCGTGATGATCAACAAAAATCTAACCATTAACCATCAAAATTGAGCTATGTAGTCAAACTACATTGATATGCAAGTAATAAGCGTGATCGTATAAATTTACATCAAACTATACTTGACACATAATTCTGCTTATATGTAAAAACTTAGAAAACGTAATCAGATGCATGACACGCCCACTAGGTAGGAGATGGTGGAGGGTATTTAAAGTTTGGCTTAAGCCACGTTTATGTTTTTTCCTGGTTTTTAGCTCATATTTGGTTCATTGAATGAAACACATACACATACAGAGGAGAGCGCAAGAACCACAAATTGTTGTTAGCAACAAAATATGTTGTTTTCCTTTTACGTATATAATGTTGATGTTGCGTACTAAAAGCTTTAATCTTTTGTGTGTGTGTGTGTGTGTGTGTGTTGGTAATTGAATTAGACAGGAAATCATGCTGATAATGAGAACAAATGAGTAAAAAGCAACAGCCACAAAAACAACAAAATGTAATAAATAACAGCTAAAAACATTAGAACACTAATGAAGTACATACACACATAGACTTTTTTATACAAGTATGCGTAAATAGAAATATGTAATAATGCAGTTATGTGTAAATAAGAAAAATTGTTGCTCGCTTCACATAAAATAAATTCCAACACCTACATAAAAACATTCAAAAACTCTCCAAAACATACGAAATTTTGTTTAGCATAAAAAATTCGATACATATAACTGAAACCGTCTCGTGTCCGTCCGTTTTTGTTACAAAACTTGAGATATATATGGTTTAAATCTGCCAAGTGTCACGCCCACAATCATCAAAAATCTTTTACAGCACTACAAATAAAGCTACAAACCTAAAAGTTAGCGTACTTTTATATAAATAGTATTCATAGCGATATAATAAAAATTGACGCGGTCATATAACAAATATGAATTTATAATAATGTAATTTAATATATAATATATATTTTATTAGAGGGCGTAATTATATACCAGCCCCTCCTACAATTTGTATATAAATATGCAAGATTTGTCCTAAGCCAAATTAGTTTTTTAAATATTTGTTACAAACTCGTTGTCAAGGTTGACAAAAAGTATTTACGGATGTACAATTTTAAAGTATTCGCATTTTATGTGCGAAAAATATGCCAGCAATTGCTAACTTTGAGACGGACGGATAGACAAGGTTTACGTTTGAAAATACGGAGACCAAATGTATCTTCAACTTAGTGGTGTGTATTTGATTGTATCAAAATGTCTGTTGCTCGGAGTTATTTTATATAAAATAATTTCTTAAAGCAAAAAATTTTCCTCGCTTACTCTTAAATACCTTCCTTACCTTCTTTCAATACTGAGTTTTACTTGTTATAAAAGCAAAATCAATCGTTTAACAATTTGATAGCAACACCTGTTTCGCAATGTTTCCTTTTCTTTTATATATATGTACATTAGAAAGGAAGAAATCTTCAAAGGAAGGAATATCTGCATAAAAATTGCTATTTCTTGTTACATTGTACGCTTTCCTTTTGTGCACACAATTCCTATATGAATGTTATTCTAACATTACACATTTTCCAACTTACATCTCATTTATCGTTCTCTGTGTGTACGTAATCTTAGATATACATATGTATATAATAAAAAAGAAAAAATGAAAAAAATTTCCAAGAGTAATGGTTAAAGAATTTTGTAGATGAATGGCAATAAATCTTTCGTATGTTTTACAATAAAAGACAAATGGTATGGAAGAAAGCAGTAACTTTTTAACTAATGGAATAATAGACATATCTGTTATTGTAAAGAAAAGTTGCAAAAAGGTGGAGTGTAATGTTCAGCTCTTAAACCTATTGACTACATCATTATAGTTATGCCACCAAACTAAACTATTCAGAACAAGCCAGATGCATTGGCAAAGTGTGATAAAACGAATGGCTCTCTTGTTATAAAAGTATTTTAATAATAACCCAACATTTTCTACTTTATGTGTATATGTAATTATTGAACATTACAAGTTCAGAACAGCCCTCAAGCTAAAATGCTTATGTAGCCAAATTTTATGTTATATAAATACTGACACTTATTGACATTTTATATTCTAACGTATACATATTATTATGTTTGCTTATGCAGTTAAAAATAACTTCAATTCTTGGTCCGGTAATTCTTTTAAAAAGGAAGTGTCAAAACGCTTTTAAAAAATTCAATATTTTCAGCATGTGGCATTATACGAAGCAAATCATTTATTTTATTTTATTAATTTTTTTTTTTCAACATCTTCAACATCATTATTTTTTAATTACTTGTCGCATTTTTTCAATAATTCTTAACTAAATATTGCAATTTTTGCCTTTAAAAATATGTGTTTATTGGTGATTGTATGCGAAAATATATATCGCACTGCTGGTTTGGAATATATGGCAAATACCTAGATACGTGTCGTCTTCTTATGTTGGTTGCCTTGGATATTGCGTATGCATCGACCTGGTCGTCCTATAATATTGGATTTCTCATCGACACCCTGTTCGGATACTTCGTCAGAGCGTAAACATCAAATATTAACTGATGTGGAGTTAAAAGAGCGGTAGGATTAGAAATGGTTTATAATCAACTGAAGAAGTCGGCCCAGACCGATTGTTTTATACTCTACACCACTTGGTTTTAATAAGAGATTCTAAAAATCGATTCTAATAAGCTTTCCTTTACACATTTTAAATTCTAAATTTTCCTCATCAAAAAAATTATTTCAAATATTTTGGGTGGGAAGAATTTTTAAAAATTACCTCTTACCATCAAATAACTGGTCTAATCAGATCTTATCTGTTGTCTACCAACATACGGTTACATCCCGTATACAATTTTAAATATACGGGGGATGGACAAAATAGTAAAAAAAAACTTGTGTTTCTTAAACTTTCGATAATTCTTCCAAACGGATTGATAAGAAGAAGATAATTTAGAAGTTTTTCCCTTTTCCTTTAGTAAAGAGCTGATCATTTAAGAATTTTCTAATGAATTTGTGTAAATCAGCTTGGTTTTGAAGAGCATTTCTGTCGCGAGTTTTAATTACGACAGCTTTGGTGTAAGGTAGAAAATTGGACGTTTCATTTTCAATATTTTTTTTCTATACTTTGTAGATCTTCCAAATCATTATTAGCCAATGTTTTAGATATTGATGATGATTTTCGGAATATACGTCCTATGACACCGGGCGGCACTTTGCCTCATAACCCCGCTTTTTATCGCACTGTCTACGGGTATTTGTATGTTATTACTACAATACAGACATTTAAACACAATTTTTTATTGCTTAACTTTATAGCCAAGGTGATGATGGCAGTATTGGTCCAATTGGCAGTACACGCATGCCAGACGCGGTAACTCATCATTCATGCATAAAATCATCAACCGAATATGAGTTAAGTTTAATATTAAAAGAAATACGTTTCATAACCGATCAGGTAAGTTATTAACGGTCTGTTGTAATTAATTTACAATAATTAAGACAATAATAAAAAAATTATAATTAATAATATATTTTTATATTGTACATTTCAAATTTTTTATTTTTTTAACATATAATTTTTGTTTAAAAAAAAAAAAAATAAAAAAAAATAAATGACAGTTACGTAAAGAAGATGAAGACAATGACATTGCTAACGATTGGAAATTTGCCGCTATGGTCGTTGACAGACTGTGCCTTATCATATTCACAATGTTCGCAATATTAGCTACAATAGCTGTACTACTATCAGCACCACATATTATTGTCTCGTAGCCAGATGAGAGGCGGAAGTGGTTATTGTTATTGGTTTTATTATAAAATCAATTTGTTAAATAATTGAAATTCATTTAAAAAGACGAACAAAACAAACAAACGAACATATTAAAAATTCAGTAACGCACACGTACGAAATTTCAATGAAAAAAATAAAATAAAATAAAATAAAAAAATGGAAAATTAAAAAAACCAAAAAAAAAAAAAATTAAATAAAAATTTTTAAATATGAATATATATAAAATACATTTCTGAAAAAATATCATACTTTTTCCTTCCTAATACTAATTTTTTAAAATACATTTTTATAAAAAATATCTTTCCAAGACTCCTGACACTTTGCTTTCTTTTTCCTAATGTTCAATTTTTCAAAACTAAAAACTATTATTTAACTTTTAAAATATGCGATTTTATCAACTAATTACTTACCGCAATTACAAACTGGAGCCACAAAAACAGCTATTTATAAACTTCCCGACTTAAAAGTTTTAAAATTTCTGCAGTCCAACTCATTCACAGCAATTTAAAAAACGTTAATTGACTTGAGTAATAATTTTTGTTTTTTATTTTTTATTTATTTATCTCTTTACGGCTCCACTTTGAATGCATGGAAACTTCCTAATTTTTATCTTTTTAATAAACAAGGTTTCGTAAAAAGAGTAAAATAAATATTATAAAAAAACCGCAACTAAAATAAAAATATAAAACATCTTTCCCTCTTCTACAAAATATTACATATAACCAGTAAGAATTCTAAATTTGGCTTTGGTCAAATCTTAAATACCCTCTACAACTATCTACAATGATGGACGTGGAAGATATATATACATTACTTTCTCTAATAGTCTATATATTATGCATCAGCGCACAAGTCCGCAAGTAGTATGGTTTTTTGTAAATTATGGGCGTGTTTGTAATCCGATCACTTTTTTGGCACATGGATGGGATAATCATAAATATGTGTGTTTCTAGTTTATAGGTCAATTTTTGTGGCAGAGATAAAGATATTTGTTGATTGTAGACATGTCTGTTAACCAACCACGCCCATTTTCAGCATATTGATGGAAATAATAATTATACATATGAGTACCAAATGTCAACTAAGTATCTCAATTTTTGTGGCAGATAAATAAATTTTTTCTATTGTGGGCGTGGCTATTGACCAAAATTGCCCATTTTAGTTCTTCGTGCATAAACTAAAAGTGTGTATAATATTTCAGGTCAAAATCTCAAAACTTACACCTGTGAGAATGTCAACAATAGACAGACGCACGGACACACGGACATACATTTCTAGATGGATTCAGTTTTTGATGCTGATCAAGAATATATATACTTTGCAGGGTCTCTGGCACCTCCTTCTGGGTGTTTCAAATGGAATGGAAAACTTAGTTTACCCCCATTTTATGTGGAGGATATAAAAACACTATCATCACTAGCATCATTTTATTTAAATTCTTTTTTTAACATTCCCCCTTCCCATAATACATTTAATTGATCTTCTCTTCATTATTAAATAATAATCAATTTAAAAAAAAAATTACTAAAAATCATTATAAAACTGAAAGAGCAAAGCAAAGCTTTAAAAACAAACTACTAAAAAAATATTTATAAAAAAATAAAATGAAACCACTTAAAACCCAGCCTCTCTCAGTCTAAAATTGATTTAAAATATAATATTGTATATATCTTTTTGGTTAAACAATATTAATATTACTCTGTGGTTTCCTCTTCTTTTTTGTTACTAACTGAAACCGCGGGTAGTAATTTATGAAAAGATTTTAATTAATTATATTTTATTTAAAATAAATTGTATTAAAGGTTGCGAGCAATAATATCTGCGTGTTGATGAAATGCATATATTTTTGGTGTTATGCAAATTAATAATAAATAATTGAACGATTTATTAAATGGTTTTTTTTTTTTTTTTTCTTAAATTGTTTTTATTTTCCGTCTTATATTTATAAATGAAAAAATATACTTAATAATGCCATTAACAATCTTTTTATACCCTTGTAAGCTATTAGATTTTTTAAGAGGAGTGAAATGTTGCTTAATTAGGCTTCTAATCAAAGAACTATTCTAAACCCAGGATAGCATTCTAGGTTTAGAATAACATGTAAAAGTTTTGCAAAAGGAACCTACAGTTTAAATGAAAGAAAAGCACCTGATCTGCAGAATTCTCTCGTGGGCGTGTTTGCCCATTTTTGGTACATCGACATATGAGATATTTATAGATAAGCATTTTCAATTTCATAGGTCAATTTCTGTGGCAGATGAATAGGTTTTTGTCGATTTTAATGCTGATCAAGAATATACTCGTATATACTTTGTAGAGTTTTTGATGTATGATGGCAAAATTTTCACCTTAGTAAAACAAGGATCCAAAGATCTGGGAATTAAAGTTTATACAATATATTTGAAAAAAAAAAAAAAAACCGCAACACATTTAAGGAACGCTACGTTTCATTGGTTCTTGGCTCCACTCCAAGTAATTATAGCTCTATATCCAATCCTTTCTGTTCCTTTTTCTTATATTCCACTTAAAATCTGTCTTTAAATTATAATTTCATTTCATATGTAACCAAATTAAAAAATCGTTCAATTATTTTTGTTACAGCTTATAATTGTAATAAAAAAAAAAGAAAACTAAATAAGAGCAACAACACCAAATGATTACAATCTGCCAAGTACTCTACAGATTTATTAAGCACTTCATGAAACACACAAAAAAACAAACAAAAAAACAGGCAAAACTTCAACTAGGATGATCTCCTTCTACGTACACTCCACGAATCAAACTGATAACGAAAAACTTTATTATTCAAAATTTATAAACACAATCAACAACAATAGAACAATATCATAATAACACGATAACAACAAAAACAACAACAACAACAAATATTTTGTTAAATAATTAAATTGAATTGAATTTAAATAAATAAACAGCGGGATAATATTGTAGAAATAATTGAATGGGATTATAAAGAAAAAAACATAAATTTTGAATATAAAGTTACGGTTATTCAGCTCTTAATGGTGAATAATGTGCAATTGATACAATCAGATGTTTCTTCTCTTGTATTTTTTAAACATAATGATAATCGAATAAAAGCAAACACACAGTTATACATTAAAATTGAAAAATCTACATATAATAATAAATAGGCAACAACATGCAATATATAAATCAATTGATTAGATTAATTTAGCTTTATATTGCAAAAAAAAAAAGTGGAAAAATCAAATTAGAACACAATTTGATATCGTATCAATTAAGATTTCATTAGGGTATATATTATATTTATAAATATATATGTAGTTAAAAATTTCGTAAACATTTATAATATTTTCTAATTTTTATACAATATTTACATTTATAAGACATTTTTTGGGAATTACTTTTTTTAATAACAACTTTTTTGTACAACGTCTTTAATTTTATATAAATAGATATTTTTGGTAATTATTTGTAACTTTCAATAGACATTTATTGTCAGTAAATAGAAAATATTATTATAAAAGGCACTAACAATAATCATTTAAGTGTAGAATCGTTTCATCTAGAATGTGGTATCATTCGATACTAATGCGACAACAAAAGTTAGCAAAGGCTAGAGACTAGAAATTAGTGATGACAACTTATATAATAAAGCTGAGTGTTACCATCTCACTCATTCAATTGTAGAAGATAATACTATTATTCAAATTTTTAACATTTATATTTTTTTACATTCAATGAAACTTTTTTATCTTTATTTCTTGGTCTTCGAATAAAGATGAAAGAGAATCTTTTATAATCCTAACTCTATTTATAACTTACGAATCGCTGTTTCTAACTATAGAACGTGTTCAGTTTTGATTATCGATGGGTTATAATTTTGTTTATATAAGGATGATTCCTATACGTGCACTATACGGTTCTGATTTGAAGGGATTATTGATAGTGGAAGAGGGTTAGTTTTTGTTTACATTCCACTTAAGCTTGAGAACATTAGGGCTGATGGTGTATGGTTTTATAGGCGGGCAGCTCGATTTAGAAACGAGCTATTTCGGTAGAGTGTTTTGTGATATATACGCGGTTACGCAACAAATGGGTGAGAAAGCCTTGCAGTCCTAATGAAGAATTTTATAGTTTTTTTTTTCATCTACCATAAAAATATTTATACAAAAGCACTATTACGATGCTCATGGGGGTAGACAGAGTCTCTTCTCCTATGAGCATCTGACCTCTCCGCTGTACGCGGTCGAGAATCGTAACATGCGAATTATACTGCCATTTCTTATACCGCTTTAGATACCCCAAACCCATGGCTGCTACTTTCGACAATTCGAATATATCCATAGACCAATGAATAAACTTAGAGAAGGGGACCTCGTAACGTCCCTGTGCTACAAGAGACAGCACTAACTTTGGTTAGTTTTGGAAATATACCCTATTTACTTATTTGTTAAGCCTCAACTGCACATCTATACACGTTTGTATAGATGGCCCGAATAAAAAACGCAATAAGAGTTTCAATTTATTGAATTCCTTTAAGAAACTTGAAGCTTTTGAATATTAAAGCAATGTAAGAATTAAGCTTTCACGTCTACCATGAGCTTAGAAGAAGAATTAGCGCGATGTCTGTCTATAAAGCCTTCGAGTACATGGTTTAATGGCTTAATTTTAATGAGGAGCATTATTTTATATCACTACTGCCATTAACTATCAGCTTTCATTATTACTAATTACTCATAAAATATTTACTTATTAAAAATATTTTTGTTTTTGTTTATTTAGTAATAATTATATGGCCCACATTCTAATACAGAAAATTTAAAAATAGTTATTAAGGGACTAAAAAGTGTACTTTTATTAAAAATTTTTGCTATGTATATAAGTAATTGTAAAAAAAATATAAAAAAATACATTTATTCAACTCTTCCTCCTTTTCTCACCAAAAAAAAAAAAAAAAAAAGAACAAACAAAAAAACAAAAACAACAAAATAGAATATCTGAATATTGAAAAAAATAATTATATGTTTATGTTTATTTTTTATCGAACAGCAATTGGAAATTCACAAGAATTGTATAAAAAAATTGCTAAAATAAAAAGCCAGAAATTCTAAATAAATATATTAAATTAAAAAAATATATATAATATATAAAATGTACACACTCACACAGAAACAGAAAATCGGCACTTTCATTTGACACAAAAAATAATTAATAAAAAAATACATTTAAATAAAATCACATTCTTAAAAGTGTTGTGTGTCATACATAGTAGGAAAAGAAAACTGCCAGTATTTTAAATAAATTCACTTTAAACTTATTGTAATTTAAAGCTTATTGTAAAGTATATTTTTTTTTTTTTTTTTTTTGAGGAATATGAAAAGAAATGTAAAACATTTTTTTTTTTAGTTATAAGCAGTAAGATTAATTAAGTACTTGCTTATATATAATGTAGGAATTAACAACTAAACCATTATGAAGAGGGTGAATAACTTGTGAAAAATTAAATTATAGGATAAGTTAATATATCATAAATCTTGCCTATTACCTTAGAACTTGCTCATTTGTTTAAAAATACTAATTTTCTTTAGCGCTCTGGAAAGACGTCTTGAGTGTTTAGGATTCAATTAAAAACACCCATTAGCCGCTGGAATTATCTACTGTTCAAAATGTAATCACTTACGTCACTTACGTATTAAGAAAAGGGACGTACAGGAGATGAATAAAATAATATGAACACAATGCAATATATTACACATGGTTGCACTGTTCTAAAAGCAAATAGTGGCACAACTGATTAATAAATAAATATTGTGTATATGCTAGGTGTTCATATTATTTTGTCCATGTCCTGTATTTGATTTGTATTTTTGATGGCTGTTCTAGATCTTTCTTACCTTACTTGTAGGAATATTTTACAAATAAAATTTCCCCTCTGGTACTGACTTAACCTTAGAAACTTGCCTTTACGATAACTTAACTTGTAAACAATTTTGTTTTTAACATGTAAAATCTTCCTGTTGGAAATAATAATAAGTTTTAGAATCTTAAGTCTAATCTGAATCAAGAGATGATTGCCAGTGCTTTCATCTCGCTAATGAGGCCTGATTTAGTTGTTTTCTTTTTTAATTCCCATTTGTTGGAGTAAGTTTACGTTTTAAGCGAACATGGTGTTTCGTAGAGGGAAGAATACGAGGAAGTACATTTGAGTGAAGTATGATTTTGGTGATAGATTTTGCGGCGCTACTTTTGATTATCTCCTCAATAGTAGGCACATTTAAGTCTCAGTATATGTTAGCATTTTTTATATACAATGGGTCATCTGTTAGCAGACGCAAGACCTTTGATTGATGTTTTGTAACTTTGCAATATTAGAAGTACAAGCCGTTCCCCATATTAATACCACATAACCAGATTGGTTTAATAATAGCTTTATATATTAATACTTTATTATCAAGGCTTAATTTAGAATTTTTATTTAAAAGCAACCACAGTGCACAGTGCGTTAGTTTTCACCTTTATCTGGGTGAATTTGCACTTATGCGATATGACCGCATAAGTCGGAGATCAAGGTGTATTTCCAAATACTTAACATGCTTTTCCTAAGGTATTGTTACCCCATAAATCGTTACTGTAGGACACGTTTCACAATGACATTAAATTGATTGCTTATGACTTGTTATTGCTGAACAAACTCCTTATCAGTTCTCTCAATCTAATCTTCCGCTTGTGAGATTTTCTACAACAAAAAAGCTAAACCTTCCATGAAGCAAATCATCTTTACTTTTAATTTTTCAGAGTATATTTAATGATTGCAATGAAATCAACAATAGGTGATTAAAATCCTACAGTCTGTAGGCCAAATATAGTCGAAGTTGACCCCACCCAATGCAAGGGTTCATGGGTCCTACTTCTGCAACATTTACATTATTTAAAAAAAAAAAACATTTGTATTTTAATTAATTTTTTCATAAATAAATAGAAAAAAAGCAAATCACTGAATACATTATAATAAAAGTATAGAGAAAAATTAATTACACCATAAAAAACATTCTTTAAATACATACACATATGTATATATAACAAGTAATTATAAAAAAATTACAACTAATATAAAAAATATGTCAAAAATAAAATTGAATCATTAACAATTTAGAAAATTTAACAAATCAATAGCAAATAACGAGAATATCAGAATTGCAGAAAATGTCGTTATAAATTCAATGAATAAGAAGAAAAATATGAAAATAATTGTAAAATTATTCACCTTCCGTAATGATTAGAAATAAAATATTAACAAAAAACACAATTGGGATTCACACGGATTTGAAGACAACCATTAAACAAAATAACAAAGCCGAGCTCTATATAATATCTAGAATCAAATATTAAAAACAATTATTCAAAATAATGAAACTAACTATTAAGTTTTGTCTAAAGAGTTTCCTAAGAATTATAAACAAACAAAAAAAAAAACAAAAAAACAATTATAATTATAAACGGAAACTTTACGTTCGTAATTTAAATGGTATTTGAAAGATTAATCAAATAAGGATATAAAAAAACAACAACAACTAATTATATATATATTTAAACAGTAATTATGTTAGATGGAAATTTTATATAGTTTAATTTTATATTTTATTTATTTATAAACAAAAAATTTATAGAATATATAAAAACAATTTAGTGTATGGTTGCATTAAAAATGAAAAATAAAATTTTAAAAATAACATATTTCAAATTTCCAACAAGTTTGTCACTATTAGGTCAGGAAAAGAAAGTCAAATACAGGGGATGGAGAAAATAATATATATGCAATATAGAACATCATGTTGGCTACAATGCTTCCGTTTAAATAATGTTATCGCATTCACCTGCCAAGTCTTGTAGGTTATATTTCAGTATATTATACGCTTTGTTCTGTTATGGTTAAAGGAGCGATCAGTGAAATGTGCGATCTCTCAGACTTTAAAAAAGTGCTCGGTTAGCGGTAACAGGGGTGTCTGTGACGAAAACAACTGAATTGTTTAACGTTTCAGGAGCGACAGTGTCTACGGTAGTGATAGCATACATAAAATATCGTAAAACATTATCGGGCGAAACTCAAAGTTAACTGACAGAGACCGACAAATATTAAGAATTATTGTGGCCAGATAGCATAAAACTACCTAACTAAAGGCAAAAGTGACAGCACAACTTAATACTCACCTAATTAATACTGTTTCGACAAAAACAGAACGGCGGGAGCTCCACAAAGCTAACATTCATGGAAGGGCTGCAATTTTGAAAGACTTTATATCAGGAAATCATATTATTTAGTCCACCCCCTCTAACTACGGGAGTAGAAATTAAAAGCTAAATTATTGAAAATTAAAAAACTAAAAAAATTTAAATTATCTTCTAAGAAAATTTTTATTGTATAGAAAATATTCTTAAAAGATATAATATATGTTTTATAAAGGAAATTATATAAAGAAATTCTGATTGTTGGCCATGTTTGTCAATAACCAAAAATTACGTTTTTAATATTTTTTTTTTTTTTTTGGGAAAAACACATATGACACGAGACGACATTTCCTTTTATTTTATATTATTTATTTTTTAAGCTGCTTCTTTATAAAGGATTTCTGCCATGAAGTGAACAAAAGTTAAACATTTTCATTAAATTTTTATATAAAGTGCTTTATCCTATACATATATCGATTAAATATATTTTTTAAGGTATTTATATAATAATTTTTTATTGTGTTTATCAATATAATAAATCTTCGCAATTCCACAGGCTTCTTTTACTATACAAGAAGACACAACGTTTGGATTATAATATCGAAAGATCACCTCTTCACCTTTTGGTCTAACACCGCTTTCGCATCAGTATAAATTGAAATCTTGATGAGCAGAGCAGCTTTTTGAAAAAGTGAACAATTTTAAAATTATTTTAATTGTTTTACTAAAGCACAAGCCTACCTTTTAGACATTAAATATATTGTACGAAATTGAAAATTTTACGAAACTTATATAAAAAGAATTAATAAAACATACTTGATTTATAAACCCCCATAATGGATTATTTATTTAATTTTTTTTATATTCTTTACAACAGTAATACATTGGAAATAACTTTCAAGTAAGTATTAAAAACATTCACTAGAAAGTATCCATTCGACAGAAGCATCGTTTTTAAGCGTATGGTAAAATGATCACAACTACCGTCCCAATGGTCCAATCAAGTTCAAACATGCACCTATGAATTTGTATATTCAAAATCTAACGATTGGTACTAAAACCTCTGCGGTTTCTTTATTATTATTAAATTATTACCATACATATATATTGCATGCAAAAAAAATTCCCTTTAATTGCTTCATTACTAAATATATGGCAATGCTTACTTTATAGGCACGTTCCAATCAATTTGTTTTTGGTGAGTGCATATACGTTGTATGGGTATTTATAAAAGAGTTACTTAGTTGAAACAACCGCAAAGCATGCAATATTTTTTTTTTTTATATTTACAAATACAAAAGTATTTTATTGTTTATCTGTGTTGTATGTATGATGTGGGGGGTAAGGTGTCCACTGTACGCTTCCCTTGAAAGTTGATTTATAACAGTTTATTTTTAAAAATATTCCTTCACTGTGTGCAAGTTAAAAATATATTTTTAACCAGCAATACAAAATGAACAAATGTGTCACGTTTTGTTTTTGTAATGTCCTTGTTTGTTTGTACACATATTTATTATTTTTTGGTCACCTTTTATTGTATTTATGTTTCTGTTATATTTAAGCTGATATTTTTTAGTTTTTTATATCCTCAACATAAGATGGGAGGTATACTAAGTTTACAACATCTGGTATGAAGCGCCAGAGATTCTACAAAATTATTATTAATCAGCATGAAAAACTGAGTCCATCTAAACACGTATGTCTGTCTGTTGTTTGTAAATTGTCGTAAATTTTAAGATATTGAGGTGAAATTTTGTTCAGACACTTATACTTTCTGCAGGCAGATCGCTATTTAAAATGAATAAAATCGGTGAAAGGTATTCTAGATTTGGCCTAAGCTTAAATTTAGTTTTCTTACTTGTTTTCAGTTATGCTTACATGTCTATATATAGTATTTTATTTAGGGTAATTGTTGTTTTTTGTAATTTATAAAATTTCATTTCATACACATTTTGTTAAATTAACAGCAAAACAAAATAGAAACATACAACAAACAAATATAATATAACACAACCAAACATATAGAGGCTTAACGTAGACCTTTCTTTATAAACAAACTAATCAAGTAAATCAAGAGAAATTTGATTTACTAACATATTTAACATTGTGTGTAACAAAAAACAAAGTGTTACTGTTTTAAAGAAAGTTTAGGTACCAGCAGGCCTATTAATTACACCTACAATAACTTAAGATAGTAAAAAATTGATTTTTGGATAACAAAGACGCCTACAATTTACAAAAATACTTTTTGTGGCAGAATCATCCTTGTTGCTTGATACGTAATAGATACACTGTAGTAAATGGGTACCTGTCACGCCCATACTTTGTATATATATGTGGAGAGTATGTAAGTTTGGGATTAAACCAAGCCCATTTTTTGCATATGAGTGGCTGGAATAACTATGGATATACACACTAAATTTCAAGTTAATAGGTCTATTTTTGTGGCAGATACAAAGATGTTTGTCGATTGGATGTGTCTGTAATCCGATATTGCCCATTTTTGGCACATTACCAGATAAGGTAATTATGAATATATAAACTTAATAAATTTTAAGTTCATAGGTAAATTTTTCTAGCATATATATAGATTTTTGTCGATTGTGGGCGTGGTTTTTGACCGATTTTGTCCATTTTAGAGATCTACGTGCGAAAACTAAAAGTGTGTATAATATGGTGTATTTTGTAAAAAAATTACCTATGTTTTAATAGGTCAAACATTTGGTAAAAAAAAAAAAAATTCGGAAAAAATTGTACAAAAAATATGTAATAAGAAAATAAACTAAAATGTTATTTATTGTTTTTGAAGCAGGACATATATTTCAAAAATATTTAGAACATTTACTTATTATTTCTTAGTCTCTTACACTCTTCTACTTGGCCAAAAAAAAAAAAAAAAACTCTTTAGTGTCAATCTAAAGTAATTTAATTCACAAAGAATAAAAGTGTAGATGATAAAGTTGATCGGTATACACTTAACAATGTAATGTTTTAGATAATTCTTTATTACGTTATAAATTCATTTATAATTATGCAAATGAACAGCACGTGGTTTTTTGGCTGTGATTTAAAGTTTTCTGAATGAAATTTTCTTTTAATGTTTCTGTCTTTTACGGCCACTACAACATTTGTAATGATATGCTACAAAAAAAAAATGTTAAAGTACAGGGTGCGTACAGTAGTTGAGGACAAATTTGTTTATATTTTTTGCAAAAATTTATTATAATTCCATGAAATTTTTACTCGACTTTAATTGACTCGTAGACTATACAATTATTCATTAAAATCCAAATCGGGAAACCTTTGGCAACATTTTAGGGTCTTCAGGGGTGTTTGAGCTTGTTCAAGGGACGTTTTCCTTAAATAAGTCTCTGTTCCCGAGTTTGTGTCCTCTGCACATAACGTAGGAGGTATAGCGGAGATCTTCATGAACAGCTCAACGGATTAGGCTCTCAGAGACATTTAGGTCTTTTGCAATTGCCTTTTAAGGACTTTCGTCAACGAACTCTTACATGATTTTTGCATTTTGCAGTTTCTACATCGCCAGCTGATGCTTCCAACTTACTTCGAACCTTATGTCCGAATAATCGGGTGCAATTGAGAAAATTGGAGATTTCTAAATCGGTTTGTTTCACGTCTATAGCGAGGATAACTGTATGCCTCTTCATTTGTTGCGTTAACACTCCTTTGATGACCTGACAAGAAAAAAAAAAAAAAAATTATTCTACCGAAATTCAATTCATATAAATGAGTATCTTCAAATACCGTACACACCCTGTATAAAGCATGGGGAAAACACCAAATACAATAAACCTATAATATAAGGAAACCATTATCCTTTGGAAAGTTGATAGTGTTTTGTATATGTAGGCTGTCAAACGCGAGCTCCCCTTGTAAACCATTTTAACGAGACCAACTAGGTAAACAATTGAATAGGCGAACAATTTCAACTTTAAACACATTATACCAGGCATTCATTATTCAGCTCTTTTTTCTTTTGTATTATATGCCGTATATAAGGAAATGTTCTGGTAAGTTGGCAGAAATATCAATGAAAACAGTTTTCGAACTGTTTTATTATTTGCTTAAGGTTAGTATGGGTTTTGGTTTAGTAACCTGAAGAGGTTTTTTTTTTTGTAGAAAATTAGTGAAACCCAGTAACGGATAAATAGAAAATAAAACGTATAATAAATATATAAGATTCCAATATTAAATGAATTAGGGAAAAAACATATATAAAATATATATAAAACTGTCCTTTATAACATTTTTTTTATTAAGCCTTGTTATACGTGTTCGTGTTGTGAGAACAGGATTTTCCTCACTTATAAGGTAAGTTGATATTCTGGAAACTATCACACGCATCTTTTATTTGATTTATTAAAGGGGGAAAACCATTTGTTACAATTACTAATTTTCAATACTTACACTTTGAAATTGGGGTCAGAAACAGTTTGTTTTTTTGGAATTTAGATTCAAAAAATACCGTAGAATGCTTCTATTGAGTACGGCTAGACCTTCTATGACATACTGACTTGTTTTAGAAAGGAAAACCTTATGCCAACTATAAAATATTTAAACTTACTGTCACCGCCGCCCTAAAACTCTGACAATTACATTCCTTTAATTAATATTTGTCTAAAAATGTTTGTTTATTTTTTCACTTAAAAAAAAATCCTCTTTATATACTATTTTTATACTAGGGGTGTAGGGCACAGAAACATATAGAATTATATATGTATATATTGTACACAATATCATTGTGTAATCATGCAATCTCTTTTTTAAAGCACGTTCTATAATATTTATTATTAGAATGTACGATTTTACAAGGACTTTTTTATGAATGAAGTCAAAGTACAAGTACAAGTACAATATATATTAAGTGGTCAAACTTCAAACAAAAACTGTGAAAACGTTATAATCGGTCAAGTTCGACTCTACACGACTTAGCTCCTTATATTATGCTACAATTCACTTAGTTTTATAAGCAAGACACTGCCTTATAAGTTACTTTGTGAAATATAATTATATGGAAAGAGGTTCTAAAAATAGTCCAATTGGGTACACATTTGATACAGTGAAATATTCACAACATTTTGTCAAAAAATATTAAGAATTGCGACTTTTTTGCCATAAAAAGACTTTCATTATAATAAAACCTTATATGGAGAGGGGTTCTAAAAATGTTGTAATTCAGTCCATTTTCAAGAGTGTTAATGTTTGGGCCAATACCAATACTTGTACTAAATTTCAACGAAATATCTCAAAAAAATGCACCCTATAGCTTACGTACAATTTATATGGACAGGCGGACATGGTTAACTTGATTCAGATTTTCATTCTAACTTTGAATCGATTGGTATACCTGAAAATGGATGGAGTATTTGCCGTTTAAGAGTTACAAACAACTATATAAACTTAATATACCCTCTTATCACATGTAGTGTAGGGTGTAACAACAACAGAATAACAGATAAAGTTGTACAGATTTATTATCTGAAAAGAAAAAAAATTAAATTTTTTATTTTATAATAAATAAAAAAATTTTTAAAAAATTAAAAAATCGAAAATTTAAAAAAAAATTGAAATTTTTTATTTAGTTTTATTTATTTTTGTATTCAAATACTTGTTACAACTGTGAGAATGACATTTGCGCGAAATTTTGGGAAGGATAGGGAGCTTTCCGATGTAGTAAAATTTTTTTGGATATTTTGTGAAGGGATGTGGTGAGGTGGTAACCACGCTCTTTGGAATTGTTCAATTCGAGTCAAGTGTAATATCCAATAAAAGCTTTTTCTGACTGCTATTAACTGGCATATTTGTCTTCCTTCTGTAAAAAACTTAAAAAAAATTTTTTTTTTATACAAATTTTTTTTACGTGGTTGTACATACATTAAAGTTCGGTAATCTTCTAAACTATCGCGGAAAAACTGATTAATTTGAAAATTTCTTAGTTATTTATATGTTCAGGTGGATAATAAATAATATGAGCACTTGACATAAAGGGATATGATAAATACACTGATAAATATAATGTACAAGGCTTGGCACATGAACTGTCGCATTATTTACACCGAACCAGTGTTGCCAACACTCAACAAGATATATATATTCATATTATTTTGTCCATTTCCTGTAGTTATATTGGAAAATTAAAGAATAACATATTTTAAAAAAATAATAAAAAAAAGTGTAAAATATGAAAATTGGACATTCATCATTATAAAAAATAACATAACTGTTTCTTTTTTAAAGCACTTTATTTATAAAAATTCATTTGGTTTAAGAGCTTTTCTTTAAATACTTATGCACTTAACAAAGTATTAATTAATTTATTTGATTTAATTGCAATTTAAATAAGAAATTACAAGCAACACTGTACGCCCAACTACTGTATATCAATATTATAAAATGCATTCTTAGTAGGCTTAGTTTTGTTTGCTTAGCTATATTTTTGATGTCGAAACCTTTTTCACTTTTCTCAAAGCCTTCTTACTGTGAACATGTTTAACTGATTTACTTAATAAATAATTAAATAAATATTTATTGTTTAATAAATTATTATTATATATAGAAGCAAAATTAAATTTCCATTATAACTGTTAATTAGTGTAGGACAGCCTTTCAGTAGAAAAGTGCTGCCCAATTTTTTGATATGAAAGCTTTCACTTTTAGCTTTCATGCTCTCGCTTTATAGAAATGTAGAAATATATGTAATTTCTTATAATCACACTCTCACTAATTAACAGAAGCATAGCAACTTGTTACCGATTAATATAAAATGGTTTAATATAACGTTCCCTTGATTTACACCTGCTGATAGTACAAAACACGAAACAGTCGAATCGTGATTCTTAACATGTTAACATGGTGCTGTATTAAAAAAGACTTAACCTCAACAGTTATCATGTTTCGGTTGGACACACAAAAGGAAATCAAAGAATGGCAATGCCTTTAAGTTTAAAACGCTAACTAGCAATAACAAAAATTCGAAGAAACGAATAAGCCATTTTAAAGGCAAGCTTGCTTAAGAAATGTTCACAGTCCTTAAGAAACAGTGCTTTGGATAACTTGCAAAAAAAAAAATACAAAGAAAAGCGGAAGAAATTAAAAAAAAAAAAATTTAAAAATTAAAAATTTAATTTAAAAAAATATAATTTAATTCTAAATAATTAATCAATATAAATATTGAAAAGTAACAACTTATGAATATTGTGTGAATAAAATAAAAGATAATCTCAAGCAAGTGTTGAATCTCTAAAATCTCTCGTCATCTGATCGAATGCTATTTGTATAATATACAAATCGTTTGTATTTTTCTATCGTTTTAATAAAATTTATGACTGCAATAAAAATAAAGCTATTTACTTATAACACCCGCATAAAAAAAAACGAAAAAAAATCCATTTACATCATTTTTTTTTTTTATTTACTACTCATCACTCGTCGTCACGGGGGTCATAAAAAGTTGTGATGACGAAAAAGTAAAATATGATATTTAACAAATGACTTTTCTTCCATTATCTATACTTAGTCAATAAAAACAATAACCAACCTCAACATAGTAGTAAAAAATTTTACTGTCCGCATTGTCGATAGTGAAAGAGAAATGAATAGAAATCGCGAAAACAAGTAATAAAACTAAATTTGGCTCAGGATCTTAAATATTCACTAAATTTACAAGGGTAGGCGTGGCAGGTATATCATTATGCCCTATAATAGTGTATGTATTATGTATCCGCTTGCAAGTCTAGTTTTATCATGGAATATAGTTTTTTGTAAATTGTAGGCGTGATGTCTCATTTTTTTTTTTTTCTTGAAAAATGAAAAGTTATGTACAACAATCTATAAAAAATTAGCTTTTTCAATTCAATTTAATAAATTCGCTTTTGATTTTTCCAAAATTTAAGAAAAAATGAAAGGATTGTGAGTCAAATACTCGAGAGCTGCAGATAGTAGAACTGCACAACTAAAACCTCGATATTTTAAAGCAATCAGTTCCTATATAACTTTATTATTTTATATAACTACCTTTAGCCAGATCATTGTTTATTTCCATATACTTTATAGATTTAGATTCAGTCTTTAAAGAGACAACGTTTCGGCTTGAGTGAAGTAGAATTCAAATCAAAGAATTTATTATAAATTACTTTATTTTATACTAATTTTTAAAAGACAAACCAAGATGTAATGATTCAATCTTTTCAAACTATGCTTTCACAGTTTTTATGCCCTGTCCCACTTGCTGCGAAGGGTATATTAAATTTGTGCGGATGTTAAAAAACAAACGCCGCACCCATTTTCAATTCTTCGTTTCATTAGTTATATGATAAATATTTGGATATTGGACTTGGTGTAGGGTATTAAAACGTTTGACTATATATAATATTTTCAATGGTTTTTGTAAAGTAACCATATTCACGCTTACTCTTTGATATTTAATATATGATCCAAGTTGTTATATGATAGTATAACTAGTTCTCTTCTAAATATCATAATTTTTATTACCATAATATTTGTATCTCTTATCACATCTTCACATAACAAAGAAGATAAAATAATCTCTCCTTAGATAAAAGAAAATCAAGCTGATTTGTTTAACAATCCGAATCATCGTTATATGTAAAAAAAAAAAAAAGAAAAGAAAATAAACGGTTTATTAAAAAATATTCCAGAATTTAAAAAAAAAATTGGTCAATAGTTAAAAAAAGAAAGAAACCTTGTGGTCATGCATGATTTGAGTATAACCATCGTGGAAGAGCAAACCAAACGTTTAAGTCGCAATTTGGCTTTAACACAAACCCGACGTCGCACCATTACCTTCGAAGATCCCTTACCTCCTCAGCCATCCTCAACAACCATACCAGCAACGGTAACGAAATCTATTAATACAAAATCCCGTACCATTAATTCGACACTAACAACGGAAAAATCATTAAAACCTATCAAAAATCCCATCAGTTCGAAGGTAACTACCACTACAGTGGCAGTGCCATATAAAAATTTCACAATCTGGACCGATTATGATAAAGATGAAAATTTATTGTTGCATATAAAAGAGCAAAAGGCAACGTGTCATAATCAACAGATAACACGTAGTATTTGATATAAACCTCATCTCGAGACTGGTCAAAGTATTAAAGGTTCAAAATTAATTATAGATTTAGATTGAGTTGAGTTGAGTGTAAGTGTGAGTGTGAGAGAGAAACGAAATTAATAAAAATAAAAATAAAAATTAAAAAAAAAACAAAATAATAGAGACAACAGAAAACAACAGCTGTTTAGTCACCTAATAAGTAAGTGTGTGTGTTTTGTTTTTATATTTTTAATTTAACAACATTCTCATTATTTATGCAAATTTCCTTCACTTTGTTTTTATACCCTCCACCTTAGGGAAGAGGGTATATTCACTTTCATCATCCGTTTACAACACATCGAAGGAAGCGTCAGAGACCCCACAAACCATATATATTCTTAATCAGCATGAAAAGAGAAATCGTTTGAGACATGTCCGTCCGTGTGTCCGTGTGTCCGTCTGTTGTTGGCACTCTCACGGTCGTAATTTTTGAGATACCAAATTGAAACTTTGCATACGTATTCTTAGTTCAATTTTGCTGTTCCGTATTGAAATTGGGCAAAATCGGTAAAGAGACACGCCCACAATAAACGAAAATCTCATCATACCTCGAAAAAATTGTATCTTTAAAAAATTATATATCGCACAATACTATGCCTATCAAGTTGAAATTTGGTATAAATATAAGTGGTACCGTTACTCAACACTGTGCTAAAAATGGGCGTGATTGATTAACGCAAATACCTATAATTTAAAAAAAAAATACTATTTGCGTAAGTACATGAAATAGTCGTAGACATGAATATGGCAATAAGAACTTATTTTTTAGAGAATTATTAAAGGTGGAGGGTATTTAAGCTTCGGTCTTAACCGAACTTCTCTATCTTGTTACATTTCAACACTATTTGTTGCACTCTTGCCATTTTATGCAGCGCTCGTTTTGTAGTTAAAAGGTCATGTTATATGTTCATATAATATATACGTACATACAACAGCAATAAACACGATTGTTGTAGATCTTCATAAAAAGTTATGAGTGTGTCTTTAAATGTTAGGCCTACCAACTCCAGTTTAGTTGGTCAAGTGACCATAATTTATATTTCACGGTTATTTATACAGCTTTGCTCCGGTTATCCTCTATTTAGGTACGTTTGCTGCATCCTTTATGCAAATTTTGACCTCTTTATTATTATTGCTGTGTTATTTTTGTTACTTTAAATGTTCCATAATAGAGAACTTTCACATACGAGTACACATAAAATTTTATATTGACAAAGCATTTGCAAGTATGCCAAAAGGATCCTAACAGTGTTTTTGAAATAATTTCTTTGAGAAAATAGAAAAACAAAGCTGCATTTGGCTGTTCCCTTCGATTTCATCCACTTTCAATTTCAATCAACGTACACCCCTGTCAAGTTTAGCATTAAAGTCCTTTTTCGATACCAGAAGAATTATATGGAGAGATAGGCAGACCTGCCTAGAAAGACATGACAATTGTAGTAAAATTGAAGTTTCTTTTAAATATTAAACAAAAACAAGTGAAAATATTATAGTTGGTCGAGCGCGACCATGAAATACCCTACACCACTTGATGTATTATTCAATTTAATATATCGATCGATTCAGAATCAAAATCTGAATATATATAACCAAGTCAGTCCGTCTATCCATGTTATGCGCATGCTATAGGTCGCATTTTTGGAGATATTTTGATAAAATTTGATACAAAGACACGCCCAAAGAGAAACTTTATTGAAAATGATTCTGATCGGACCATTTTTACAACCCCTCCCCATATAAGGTCCCATTATAATGGAAGACTTTATATAGCAAAATATCGGAATTCTTAATATTTTTGATAAAAAAAAATTGATTGTAATTTAAATAATATTAATTTTATTTATTTAATTTCTATATATTAAAATAAACCAAAGAATCAACACAGCTGGAAAACCTTTATTTAAACAATACACATATTGTACAACACATTAATTAGCACTTGGCTGTAAAAATCGTACGAGAAAGGTTTAATTTTTTTTTATTTTTTTTTTTTATTTTTTTATTTATTGAAAATAAATTTATTTTTAGAACTGCAACCCTGGACTTCAGTACATCTCAACACGTACATTTCATTAAACCTTTAATAACAATTTTTATGTAAATCCTTCTTCTAAGGTAATTGCTCACTAACGCTAAAATTTCATGTCAACATTTAATCTGGAATACAGAGAAGCTAAGCAAAATGCGTGTGTGCATGTTAATAGTCCATTACTCATATCGAAAAATTTATATATTTTTATTTTGCATGCTTTGAAAAAGTTTCCTACAATAAACTTCAACGGACATCCACTTAATGCATTATGTACAACAATGGGATGATGTGTGACTTTGACTTTTTGAACTCTAATATTATTTTAACACCATTGCACAGAAATGTCTCAATTCTAAAAATACGAGCGCAATTTGTTTAGTGACTAACTAATTAATTAGCAAGACAGCAGCAGTACGCAAATCAACAGCGCTAAGATAATACGTTTGCGTATAAAGGAAGCTTGCATTTGGCATAAATTTATTAAAATACTTCGTCTTTTACCTTCAAATCGGACAATATATAAATTTGTTTTTATAAAAATAAACAAAAAATGTATTTATATAAAACATAATTAACGGTTATACACGTATGCAACGTCACACCTCGCCCGTTATTGATTTCCCTTGAATGCGATTCAAGCAAATTATAAAAAACGTGACATTTAGTTTCACAAATGTGATAAAGAGTTTATTAAACTCTGCGTCTATCAGCTTCTGCTTATTCATAAAATATTACTTGAATGTTTAAGTCAGGTTTTCACAAAATATATATGACGAAATTTTGAATACTTTGTGGATAATACAAGTTTGTGTTTTTTGAATGAATGATAGTTCGTGTGTTTAGAAAACACACACCGACTTTTTCTAAGCCAGCACAAACTTTGTGTATATGTTCCTAAATGGCAAATGCCACACCCATCTTCAATTATACTCATCCATTCAGAATTACTTTCTTAACCGTTGTTCGACCGAATTAGTCCATTACAAGGTCCTATTATAAAGGAAATCTTTAAGCAGCATAAATTCTTAATATTTTTTAGTAAAATGTGGTAAAGAATAGTTAAAAAGCTTAATAAATGGCCAAATTTCGCCCGATCGGACCATTTTTAGAATACCTTTCCATATAAACTTTACGTAAAGTGACTTATATGAAAAGGCATGACAAGATAATTTGTGGAACCAACTGGTGTAGAGTATGAAATGGAACATTTTCACTTGTTAGATTTACTTTTTGTTATCGCATAAATTATTGAGAACAACTTTATTTGTTTATATATTATTGTACATCTCACTTCAAAACACTTGGCAGTGTTTCACAAACTTTTTCAATAATATTGTACTCTTTAAGGTAAAAATGTAAGTTCAAAAAGTTTACATTTAAGGTACCACTCCTTACTATTTCATTTCTTGGGGGTACACTGTTTTTGTAAGGACCACAAACGGTTGAGCCATACCCCCAAAAGTATATATACTCTTGATCAACATCAATAGAAAAGTCGATATATCCCAACCGTACTTTTTTATATTCTTTTGCTGTAGGTGGAAAGCATCGAGAGCCTGACGTGCAGGACTCTGACCTGCTAAAATTTGCGTCAATTCCCATCATGCAGTAGCACTGTGAAGTATTTCACAGAGAGGAATGCCGTTGGATCGACCTAATACTAACTGTGTTGACATCTATTTAAATTTATACTTAAAAAATCCAATAGAATGGAGGTTTTTGCAAAACTCGCAAAAATTGAGATATCTTTCTGAAGCTTTGTATACATAATTTTCGAAATTTTCTACGGTTCCCTAATCGAATTAGGCAAATAGCCCACAATGGCGTCCTAGACCTTTCACAGGCCCAAATTTTGAGATATTTAGCTGAAATTTGGTACACATGTTCATCATCAACTTTTAAGTATCCCACTTAAAATGGGCAAAATCAATCAACTAACTGGCCTACAACTTTAAAAAGGCCAAAGTCGATTTCAAAATAGTAAATTTCGATTTGAAAAAAGCGAAATTAGCACTTTAGTTGTACATTCTAACGATACATGAATAATAGCCGTTCAAAAGATATATTAAAAAGAAAACGGTAATAGAATAATCGCAATGGACACAATGCACCCGTTTACGTGCATGGCTCCCTTTAGTCCAAATTTCTATATTTTTTTTTTAAATTGCGCATTAATCCTTAACTACGAAATAGATGCGAAGGGTGTTTAATATTTGGCCAAATTTAGGGTTTTTATTTATTTTTAACTATTTTAAGAATCGTTATCTTTTAGCTTACGCATCAGAGTTACTTGCACATGTAGTTAAATTATTATGAATTAAATTTAACATGAATTGCATATTTTGAATAATTTTTTTTTTTCAGTGTTGTTGTTGTATTCATTTTATACAGATTCTAAAACCGGATATAAATTTTTTTTAATAATTACGTAATTGTTGATTTTTAAATATTGTATTAATATTTACGTTGTGTTATTCAAATAAAAATAAATTTTTTAAATATTTCACCCAATTATGAAAATCTAAGTTTTAAACAATTTTTTTAAGGCAAATATATATTTGTGAAATAGCAAGTAAAACAACTCAGTGTGAAAATTGCCATGTTGTCAGGTTTATATAAAAATTTGGGTTTTTAAAAGAAACACTCAAGAATTTACTATAAAAATACATCCTACTACCAAACTACTTTCCTACAATAAACCTGATTTTATATTTGTGTAGGTCAGGGTCAAATAAAAACAACCAAAACACTTTTACTCCAACTAATAATCTGGCAATATTACGAATTACCCGTCAATCATTCTTTTACACATGTCGACAATTTGTTATTATTATTGTACACTCGTATATGAATATGTTAACACACAACACCCATCAGACGGTGTCAAAAATAATTTTTATAGCAGAAAAAAAAAATAATAATAAAGATTATATATAATGGACTTTAAATGGCATTTAAATATTATATGTAATAATGAAGCTTAGTTACTAAGTGAAGAATATGTTCGTATGTATGCATAATATCATTAAGTTAAATGAAATATATATAATGATTATGTACATATAAGAAAAGAACTGATCTGATCAACCATACCGAACACAACACAATCTTTTAAGCCATTGTACTCTAATTGAATATTTTATAAAAATTAAATACATTTTGTGTTGGAAGGTATGTCTGAATACAAGGCTGTACAAAGTTTTCAAAGGATATATAACAAAATTTTTATTGAATTCTTGGCCATATTTATAAATTAAAAATATGGTAAAAAACAGGAAATCATTTATTCATGATAATTTCCTTTAAAAATGTTATAAAACAATTCCAAGCGAATAATTTTTATATGCTGCACCACTTAGAGTAAAGTATATTAAGTTTGCGCGGATGTTTCTAACTCTTAAACGGCAAGTGCCTCACCCACCTTCAATTATACCGATCGTTTCGGAATCAAAATCTAAATCGATTTAACTTTGTCCGTCTGTCTTTCCATATAAATTTGTGCGCATTTTTTGAGACATATCGATGAAATTTAGTACAAGGACATGAATTGGCTCTAAGAGAAACCCTATTGAAAATTAATCCGATCGGACCATTTTTACAACCCCTTCCCATATAGGGTCTCATTATAATGAAAGTCTTTATATGGCAAGGAAATGTAATTCTTAATATTTTTAGACAAAATTTGGTAATGAATAGATAATTAGCTTCATATTTGGCTGCGGCAATTTCGGACTCGATCGGACCATTTTTAGAACCCTTTCCAATATAAAAATTTGTTAAGCAAAACCTTATACGGAATTGCATACAGAAACAACTAAATTCATTGCAGCGTAATTTAATTTGGTTGTTTCTTAATTGGGGTGAGGGTATTATATGGTCGGGCTTTACCGACAATAACATTTTTACTTGTGTTTTTTTTTAAACTTCAACTTTTATTGAACCAAAATTTTTAACTTGAGTTCTAAAACTGAAATCGTGCCAAAAATAACATAAAATAATAAGCATAAGCTAAGAACAACAACATTTTTCTTAATTCTACAATTCATCCACTGACAGGTTATATAATATATTGAGCGTATCTCATATATAAAAACACGTATATGATGATTATGACCTAAATAACGTGGATTTATGAAAAACACTAAGAAACTTCACATTCTCCGTAGCCCACCCTAACAATGTCATATAAATTTCAATTCTCTTTCTTTAACGACCCCTTAAAAAGGGGCTTCACTGTTTTGTTTATTATTTATTGTTTATTTCCTTTCAAAACTAACTGTTGCACACATGATTGTCTACTGTTTGAACACTTTTTTTTTTTTTCTCATTCTAAAACGCTGTCAATTTTTCCTTTCGCTAGAGTAAATATTGTCTTTCCTTTTTAGTTATGCTTATGCAAAAGAAAGTGCTTCTAAGATCAGCTTTCACTCTCTTGATCTATATATTATATAATAATTGACTTTGATTGAGTAGAGCAAACAGAACTATTAAGTGAGGCAGCAAAAAAACTGATGTGTTTTTCATAAAGAATATCACAAATAAATATCAACAATTGAGAAGTTAAACTGATAGCCATTCAATTATTTTAGAACAGTTAAATAAAGTATAATTTCAGGCTAAATAAAAATTAATATGAAAATTCCGCTTTTTCGTTTACAGATTTTCTGCTACAAAACATTTCACTATTCTAACCGTAGTTATTCGCTTATGAATGCTACTTATTAGCAGCGTCATGTTAAATTCTAACATTCCAACGGAAACTCTACCTTCAACACTTGCCACCATAAATACCACAACTACGCTGCCGCTTGGAGAAGACCCAATTTTAAATAATGCAACTAAGCTCTCCTTTGAACCACCTACCAAATCTACGCTTTTAGAGGAGACTTGTCGCAAACTTCCCCGATTAAGTATATCACGTAGTCAGGAGCAGCCAGAGAATGAAAAAAATTATGAAAAAGAAGAAACGTTGTATAGATCTTTGCCAGAGACTAGAGCACCAATAAGTTTACAGGGCATCCGTAGGGCAAATAATTTTCGTTTAAAATTCCGCAAAAGTCATACATGTGGCAGTCTTTTTGCAAAATGCAATTGTGCGTTAAGTGCAGACGCTATACATATAGATAACAACTTGAAAACTGCAACAATTGAATATAAAACACTCGACAATTTAGCAATGAAAATAGCAGCAACAACTGCCGCTATTGTTACCGTTCATCAGCCACCCTTTCATCTTTCCGTATCGCCATCCTCTAATGCCGAATTGTCATTGACCTCGGTAATGTCAAGTTCAGGTAAATACTCGACGTCGGGCTTTTGTTCGCTCTCCAGTCAAACATCGGCCGCCACCTCCGCTCATTTGTCGAGAGATGAAAGTTTAAATGCTAGTTTTGATTATGCCCATACTAACACCACAAACACCACCACCACGGCTACAAGTATAACAACGTCTCACGAGACGCAATTTTATTCACCCGACGATCTGTCAACGACAACAGCAGCAATAAACTATAGTGTTAAAGCTATGGTTAATCCTAAACTAAAAGCGAAAACCTCCCTTAGTATAGAAACACCAGCTCAAAGCTTAACAACTACGCAACATCATCATAAAACATTGATGGTGCCGCGGATTTCTTCTCCAGCTAAATTCAACGACAATTTATCGCCAAGAAAATCGAAGCAGCAGAATAAGAAACTCTTCGTTTCATATTCACATCCAGATACAAATTTCATATTTACCGATGCCAATAAACATGCTGCTAAAGAATCTATAACACAACAACAACAGCAACAATATTCAAATCAAGAATCTATAATTACCACAAGAGGCAGCAAAGGTGAGATTAAACGTCCGAAACGATCTTCATCGCCCAATATCGGCCACTATGAAATGCTCGATGTGGCTGTACATCCTGATATAGTGGTAAAAATTTCACCTAAGCACTCTCCGTTCGCAATAGGACGAGGTGATAACTTAACTCAACAGCGACGACGTTTATTGCGCAGAACTCATGAAATCGATTCGGGTGGTTCAACATCAGAATCGGATAAATCGGTAGATATAAAAAGCCCAGAAGAACAACATTATTTATTAGACAAAACCACATCAACAACAACTCCAACATATGATATAAAAACTTTTACGGAGAACGAAAATAATTTTCAAGCTGCTCACAAATATTTTAGCGAAAGTGGCATATTAGGTCCATTACAACAGACATCCACAAATTTCATAAGAAAAACCTCAAAAATTTTACAAGATTCTCAAGTTATAGAACAAGTAAGCTTTACACTTATTTTCCAATCGTTTTAAATTCATAATGCAAGAAACGTTTCAGATCCGTAAAACTTCTTTAATATTACGGGCAAATAATGTTATGGCTAACAAGGAGACTAATGTTGCTGCTGTAACTACAGCAAATGATTGTTCAGCTCCTACATCATCTCCACGTCTTATTTCAGCACCAATTTCAATAACCTCTCTATCAGATACACCGTCGCCACAATTAATACGCAATATAAGCACTCAATGTGGCTTTAGTCCGAATATCATTACGCAGAGTTCTATAGTCATGGATGATAAGGATACACAAATTAAGAGCCTTCTGGGTGAAATTGTGTCATTGAAAGATGTAATCAAGTCAAGAGATGCTGAAATTGTTAAATTACGCCGTGAAATACATAAACTTAAGGTGAGTCTTTGTAGATTCTTCGTTTTTTTGCATACTCTTAAATGAAAACTTTAACCTTTAGTAGGAATTAGTTCAGAATAGGTAAGATTAGTTCTCTGCGCAAAGAGAAAAGTTCTTAAAGTTCTCCGAAAGTATAAATTTTAAAGTGATATAATGCTTCAAAAAAATATATCATTCGGAGTGAAATTAATCAGAAACTTGAAAATCATGTTTTTAGAAAACTTTCTTCAATTCGAAAGCATTTTTTTAAAGCTTTACACCCTTCGCGCTAAGAAAAAGACTCTAATCTTCAAACTCGATCGATTTTCTACATAAGTTTATAAGTTTTATATTAAAAAAATCAATTCTAAAAAGTATTGTGCTCCGCCTACTGCATAAACCTATATTCTATTTATTACATTACCATTTTATGGTAAATATTTAATTAAAGATTTAGAGCAATTTAAAGTTGCTGTTACTGTTTTGCATAAGTGAGACTTTTCCAAATAAGGTGATAATTTGTATATAAATAATATAAAACAATTATTATTTATTTTGTTCGATTCTTTTTAATTCTCATGTAAATACCTAAATGCTCCAAAGGAAAAAACAAATCTAAAAAATAAAAAATAAACAATCAAGTTCAAAAGCACGAGTATACAATAATAGCTATTGTTATTATTTGGTTGATTATCACCTTAATACATATGACGTTTTAAATGACGTCGTTTTCCTCTTTCCAGTTCACTTAAAAACAATCTGGATTTTGCATAAATATAAAACAAACATTGTCTACTTTTATCTTGTGCAAAGTATAAGACTGTAATAATATTTTGCTTTGTTTCTTTTTAACTATTTCTATCATAAAATTTATTAACAAATAATATAATAATAGCAACAAATGGGCTTAACTAATCTTGATGAGGGATCAGAGGTAATGGTTTTTCTAAATAGATTTTATAACCATAACCACAACGACCAGTAATAAACTATTATTTTACCTTTACTATTAAAAAATTGTAGACTATTACACCATCTGATAAAAGCGGCAATTCATCAAATACTGAGGATAAAATATTAACGAATTTTTGTAAGAAATCCTACAATTTCTGTCAATGTTTTAATAATGCACCGTTTTGTAAATTGTAAAATTTCTTATTTTAAATTTAAAAATTAGATAATTTTCTTACTTTAATATTAAAAATTAAGTTTAAGTGAATAAACTAAATTTTGGTTTAGGCTAAATCTTAAATACCCACCACATTAACAAACAAACCGTGGGCGTGGCAGGTACCTGATTACGCCCTTTAATGTCTATATGTATTTCGTGTTAGCTTGCAAGTCCAGTTTTATGCTTGGGTAAAGCACTACTTTCAAAATACTTACTTCTCAAGCAGTATATATAGTGACGATCTTCTGTACTTTATAAGTATTGTAATTTGAAAAATTTATTAAAAAAATTGTTCCTATTTAAATTTTGTTCCATTGTTTCCAATTACAACACCCACCTACGTATGAGAACTATCAAAACTTTTGCCAAACTTGGGCGAGATATCTCAATTTTTGCTACCAGGAGAGTGATTACCACAGAACAGACGGACAGACAGATATGTTAAGATCGACTGAGTATTCCATTCTGACCCAATATATATATACTTTGACAAACATTTTGAACAAAATGATATATACTCCCACATAGATATGAAGGTGGGTATATAAATAATGAAAATTTAGTTTCAGTTTCATTTCGTATATGATATAATTTTTCCAATAATCGAAAACTTTTTTTAATAGCATTTGAATAAGGCCTCGTTTTCATTGTGTCAAACTCAATGTCAATTTGGGTCAATCAAATGAGAACGCCTTGTCAATTGGTGCAAATTATGTTTGCCATCAGATTTGACTCGTTTTTTCATTTAGTTTGACACCTAAATGAGAACACCCATTTGTCTCGATATGGCAACTTTTGACACTAAAAATCGATTTGCCAGCATGTTGGCAAATGAAAACAATTTCTTCAAATTCAAATTCAATCAAAGAAAAAGCTAAAAGGAAAAAATTTGTAAAAATTGTATAAATTCAATTTAAAAAAAATAAAAGCCAAATTAATTAGGACAATCGATGCCGCAGAAATTAAAATTCTTTTATTTTTTCATTTTAAAAATCCTGATTGTTTTCTTATTTTTTCTAATTTTATTTAATTATTTTGTTCTTCTTCTTCTTTGACATATAAAGTCAGAACGGCACGGCAATCGATTGACACTAAAATTTATGGTCAAATTTGAACAAAGCATTTTGTGTCATTTTTTAATGTTAAATGAGAACGCCCGATCAAACGATTGACAATAATGACATTTAAGGCAATTCATAGTGGCAAAGAATATGCCATAATGAAAACGAGGCCTAACAAATTATGTGTCATTAGTATTTCGAAAAAGAATACAAATAAATATTTATCTTCTTAAATATAGAGTGTTCTGCAGCAGACCACTACTAGCAATCATCTTACAATTGCCAATGATGAATTTTTGCAATCACCACCTTCACCTACAAATCAATGCTTAATGCCACCGCCAACCCATTTAAATATAAACTCTGAAACAGAATCGTTATGTAAAAATTATCACGATACCCTAAGAATACGCACTAAATCTTTAAATGAAACCAGTAATAATAGCAATTTAAATGGCACAAGAATTAATGAAGATGACAAGAGGGGTTCCATAGGTAATATAAAGGTTGCAACTGCAGGAAGTAAGGAGAGTGGAAAACTTTTACCATTTAGTAATGGTTTTAAGTGCAAAAATAATAATATAATAAATCAGCAGCAAATTGTTATCAAGAAACAAGGTGTATCTGGAGAAAGCTGGGATACATCGATGCAACAAAATCTTCATCTACCCATCCCGAAATATGAGAAAGACTTTCTTAGTAAACATTTGATTAAGGAGGCTATTATGGATAATGATTTTTTGAAAAATATTGATGCCTATCAGGTGAAAGAGTTGGTCGATTCCATGTACGATCTTAATATAGAGAGTGGTGAATATGTGATACGGGAAGGTGATGTTGGTGCCCATTTATATGTATCGGCCGAGGGTGAATTTGAAGTAATTAAAAATGGTCAAGTTTTGGGTATTATGGGTCCGGGGAAAGCATTTGGCGAATTGGCCATTTTATACAACTGTACTCGCACCGCCTCCGTACGTGTACTAACTAATGCCCGTGTTTGGGTCTTGGATCGCTGTGTATTTCAACAGATTATGATGCGTACCGGTATGCAACGCATAGAAAAGAGCGTCAATTTTTTAAAATCAGTGCCTTTATTGAAAAATCTCAGTGAGGAATTGTTGGCTAAAATAGCCGACGTCTTGGAAGTGGTGAGTTTTTTCTTTTTTAAGCACTTTAAGATAATAAAGCGAACTGAAATATATTTACCGCTTATTAGGAATTCTATCCAGCCGGTACTTATATAATACGTCAGGGAACTAAGGGCGATACATTCTTTCTAATCTCACAAGGTTCAGTAAAAGTTACACAAAAATCATCAGTTACTTCACTTGATAAGGTGATACGCATTTTGGAACGTGGCGATTATTTTGGGGAACGTGCTTTAATTGATGAAGACAAACGTACTGCAAATATTATTGCTTTAGCTCCTGGCGTGGAGTGTTTAACTTTAGATCGTGACTCCTTCGCACATTTTATTGGTGATTTAAGGGAATTGAAAGAAAATAATTATATTGATGAAACTCATGTTGCGACTACAACAGGTTCACCTAAAATTAATGACACATACAGGATCACCCTTAAGCCAGGTACGTTAATGTCTAACTAGAAGCTAAATATAAAAGTTTTCATACCTTACATGGTTAGAATTCTCATTCACTTCTTGTGTTTTCTATGTTGTGTTGTAGAATACCCAGAATTACAATTAACCGATTTGGAAGTGGTTGCCACCTTGGGCGTAGGAGGTTTCGGGCGTGTTGAATTAGTGAAAGGATATCAAGAGAATCATGTACATATATTTGCTCTCAAATGTTTAAAAAAGAGTCATATTGTGGAAACGAAACAAGAAGAGCATATTTTTAATGAACGTAATATTATGATGTCATGTCACACACCATTCATTTGCCGCTTGTATCGTACATTTCGCGATAGCAAGTATGTCTATATGCTAATGGAGCCATGTATGGGCGGTGAAGTCTGGACTATGTTACGTGATCAGGGAGCTTTTAATGAAATTGCTGCACAGTTCATAATTGGTTGTGTTTTGGAAGCCTTCGAGTATTTACATGCCCGCGGTATAATTTATCGTGATTTAAAACCAGAAAATTTAATGATGGACGAACGAGGTTACGTGAAATTGGTAAAAAAAAATATGAGTGAAATTCATAGAGTTCTATAAAAATTAATTTTTTATTTCAGGTGGATTTCGGTTTTGCTAAAAATTTAAGCAATAGCAATAAAACTTGGACTTTTTGTGGTACTCCGGAATATGTGGCTCCAGAGATTATATTAAATAAAGGTCATGATCGTGCTGTAGACTATTGGGCTTTGGGTATTTTAATACATGAACTGTTAGTCGGCACGTAAGCTATTAAAAAAAAAAAATCTTCCTTTTCCCAAAAACTCATTACTTTTCTTAAATTTTCTTTAAGGCCTCCCTTTACCGCCAATGAACCTATGAAGACGTATAATATTATTTTAAAAGGTATCGATATGATCGATTTTCCTAAAAATATATCTCGAGCGGCCTTACAACTTATAAAACGTTTATGCCGTGATATTCCCGCAGAACGTTTGGGCTATCAAAAAGGAGGCATACAGGATATCAAAAAACACAAGTAAAAGTTTTCATTATATAACGATTATCCTTTTCATTTAATCATTTTTTTAATGTTTAGATGGTTTTTGGGTTTCGATTGGGATGGTTTGTTAAAACAATGGCTCATTCCACCATTTGTTCGGCCAATATCTCATTCTATGGATACATGTTACTTTGATAAATTCCCTTGTGATCTTGAAGAAGCGACGGATGAATTTTCCGGCTGGGATGCTGACTTTTAAAGTGCCTTTTTTGATTATCATTTTATTATTCAAAGTATATGAAGAAAAAAGCTTTAGTAATAAATAGGTTAGTATTTACACATTTTCTAAGCCCTGTTACATAATCAACTCTATAAAATAGTTTTAAAATTTATTTATTAATATTATTAAAGTACAAGTTAAATTGACAAATATATTAAAATATTATTAAACATGCTTTTGAACCATCGATCTTTTACTCAAAACGAACTATTCATAGCAAAAAAACTATCACTAGGGATTGGAAAATGTTCTTCATGTGTGTGTTCCGTGAATATTCGAAAGTGCAATATTGTATAAAAGCCACGCCCTCACTTTATCCCTAAATATAGACAGTATCCAATATTTAACCTAAACCATATATAGTTTCTTGTTTTCTTTGTATTCTCTTCCATAAATAATTACCACTTTTAGTTCGCTTCATCCGCTGCAAAGTCTTTGTCTATACTATGTAAAAATTGCAAAAAATAAATCAATATTTAATTGCGTGATCGTGATTAAATTGCTTTGATAGACTTCTGAAGCAGGTAGAAAATATTGATAATAGAGATTAAAACATTTTGTCAAGTACCCTCTTATAGGGAAAGCATCGGCTATTTTACTTTTGAATATATGTATTTATATATATATATATTTATTATCAACAATTTATTATACCTTCCACATAAGATGGGAGTTTTAAGTTTGTCATTCCGTTTGTAACACCTAGAAGGAGGCGTCAAAGACAATACAAAGTTTTTATTTTTGCTCAGCTTTAAAAACTGAGTATGTCCGTGAGTCCGTGAGAATGCCAACAACTTGTTATACTTTAAGATTCTAATTATAATTAACGAAGCGTGCTTTAAAAGGCAATTAAAACAGTTGCTTTATAAAGACACCCAAATAGGTGCAAAAAAATTAAAAAACGGTGTTGCGAAGTACGAAAGTACTAAAATTATTTTGTATTTCTTCAGTATTACGTTTAACTTATTAAGAGTAATTGATTAATTATTGACTTAATAATAATAATGGATCAACTATCATTTTATTACTTCATTAGTAAAATTTACAAATTTTAACATATAGCACCATATCATATAATTTGAATAATAAATTTTAATTGAATTAATTTAAAATAATTTAATTTTTTAGTGCCCCCGCTGTGATTTTATTTATGAGTTGTATTATTTTCTACATTTTATAATCTCTCTCTCATAACAATAAATAATTTCTTTATCGAATCAATAAATTAAAGTAACTCAAATTAGAAGTCTCTGGCCACAGAGTATATATATATCGTGCGGGAAAATTGAGTGCTGAGTGAGAAAACATGATTTGAGTCAAAAGCCGCGGCGGCTTCTTTAAATTAATGGTATTCGCAGTGAAATTGCTCAGTTGTTTAGTAGATTTCGTATTGAGGACATCGCGCTAACAAGTTAAAGAATATTGTTTATAAAATACATGTAAAGTAAAACATAAACTATCAAATACGCGGAAAATGTTCATAAACAATTGTATACCAGTTCTAGCCTTTCTAAGTATTTTCAATATTGTTTTAAACAATGTACAAGCGCGGCCGTCATCATCACAGAGATCTTCTGAGGGATCACAATGCGGTTATAAAGTAAGTCAGAACTTTTTCTTTATTCTTTTATTGTCTATTATAAATAGAAAATATCTCTTGTAAACCGGTAATAATGAATAAGATAGGAATTCATATGACTTGTGCCTTCTTCTACAATCACATAATGTTAATTTGCAGAGCTGTCCAAAAACAGAACCCCATCTATTAAATGTTCATTTAATACCACACTCTCATGATGATGTTGGTTGGCTGAAAACTGTAGATCAGTATTATTATGGCAGTCAAAATGTAATACAAAAGGCGGGCGTTCAATATATTTTGGATTCGGTTGTACAGCAATTATTGCGAGATCCTAAAAAACGTTTCATTTATGTGGAGTCCGCTTTCTTTTTTAAATGGTGGCGTGAACAAGACGATCAGATGAAAGCCGATGTCATTAAATTAGTAAACGAGGGTCGTTTGGAATTTATTGGCGGTGCTTGGAGTATGAATGACGAAGCTACTACCCACTATCAAAGTATTATTGATCAATTTGCTTGGGGCTTAAGGTATCTGTAAATTAATTATTGTGTTTTATCATTTGTTTAAGAGAGAAATTATTTTTACATTTTTCAAGACGTTTGAATGATACTTTCGGTGAGTGCGGCCGTCCTCGACTTGGTTGGCAAATCGATCCTTTCGGTCATTCTAGAGAACAGGCTTCTATTTTCGCTCAAATGGGTTTTGATGGCTTATTCTTTGGCCGTCTAGATTATCAAGATAAAGATGCTAGATTATCAACACAAAAAGCTGAAATGATTTGGAGAGCTTCTGCTAATTTGGGTAAAGTTTCCTTAAACCATAAAAATATTTGACCATTTATGATGTTTTTATATGTGACTTTTAAGATGAAACGGCTCATCTTTTCACTGGTGCTTTGTATAATCAGTATCAAGCTCCAGCTGGTTTTTGCTTTGATATATTATGTGCCGATCCACCAATAATTGATGCCAAACATAGTCCCGAAAATAATGTGGAGAAAAGAGTAAGTGAAAGACATTTTTTGTTATTTTGTAATTAATTTAATTTTCGTCTCAAGAGTAGAAATCAAATTGGTAATAAAGGCGTTATCCCATAATTACTGACCTCCTCTTTACATTCCATCCTATAAAATTATAAACAATCCTATAATATTATAAACAAAACTGAATATATTAGGCTTTAACTTGTTGATAGGCGAGCCCACTTAAATGTAAACTGTCGTACGAGATTGTTTATAAAATATCAACCGCTTGATATTTAAGTCATTTTTAGCTTCAACATACTTGATAAAATTTTAAATAGAATATTCCTTTTTCATCAATGGAAGTGTTATGAAATACAATTTTTCCATAACTGTAAATTATTTTTAAATTCAAATCATTTGTAAATATCGTATTTAAATAAGTTTTTATTTTCACTTCAATTATTTGACAGAAATGAAATGTTTAGCAAGAAAGGGTGTAGTTTAGATAACGAGGTCTATCACGCTTTCTTGTTTGTTTCTTAAACTCTAGTACTAAAAATTGCAATGTGTTGTCATGTCCATCAATCATTATCTTAAGAGATTATACATTATTTCATTTATAAAAAAAAACAAATATAAAAAAAACTAAAAAAATTCCCAAATCAAATTCATATGCAATACAACCGATAACAAAAACTTATAATGATGATCTTGAACTATGCAATAATCTAATAAATCATATTTTTCCTTTAATTAATCTGAAAAATGTCAACCCATAATATCTGTGCATTTTTATCAATCGCATTGTGTAGCAACTATAATATATTTGATAAATTTTCAGTCTTGAGATGGAAATTCGATTTACGTAATTATATGTTTATGATTAATCCATTTCATATTTAAAAATGTGTTGTTGTTGTTGTGTCTAATATAGGTTGATGATTTCTTTAAATTTGTACGCGATCAAGCTCAATTTTATCGCACTAACCACATTATTATAACCATGGGCGGTGACTTCACATATCAGGAAGCTAATAGTTATTATAAAAATTTGGATAAATTAATACGGTAAATCACATAAAAATGGACGAGGCGCAAATTTTTTTTTATTTTTTGGTTAAATAGTTTATGCAGCTCATTTGAATAATATATCAAAAATTCTAAAATCTTACCACTTGATGTAACGCATGTAAAAAAGATAGTATGTATGTGTAGCTGCTTTATATAGGCACATAAATTGTTTATCCGGTTACAAGAAAAGTCCAATCCAGATCCAATGTATATCAGAATAGTGCGCATAGCAAAGGAAGGCGTTAGGCACCATTGGAATTGCATTTCATATGTTTTGTTTTTAAATGTTTCAATTGTTACATGTTTTCAATGTTTCTTTGTATAAATGTAACGTCCTTCAATGTCTTATTCTAAACCCTGATAACTTTTAGGTTGACAAATTTTTTGAAATGGTACGCAAAAGAGCTAAAGGTTATCGTACCAGACATTTAATGATAACCATGGGTGATGATTTCACTTATCAAAATGCTGGTATGTGGTATAAAAATATGGATAAACTTATTAAGTAAGTAAAGCAAAAAATTAAACACAAGAAGTTTGCATTAACTTTTAACCAAAAAAAAAAAAAAAAACAAATTATAATAATTAATAATAAAAATATCACATGACTTAAAGTGAATATCACAATTTCAAATGAAATCCTTTTTTGAAACACCCCAGATACGCTAATGCCCGTCAAGCGAATGGTTCTGATATAAATCTTTTATATTCCACACCATCGTGTTATTTGAAATCATTATATGATGCTGACATTACTTGGCCCACCAAAGATGATGACTTCTTTCCTTACGCTTCGGATCCGCACGCCTATTGGACGGGATATTATACTTCACGTCCAACGCTAAAACGATTTGAACGTGTCGGTAATCATTTTCTACAAGTTTGTAAACAATTAACATCTTTGGCGCCCATTTTATATCCGGAATTTTTACCACACTTGGGTTTTATGCGTGAAAGCATGGGTATTATGCAACATCATGATGCTGTGACAGGTACTGAAAAACAAAAAGTAGCCTTTGATTATGCTAAACGATTATCTGTGGGCTTGAGAGCTTGTGGTACTAACACGCGTAATATGTTAAATCGTTTAACAACCGGTGAAGAATATAATGTTACAGTGATTAAGCCAGACGGAAAAATCCAACCGCGACCCGTAAAATTTGAATTTAAAACATGTACACTCATGAATATAAGCTTATGTGATATATCCGAATATAGCGATCAGTTTGTATTGACGTTATATAATCCTTTGTCGTATTCAACTCAGGAATATATAAGATTACCAGTACAAGATGTCAATTATCATGTTACAGATAATGAGGGTAAGAAACCAAGCAATTATTTTACTCCCATAACCATTTAATATTTGTGCTTACTTTTACTAGGAATCATTTTGGAAACTCAATATGTACCCATACCAGAGGGCGTCCTGAATTTAGAATATCGCAAATCTAAAGCTAATTACGAATTGATCTTTTTAGCTCAAGAATTACCACCAATGGGCTACCGCTCTTATTATATAAAGAAGACTAATGGACACGGTTTGAAACCGGTACCAGATCCACCTAATACTTCTAGTTTTACTACCATAGGAAATGAGGTATTGGATGAAGAAGATTTAGTTTCATTAAACTGTAATAAATTGAATTGTTTTTTTTTTTTTTTTTTTATTAGGGAATAACACTTTCCTTTGATACTAATGGCTTTTTAGCAACTGTTACTGTTGAGGGCATGACTCGAGTTATAAGTCAAGAGTTTTTATATTATGAAGCGGCTGTTGGTAATAATAAAGAATTCCGCAATAGATCATCGGGTGCCTATATATTCCGACCCAATGCTCATAATATTCATGTAATTAATTCACATTTGGATATTGCCGTTTACCGGGGTGCCTTGGTAGAGGAGGTACATCAAAAAGTCAACGACTGGATTAGTCAGGTGGTAAGAGTGTATCGTCATAAAAAGTATGTTGAATTCGATTGGTTAGTGGGCCCCATACCCGCCGACGATGATATTGGTAGAGAAATTATCAGTCGATTCAATTCGGATATAAAATCGGAAGGGTATTTCTTTACCGATTCCAATGGAAGAGAGATGATTAAACGTATGCGTAATCATCGTGATACCTGGAATGTGAAAATACATGAAGAGGCAGCAGGTAATTATTATCCGATCACTACCAAGATTGCTTTGGAAGATGAAACTGCTCGCATGGCTATATTAACGGATCGTGCTGAAGGCGGGTCCTCTTTAAGTGATGGTTCTTTGGAATTAATGATACATCGCCGCTTATTGCATGATGACGCTTTCGGTGTGGCAGAAGCTTTAAATGAGACGGCTTATGGTAAAGGTTTGATTGCACGAGGCACTCATTATTTATTCTTAGGGTATTCACAATTGCAAGACAGTCCCACACTACAAGCCCAAGAGCGATTTACACAATTGGAGGTAACACTACCTACTTGGAAGTTTTTAAGTAAAACTAATTACACTTATGAAGATTGGCAGAAAAGATTTACAAATGAAGTAGGTTTAACAAATAGTGATTTATAACCAATCTAATGTAAGTGTATGATTTTTAGCAATCTGCCCTCTCACTGGCATTGCCGCAAAATATTCACCTGTTAACCCTGGAACCCTGGCATGAACGTGAGTTATTAGTTCGTTTCGAGCATATACTCGAAAAAGATGAAGATCCGGAATTTTCGAAAATTGTAAAATTCAACATAAAAGATATACTGGCCAACTTTAATATTACCGCCATAAGGGAAACTACTTTGGATGGTAATGCCTGGCTAGATGAACATCAACGTCTGAAATTCCGTCCCGATCCTGATAATTCAGATTATAACGGTTACGAAATTGTGGGCAAATCGTTAAACCAAAAACATTTGCTTAAAGCTAACCGACCGCTGTTGCAATCCGAATATTATGATCAAGCCGTACCTATTGAAAGTCCCAGGCAAGCTCAGTGGACACCCAACCATTTGAATACCAAACGTATGGAGGAATTACAAAAAATTGAATTATCTGTAGCGAATTGGTCCTTACCTCAAATAGAACAAGATTATCACTTTGAAATAGAAATGCGGCCTATGGCCATTCGTACGTTTATAGTATTTTTGAAACAATAAAAACTCATTGAAAATTTCACAATAAAATAATATTTTTTGTAAACATATAAAACATAATCTTTATAATCTCAGAAAATTTCAATTTCAAGGCATGACTTCTTGTTGTGAACGTACACCTCTCTGTTCCGAAATTTTGAACTGTAACAATACCACCAAATAAGTGGCCATAAAAGATACATTCTATAAAAAACAAAAATAAATAAATAGTTACATCTTTTTCCTCTTTCTATAACTAATAATACTTACCGATGTTATCAATTCTCGATTGATGTTGGCATAACCGTCTAAATTCATGATGGGAGGATTTTTTGCTATAGCTACCAAAAACATTTCCACTTCTTTCTGAGTGGCACTATCCAACGCAGTCAGATTGACACTTAGCAATTTATTTTGAAAATCTAAACCTACACTTTGTGAGGCATAATGAGCCTCATTGCATATAATATATAATAAACTCATGCAATATAAAACTATAACAAAAAGACCAATTTCCTTATATGTGGCACCTTGATCCATAATTTCACTCAACGATCCGAATGTGGCTATGATGGTGGTAAAAAATACAACCAAACAGTACATGCCATACATATTGGAATAAGCTCGACCTAACAGAAGAGAGTTAGGAAGATAGAAGTCCTAGTTATTATTTTAGAAAGCTGTAGTGCACCATGACCAATAGGTATATTGTGCTAGGCCGTGACCTCTGCTATATACACAATTGAAATAAATAAATTTACCTAATTGTTGCATCATGTGTGACAAGTCCACCCATAAATGGCGATATTCAGTTAATTTTTGAGCCGGTTTATGACTTTGTATTGTCGCTTCTAATGACTTGGCCAAAGCTCGACTTGCTGTTCCAAATGCTGTACAGTTTATGTACCTGTATGGATTACATAACTTTAGACAATAACTGGACTCAATACTTAAGTAATACGAACCCAAGTATATATATATATAGAATATCTGAATTTATAGAATTATGTGAAGTCAAATGCATAAAACTACTGTTTAAATATTAAACTATACATTTCAATACTCAAAATTATTCATTAAATCATTTAAATAAGTGAAGAATAGATGCTACATTAAGAATTTAAAATAATTTTTCAAGTGCAAGTACTAAGAATCGATACTTAACTATTAAAAGTACTAATCTTTTTAAATTAAAAATTATAACTCAGAGAAGAAAAGTACTTAAAATAATTTACCATAAACTGCAAAAACCATTCAACATGGCAATAATCGGATAATAGGCAAACGTGTACCACAGTTTAAAATCTGGTTGTAGAAAATATTGCGACAAATTAATCACAATACTTAGAGTCCATGAGAAGATGCACAAGCCCCACGTTAAGGGATATAAATTGGGAAATACAATAGGTGTGCCGGTTACCTTAAGAAATTTATATTGATAGTTGGTCCACATATTTTTAAATATAGCCACTTGTGGTCCATGGCGCCAACTCGCCACCGGCAAGAGAAAATTCGTAAATAATAAACTAACAAATATCACATTATAAATGGCGTCATCAAATCGTATATCAGCATTAACAAAATTTTTAACACGATCACGTAACACCATCACCACTATAGTGGTTTGGATAGAGTAAACAAAGAAAGCCCAAATCACTTGTTTAGAGGTCCATGAATAGCCGGTGCGTTCTAAACCATATATTGGTGGATTACGATGTATAGGCATGACACCCATTATTTGAAACAAAACCAACAGACTTTTAGTCGTATGATAGAATGAGTCATGCTTATCCAATAGTACCGGATCGTCCACGGTCTCTTGTTTACGTACAAAGTAATCAGCAAGATTTCCTGCATCACTACCGCGAGCTAAAATTTGCATTTTTTCCCGAAAACGTATTTCATCTTGTAGAAATTGTTTTTGGTTTGGATTTAAGGCTGGTACAATTTTTGTGGGTGAGGTCTGACCTAAAGCGGCAGCCCAAAAAGCCATTTTTTTACTATTATGTTTATATATTAAAGATACAATGAATGTAATATTCGTGTCATTAGATTTTACCTTAAATACCATTTTATGGTAGAAAATATTATGAAGGATAAATATTTTATTCATGATATTTGTTAAAAGAGGTGGAAAATTGTTTTAGTAGTTTGCTGCAAGTTATTGCATTAACACAAAGGTGGACTGAGCCAGTAACTATAATATTTTCAGTACAAGTAATCTTGCAAAAATTGTTACAAACATATTCAAGTGACAACTTTATTTTAGCTAAATTTTACTTCTACTAACTTAATGGATTTTCTGTGTAAATACATGAATATTTAATCAAACACATATGATTTGTTATTTTTTGTAAAACATTACTATGCCTAACAATGAATAACCAGAACTAATCACCTCTAAACAAGTGTATGAAGCGAAACATGAACACGGATAAAAAACAAGGGCCTTATTCATTTTTGGAAAAGCTCAATTTTCTAGGTGGTACAATAAACTATATAATTTTATATATTAATAACTGCTGCATACATGGTTTAATTTATATTGTTAAGAATGGTCTAACCCTTGTCGAGAGGTATGTATAAAATACAAGATATATATTTTAATTAATATTTTAATTTTTATTTTTTTTTTTTAAAGATTATTTTGGTTACTATTAATCATATTATCGCTATATATATGCGTTGATATAGCACTAACTACATTGAATCGTTATTTGGAAAAGAATACCCATGTAGGTATGGAAAGAGATTATTATTTTTGGAATACCAGTTTACCCAGCTTAACTATATGTCCAATGAATAGAATAGATGTTCAAAAGTTTGATACTTATTGCGAGTAAGTTATGCATTTAATTTTACATTATTTTTAATATCGTTTATACGATTTGACCATCTCTCCAAATGTTATTTTTTGTTAGTTTTTATACCCTCCACATAAGATGGGGGGTATACTAATTGTCATTCCGTTTGCAACATCCAGAAAGAGGCGTCAGAGACCCTACATATATAGCATCAAAAACTGAGTCGATCTAGACGTGCGTCCGTGTGTTTATGGCATTCTCACAGTAAAATTTTGTAGAGAGTTTATTTTGAATGTGAACGTTTAGGGGTGGACTATGCGCAACGCCAGAAACAATACAACTAGTATAAAATATTATCTTTTTCTGAATAATTTTTAGAAAACGTAAAATAATTGGAGAACAAAAAGAGCAACTTTATGATTTTCTTGAACATTTGGCCAATTCTACGTATAGCAACTTTAAAAATCTTTCCAATTATGAAGCCATACCAGGCATTTTAGATAAATTGAATATAAAACCTCAACACTATATGCAACTCATATATAATGTGACTTATGATATGACCTATGATCCGATTGATCGATATCGTGTTCGTTGTACTCACGATAAAGCCATTATACACGTTCGCCAAGTACTTACCGAATACGGTCTCTGTTATATGGCCAATAATTATTTGAATGATAAATATAGTTCACGTTATATGATATTGGGCGATTATCCGGCACGTAATAAGTTTGAAGAAAGTACAGGTTATTTAAAACAAGTCTTAACTGGCACATATTTCGATAAAGATGTTTCCTATACTTTTATTGGTTTTTCCAATAGTATCGATGTAAGTTTTTTGTTCGCTCAATAAATATAAATTTATATAATTATGAACGTTATTATTGTTTCTTTAGTTATTCTTACATAGTGCTTATGATGTAATGAAGGTGGATAATAATTTTGGTTATATAAATGAACATTTGGAATATAATCCTACTAGTATGGAAATTTTAACCAGTAACAATTTTGATAAGTAAATATAATATTACTTTAATACTGTGAACATGTATGTTGTATACACGTTTGTAACTAGTGTCATATATTTTGCACCCTGTATATGTTTATAATATCATAAGAGAAAAATGTACTCAAATTATTCCACCACTTTAATTAATTATTTTAATTTTGCAGAGCTACTATTCAACAACGCCATTGTCGCTTTCCCCATGAGTCCAATTTAACACATTTTCCGATTTATACTAAAAACTTGTGTTTACAAGAATGTCGATTAAATTTAGTTCATAAACTATGCCATTGCATACCACATTTCTATCCAAATCGTAGTAAGTAATTTTATGTAAAGGTAAGACAAAAAATTTGGCCTAGTCCAAATTTGGGAAATTCTCCACATTAAACTTAGGACAAACTCTTCATGATATAAGTGTTTTTGTGCCTGGGGTGTCTGGTATAAAGTCAACTCTGCAGCTTTAGTTTTTAATTGAGGGCGTGACTGTCAAATAATTTCGTCCATTGTAAATAGGAACTCAGCGACATAGACTAACAAGATCTACAAGAACTTTCAATATTGATATAATGATATCAATTTAGCGACCTTGAATTTTTCAAAACAGATCCATCCTTGCAGGGTTTCCCAAGTGTGCAGGATATAAAAAGATTAACATGGAATAATGAAATACTTTTCTGCTTATTCCTACATAGTACGGCAACCTAAACCGGTTTGTGATTATCGGGTCCTTAAAGAATGTGTAGCCGAACATTCTGGTAAAACTTGCGATTGATTTTTAAATTTAGCAAAATCTTTCATTGAATATATTTAAATAGAATATTTTTTAAAAATATATCGTGAAGATATACATAAGGATACAAATTTATATGATCATGATGAAATGGAGCAGCAAACTGTTGAATGTTATTGTGATCAAAATTGTGAGGATTCCATTTTAAGTGTACAAGCCATACATGTAAGTGGCATTTTCTTTGAAATAAAAGGTTCTATAGAATTATTTCTTAATTTAAGATTATGTTATCTTCAAAACCCTTATTGGGTAGTATAGGAGCTCAAGTATCTATGAAATCCTGGCCTCACCGTCGTTTAATACGTACCATTATATTTTCCTTTTCCGATTTATTAGGTAAGCTATGAAACTGCACAGCGAGATATTATTTATTGTTTATTTCATTTCTAGTATATATTGGGGGCACGGCTGGACTGTTTATGGGTTTCAGTGTTTTAGGTTTGATCGAAATTGTATACTTTTTCACATTTCGTTTAATTTTCCATTTAATCGGTTATAAATTGTAAAAAAAAAAACATTATCTTATAAAGTATATGTTTTATTGAATTTTATTAGTAAAAAATTAGTCAATTTTTAAGAAAAAGTAATCTTAATTAACTAAAAAATAATTGTCGATTTAAAAAAATTTTCCTAAAAATTTCAATTTTTTTTTTCAAACCAGTTACATAACGATTAGCAAGTTAATTTTGTTGAGAATACATGATCATTTTCAAACATTTGCCTTAATTAGGGAATGTCTGACAAATGTTTTGAACAGTTAACATATATAACAGTTACATTTGGATGAAGCCAAACCATGGATATCCAATACAATGGGACTTTTGAAATAAAATTTTTATTTTCTGTGAATTTCAAATCTTGCGATGGCTAAGTTACAGCAGTCGTTTAGACAGACAACTGCAGAGAGGGCAGTTTTCGAAAGGGGAGCGGACATACCAAGGAGGAAGTTAATCTTAACTAACTCGCAGATACTTAGTGTAAAAAATTGAAAATATGTATATAGCGCCAAAGTTCGAAATGTGAATTAGGCAATAGGCCAAAAACCGAAATGGATTGTAATCGGTTAATAATTATAACGTAAATTGTAAATTAATACGCATATTAATTAAGTATTGGTCTCGTTTTCCTTTCTATGTAAACATTAGCCAAAGGTATAACACTGTAATTTTTAAAGCAGGTGGTTATACGTACAAGCAGTTTTATGTACCAGAGAACTGGAATCTGGGGGTAAGATCGGCAAAAACTTTGACGCAGGCAAAAACTAAGGACGGACTGAAGGACATAGCTAGAGTTGACTTTATTATATTGATTAAAAATATTGAAGGTTTGCTTCTACATAGATCTGCATAGACAACCAAGTAATAAATCCTTCAAAGTGATGAATATTGGAGGAGATGGTAACTTAATAAATATTGTTTTATAATTAAAAAATAATCACATGTAAGATTTCTTTTGTATAACCTTAATAAACCATTAGAAAATGTTAATTCAAATTCTTTAAATATATTTCTTACAGTTTCTGATTAATTTAATGTGCAGGAGTAGCAACAGTTTTGTTGATAATACTCGTAACTGCACAATTTCGCCTTAACCGCCCACTGGCAATTGGCAAATTCATCTACACAAGTGCTTATATCATTATGTAATTGACCCAAACGCATATCTGCAAATAAAATAAAATAATAACATATATTTTTAAGTTTAAGGAGCTACCTACTTTCACATTTCTGAGTATTACAAGCACGATAAATGGGCTCCCGCAAAGAGTAGCGGCATTTAACAGAATCCTTTAAAACATTATTCTGTTTATCATATTCTAAACATTTTACGGAACGCCGTTGAGTGCCACCATCACAAGACTTTGTACACTATTTAAAAAATTTATAATATTCAAATAACAATTAGTTTATAATCTAAATGTGATAAACTTTACTTCAGTCCAATCCGAATAATGCCATATGGCACCACAATATTCCACTTCTTCATGAGAACAATTTTCCAACTCTTGGGGTCTTATTTCGGGTCTACAATCCTCATCTTCCACAATCAATTGATTATGAATGCACAAAACTTGACGACTACGTGTCAAATTAAAGCAATTGCCATTGCAGGGCGACCACGGACCCGTAAACCAATCACCTGTTTTGCAAAATTTCCCACTTTCACAAGGCCTTTTAATTTCGGGCGTCGCCCTTAAATCACAACGCTCCGTATTGGGCTTTGAACGATCACAAAATACTGTTCGATATTCAACACCTGTACCACATTCCGCAGAACAATATTGATTCCAATCGGACATTAACCAAGTGCCAGCTTTAATATCGCGCTGATATTTAATAGGACTATAACTTGAATTGGAATGGTGACCATGCAAACGATAACGTGCATGAGTGCGACGTCGACTTTTTGGACAATCACATGCTTTCTTCAGCAAGGGCTTCTCCTCCATACAGGCTGAATTGTCTACTTGTATAATTACGCCTGAGGCTAATTCTTGTACACAACTAAGATCACGCACCCGATAACCTTCGGTGTGAGTACAGCGGCATTCACCCCAATCATTTATGCGCCAATAAGCTGGACATGGTTGCGTATTGCAGCGCATAAGATTCTCATTTATTACGGGTTTCGATAAGTGAATACAACGCCTCTGGGAATAATAGCGCAAGGGATGCTCTCGTACACAACGCATTAACGGTACTTGAGTACCACCACCGCAAGATTTCGAACAAGTACCAAAACCCATTATTTTCCAATGAAAAGGGCGGCGGCGTCTTGAACTATTCGCGGCCACTTCTTCAGGGCCCGACTTTAAAAAGTTATCATTATCCCAGCCGATATCATTTTCTTCCGAATCATTGGTTATAGGTAGCAAGTATTCATATTTAATTCCAGGATTTATAGTTTTACTATACACCTGACAAATCGTTAAAAAATTATTGTAAATAATTTCAAAAATTTACATTTATACCATTAGTTCTAATGTTTCGGTAATGGGACCGGTAGCGGTCAACCATTCTGTAACTCCATCAGAATTCTGTTGTAAACCATCTAAACGATGATAATCGAATTTCGTACCAGCTGCCTCATAAGTATCACTGGGCGATTCAGTATTGTCACCATTGAAGACATAATCTTGATCTTCGGTACGCAGCACTAGGGGATTTTTTTACATTATAAATTAAGGTTTAAGGCGAAAAATACTTTCTTTACCTAAAAGATTTTTACTATTTTTTAATTCTATTATGGATATATTTGAAGCTCCTGCTGGTATTAGGGAGACATGAACATAGGCATCTTCGGGCAAAGGATCTCTAGTAAATGTACCAGTGATGGGGCGGCATAATAAGCCACCACAACCAACAGCACCATTATTAGCCGATATACCCCCTATGAAACCATTGGCATGAATGACCTGAAATTGAAATGAAAGCATTTTTTAAGAGTCTTTCCGTTTAATAAATTTAAATGAAGAAAATTTCCATTTATACTTACCCATAAAATCAAATAAATTTTATACATATTTTCCTACAACTGCTTCAACAGCTTTTGTAAGAGAGTTCAATGAAATTTATACAATAAGTCTTTAATAAATTAACATAAATTTGTTAAATCGTTGAGAGCTTTTAATGGTTATTGGCAGTGTTACACATTTCTGTAACATGTTGTAACATTTGGTTATCAATGAATTATTAATTAGCACTTTATTGCTATTAGTATATGAGCTGCTTTATATTTTACCCGAAAAGTGTTAATTCATAAAATTCAATATTTGCACCGAGTTTAACACGAAGGGACTGGAAGTCTGCTGTTAAGATTTTTGAAAATATTGGCAAATTGATATGAGTTTGTTTATATGACTGTGGCAATCTTCTTGTTTACATTTTCCCAACATGGAATATTTTTTATTTATGCTTAATTGTGAGATATTGTGATTATGAGTAAGGTCATATGCACTGAGAAGAGCAGCTTTGGCCTAAACATGACCTTCAACACTAACACAAATGGTACACAATCTTATAACTTTTGTTTACTTTTAAGTAATGTTGAATTATTGTATTTTACATCTCAATAAATATAATTTATGTTGGGAAGAAAGGAAAGAATGGGAGACAGCTTTAAGAAAGTTACAAGTGCCTCTTTCACTCTCAAACATTACACAAACAAACCAGCTAAATGAACATTTAAGCGAACTTAAAGCTAAACAAATCTTATATGTTGATAATTGTTAAAAGAAGGCGTTCACTAAGAGACTTTCCTCTTCTATACAAACAAAACTAAACATATACTTATATAAAGTTCTCTCTCAATTTCTTAGTGTTTAGCTGCCAAATGTGGTAACATAAGCATGATATCTTAACTAAGTAACAAGGAAAAAATTTAAATTTGGCTTAGACCAAATTTTAAATGCCCTCTCCATCTACATATAAGCCGTGGGCGTGGTAGATCTAAATTTCCAAAGTCCATAGTGTGGTTTGTGAGTGTGGTTTTTTGTACATTATGGGCGTGTCTGAATGGATGTGGAAATTATTAACTTTATAGCTACATTGTGGCAGATAAATGGGCGGGGCTTGTAACTGATTTTGTCCATTTTAAGTAGCGTTCCGCGTGCAAAAATATGAAAGGTAAATTGAGTTCAATATATAAAAATTTACAACTAGAGAAGTCATTTTTAAAAGGGACTGTTAAAAAAATACTTTCATTTAATTCCAAGCTATTCATGCCAGTGATTTTGCAGATGATACTTATACTGGTTCATAATGGTGGTGGTGTGGCATGGACGGACATGTCTAGATCGAATGATCAAGAAAATATATATATATTCGTGGGGTCTTTGACACCTCCTTCTATAAGACAAACTTAGTATATTCCGTGTCTTATATGGAGGATATAAAATACCACCAATATACCGTCAATAATGATGAACTGCTTAAGATAAGAGATAAACTTTTCACATGAAAAAAAAACATAAAAAGAAAATAAATAGAACTGTATTAGGCTCACACCAAATCTTAAATTCCCTCCCCCCACCCAATCTACAAACAAACAGTAGGAGTGGCGTGAAAATTACGCCCACTAAAAGTGAACACTTACGATTTTTTGTAAATTGTGGACATATCTGTTATCCCACCAAGGCAATTTTTGGTATATCAATGGATGGTATAATTAAAAATATGCATTTGAACTTTGACCACAATTTTATTTTACAGATAAATGGATTTTTTTCCGATTGTGGGCGTGGCTCTTGATTGCTGTTACCCACTTTTAATAGCGATCTAGTTTGGTACCAAAACTAAAAGTATCTATATCTGTATTTCAAAATTTACACCCGTAAAAATGCCAACAACAGACAGACATAGGGACATATATGGACTCAGATTTTCTTGCTAATTAAGAATATATCAAGAATATACTTACAGAAGATCTCTGAGTCTGGGTCTTCTAAGTGTTGCAAATGGAATAACAAACCTAGTGTGCCCCCATCTTATGTGGAGGATGTGACAACAACGTCATGTAACCTTTATATAAAGTTGTTATCATTATAAAAAACCAACTCAATCACTTATTCAAAGCCATTCACTTGATGGCAACCAAATAACCAAACAACCAAACAACCATCCAACGGTAATGGTCAATTGAACAATTTCACATAAATTTTGTTTTCTTTCTAATTCTATTGTACAAGAGCTTTATAATCAACGGTTTAACATCTAAACAAATTACCTTATCTTATTATACAACGAGATCACTGACGTTTAACATGACAGATAAAACTATCCAAGACCAATATTATGAAGTCTTACAGCCATAAAATTATACCAAACAACGTAACACAAAAATTTAAAAAAAAAAAAAAAAATCAACACTAAAAAAATTTGTACATAATATATGTAATGTATAAAATTGTAAACAAATACTGTACAAACTATATAAATAGGTGATAATAGTTGGCAATTTGCTTATAATAAATACATAAATTACAAAAAACTACAAAGAGTTGCTTTATCACAAACACATACACATGTGCACAGCTTATGGCATTATACGTTAGTTGAAGTTTAATCATAACACAAACACAACTTCACCTGCAGCATTACACTCGCAACACATACGTATAGAAAAAGTTAGGCTGTAAAGCTGCCGCCATGTGAATTTTATGTATGCTACACATACATAATTTTAATTTTGTGTTTTTGGACGTTAGTAACACACACAAAAAAATTAAAATGTGTAGAAAAAAAATTACCACCATCACCTACAACGATAGAGTGCACATAAACTATTTACACACTTTACCTGGACGCCAAAAATATTTTATAGGCACTTTGTCGAATACATTTGCAACAAACAGAAAGAAGTGCATCTACTTATATCTGTTTGATTATTTGATCATTAGTCAGTCCGTCCGTTTAGGGTAAACAGCCTTCATTGGGATATAAAGAGAAAAATTTTCATAATTAATCCTTCTATTCCTTAAACAGTTCTTCCCTATGTCTGTTTAAAAATTTGTTATATATGTTCCATCTGCTACAAAACTTAAAGTGGGCGTATTTCACACTTTAATAACTTTTGTTCTTATAACAATGGTGAGAAAAACGATATAAAAGATTAACTCTAAAAAATTCATATTAAAACCATGCCCTTATTTTTTAAATCAGTCATATCATAATCATAAAATAAATATAATTATTATACTTGTTAGTTATAAGTAGAAAAAGTTTGGACACCTCTGCCCTATTCTATGTACATATAATGCTTTTACTATAGTTATATAGTTAGTTATTAATGTGCTTGTACTTAAGTGACTCGATGAGCCAGCATATATTTCAACATATTCTGAAGCGGCATTTTATTTGTATAACAAGAAGCCAAGGAATATTTTTCTTAAATATAAGCTTTTTTTTCAATAAATTAAAACACTTGTGGTAATTTTAGTTAACAAGTTTATTAAACATGTTATAAATAATGAAAGTATGAGATGAAATTGATTCGTTAATATTCTAGGCTTTAGGTTGACGAATTTAAAGGCGTTGTATTCGCCAAAGTTAAATATAAAAATTATAGACAGATGAACAGACAGGCAACGCGATGGAGCTTAACTTTGATACACTTCAGAAGTATAAGTATGAAGAGTAAATATCTTAAACAATGTCTCAAAATTTACAACCGCGAGAATGCTAACAACAGACAGACGCACGGACACATATACCTTAGTCGACTGTGACGCCTCCTTCTCTCTGGGTTGCAAAGCGAATGACAAACTTAGTATACCCCGGTCTTTTGTGGAGGAATTAAAAATAATAAATAATTTAGCAACACAATATATTTTAATATAAAGCAGACTATGATTACAATTTGTTTTCATCTAAACCGCCAATATCTGACAGGTTGAAATGGTTCCAAGAACATAAATTATTCTTACATAAGGTTGGCCTTAAAGTTTCCACTGTTATTAAACTATTAAAGAGGTGTCTCTAATGCACCCATTTTTTCAATGTCTAACATCTACACAATATTAGATATATATGTATAACGGACCACATAAATTTTTTTATTATTTTCTTTATCCTAAAAGTTTTCGGATATCCCCCTATTACATGATAGCGTACCCTGATGTTAAAAAAAAATCAATAATTTTCATTATTTCTATAAAAATTCCTATCATTTCCATGAATTCTAATGCCAAGATAATGATTTATCAATTTTGTATAATTTTCTTAAATTTAGATATTTTTAAAAGTGTTAAAATGCACTATTTGGTGCAGTAATCATATATTGCATAAAAATTTAGGTTAATTATTATTCATTGATTGGCTTCGCATATGAACGTTTACACATTGTCTGGCACTCTTCGAACAACTCATTTAAATACAATGTGTTTTCATATAATATTCATAGTACACGTCATAATATTCCATAACATAAAATGCCAATTGATAATAATTTCTTCAATACATTTTAATAACATATTATTAAAAAATTGTATTAATTGATATATTATTTAAAATTGAGCTGTAGACACCTTCATATAAAATCATAATTTGTGTAAAATTTATAGAAAATAAATTATATTTATTATAAAGTAATTTGTACTTCTGAATATGGGTAAAAAATAATGATTATCAATTAGAAATGAAAAAGTTTAGATAGTAATTGAAATTTATAATTGGCTGTAATTAAACAAATTAAATAAATAATTATTACTTCTATAAATATGAATCATACTTGGATATTAAGTGCCTGAAATATCTTGTATTGGTTGGAAGTGTCCCTTCACTTTATGGTTCTTCATATAACCTGACTTATAAAGTTCCTAAAATGTCATTTTTACCAATCAAAGAAGCTACTTATCCTTCCTTAAATTGACCGACAACATATTAGATTTTACAAATTCATGCAGTGGCAAAGTCTCAGTGATGGCGATGAAACTTGTCACTCTCTAAATTTATTCAGTAACCTACATAGTACAAATAAAAGAAGGAATAAAAGAAACCAGAAATATTTTTCTTAATTTTATTTTAAGTAGTCTCCCCTGGGATCCAAGTAGGATTCTTTACCCATAAGAACATAGACTTAACGTTATTCCTTAATGTGAGATAATGAGTGCTTTCTTTATGGTAAAATTGATCCGCATGGTTACTTTTATTCTTCAATTCCAAATTTGTAAAGTAAACAATTATTAGCGTTTCTACTCGCGTCCTTCTATTAGGACTATTTCTTAAATACAAATGACAGTTTCTTAAATATAAATGTTTATTTTTGAAGTAAAATTTACTTTTGACGAAACCTCCCTACGAATCTCTTTGTTTGCTACTCTGAATTAAGTCGCTTCCTAATAATAGACTGAGACATAATGTTTTTTTAATCTATAATATTATTCAAAGCCGCAGCTATTGGAATTAATTACTTTTAATGTGTCTCCCAGACATTTGCGTCAGTTTCGGCTTACAATAGCTAATGATATAGTTCTCAGTAGTGATACATTTAATATATCAAAAATATCTTGAAACAATCTTTGAATTCCATAATTAAGATTTAGTTGTTAATATTGTTAGTTATGTAATCTTAATCTATATTAAATTCTGCATTCTCTCTACGCTTAATAAATAAATCATAATAAAACGTATTAAGCACAAATGATAATTAATGAAATTAACTTGAATTTTAATGGAGTGCACTTGACAATGATCTTAAATAAAGGAATATTTCTAAAATCTGTAAAATCTAAATTTTGGAATCTATATTGAAAACATTATATTGGATTTTTTTATTTATTCATGATGTAATATTAGTTTGGCTTGTTTATTCCTGTTAATTCTGAAATTCTATTGAAGCATTTTTAATTCAATTTTTTACGTTTTTGAAATTGTTGTAGTCGTTTTACAATAGATAATGTCACCTAATGGCAAAAAGGTTGTGCGTTTTAGATAAAGGCTTCTAATGTGGAATATTCGATTCCTGCTCCAGTTGTTTAAAACTCTCTATGGAGGATAAGAACGGCACTTATGTAAATTATCTCATGAGTGTCGGTCTGTAAAAAATTTTCAACTTTAAATAAGAAATTGTGTTTTAGGTATTAAATGAAACGTTTTTAAATTTCTCCTCTAAGCTACTACTTTTTAATTTATGCATTTTCTATATTTATATATATATATATATATATTTTTTTTTATGGATACACATAAATTAAGATATGATTTTGTAGGAGAATATATGCTAATAAAATAGATTTTTGTACCCTTTACATAAGATTCGGGGTATACTAAGTTTGTTATTGCGTTTGGCAGAACCCCAAAAAGGAGGCGTCAAAGACTCTACAAAGTATATATTTAGAGATATTAAACTGAAATTTTGTAGAGATACTTTTAGTTTCTGCACGCAGATTTAAAATGGGCAAATTTGGTTAATAGCTATATAATATATTTATATGCCACAAAAATTGCGCTACTTAGTTAAAATTTGCTGCAAATTTTTATAATTATCGCATCCATCAATGTGCTAAATATGAGTGTGGTTGGATAACCGACACGCCCACAATCAACAAAAATCTATATATCTATTACAAAAATTGACCAATGACCTTATAATTTGGTATGCATATCTATTATTATCCTTTCCATCGATATATTAAAAATGGGCGGGTTTGGATAACATATACGATTACGAATTTACAAAAAATCTACTCTACGATTTGCAAGCTGATTCGTAATTTACACTTTGAAAGGGCGTAATCATGTACCTGCCACGCCCACCTTTTGCATCTACGTTTAAAGGATATTTAAGAATTTTCTTCCTTATTTTCAATATTTTTAAATTAAAAAGAATTTTGTGCTTTGAAACAAATTATAAACTTGCAAAGTTATAGATAAATAGATAGAGAAAAATCAATCACTACAACCAAATATTTTACTAACTAAACCATAATAATTTGTGTCTCCTAATAGTTCAACATTTCCGATTAATAGCAGCAACTATTTATTTAAACTTAAACACCCAACTGTGATTAATTTTTTGTAATTTAATACTCAAACACCAGCAGTATTTAATTTATTAAACTGGCGCCTAATTAATTACAATAAAATTATATTTAAGAAAATATTTTACAATTTGCTATTTATGCAGCACTGTCACAAGCTTTTTCTTTATGTTATATTTTATTAAAAACCAAATTTATTTACAATTTAATTCAATTTATTGTTAAAAAAAAAAATGAAACAAAAAATACCACTTGTTCTATAACATAAATCAATTAAGAAAACGCGTAAAGGTTTTTTTTAACCATTGCAAGCACTTAAATGTTATTAGTTTTTATTAAAACATTTTTATCATGAATTTATTTACAAGTTGGAATGGGCGATTTTTACGTTTGTTTATCACGCGATTAATTTTTTTTTTCTTTTTGTATATTTTTTTTTTCTTGGATATGCTGAAAAATGTATTTTTAACGCACACGTCTAACAAGTGACAAGTTTGAAGTGATATTAAGATTTGTAAATTTAGAACATTTTACTATAAGTGTAAACAAAATACAACATATCCAGCCATATAGTAACTAACACATGGTCTACTACACTATTAACCAAAGTTTTATTTACTCTGTATCTCGTTCTCGCTCTCTCTCTTTCTCACTCTCTATATTTCCATACTTTGCATAATTGTGTTTTGGTATATATGTATATTAAGGGGATTCATTTACATTGGACTAGATTAAAAAATGTGGGCAATTCCGTTTATTTATTATTTTATATATTTTACAGCATGAAATATATTTTCAAATCTTCCGAAAAGTGACGCATCATAGGTTCCATCTAACACAACCTAGTGCTCTACGTATTCTTTATGTATTCCTTTGTTGTTTAAACTATATGCATATTTAGAATTTACATATAATTAGATGGAGTAAAGTGTCCAACGTTACGTTTTAGCCAAAACGAAGAATATTTCATTTCTTTCTCACGCGATATACTAAGTTTGCCAATCTGTTTACTAATACTCAATATATATCAAAACCTACGCCTATTAGCCCGTAAAGACGGGAAGGGAACCGACCATTATAGATGTGATGGGAATTTAAATTTTGCTTAAAGCAAAATTGGTTTTCTTAATTCGGGTGTGTAGTTTCTTAATAAAATGGGTTAAAATGAAATGGTGCAAAAGCCGTGTCCACAAATAAATAAAAATTTAGCAACCTTAATAATATTTAGTTTAAAAATGCATCTAACAAAAAAGGGCCAGAACCGCTGCCATTCAGGCTTATTATTTTAAAGCAATACAATATAATATTACTTCAACTTTTTCTTTTTTTAAGAGTATAAGTTATTCCAAAGAAACCAAGAAGGCGGGAGATTACTTTACTTTTCAAGTTGACTTTAGAACGGTTTAAAAAATTGACAATTCATACAATGCTTATAGTCTACGTATAATTTTTAAAAGGTTTTAGTGATTCACCATAAACTGTATATAAGGGGAATCTTTCAAAAATGAAGTTTTCCAAACAGCTGATTAATAATTTGAAAAGTTTACGCAACCTACAAATTAAGTATGAACAAGTGAATACCCTATATTAAATTATTTAACGCGCATGAGAGACAACCACACATAATTTGTAAGTAAAAAAAATATGATAAAAAGCAACAACAACAACAACATATGTGTTTATATAATTTTTTGGCGCTTATGTCGCTGATAACTTGGCAAATGTTATTATACCCTCCACGTAAGATGGGAAGTATACTATTTGTGTCATTTCGTTTGCAACATGCAAAAGGAGGCGCCAGAGATAGTGTATATATTGTTGATCAGCATCAAAAACTGAATCGATTTAGACAAGTAAGACATGGGTGTAATTTTTAAGGTAAGAGTTGAAATTTTGTACAAACACTTTTAGTTTTTGATCTGCATGATCGCTTTATAAAATGGACAAAATCGACTTGTTGTAGATGTTGAGGGTATTTAAGATTTGGCCTAAGCCAAATTTAGCTTCCTTGATTGATTGTTTCCACACCTCCAAAATATTACATAATAATAATATTATCTGCTCCTTTTCGGGAGAGATACAGAGATACATAATAGAAAAAGCTTTTTACAGTTGAACTGAAATAGGTTAAGTTGAAGTAATTTTTAAACAAACAAAAAAAAAAACATCACAAAGAAGTGTAGTAAGTGCAAGTAAGTAAGCAATTAAAGGGACCCTTTTATACCAATCCAACTTGAGAACTATGAGAAAGAAGACACGTGCTAGCACGCTCTAAAGTTTACAATATTCGTGTCTACACTTTATCTTATTTGTAAGTACCTTAGGGCCCCATGGTAATAAACTTGTATTGGTGACACATTGTTGATAAATTTATTTAGTGAATTATTTTACATGCGGCAGGAGGTGATGTCTTAATTTGAAGGTCGAAATATATTGAAATGTCTGCATGATGTGTAAGCAGAGAAACCTTTTATGTGTTATCTTAAGAGAAGACGCTACCATCATAAATCTAAAGGTACATTTCAATTGTCATTGATACAATCTTAAGAAATGCACCCACATTACATACGCTTAAGTTGGGATGAAACTAGCTGCCACCTCTTACATGAACCAAGTTATGGCACTTATACAATTCATCCAGTCCATCCAGTACAAAGCAATTTCATATAAAGTACCACAAGAATTTAGCATATGGCTTAAATTATTTTCACCATATTTATATGGTGCACATACCCCCATATAGACAATTTGTATGTATGTACAGATTCAAGTAGTTTTTCTCCTCCAAAACAAAAGTATGCGGTTTTTCCAGCCACTTGACGTTTACGCGCACTTCCTGATGTGTTAGATAGAAAAATGAACATTTTCACAGGTCACAAATCAAGCAATATTTCAAGTGAATAAAACTCTCAGATAATGAAAAATACATGAAAGAAAATATGTTTACAATTAGCACAGGCCAACGCTTAAGGGCTAAATGTGAAACATATGCAACCATTTAGCTTGGTGTAGTGGCATGGGAAGAAATTAATTGTTACCAGAAATATGTTAATATAAAAGCTAATCAAATCATGCACAGAAATTAAGAATATGACATCACATGACTTAGAGCCCCATGCGGCGGCATGCTCTAAGCGGCAATGAGTTCACAAATTTTTTTCACAATCTGTTCTCTAGGCCTAGAAGCAAATTTATAAAAGCATGATATTAGTCGCTTTGTAAAAGAAGAATAAATGTTCTATTTATAAACAAATATATAAATGGATTCAAAAAAATTATAAATTAAAATTAATGATAAAAAAAATAAATAAATAAATTTGGCTTGGGCCAAATCTTAAACACACTCCGAATCTACAATAGTGGGTGTGACAGGTATATGATTACGCCCTCTGGTAAAGTATGTAATACGTTTCAGCTTGAGGGTCGAGTTTTACGTGAATTATAGTTTGTGAATTGTGGACGTGTCTGTTATCCGATCATGCCCATCATTGGCAAATCGATAGATGAGATAATTATAAATATGTGCACCAAATTTCAAGTTCATGTGGTGGATATATAGATTTTTGTCGACTATGGGCGTGGCTTTTGATCGATTTTGGCCATTTTAGCGATCTTAGTGCAAAAAATAAGAGTCGCTGTGAAAAGTTTCAGCTAAATATCCCAAAATTTTCAGCCGTGATAGTACCAACAAAAGACGAACGCATGGACACTCGGACATACATGTCTAAATCAACTCAGTTTTTGTTACTGATTGATGATATATTTACTTTGTTGGTGTATCATGGTTAAGATAAATCTTAAATTAGCCATAGCCATGGACAAATAACCGTCTAAGATGAATTCTTTGATTTGTATAATATTGGAGGGCAATCTTTATTTTAGTGACTGTCTACCGTGAGCAAATATTGAGCAAATGTCTTAATTCAACAAATTCATGAAATATACTTTTCATCCAAAAAATAGACAACATTTTACTTAATATATAAAATAAAAATAAAACATTACCATAATGTTATCCGATAAATCTCAACATTATTAATTATTGTTGCTTATAAAGCAAAATAAACTAAATCAATGTTATTGATTTTTTTTTTTTTTTTCTTAAATAAAACTAACCTTACAAACACCATCCACACACATGGCACGACCTTGATAATTATAACGAAAATATTCAGCTGGATGTGTACAGGGTGTACCATCAATGACCGATGCATTCAATGTAGCAAAATATTTCATATCAACAGGTTTACAATTCAATTCACATTCAGCATCATCTGTAAGTGCATTTCTATGAAAAGTATTTTATGTATAATTTAATAATTATTACAAACGTTACCTTTAATGTACGGCTTCCATGTATACTTATGACCTTGAAAGTCTAAATCATTATAAAATGAACATTGTAAAGCACGAAATTCGTCATTTTTATAGGGACATGGCTTTATGGAAAATGTATTTAGAAAAAAATTTACTATGAAAAGGTTCAAAACGCTAATTACCAACCTGTTCATTACATAAGCGATAACGTTTATAAAGTCCCAAACATTCGTTACTAAGATAACGTTTACCAGTTGTGTGATTTCTAAGGATAATTTAAAAAAAAATTTTGATAAATATTGAATTCTTAAAAATTAGAACAGATAAATTTAGAAATAGACGGAAGGATATGTCTTAAACTTTGAAGTGGTTCAAGAATGGAATTTTCCGCATATATATTACAAGTATTTTAATAGAATATTAAATTACTCTCACCGCTACTTACTATCATTTAGATAAAGTTTAAAAATGAACAAATCTTCCCAACTCAAATTAAAATGCGTACCATTCTAAAAAAAACTTGTTCATTATTAAATATTTGACGTTAACAAGTAAAAAATCTAAATTTAACTCAGGCCAAATCTTAAATACCCCCCACATATATATAAAAATGCTGGGCATGCCGTGGGCCGCCCTAAAATATTGTTTGTTTAACGTGGCACATAGTTTTTTGTTAATTGTGGACGTGCCTGTTATTCAACACTCCAATTTTTGTCACATCTATGGGTGGAATATCTATAGATATTCATACTATATTTTAACTTCATGGGTCAATTTTTGTGGGAGATAGATATAGATTCTTGTTGATTGATTATACGCGTGGCTTTTCACTAATTTTACCTATTTTAAATAGTGATCTGCGTGCAAAAACCGAAAGTGTCTCAATATCTTAAAATTTACGCCAGGGAGAATGCAATCAACAGACAGACACATGGACACACGGACATACATGTAAAAATCGACTTAGTTTTTTATGCTAATCAAGAATATATATACTTTGTAGGGTCTCTAACGCCTCCTTCTGGGTGTTTGAAACGGAATGACAAACTTAATAAACTCCCATCTTGTGTGGAGGGTATAATAACATAAATTATCTATTTATCTATAATTGAAAAAGTTTTTTGAGAAATTTCACTTAATATTGCAGAAAATTGTATAAAATAGAGCACTTTTTGAAACAAGTATATAGTGTGGAAAAATCTTTGTACGGGAAAGCTTTGAAGACGCCAATTACAAGAACAATGAACAACATTCTTTCTCTTTTATTAACAATTGTGCTGCTTCATGAAATGACTGCAGCGCAAAAATTATTTTGGTACCCGCAGTTCGAAGTCGGGAATAATCGCGAATTAGAATCTAAATCTACCTTCCCCAAGCAATTGCCTACTTATTCCGTTACGGATGTAATAAAAAGTATTAACTCTAACTATGAGAACAGCCTATTACCAGATATCAAGGATTCTATAACTATTGGAACTGTTGAAGGATCTTCAAATACTCCTCTAGCTATACAGGAACAAAATGTTACAGCCGTTGAATTTTTTATGAATAAAATCTCGGAATTATTAAATAAATATTCTGCTAGAAAGCCTGCCATAACATATTATGACGTCGAACTTTATAATTTATTGAAGAACCTTTCCAAAGCCCTTCTAAGTAATAATCCTCAACAAATGGAAAAAGCTGTTATGAACTTTATGCACTACAAAATGACTCGAGTACAGCTGGAAATTGATTTACAAAATGCTTTGAACGATTTGCAAAATAAATTTAATTCCATTTCAATGGACTTGCGAGGTAAAGTATTGAAACAATTATTCAAGGTGATAGAAAGTAAAGATGCCAGTTTAGAGGTGTTGCAACAAACATTAAATAATTATAAGAATTTTATCAAGGAAATGCAAGATGAAGAGAACTCAAAATCTGTATCCGATATAGTGGGTGATATACAAACTCTTGTAGTAGATCAATTACAAGGTATTTGGAATAATGTGGGTAATGCCCTGCGCAAAACGATGGAAGAGGATGATTTTCTTAATATTAAGTTGTCCAGTATATTTGTTAATAACAAAAATGAAGCTGCAGAAAATAATGATGATAATGAAAGCTCAGAAGAGGACGAGTAAAAAACTTAGTGTTCACTGCAACACTTACATAATTTTCTTAAAGGAACCAATAAAGAGTGGTTTGGTATTTAAATTTTTTCCAGAACTAGTAAATTTAAAATATTTTAAAAAACAATAAAGTTAATAATAAATTGCTTTTAATTTAAAAATGTTCATATAGTGAAAATCATTTATAATGATACTTTGCTTTTAACAGAACGAAATAAAAAAAAAAAACATTTTCAGCAGCACTTGGTTGTCGTTTTTTATTTGATGATAAATGGAAATCCAAGTGTAGAACTCGATTCAAACGCTTTTCAATGTAGGTACATTAAAATTTGTTAAAGGGCTATAACTTAAGCATTATAAAAAATATAGATAAGAATATTGTATTGCAAATGCAAATGTTAATACATTTTTATCATTGCTTTTGTAACAGTCAAGTCGAACACACATTTTAAGCGCGTAAAATATTTCAAATAAAAATGAAACACTTTAGTAACATTGCTTTATTTATGGCTGTTCTTAGTCACATTTTGAATCACTCTAAAATATCATCTCAAGCAACTGCAGACCCACCAATGGATGATACAACGCCTACTGCTAATCCTATGGAACTAATTAAACAAATTTCACCTAAAGTCTCAACAACTAATGAATTCACTAGTGTGGCTAAATATTTCAATCAAAAATCTGCAGACCCACCAATAGATAATACAACGCCTACTGCTAATCCTACGGAACCAATTAAACAAATTTCACCTAAAGTCTCAACAACTTATGAACTCACTAGTGTGGCTAAATATTTCAATAAGAAAATTGAAACCATCTTAAAAGCACATAACATTAAATCATCTTTTAACGACAATAACGATATAGAATTAAATTCATTTATAAGTAAATTGAAAAATGTGCAAATTGGTGGTGAAGATTCTCCCATTCAAATGACACAAATTGAAGCTATGGAGAACGCTTTAGGTGAATTCCAACAATACAAACAACAGCGGGAAATATTTGAAAGCAAACTAAAAGGTGCTACGCTGGAATTAAATAAGATAATAGAAAACTTAAGGATCAAGGGTCCATTTAAATTGCAAGCCTATAAACAATTGAACGTTTTACAAATGGCACGACACGGTTTCCTCAGACAAATGGAACAAGCTTTAAAGGATTATGAATATTTTAAAGGAAATTTACGGCAGATGGAGAAAGATTGTGAAGATTGTGAAGATGGAGAAGGTGTTGAAGATGACGAAGAAGAAGAGGGTGAAGGAATAATTGCTTATATATGGCATTTACTGGATTTTTAAACAATTAAAATTTAACTTAGAATATATATTAAAATAAAACAAGTAAGAAAACTAAATTTGACTCAGGCCAAATCTTAAATATCTTCCACATCTAAAATGGTTGACGTGGCAGGTATATAATTACGCTTTCTGATAATGTACGTATTAAGTATATTTTTTTGTAAGTGTAGGGGTGTCTGTTATTTAACCGATTTTCCACATTCTAAATAGCGATCTGCGTGACTCAAAGGATTTGTTTAAATTTCAATTCAATATCTCAAAGTTTATGACCGTGAAAATGCCGCACATCTAGATCGACTCAATTTTTGATGCTGACCAAGAATATATATACTTTGTAGGGTCTTTAATGCCTCAGAATATCAAACTTATACCTCCCATCTTATGTGGAGGGTATAATAAAAAGAACATAAAATAACTTTAAAAAGACGACCATTCCTGATTAGCATATAAATCGGAATCATTCTAGTTATGGCCGGCCATTTATCTACCAATTTTTAAACATTCAAGTATTACGGTAGTAAAAATTAAAGTACTGCTCCCAAATTTCCTTAAATTCTGTCTACCTGTCCATGAATTCCTGTAAGCCTGTGAAGCATCTGCATTAGGCGAAGGCTAAGGTATCTAATTCGGGAATTCTATATGTTATGTCCTAAGCGTTGATCTTTTAAAAAAAAATTTTAATTACTTATTACCTGTTGATACATTTTCTCTCTTGATGTATAACACCACCACCACAACTTCTTGAACAGTAACTCCATTTACTCCAAGTACTCCAACGCGGATAAGAATGAATTTTCTTTTGTGCTATTGTTTTATATGTATTTAAAAAAGGTTTAACTGTTGTTGTTGTTGTAGCTGTTTTAGTACTAGTATTATTAAAATTTATTGTTTTATTGGCTATTGTTGTTAATACTGTTGTTGTGGGGCTTGTGGTGGTGGTGGTTGCTACTGTTGGTAATGCAGTGTTGGTTATTAAGTCCAAAGACAGCATAGGTGGAGTGCTAGTTGTCGTTTGCTCGACGGGATATACATCATTAATACTGGGTGTACTTTGTACTACTGCAATCAGATTTTGTTTAATATTTTTATTATTATTATTATTATTATTGTTATTATTATCATTAAAACGCCAAAGATTTAACAACTCAATCGATTTCTTCCAATTTGTTGGCGTAGGAGTTTTCATTTGTGAATGATGCCGTTGTTTAAGCCACTGTTGATGTTTCTATGAAAAACAAGTGATGTGTGATGTTATTATATACATATTAAATGGTTATGTAGGGTATTAAATGATCAAATATAAACATTACATACACTAGGTTAATTTTATTTATAATAAGTTTCAGTAAACGGGAAACATTGTCATATAAGTCTCTGTGAAATATCGATATATGGAAAGGGGTTTCAAAAAATTTTTCAATCGGATTCAAATTTGACTTTGCCAATTATTAAGCCGATTAACTCTTTTTAAATAAGTTTTATCAAAAACTACCAAGAATTGCAATTTTTTATCATATAAGGACTTCCTTTATAGTAGTTGGTTATATGGGGAGGTGTTATAAAAATGGTCCGAGTCAGTTCATTTGTAATAAGGTTCCTGAAAATGTATTCTTAAACTAAATTTCATCAAAATATCTGTAAAGGTGGCACCTGTACACATAGACATTGATTTACAATCGGACAGACGGACGTGAATAATTCGATATAGAAAATAATTATAAATTGATTGTTATTATTGAAGGTGGAAAATTTTAAAAATGTTTCTTCTAAAATTAGATAATTTTTTAAAAATTAATTTAAAAAAATCTTACTTTTATTCTTTCTGCGGTGGTCTTATCTGCATAAGCTGTAGAGTTAAAGGTTAACAAAATTACAGTTACACTGGAAATAATCAAAGAATAAATAAAAATATTTACTATAAAAAATCTTATTATTACTTGTTAATTATTAGTTTAAGCTTCTTTTATAAAATAAACAATATATATATATATATATATATTTCTTTAGTAAGGTCTCCCACATTTACTTCTAATCTTTTTAAATATTGAACTTTATTAAATAATATTTTGAAACGCGTCATGTTTATGTCGCTTAATCAATCAATAATATCAACATATCTTAATTTGATGACATTTTATGTAAACAGAAAATATCTACAAAAAATATCTACAAAAACAGCCATGTCATGTCATGTGGACACGCAACTGCCAACTGCCTTCCTAAATATTTTATATTTTTAAATGAAATTTTCTCATAAACATATTCATATAAACACGTATATAATGCACGATTATTATTATTTTTTTTTTTTGCTGCCTTTGACTAAATAGCAATCATTTTACATTAAAAAATTGTTTATCAAGATTTATTTGCCAAAATTATTTAACTAACCGGTGATAAGAGGTGGCAACTCCATTTTTATAAGCTTTGATCTTACGTATCTTATGTACTATTACAGCCAACTCTCGATTTACATGCTGGATTTGAAAAAATATTAAAAATCATTAAAATTATATAAATCAAACGGATTTCTCAGGGAAATATTAGCTGACCATAATGAATTTGTATTTTTCTTATTTTGAGGCTGGTTTAACCACCTAGTCTCCCTTGTAGAACTACATACATATAATTATATCTGTTTAATATTAAATTACCTTAAAAGTGTTATGGTGTCAACCATTGTTAATATTTTTAAATAGCGCATTTTATTGTCACACACCCACCAATATATTTGTAAAAAAACTTTATGGTAATGCAGGCAAGCTGGAAGTAAAATAGAAAAAATAATTCATTATAAAATAAATAAGAAAACCTTCTACATCTACATAAAAACGGTGGGTGCGGCAGGTATATGATTACGCCTTCTAATAGTCTATATATTACTTAATAACTTACAAGGATGAAAAGAGTTGTTTTTTTTTCAAATTATGAGCGTACCTGTTAGCCAAACACGCACGTCACAGTAGTTGATGGGGTAATTATAAATATATATACTAAATTTTATAGCTTCGTTTTTGACAATTGTGGGCATGGCCGTTTATCAACTGTGTGCAACTTAAATAGAAATTGTCATGCGCGAACTCTAGAAGTGTCTTTCAATTCAATATTAAGAATAGAGAGACTAAGTCTAAGTCGACTAGGTTTTAATGCTGATGGAGAGTATAAATGAACTTTGTAGGGTTTCTGAGACCTTGTAGTATACCTCGCATTGTGGAGGGCATACAAGTTATATTCATATAAAATCAGTATCAAACGCAGGCCCTGAATTATATATAATATTTTAACTAAAGTTATGCTAATTAACGTGGGAATAATTTTCCCTTTTAATATCATTTCAAACGAAATCTTCCATCTTTGACTTTTTCTATAAAAAAAAAAAAAAAAAATAACAGCTTTTTTTTTATTCAAAAATATGTGTGTGTATTTTTTTTTTTTTTTTGTGAAAAAATCAAAAGAATTTCCTACAAACAAATTCTCATGAAGCCAACACCCGTTTAAGTGAGAATTCTACAAATGCATGTTACACGTCACAGCAACATTTTCGCATTTGTATGAAATGTTTGCCGAAGAGATCAATTACAGATAAGATTACTTATAGTTTGGTTTTAATTAAATAGAATATAAAACAAAACAAAACACAACACAAATATACCAAATTGTTCAAACACATAAACAAACGGATTTTTAATGTGTACTCTCTCTCTCTCTCATATGGAGATATTGGCAAATCATTGATATGGAGGAAGAGAATCAGATCATTGAACTTGTGTCTAACGGGGGAATTGTATCAACATAAATGTTACATATATGTGTGTCTATAGTAAAAAACAATGATGACATGGCTCAGGGATTCCAGACATTAGATACAATGTAAAAAAAAAAAAAAAGATTTTTTTCCTCTTATATACATACAAACAAACACATGCTGTAAATTATTACGTATATGTACATATTTATTTACACACCTACAGTTTTATATGTGCATGTGTATCCAACGAAATTTTACTAAAAATTCTTAACTTCGCAAATCTCTAAGCATACATGCTTAATAGATTATGACAAAGTTCAAGACGCTCTATTTTATATATACATATAAATAATTCATTATTAACAAAATCAACTCATTTGTTGCGCTAATTTCAATTTTTTTCCCCTTATAAAAATATCATAAATTTTCATTATTCAAAAAAAAAAAAACAAATATAAAAACAAAATTTGCCTTAAACCAAATTTTAAATACCCTACACATGTACAATACAAACGATGGGCGTGTTAGATTACGCCCTCTAATAGTGAACATATTACTCTTTAGCTTGCAAGTCAAGTTTTAGGGTGAGTCAGGGTTTTGTAAATTGTAGGCATGTCTGTTATCTGACCATGTCCATTTTTGCCACCTTGATGCGCAGAAATTAAAAGTATCCCTACAAAATTTCAGCTCAATATCTTTAAATGTATGATCATGACATCGTCAACAACAGGCGGACACCCGGACAAGCGTGTCTAGATTGACATGGATCAGCATCAAGAATATATACTCTTTGTACGGTCTCTAACGCCTCATTCTGACTGTTGCAAATAGAATGATAAACTTAGAATACCTTCCACATATTACATAGAGAGTATAAAAAATGTTTACTTAAAATCTTATCATCATGTCGGAAATTGTTAGAATTATAGTTTTATTTTCCATATGAAAATATCATTTTTTTTTTTTACTATATTTTGTTCGTTACAATTTCTGTAATATACACATGCATGTACGTAGTGTATCAAAACTATGTCAATATTTTAGTCACATGGGAGTTGTCAATCACTGTGTCTGTAGCAATGAACGAATAGCAAAAAAAAATACAAAAATTATTTATGTATTATACATGAAGCTTAATCGTGCGTGAAAATGCGTTCATTTCTCTTCATACTGAATTACGCTCAATTTGAAGTCAACTCCATAAGAACAAATATGAAATATTTGGAAAATATTTTTTTTTCATTTTTTTTTTTTGCAATTTTTATAATCAAGTCAATGTTACTTTAATGATACATAATAATGTAATTATGTACTTAATTTTTTTATATAACATGAATAAAAATTATTATTTGTTGTTGAAACCTCGCCTTTTCATATAACAGTAGGCTTGAAGAATCGCTTTATTATAAGCTTCTTCTTATTTCGAATAATAGGAGTTAAGGAAACCAATTTAAAAAAATTAATTTGATTAAATTCCCGTTTTTCTATATGCAAACTGTAGACGCGGCGGTTATTGGTGACCAGTCCGGAGATGTAAGGTCTTACACTGGTAGTATTCCTCCTAGTGGAATACGCGGTTCGACCCAGGAACCTATTGCTGGTACCACGGGATGCTAGAGCCCCAGGAACTTGTTCCTGCTAGCATTATGGGATGGCCCCCTTGTGGGAGCATCGTGGTGGTTGTGGTTTTCCCCTTACGGGGTGAGAGTAGGTGTAACCTCCCCACCGAGAAGTGGAGCTCATAACCTTACAGTATGACTCCTAGATCGGTACCTAACGGGGCGTTGGGAAGCGCATATCTTTCCCCTGCATCTGAGCTTCGGCTTGAGATGCCGTGTGATTAAGCCTCCACGGCAGGAACACACGTTAAACACTTGACTTCATGTAGACGTGGCGGTGTTCTAATAGTTTATATATTAAATTCCAACTTACAACTTAAACTCTCTAAAAGTAAGATATTTTTGTAAATTGTGGTCGTAAACCATATACCATATCCCACCCCATCCACCATTGGACACTAGACTTATTATATAGTTATATAGCAAATTTAATCCATTCCATTGCTAATTTTTTATGACTGATACATAGATTGTTGTCTAATGTTGACGTGGCTCTCGCTCCATTTTAAAATTGAAGGTATTGAAATTGGGAAAAATCGGTTAAAATGTAAGACTTTGTGCTCGTTTCTTACCATTAATAATATAAAAAATAAAAAAATCTATTTAATTTAAATCAAATCTTGAATACCCACCGCCTTAAGGTAATGCCCTTATAGCATTTCTGATGCTTCTTTCTGAATGTTACAAACTCCCGACCTCAAAGTGGTGGATCTAAAAAAAATAATTTAAGGTTTTTATATGCTCCAAATAAGATGGGGATTCTTGATCAGCATCAAAAACTGAGTCGATATAGATATGTCCGTGTGTCTGTCTGTTATTGGCATTCTCACTCACGTAAAGTTTGATATATTAATCTAAAATTTTGTACAGATACTTTTTGCAAACAGATCGCTATTTAAAATGGAAAAAATTGGTCAAGTGCCACGCCTTCAATCGACAAAAATCTATATATCTGCCACAAAAATTGAGCTATGAAGTCGAAAGTCGGTGTACATATTTATAATTAACCTAACCATCTAAATGCTTAAAATGAGCCTGATCGAATAACAGACACGCCCACAATCGACAAAAATCCTTATATATCCCACAAAGATTTACCTGTGAACTTGAAATTTGGTACACATTTCTATAGTTAGTCTATTCATCGATGTGCCAAAAATGGGAGCGATCGAAATATAGACGCGCCCACAAGTTACGAAAAACCATACTCAGCATAAAACTCAACTTGTAATACATATACTATTATAAAGCGTAATAATGTACCTGCCACGCCCATCATTTTAGATGAGGATATTTAAGATTTAGCACAAGTCAAATTTAGTTTTCTCTCTTGTTCGTTTTACGTTTAAATTAAAAAAAAAATTTTTAGATATCTTAGAATGTTTTGATTTTTAGGTATTATCGGCCAGGCCTCAAAAGTTTAAACCACGCCCACACTTGAGAAGCATTATTTTAGACATTAGAAGCTGCAGTACTGTGCCTTCGACTAACGTTTCGTAAAATTTCCATCCCAGTATATTCTCTGATTTACCACAGAGGTACACATATAATGAATATTTTATAACTACATAAACAAAATTTGACCTAAGCTTGAATATTCATTCCTCTATAACCCATAATAGTTTACACTTCATTTATTAAAAGTTGTAACACAAAGCCTTTAACAAACACTTTGTGGCGCTCATTCAAATAGTCTTTAATTATGCGTAGCACATACAAAATCAAACGCAAAATCATACAGTAAGACAGCAGACAAACGGACAGACCGACAGACATATAATTTAGCCCGACAGCTAAACTTTTCTATGCTTACATATATATTTGTTAAAGTTAAGCTTGAGAGAAATATCATAGTTATGAGAAGATTATTATGCTACTTCCAATAAGACATTGCAGCACTGAAGCATAACCGAATATCGCTTAGATATCGCAACACAAGTAAGTAAAATATAATATCAAGATGATATGCTTTCAAGCCTTGCAACATACTTTTATAGAGGCCACTAAAAGGGAAATAAAGACATCAAACGTTATAATATAAAGAAGACCACAACAACGCAAAAAGCGCTCCGGGCTTATAAATACTCGTTGAAAGCAACATACAAAAAAAAATTATAATAATAAAAAACTCTCAAAATCACAATGAATAAAAAAAATTTAGGTCAAATTTTAGACCTAATAACGTCATTGTTTCACTTTCATTTATATAAAGGAAAAATATCTCTTCCCTCTTTCATTTGTATATAAATATTTTTACATATTTACAATATTATGACAGCTCTTGTTAGTAATCTTCAACTTCAAGTGTTTTGCTCAATGACGGAGAGGATTGGTAACACATAAGTGTTATTTTTTGTATTGTAAATAAAGTGACTTGTGTTGACAACATACTTAAGCATTATTAAGTTGTTATAGTTTTTTTAGTTTTTTTTTTTTTTTTTTGTTATTTTTGTTAAATGATATTTTTTTTTTCGTAATTTCTTTCGCTATTTCTTCTCTTTCAAAAAGGTTCTTAATAAAACTTTATAATGATACATTACAAAAGCTACTGAATAGGATGCCATAATATTTTTTATTAGTTGTTGTAACATGACTTGGCATAAAAACGTTATTAATATAAATCAATCATCTGCAATACAATCGCTGACAATATGTCCGTGGTAAAGTACATTGCGGAGAGCATTTTTGCTCTAAGTTGGTGAGTGTGAATTGTGGGCGGGAAATGAATGCAATTTTTTTTAATGAAAAACCTAAAAATTGATACTTTCCTGGTTGCAACACCCAGAAGAAGGCGTCAGAGACTCTACAAAGTAAATATATTCGTAATCAGCGTGTAAAACTGAATGTCCGTGTGTCCGTCTGTTGTTGGCATTCTCACTAGCGTATATTTTGATATATTGAGGTGAAATTTTGTACAAATACTTTTAGTTTCTGCACGCAGATCGCTAAAATAGGCAAAATCGGTCAAAAGCCACGCCTACAATCAACAAAAATCTATATATCTGTTACAAAAAACGACATATGAACTTGAAACTTGGTACATGCAAGTGTATTTTTTAATTACCTTATCCATCTAAGTACCAAAAATGGGCGTGGTCGGTTAACAGACAAGCCAAACTTAATTTTCTTACTTGTTCAGATTCTGCTTAACTTTATTGCTTAATTTTTTATAATTTTTTTTTTTTTTGGAAAAGGTAAATAAGCTTTTTGTTCTATGCACTATTCAGTTGGTGTTCTAAAGTGTAAAATGATTGTGGATACCTGTTGTAGATGTTGATGTTCTTATCATAACTAATATTTTTAGTACAAAAACTTAGTAACAATGTTATTTTTGTTGTTTTTCTTGTTGTTGTTTTTGTTGTTATTGTTGGTACTTCTTACTTTTCGATTGCTACACACAAGACTTTTACTAATTACTTCGTAAGATTTCATTCCTGTGGTGTCGTCTTCCTCCAAATTTTCCAATTACCTCAAAAATACTTCAATTAAACTAATTGTACATAAAAATTCAACAAGTCTCTATTAAAAAATAATTCAGTAAAATGTATGTATGTGTATATCATTAATCAATTTCAATAAATTATTGTTATTTTTTAAACGCCCCCTCCTCTAATAAAATCACCCCAACAATAACTCACAATAATCACACTAATCACTTGAAGCACTAAACATTTTTCTATTCTCTCGTTAAAAAAAATATGAAAAATATATATATACATATATAACAACAATAACAAAAGCATCAATCAAAGGATAATGTTGGGTTTAAAACGAATTTTAAATAACTTTTAGATTGCTTAAGAATAAATAGCATTTCATCATATTTAAAGTTAACAATAAACCAAAAAAAAAACGGACGTACAGACATTTTTTAATATTTATTATCGTTCTTACAGGAGCAGAAAATATTTAGATAGTAGGAAACATTTCAATATCAAAAAAAATGTCAGCCGTTTTTTTAATTTATTCAGAGCTAATATTTATCTGCCGTTTTAAGAAGTACTTACCTAAACCGTAGACCTGATACTTTCTGCTTATATCTAAAAATCTACTTATGACCTGCGCTTTGTTGAACTTTATATACATTTTTATTTAATATGTACATAATAATAATAACGGCTTATGTACACAAATTGTTTGCCAGCATTGTTTGTAAAGCGTTATTTGCTTTAAGCGACTGTGTCTACTTTCTAAGCAAAATTTCTTAACTTCTCTTCTGCGCGGCTATTATATAATATTAAAGTGATGGGAATTTTTTTCTTTCTTTTCTTATCTTCTCTGTTAAATTGATTTATCATATTGGCTTAACTGGATGACAAGCTTTTCCATTAAATCATTATTCAATCATTTTAATCGGGGAGGTATGAATGAAGCAATAAAATTATAGCATAAATTATGAATGGACTGAAAAAAGAAAATTGTAAAATTAAGTTAAAATAATGGATAACAATATGGACTCAATATGATCTATAGGAAGTGTTATAACAATAGCTTGATATAGAATTTAAGATTTAATATAATGAAGAAAGTATGTCCCATAGAGAAAGATAAGAAGAAAAAGGATCAATCAGCGAACTGAAAATTTCTAGAGTAAAGTTATTGATATTCTGTTCAAAATTTCTGCAGCTTTCAACTAAGTTTTTATAAAATAAATGCAGAAATGCGCCTTCAACTCCACACTACGCATAGACACTTTGGATTGTTCCATTGATTATTTTTTATAAATATTAAATAATATTATTTCTTAAGCACATCCGCTGGTCAAATAGTCAAAAAAATAAAAACATTTCTTAGCGGCGGAAATCAAAATTTCTTAATCAATTAAATAAAAAACAATATTTACGAAAAATTGAAATCCACATTTCATATAAATGTGGCGCTAAACTAAACCTTTATTATCTGTTTTTATAATAACCATAAAAAAATATATATATTTACACCACCAAAATAATTAAATTAAATCATTTACATAAATTATAATAAAACAAAACAAAAGAAAATAACAACAACAAATAACGACAACAAACAACATTATTTCAATTTACATGTCACGTCTCAAGTTTTACAAATGATGAAGTCAGCGTTAGATGATATATGACCACCTATCCAGTGGCTTTTTCGGTTAAAAAGTCATTTAATAATTATAAAAATCACACAATACCAATACCAAAGGCATTTTGAGGTTTTGTACAGTGCGGGTGTATAGTTAAAGGTGTTGTAAACTTAACAAATTTTTGCTTTCCTTTACAAATGGTTAATAAATTTGATAGAGCGTTTAAAATTGTTTGCGGTTTTCCATATGAAGTGTTTTATAGTTTAACCCATACACGACAAGAAACCACATAACATCTAATATAAGAAAATATGTGCTTTTAGGAGTAAGAACTTCAATCATTTTGTTACAAATTAAAATGATCATAATTATATATTTAGAATATGCTTAAAGGAGTTTAGAGTAAGAGACTGCGGGTCTGATGGACGGATAGACAAAAGATTAAATTAGTTGAAACTTTTTTGTTTTAACAATTTTTTAGCAGATATATGCCTCCCTTAATGATTTCAATTGAATTCTTTAGAAAAACAAGGTAAATATAGAATATTGGACCTAGTACGTACCTGTTTTTCTTGCACCTTTGAAGTGTCTTCTATAAATTTATGATTCAATTAGTAATTTTATAGGTTAACAAATTAGAAAAGTAAATTTTTGCTAGAGCCACATCTTAAATACCCTCTACATTTACAAAAGCGGGCGTGGCAGGTATATGATTACGATCTCTAATAGTGTATGTAATACGTATCAGCTTGCAAGTGGAGTATTTTACGTGGAGTATAGTTTTTTTGTAAATTGTGGTCGCATCTGTAACTATACCAAGCCCGTTTTTGTTATATCGATGGATAGATAACTAAACTATAGATATGCATACCGAATTTCAAGTCCATACATCAATGTTTTTAGCAGATATGTAGATTTTTATCTATTGTGGGCGTGTCTGTTATCCTATAACGCCCATTTTTGGCACATTAATGAATGGCATAATTATAAATATATGTACAAAATTTCAACTTCATAGCTCAATGTTTGTGGCATATAAATAAATTCTTGTCGATTGTGGGCGCGGACCAATTTTGCCCATTTTAAATACTTTCTGGGTATTTCACACGGAATTACTAACTTAATATACCTTCCTCTTATGTGGGGAAGTATAAAAAGGGGAGTTGATCCCGCAAGTTTACTTACTCGAATACAGAACATATTCCAAAAGAAAAGAAAAAATTAGGGAAGACAATCTATTAAATCTAGAGGCTTAAAGCGTATTTCCTATGGAAACTCTTTACCACTGCTAAAGTATCCAAATTGCCAGTATGAGGCCATTATTTATGCGTTTTAGACTTTTTTCAAAAGTCGTCTATCAGAAGAAGCCTTTTACACATCATACCGACATTTTTATCATAGAGAATATATAACGTATGCATTTTGAAACAGGCGTACTAATAATAAATTACTAAATACTCAGTGCATTAGAAACGGGAATAGTATACCTTTACCTTATATAAGAATACTCACTACCGCTAAAACTAACCATGAAAATTAAATTTTATGATATCAAGTTGGGCGGCGAATATCACGGGCACTATTTTATAAATCGTTTTAAAATGTTTCGCATTTAATAACGTGTTAAGTAATTTGCAATATTTCTAATCATTTAAACTAACACCAACCTATAATTTTACTCTTTTATTAAACTCTTCATTGTCTTTATTATGAAAAAAATATATATATATATATATAAAGCACAATTGCTTAACACTTAATTAGAGGTTACCGAAAAATTAATCACAGTGTTGAAATAATTTGTTTTTCCAAAAATTTAATTTATTTTATTTTTATTTAATATTACACAAGAAATTATTTTTTAATAAAATAATCTTTTAAATAACGAATTGAACGTTTTATAATGAAAAAATAAATTGGTACAAAATTTAAAATATTCGAAATTATATTGTACAAATTATTTTAATTTTTAATCACAAATTTTCTCTTTTTTAATGAAAACTACTAAAATATATAACAACAAAAAGTTTATTTTACTATTTTCTTTCTTTTAAAAAAAATTTTTCTTTTTTCTATTTTTTTTTTTTTTGTAAAAAAAAATATTTTCATATGTAAAAAAAATTTTCTTTTAATATTTTTCATAAACAAATGTTTTTGTTAATTTTATAAAGTAGCATATTATTTTTTTACTTCTTGAATAAATGATTTTACTCTTAATTACCAAAAATATTTTTTTTCTATTTATTTAAAAAAAAATACATAAATAAATATTTAATTTTATGTATTTTCATCAACTTTTTATTTTGATATTATTTCTAATTTTTAGTTTACATTTTAGCTAAAAAGCTCGTCTTAACCGTGTCGTATATCGAACCGAACTAATATTACGGGAAAAATCAATTGAACACTTGGGCGCAAAAACACAATATCACAAGTATATAAATTGATGTGAACGTTTGTGTGTGTAAGTTAAGCACAGCATAAAAATGTTACATTACATAGAATGGAAAACGATTATGCTATAGATTAAGTTAATACCCACAAATCCCAACTACACATACACAAACACAAAATATTGAAGCAGACTTTCTTTTACAATTCAATCAAGTTAACAGAGGCTGTTAAGAGTTTTATTTAAGCGTATTTAGAATACATAACATAATGACAATGTTCATGAATAGATTTTTAATTCTTAACAGAATTATTAAGATACTGTAAAAGCTAAATACAAGTGAACTCATCCCATTATAACTTCTAAACGATTAAATATATAAAAATGACTTTCAAAAAATAACAACTAATCGTTTCTTTGATCCTATGGTCTGTCCACAAAAAAATATTTAAAAAAAATTCACCTTATGTCTATCAGTCCGTGCTGCAATATATTGAAGGAACTAAATTATTGTTGAAATTAATATCATAGCAGTTATTATAAATTTTTAATTTCATTTAAAGTTTTCATAGATCACCAATTAATATGCCGTATATGTACAACAGGGCTGCGAAGTCGCAGTTTGCGAATTTTTAAAGGATTCGGAGTAGGAGTCTGGAGTAGTATCAGAATGTTGCTAGAATGATGAAAGCTACATTTGAATATTCTGTGCTCAAATAGAGCAATATGATCGAACTTCAAAATGATACGTTATAGTAGCCAAACATCCCAAAAGATTGTGGCATTGATTTTAACAGAACTACCCCTAAATAGGCTGTTTTCAGCGTTACAGGTATTTAAATAAGACTGAAGTGAAAATTGATTTCAGAATAACAATTATATTTTTGCACGAATCTATAAATAATTAATTTTCATTAAAAAGTATTTGTTTCATTGGAATATTATTATACTGCAGGAGTCAGAGTTTTTGTTGCGAATCCACTTTCTCTCGACAATAGTTTTTCAATGCAATTTAAAAGAGATTCTAATACGATGCAGTTACATGGTAGATTCCTTGAAAAATTTTACTTCTTCTAAACTCTCAAACCGTTCAAAGTTTACTTGAAGTATGCTGTTAGTGATATCAGCTAAAGAAGGCATAGAAATAAATAATAATATAATAGTTATGGAAAAAGACACAATTTTGATCTCATGTCGTACCTTTGGTTTTACTTACTTTTTAAATGACTTCTTGACCGTTTGTTAAATAAATATAATTTTTTTGCTAATTTATAATAAATATTTATTCAAATGCATTTCCTTAACCTCTTACTTATGCTACCTAGAAAGCTTTGTATTAATATTTGTTTAAAAACAAAAACAAAAACATAATTATTGTATTAAGCTTAAAGTAAGAGTTAACTAAATATTAACTTTTTCTTAATAAATTTGTCACATTTTCGCAGAATTTTTTACCATCGAACATCTATTAGGTTACACTTTGCTATTAGTGCAAATTTTTCTTAGAACATAATAGATTGACTTTTACATTATTCGCTAGAAAACTTTTATAAATATTAAATGAAAAGGTCAGAGAGGACAACAATTATTTCATTTACCAGCCTAAACAAGAATATCAAAAGCATTTTATTAAAAGAATTAACGGAAATATGTACTTTATACAATATTAATAAAGAAACAAAGATAATCAATAGAATATAAATTTCACTGTGAGCAATTCTAACAAAAATAATTGAAAGATCATATATATCAAATGATGAAAAATATTTGTTAGTTATGGCTGTAGATTTCGATGAACAGAGTACGGAGTACAGACACATATTTGGAAACACTATTGAAAATGGATCAAATTAGACCATTTTGAGAACCTCTCCCCCATGATTTTACTTATACGATAATGACACCCGTTTACTGACCCAAGTTAATTATGATATAAGTTCTGCAACTAAGTAGTGTAGGGAAGGATCCACCGCACTCCTTAATAATAACCATAACATGTTAAACAACAAAATGTTTTAAAATAATTTAATTTACATAAACGTTCACGATTAATGCGTTTGCAATTATTCAATTCATCGTTACAATTCTTAATAGTTATCGGTGCGGCTGCTATTACTAATTTTTCGGCTGGTTTCATTTTTCTCGGTATTAAACTGTATCGCCGTATCGGTCTTAATAGCTCTTTGGCACTTTTTATCATTTTGCTATTAACTGTTTTGAAATCGTTCAAGTGTTCGGCAGTATTTTCCATTAGTAGCTCTTTTGTAAGCATTTCCAGCACCATAAACAATTGAAGAAGAGTAATAAAAACATAATTAAATATTTCCATTTATTAGTATTTTTATGGGTATTATGATCGAATGTATTATTTTGTAATTGATATTTATTACCTTCTTGTTCGTCGTCATCAACATTATAAATATCATCATCATCACATTCGTCAACATTGCAAACCCCATAGACGGGTTCACGTTGTTTATATTTACATTTATTAGATTCGATTAAAATGTTTTGTTCCCAATCATAGTCCAAACATTTAGCATAACGACGCTGCACACCTTCACCACAAGAACGTGAACACTATTCATATACAGCAAATATTTTATTATTAAGCTTGTAATATATTCCTAATACTCACTTCGGACCATTCCGAATAATGCCATTTCGGTTGACAAAAGTCCACTTCTTTATAAGTACAATTTCTTATTGCCTCTGGCTTCTCATCTACTTTGCAAAGACTCTCTTCCACTACCTTATCATCCAGGACACACAATATTATGCGTTTACGTTGTAAATTAAAACATTCTCCGGTACATTTGCTCCATTCGGATGTGAACCATATACCATGAGAACATTTCGATGGTGAACGTGTAGTACAAGGTCGCTTCTGAGTTGGTGTGGAACGTATATCACAAAGATCGGTGTAGGGGGCAGTACGATCACAATAAATTGAACGATGTTCAAAATTTATATCACAATCGTTGGCGCATTGCTGATTCCAATCGGACATTAGCCAAACACCCGGTTTAGAAGTTTTGGTGCTATTGATTTTTAGTCCATGTTTAGCTGCAAGAATTCTCTTATGTGTAGGTGGTGGAGCCATAATTCGACTAAACTTTTCCAAGGTTCCATTAACACTTTGAATGTCAAGTTGTCTCTTTACAACCTGCGGACATTTACACATTTCTTTCGCTATGGTCGGTTTATTATCATTAGAACAGTCTTTCTCTTCCACTTTCTCAATTTGTCCGCTAGCTTGCTCTTGAACACATTCCAATAAGCGTTTACGTTTACCATAACCATTTTCCATTGAATCAGAAAAACACTCACAACTTGTCCAGCCCCGTTCACGCCAATAGGCCGGACACAAAGCACGATTGCAATGATAAATGTCTTCATTAAATTGTGGCTTCTCTATATAAGCACAACGTCTTGGATTATAAAAACGTGTTGGAGAATCACGTATGCAACGAAAAATAGGTGGTTGTATGCCGGGACCACAAGAACGATTACATGGACCAAAACCTAATAATTTCCAAGAGAATTGACGATGTTTTTTATGATTATCTTTATCATACACATCTAAAGGTTGGCCCAATACATTCCATCGACTGTGAGTCGCTTCTGGCGATTCTTTAGTGGAAGCCGTTGGTACTGCTAAGGTATATTTGTAACGTAAACCGGGATTTACAGCATAGGCTAGTAACTATTGAATGAAAATAATATTATAACTTGATTACATTACAATAAAAATTTAATCAATAAAATTATTTAAATAAAATCAAGTAAGAAAACTAAATGTAGCTTAGGCCAAATCTTAAATACCCTCCACATCTATAATATGAAAAGGATTTTTTGTAAACTGTGGGCGTGTCTGTTATCTGACCATGCCCATTTTTGGAACACCAATGTGGGTTTCAAATGAATATCTCAAAATTTGCGATCGTGAGAGTATCGGACATATGGACATACATGCCTAGATTTTTTTAAACGCTGATCAAGAATTTATACTTTGTAGGGTCTTGAAGCCTCGTTCTGGGTGTTATAAATGGAATGACAAACTAATAAAGGTATAAAAATTAAACATAAAAAAAAAAATTATATTAGAAATGTATATCATAATATATATATTTTGATAAAAAAATTTACATATTAAAATATTTTTTTTATTTTACCATAAGAACTACAGGTTTCGTTAAGGGACCCTTGCTAGTAACTAAACCCTTGTCTTTATCATAATCAAAACTATCTTTATGATAATGATACACTCCACTTTCCGAAGCTTCCTTATTACCATTAATGATAAACTTTTCATCAAAAGTTTTCAAAGCTATAATGAAATAAAATTTGAAGGAATTATTATTAATATTTTTATAAAACAATTATTTATGCTGACCTATTAAATTACTAGTTTTAACCATTTGTTTGACAGTAACATTGAAAGCCCCTTTGGGTAGCGTAGCCACATAATTATAACCGACATCCAAATTCGTATCAGTAAATAATTCATCAATATTTTGACATAATAAAAGAGCACAGTTGGGCGAACTGTCGGGACTAGTTGTGCGCGGTATAGCGGCGCTGTTATGAAGGATCTAGAATTGTTCATAATTTTTGATATTGATTGTAAAAACTTTAAATTCAATTTTTAATTCATTATCTAAGGATTACTCACTGCTATTACAATTATCCAAACTATGAACATTTTTGGTAAATATTGTGTCAATGAAATATTTCAAGAAGATTAATTAACGTCTCTTTTAATTGATAATTTAAAAACTTTATTCATATAAGTTATGGCTGTAAATGTGATGTAAAAAAATTGAATTATCATTTAAATCATTTTATCTACCTACACCACCACCTTATAACATGCCTTCGCAGATATTATTTAATCCATATTTTCTGAAGTTTTACAATTTCGTCTGCACATGATTTATAGCTTGTGCAATATTGTGCAGTTAACAAACAATCGTTATTAAATTATTTGTTATTACGTTTGCTTACACTCACCTGCTGCTGCATTTTAATTCTGATTAACAATTCAATCAAATAGATAACATTTTCATCATACATACATAATGGTTTTAAATTTATATTCAATTTTCATGATATATGTACATATATTTGACTAACATACAGTTACCGTACCTAGCATACATCAAAAATTTGCTCATTTTGCTCAATCCATAATAATATTTCAATTACCAGAAAATGTATTTTATGCTGATAAAAATATGTATTAAACAACCATGTCTGGCAGCTGATTATTGTGGTATGATTTTTAAAAAAAATTTAATTAATTTTGTTAAATTATATCCACCAAGTTTATATTGGTTTTAAAGGAATGTGAGTAATATTTGGTGTAATTCCCGATATAATGTAATTTAAACAAAAAGCACAACTTGGCTTTCATTCTTACTCAGGAGAAATGAACTTTGTAGAGCGCTATATGGAAACTTCTTATTAACAAATAAATATTATAATTATTTCAGGTATTCATATTACTTTGTCCATATTCTACGAGTATATATCTCTACAGGGGTCCCTAAGTGGAAAAGATTTTGGGGTCCATTAGGAAGCAAGGAAACAATATTTAACTCAATTTTAAAGCGGCCTAGACATTTTCCGAATCCCCCCGCCAAGTCTGGGTATCGTTTAACCCGTTCTTGATTTAACATCTAGAAGGAGGCGTCAAACACTTTGATCAGCTTCAAAATCTAAGTCGATTTAAACACACCCGTCTATGTGTTCATGTATTGGCATTGTCATAAATTTTAATATTTATCCAAAACTTCTACATAGAGTTCATTTATTTTGAACACAAGTTGCTATTGCGAGCAAATGCTTCTTAAGAATATCATGGACGCCTAGACGGACTTTTAATAACTATTAGTCAATAATCAAAATGGGCATGTTTCTGTTACCCGACCACCTTATTTTTTGAACATAAATGAATCGCTTTTATAGATAAAGGATATAGGTGGTAGTTTGTGGGCGTGGCATTTTATCGATTTTTGCTTAATTTAAGTAACAACTGAGCGACTTATTCATTTGCCTGTAAAACAATGTAATATAAAATTTTATGTAATATTTTTAAAGCTTTTCTGCACACACACACACACACACATATATATATACATTTATGTGTTTACTTTCCAAGGCGCTAACAAGATGCGCCAAAGGTATATACTTTTTTTTTCACACTTGTGTTCACTCATTCATTAGCTGCCACAGCTAAAATCACTGCGGGCACAATAACTATTTGGCGCGTGTTACAGCATATCTCTTATAATATATCTTGACAGCTTGTGGGCAATTACATGTAAGTGAGTGTGGACATGGTTAACGTGCCATCTATAACAAATTGATTAATTTGTTTGATTCATTTGACAAGTTCATTAATTGATAATTAAATGCTTTTAATACATAAACAATTTTCAACCTTAACCACTGGAGCAGATGTGTTGTATCGTTAAACTTAATCCAGTGGCTGCAACGAAAATATACGCCATACGAGTATATGTATTGTATATAATGAGTGATTTATTGTGGCAGGTAGTCAGGCGAATAATTTTTTATGTTTGATTTAAATTGTTTATCTGTTCGTAAACAATTTATAGGCCATGAGCGGCTTTAACCAGTCTGGACCACACAAATGTTTTGTTGTTTTTATTTGTTTTCAAAGAACAGTTAGTAATTTAGTTATCAATTTAGATTAAAATTTATATAATAGTAGACTGACTATATATGCCCAGACAATGAGTAGCTTAATAACCAGAATCAATATAATATTTAGTTGAAGGAGATGAAAGGCGAATAGATAGTTTTTTAAATGGTTGATTGAAAAAATAGTTCACCCAAACATTTAATTGGTTCTATACCATTATAAGCATGTTTTCTGTATAATCATATTTACAAATATTCAATCAATTGAAGGCATAAATTTCAATTAAACTATTACACAATATTGAACTGAAAACTATTAACTAATTTTGTGCTCTTGCACGCCACAGAAGATGGAAGTTTATACTAAGTTTGTTGTTCCGTTTGCAATGCCACGAAGGAAGCGGCAACGCCTTGCCGCTTTTCCGCTAGAGGATGTTTAAAGCGTAGTGGAGCAAACAAGCAGGATTTGACGCCCAGAAAGATTTTGTTGTGTGTTTGATGGGATTGGTTGTGTATCATCCACTAAGAGCTTCTCCCATCGGGCCAAACTCTTAATTTTGAGCGGTATATCAAACAACTAGACCATTTAAAGGATGTCATCGACCAGAAGCGGCCAGAATTGTTTTATAGGTGAGGAGTTGTGTTCCTTCAGAACAACGCGAGGTCACACTCATCTTTGTTGACCCGTCAGAAACTCCAGCAACTTGGTTGGGATGTTTTAATGCATCCGCGTTATAGTTCTGACATTGCTCCATCGAATTACCATTTCTTCTTGTCGCTGCAAAACTCTATTTGTGATATTAAATTCAATATTTAAGAGAAGACAGTGAAAACCACTTGTCTCAGTTTTTTGCGAATAAAAAAGAAGAGATTCCACGAGAGGGACGTAATGAAATTACCTTCAAAATGGCGACAAATTATCGAACCTAACTCTGTTTATTCTATATTAAATGAAACATTAAAAATCAAGTGTAAATCGTGGCAAATCAACCAAATATATTCTTGATCAACATCAAATACTGTTATTGAACCGTTTACCATCGTACATTTTCACAAATTTTTGGCTGAAAATTTTGTTCAAACATTTCTAATATCTGTATGCAAGTTGATAATCTAAATTGGGCAAAATCGGCCAAGAGCCACCCCACCAATAGCAAATCAAAATCCATCAGCTAGAAAAATTTAGTTATAAAGTTATATTAAAGTTTATACATACATATAGACTAAGGTTTTCCATCGATGTGGTAAAAATAGGTGGGATAGGATAGCAGACAGTCTCACAGTTTACCAACAAAAAAACCTTTTTGCTCAAAATTCAACGTAAATGCGTAAGTTTGTCATTCTGTTTGCAACACCCAGAAGTAGACGTCAGAGACCCCACAAAGTATATATATTTTTGATCAGTATCAAAAATTGAGACGATGTAGACATGTACGTCCATTGATGGCAATCACTTTATCAACTAATATTACGTAAGCTTTTCTAGGCAATTTGATGTCATGTTAAAATATTAAAGGAAAATATAACAAGATAGAGAAGTTCGGTTAAGACCGAAGCTTAAATACCCTCCACCTTTTATAATACTCTAAAAAATAAGTTCCTATTGCCATATTTATGTATATGACTATTTCAGGTACTTACGCAAATAGTGTTTTTTTTTTAAATTATAGGCATTTGCGTTAATCAATCACGCCCATTTTTGGCACAGTGTTGGATTACGGTACCACTTATATATGCACCAAAAATCAACTTGATAGGCATAGTATTGTGCGATATATAATTTTTTTAAGATACAATTTTTTCGAGGTATGATGAGATTTTCGTTTATTGTGGGCGTATCTCTTTACCGATTTTTCCCAATTTCAATACGGAACAGCGAAATTGAACTAAGAATACGTATGCAAAGTTTCAATTTGATATCTCAAAAATTACGACCGTGAGAATGCCAACAACAGACGGACACACGGACGGACATGTTTCAAACGATTTCTCTTTTCATGCTAATTAAGAATATATACGGTTTGTGGGATCTCCGACGCTTCCTTCGATGTGTTGTAAACGGATGATCAAAATGAATATACCCTCTTCCCTAAGGTGGAGGGTATAAAAAAATGTCTAAATATTAGGAAGAATTCTGTAAAGTATCTCGACCCCATTAATAGACGATGATTAGTACAATAAAAAGTTTTACTCAAGAAAAAAAAAAAACATATTATAAAATATAATGATAACGATGGCCATTTATTAAATTCTTCATATATACATTTTTATACACATATGTACCACTTGTGTCGGTTGCATGTGTTAATGTCCAAATCAATGACATTTATTGTCAATCTTATAGCATTACCATTAAACGGGTGCATGGAAGGAAAACTAGTTATGCAAAGTGAGCTAAACAGTTATGCATGTCATTTAATAATGGGTTAATTTAAAAAATAAAAAAAATAAACAAGACTTTTCTCACATTAATCATTACGAGTGTTATAGAAATTATTTAACATTGACCATAATTTTTCTTTTTTTTTTTTTTTTCTTAATATAATAATGACTTGAGTCGTATATTAGTATGAAGCCGCACTTTCATAGAAAACTTTATTAGGCATAATTTTTTATGCTTTTCATTCAATTTCATTCATTCAATTCATTGTGCTTCATACATTTGTGTTTCATTTTCAATTATATTGCAATTTAGTTTAAACCAATTAAACATTAATTTGGCATTGAGCCAAATTCATTACAGAAGAGGTGTTCTGGCTAGTTTTGTTTATCACTCAACAATGGGATGGTGTAGACTGGACTGTAGGCAGAAAAGAGCCTAAGAGATAAATAGGTCTGACGATAACACTTCAATTTTTTTTTTTTTTTTCTATACACTTAAAAAAAGAAAAAATGTTCCTTTTGAACATTTAAAATACTAAAAGCAATTGAGTTTTTTTTTTTTTTTGGTCTTTCGAAGAAATTACAAACAAGCAAGAAAACTAAATTTAGTTTAGGCCAAATCTTAAATACCCTCCACATATACCTATAAACGGTGGCCGTGGCAAGTATATGATTACGCCTTCTAATAGTGTATTTATAACGTATCAACTTGTAAGTTGAGTTTTACGCCCAAAACGTGGGTGGGTTTTTTGTAAATTGTGGGCGTGTCTGTTATCCGGTCACACCTATTTTTGGCACATCAATAGATGGGATATTTATAGATATTCATGCCTAGTTTGAAGCCCACAGGTCAATTTTTGTGGCAGATATATAAATTTCTGTCGATTGTGGGCATGTTTGTTATCTGACCATGCTTATTTTCGGCAAATTGATGGAAGGGGTAATTATAAATATGCATACTAAATTTAAATTTTATAGCTCAATTTTTGTGACAGATAAGTAGATTTTTGTCAATTGTGGGCGTGGCTATTGACCGAATTTACCCGTTTTAAACAGTACTCTGCGTGCAGAAACTAAAAGTGTTTGTACAAAATTTTAGCTTAATATCTCAAAAGTTAAGACCGTGAGAATGCCAGCAACACACAGACGGATATATGGACAAACATCTCTAAATCGATTTAGTTTTTGATGCTGATTATACACTTTGTAGGGTCTCTAATGCCTCCTTCTGAGTGTTGCAAATGGAAGGAGAAACTTAGTATACCCTCCATCTTATGTGAAGGATATAAAAAATACAACATGTTACACAAGATATGCTATAAAATTGTTGTAAAAAAATAAAACACATAAAAAAAAATGTTTTACTTGGTTACATAGTAAAATTTAATTATTGTGGGAGACTAATTACAAGGCTTTGAATAAAATTTTATATAATATCTAATTATTTCGTTTGATATAAAACACTTTGCAGCCAACAACTGTGACAAACTATTTATGCAATCTTTTGTTGATTTCTAAATCGTCCGTAGAGATAAAGAAATGCTTTCTTATTTAGTTAAAGAGATCACTTTACTGTAAATTGGATTGTCTTGTATCGTGACATAATAATAATTAAATGATTGGCCTTATACCTTGGAGCAGGGGTTCTTAATCCATTTATTATACCCTTCGCATAAGGTGAGATATATACTATGTCTGTAATTACATTTGTAAAGCATCATAAGCAACAAAATCTAAGTGACATATGTCCTTGCGTCCATGATGATGGAATGCACGCGGTCTTTAGTTTGTGCTCGCAAGTTCCCATTTAGATTGGAAAAAATTCCAATACATATATTCACAATAAGCCCTTCCATCCAAATAGGAAAAAAGGGGTAAAATTATATAACAAATCGAGTCAATTTTTTGGAGGGTTTCAAAATAGTAAGTGGTGTAGGTTATAAAGGTGTTTAGCTTAAGTATTTCAAATTCTTCCATTTTTTTTTTTCATTTTCTTAATATAAATTTCATATATTTTGTGATTAAATTATTTAATTAATAATAATTTCATTTATTTTTCTTTTATGTTAATTTATCTTGTAATTATTAAATAATTTATTTCTTTAAAGTGCACTAATATCGTTTTAAGAGGAAGCATTGTTTCCTTTGTTATTATTTTTATTATGATAAAATATTTTTAATAAAATTTTATTAATTAAAGTTAAGAATTTATTTTTATTTTTATTTAACAATCGTTTATTTATTAATTGTATTTAAAGTGTTTTTTCATGCATGATGTATAATTTATTTTTATTAAATTTTACTTAAGTTTTCTCCCTTTTCAGGAATACCGTTACAAGAATAAAAGGTCAACTGTATTATAAACCGCGAACCGTTGTTGAATTGTTGACAAATCACAAGCGAATGAAAGAAACTTTTTAAAATTTTTATAAAAATTTTATCTCTTGTTAAAAAAAAAAAACTCATAACTTTATTTGTTTTCAACTTTTTTACTTTATTTAGATCATTTTATAATTAAAAAAAAAAAAAAAAACATCAAAAAACACGCACAAACAATTGACTCGCTTGGCTTCAGAAAAAACCATTGAAAAAATATCAAATCACAGAAAGAAGAAAAATAAATAGAAATATACGCATTTAATGCCAGATGCCCTTCTCTGTACGTATGATGGCTGAAAAGCTTATATTAAGTAAAAAAAAAATTTAATAATAAAAATCATTTTATTTATACATCATGAAAATATCTTTTAAAACACAAGCCTCCATAAAACAATTTAACACAAAAACTGTAAAAATAAAAAATAATAAAAGGTAAACCTTTACAAAAATTATACCCTCCACACAAGAAAAGGTATACTAAGTTTGTCATTACATTTGCATCACCCAGAAGGAGGCGTCAGAGACCCTACAAAGTATACATATTTTTGATCAGCATTACAAACTGAGTCGATCTAGACATGTACATATATTTATAATAACACCATTCGTCGATATGCCAAAAATGGGCGCAATCGTATAGCAGACACGCCCACAATCGACAAAAATCTATTTGTCTGCCACAAAAATTTAGCTATTAAGTTAAAATTTCGGACAAACGTCTACATTACATTGATGTGCCAAATATGGGCGTAATCGGATGACAGACATGCTCAAAATCGACATATCGATACATTTGCCACAAAAATCGACTTATTAAGTTAAAATTTAGAATACATATTCATAATAACCTTATGCATCGATGTGGCGAAAATGGGCGTGGTAGCATAACCTACGCGCTCACAATTTACACAAAAAAAAAAGTATTTAGCGTAAAACCCGACTTGAAAGCTAATACGTCATACATACACCAATAGAGGGCGTCATCATGTATCCGCCACGCCCACTATTTATATATAGACGCGAATGTTATTTAAGATTTGGCTTAAATCATCTTTAGTTTTCTTACTCGTTTTTGATTTCATTTCTTATTTTTATTATTTTAATATTAATGAAATATAATTCCAATGATTACAACAAGAACAGGTCAAAAGGTGCCTATTAAAAAATATACTCAAACGATAAATGTTCTTAATGCAGAAGAAGGAAGATCTTTACAAGAAAGGATCATAAGCCGTTCGTTCACTCACTTAACATGATGATCATCATTTAATAACAATTGCCACCTTTATAGTACATTACAATAAATAGCATCATGAGTATAAATGATGATTAACCTTAACTTTGATTTTCTAGAAAGGAATTTTTCAAAAAACGTGTTGAAATTAAATGCCAACACCAAACACATAATATGATAAATAATCCAACAAAAGCCGCAAATTGTAGAGATTATGAAAATGAAAAAACATAACTAGCAACACTTTATGAAAACGTTTAAACATACGCCGACGCAACTAAATTTTTTATCAAATTAAAGCACTTGTTGTAAAACTTCACTTCATCTTTATACAATATACGATGTAAAGCAACCTGAACAACAGTGAAAATTATTTGTAATGAAATTAAAAGGAATCAAAATGTTTTATTGTTATAGCTGTTGGTTGATAAAGTTGAAAAAGTTATTGAATTTTTTTTTTTTCAATTTTCCTCCTTAATATAAATCCAGTTAAGGCTACAAGCGATTTTCACAATACCTTCCACACATGCGGCGTTTACCTCCTCCCATACAGCATCGTTTGTTTAATAAATAACTGACCTTTGATTCGGTACATATCATCAATTACCATTTTTTGACTGATATTCATGTGGATCCGTACACTTATATTTCTGTTATTATACGCATTCATTGTTATGGTTTGCTTTTCTGCGCCTTCTTAACACAAGCATTTACAATAGAATGTACTTTCTTGCATGGGCCCCAATCATTAAAACCATTATTACAATATGTTTTTTATTAAACAGTTTATTATTATTATTGTTGTTGTTTTTGTTGTCTACATAACATTAACATTTCTCATCTTTATATAAACGAAAAAGCAAAAAAGCATTCCTGGATGAATTTGTTGGATCTAAAAGTTCATCAACAATTGTAGTTGGACTTGTTATTGTAAACAACAAGTAATATATCTTAAATACTCTCCAAATATATTATAAACGGTAGGCGTGGCAGATTACGCTTTCGATTTAACATACGTATCAGCTTTAAAGTCAAGTTTTACACTTTAGAGTTTTTGTTACAATATAAATTGTCTTTAATTCGAACACGACCATTTTTGACACATCGATGAATAATATAACTATAAAGGTATATGCATACCAAATTTCAAGTTCGTAGGTCAATTTTTGTGCCAGATATATAGATTTTTGTCGATTGTAGGCGTGGCTTTTAACCGATTTTGACCATTTTAGCGTTCTGCGTGCAGAAACTAAAAGTATTTGTACAAAATTTCAGTTCATCATCTCAAAATTTACGACCGTGAAAATGCCAACAATAGACAGATGCACAGACACACGAATTTATGATGCTGATCAACAATATATATACTTTGTAGTGTCTGTGATGTCTCCTTCTGGATGTTGCAAACGAAATAACAAACTTAGTAAACCCCCATCTTATGTAGAGGGTATAGGGATTAAAATAAAATCCGATACATCAAAGGTTCCATTTAATGCAAAGTACCTTAAAAACTATAATTCTATATATACTACTAAGCTGTTCTGTATATTTTTCACTTTTCCGATATAAGCGGAGATTTGCCAATTGCTTCATTCCTTTAATCGATGATTATTTAAAACCAGTTCGTTGATGGTAGCCTTTCTCGAACGCCTGAATTTCAACTATGCTTAGAAAACGATGGCATTCATTTGACTTCTCTTTGATATTTTTTTTTGATTCTTCCCAACGTTATAAAATAATTTTAATAACTGTTAATTTTTAAAGCAAACGTGAATGTATTTTTATTAAAAAACCAAAAAATTTCCTACGTCCGTGTGAATTAAAGCTCGAATTAGAGTTTTCCCAACAAAATTGTTATTTGGAATAAATTTTTTTTAATATTTGCACTAACTCTAACGATCAAGGTAGTAAAAATGAGCCAAATCAAATAATAATAATTATCAAGAATTTCGTAACTTTTTCGGATTTATTAGGCGGGCAATTTTAATCCGCCACATAAGGCTACTTGTCTTCTTAATCGATTAGCAATTAAATTATTTATTTACTACGTGAACAATCAAGTTATCGTTCTAAAATGAACGTGAGTCTGTGTATACCGTAAATTTTATTAAAGATTCTTGTCAAAATTTCGATTAAATTCGTTTTGAAAATTAATTTAACAACATATAAAAGAAATTTCCCTTTTATAATTTCCTCTCTTTAGGAAATTTCCCTTTTTCACCTTCGCACAGCGTTACCACTACGCCAAAAATAGTTTCGTGCATAAATTAAAAATTAAAAATATGGCAACTCTTTTAACAACTGCTTGCCACTGTAAGGAACTTGTTTATTTATTCACTTGTTGTAGTTGTTTTTATTTTCTTTGTTCACAATATTAATTTCACAACAGCTACACAGCAAATTGCAATTTGATAAAAAGGAGGCTTGTTTGCAGTGAAGTCATAAACTGGCGAGGCTTATGGTAAGAATTATAATTAGCGGTGAATTGGCAAAAATTTTTCAACAGAAGATTCAAGAAAATTCTTAAAAATATATGTAAACTTGTAAAGCGAGATAATTTTATTGTATACATGCATACACTGTATACACACACCTTCACCTTTGGCTTGCTGTCTTTATTATCGATACACTATAAAATACAGTAGCTATGCAATATTTTCTTGCATTAGCAAAAATCGATTTTACAGCGGTGTGTCGTTTTTTTTTTTTTTTTTTTGAAGAAACCGTGAAAATTGTACAACTTGCAAAAAATTAATTAACATTTTCTTGTGTAACAAAACATACATTATGTGCGTGTACATATAAAAGTTCTTTACTGACCTAGGTTGTCCTTGGACTCAGATGTTTGACTTTTTTTTTTCTATTCAATTGTGAATTTTTTTTGGGTTCACAGTGCTTACTGAAAGATCATTTGTTAATTTTATTTTACAGCAATCGCACACATATACGAATAATTGATATAAAAATAATCGAAAATGAATTACGGGGACAAATTCTATTATGTACCTAAGAAGGAAGACTTCGTAAAGAAAATCCATTATGTACATGAGAAGGGAGGAAAAAAGATCACATTTTATATGAAATTCCAAAATATCAAAATGGACGGAAAATTTTTCAACACAGTTGCAAATAAAGTGGAAAAGAATTTATTCGAGGAAATGAAATTTCCACAGACCACATTGCGCTATTATTGGCTAGGTAAGTTAATACAAACATAACTATTGTTTTATTGCGATATTATGACATATAAAGTATGAGAAGAGTTTTTTTTTTTACCTCCCCCCTCACCCTTATGATAGAGTGTGGGCATACTAAATTCGTCATTCCGTTTGCAACACCCAGAAGGAGGCATCAGAGACTCTACAAAGTATATATATTCTTGATCAATATCATATATCCGTGTATCCGTGCGTCTGTCTATAGTTGGCATTTACACAGTCGTAAATTTTAAAATGTTGAACTAAAACTTGTAGTAGATCGCAATCCATACACTAGCAGCCGTCACATTTATTATGTGATAATTTTGACTAGACATGTCATCATCACTTTACGATTAGATTAGTACAATACACGTCAACTGTAACTGTTTTTCAATTCAATTCAAGTGAAGCTATTACATTAACTGAATGGTATAGTAGTCCTTCTATATATAAGCAAATGGGTTATCTGCTCTTTAGAAAACCAATAGTGTTCCTGTGTTCCTTCTCTTATTAATTTGAATGATTAATTTTTAATTGATCCTATTGATTACATTAGATAAAGAAGGTGATGAGATTGAAATCCTTAACGATGAGGATTTTACCATATATCTCTCCTACGATATGTGTTGTGAAGATGTGAAGAGTTTGTGGGTAACACCAAAACATGTCTGCGATAATGCCAAGGATAAGAAGACTCCATCTGCCAATGGCATTACAGCCGATGATTATGATCCGACTGAATTTGTCGTCCACGAACACGTAGAATGCAACAATTGCCTTATGTTACCCATTGTTGGTTTCCGCTACAAGTGCATTCAATGTCAAAATTATGATTTATGTCAGAATTGTGAAGGTAAACATGTGCACGCTGAGCACATGATGATGCGAATGCCGAATTCAAATTGTGTAACAATGTTGGATTCTTTGTTGATGGCTGGTTGCGGTTCTGGTCGCAAACACGGCAAACGTTTTAAAACTGGTACCCCTCCGTGCCCATTTTGGACTCGAAAGGTGGGTTTGGAGGCGGCCCTTGGCTCTGAATCTGAGGGTTGTGCCGCTAATGATCCTGCTAAAGATGATAATAGTAAAGATCGTCATCGTTGCCGCAAGCAACGTCGCCATTTTACGCGCCATGGCATTTTTTCGCATTTCTATGATATCATGCAAGATTTGGCTGAAGGTGGTGGAGAAGCTGCTCCTCAAACTTGCGCAGCCCATGCTAAAAATGCTGTTTTAGCAGCTAAAGTGGCACAAAAAACTGCAAATCAAGCTGCCAAGGCAGCCGCTACCGCTGTAACTGCAGCGATGAGTGTAACTCCGTTAAATAAAGAAGAAAATAAGAAATCAGAGAAAGGAAAAAAAGTTAAGCAATCTGCTACAACTCCAACTACAACCATAAACAACAACAAGAAGGACAAAGGCAACACTAAAAACGATTCTGTCCAAGTGAGTATTTTAATAAAGTTTTTTTTTTTATACACTCCGTCGTTTGCAACACTCGGAAGAAGTCTTTAAAGACGCTACAAAGTACATATATTCTTAATCAGTATTACCACTAGGTTTACGGGCGTTTCTTATATACCTATCGTTACGGGCACCCGTCACATTGACGGGTGAATTAAACTATGCACTCTCTTTAAAAAACCGATTTATTCAAGTTAAGTTAAGTTCAAGACATGCATCGGTTTCAGTGCAATCTTTTATGTGTTGCATTATCTGTTTGTCAATTATCAAATCGAAAGCGCTAAGCATGCATCCTTGAAAATCATACGGATGGGCGTCCTACCTCTAGATCCGCCTAATTTTAGTTTTGTCCACTGTGTCCTGTCAATTGCAATTTTGATATCATCCGTAACATTTTGGCATGTACTGATAAAGCAGTCCTCTCAGAGTCAGAGTTAAAAAGAAATACGCATTTTCTTGCACCGACAGACTGTATATAAATTCTCCTCTTCACTATCTGAAGATAATTCTGTCCATCCACTTTCAACACATTGTGTAGTTTCACTTTCGGATTCGATTTCGCCTAATTCACATTCATTTTCTTCTGGGGTATCCTCGCATCTTATTATATCTTCTGGATTTGCTAAAAAAAAAAAGGGGGATCGGTCGACATAACAAAATACTGTGCCCTTATTCCATTTACCTATTGTAAATACCTACAATAAGCGCAGACTCTCTACAAGAACCGAAACTTTTGGACACTTTCTGAAACGTTCATACACTGTGAATGCAGCATTTATACTGAAGATCTTCTCTTGCTGTTGAGTTCTTTTCGACAATGGGAAATAACATTTGCATAGTAGACCTAAATAAACACTCAGGTCATACGACCCGGTTCAGTTTACATTATCGAGGCGCGATTGAGTTAACGAATTGAAAACGGAGAACATAAAGAGATTGCTTTCACTCTTGTATTTCCTACTGGATAAATAATGTGGCGAACGAAGTAAAAATATAAGGATTATTTTCGAGATAAGCGTACCCGTCAATATGACGGGTCCCGTAGAGATAGGTATACCACATATGGATTTCAAAAAGTAGAAGGCTTAGGAAAAAAAAAATCGTGTGTATAAATTCTTTGGAATTCTTTAACGATGCAAAACGATTGAAATCGATCAAGCGATTTTCAGGTTATTTCATTTCAAAATTTGAATTCTGTCAAATTGACGGGACCCGTTAATCTAGTGTTAAAAACTGAGTCGATCTAGTAATGAATATGAAATTTGGTACACATATTTGTATTTATCCCTACAACAGTTATGCTAAAAATGGGCGTGGTCGGATAACAAACACGTTCGTAATTTACAAAAAAAAATAAAACATACTCCACTTGCAAGCTGATACGTAATATAAACACTATTAGAAGGCGTAATCATATACCTGCCACGCCCATTATTATAGATATGAAGGGTATTTAAGCTTTGGCCTAAACCAAATTTGATTTTCTTACTTGTTCATTATAACACGTACTTTTCTACGTTGATACGAACCAAAAAATATTTATACCCTACACTATAAAGTGCAAGTAAGAAAACTATATATCATTTCCATGGTGCAGGACTTTAAACAGTCGGACTTGACCGACTATAGGATTTTCTCTCAATTTTATAAAAAAATTGAATTTTTTTTAAAGACCAACAACGATAACGCAAACGCTCCACGCAAAACAGCCGAAGAAACTAAAAGTGAATCTTCCAATACCGTGGCTAATGCTTCATCGCTTTTACCTTTGGAGACCCTCTTGGATCCACATTTCATGAAAACTGGCATACAAATATTGAATAACTTTAGCGATATGTTTGCTAAAATGTTGGATCCCGTGGAGGTGGGCATAGACAACGATACCAACTACGTTGACAAAGCCGCCAAAACGCCACCATCCACTCCTACATCAACAAATGAAAAAATGAAGACTTCAACAAAAATCAATTATCCCGAAGAGGGTTTAGAGAAGTCCACGCAAATTGATGAAACAGAGCAAACGGAAACGGAGATGTATAAAGAATGCGAAATAGAGGACGTTAGCGATACGGATAGTGATAGTTTGTCTGAGACATTTATCAAATTGGATCGTCCCATTGACGATATCACACCAGACGAAAGTGTTGAAAAGAATATTGATAAAGCTAAGGTGGTGGCATCTGAGATAATTGATGGCAGAGCGAAATCTTATGTGGCTGATTTTGCTGAATTGCGAGCCAGTTTGAAAGCTCACATTAACGAGGAGGCCATTAAGAATGGCCAAGCATCCACAACAACTGCAGTGGATGGTGCTGGAGTAACAGCTGGTTCGGTGTTGGTAACTGAAGCTACCACAACCACCACCAGCAGCAAATCTACTACAGCTACCAATACGGAGGCAAAATCTACACCAACATCAAATGAAAGGAGAGCTGTGCTTGTTTATCATGCCGGTATGTACACATATCCAAATCTTATACTTGTTTAATATACTCTTCCAATAGATTGATATATTTATCTGTCCTATTTTAGATCCCGTTATAAATCATGCCGTTCATCATATGATGTTTATGGGCTTTAGCAATGAGAACGGTGTCCTCACTAACCTTTTGGAAAGTGTTAATGGTAATATATCAGAAGCGTTGGATCTGATATCAACTGCTCAGATTTAAATTGATTATATTTTGAGAAAATATTTTTGTTCTTATATACATGCATACATATATTTTTTTATGCGTTCTTTTTGGTGTTTTTTCTATACATATATATATATAATATAAATGTGTGTATATTTTCCGGGCATCGCTAAATGGCGACCTTTTTTCATTTAATCAAATACTATATACTTACCAACATATGTAATCATCTATGCATTCCCTTAACCCAAACGTGTGCAGTACACTATACAATGGATGCAATATAAAAATAAAGAAATATACTCTACAAAAATTCATGTTTCGTTTCTTTTATTAATGACTATCTATGATCTTTTGTCTGTGGTTAATTAACTTGCTCGGATCTTCTTTATTTAATTCGAACTTTTACATTCTCACGAAATTTTCGGCAATTACGTTTATTTATTGAGCACTTTCATCGCACGAACTATGCACTAAATGAACCCATAGCGCAGTCTTTGAATATGTGCAATCGGCTTAGCAATGAAATTGATTTTGAATTAACGAGAAAAGAATTCAAACTTCAATTATTTAGAATATATTACATAAACGTTTTTTGTTATTGTTATTGTTATTATTATTGTTATTTTTGTTAGATTTGCTGCAATATATATTATAGTCATAGTCTGTAAGGGTTAAATACTCAGTTGACTAAAAATACATTGGGCGGAGGCAAGAGTGGTGACCTATACGTAAAAACAGATCTTAAATTGAAAGTTTGTACGGAGGTTTCTTTCTATTTATGGATCTAGAAAGTTGAAATTTGGTATATTAATATGTCAAAAAGGGGCGTGGTCAGATAATAGATACTCTTACAAATGAAACATATTACTAATATGTAAACTATTAGAGGTTGAAATCATATACCCGCCACATGTACTGTTTGTATGTGTAGACGTGGACCCTCTACCCTGCACTACTCGTGGCAAAGAATATTTGTACTTCTTAAAGTGGGCCACACCCACCTTCCATTATACCGATCCATTCAGAATCAACATCTGAAACGCGTAGACCATGTCCGTTTGTCCATGTGCTACACATTGCAATTTTTGAAATATTTTGTTGAGAAATTTGGTACAAGGGCATATATTAACATAAAGAGAAACTCTATTGAAAATGTACCGAATAGGACCATTTTTAGAACCCCTCTCCCCGCAATGATAATTCACAAACTGACTTATATGGCAATGCTTGGCGTTTATTGCTACGATTACATTAATTGTGACATACGAGTACTTTGTGGAACTAAGTGGTGAAGGGCGTTCAATGGTCTGGCCTGATCTTTAACATTTTCACTTGTTTTACAATAATCCCAGTATATGGTGTCCATGATAATATTCTTGTCTTCTCCGCCTATCATCGCCATTTATAAAATTTTATTATTAAAAAGTTCGTTGATGAATTCTTAAAAAACATAACTCTTCTTATCTTATTTCAACATTGTTAATAAATCTTACACAACATACAATACAATATGTATTTAACTTGGGTTGGCTTTCATCATCAAAAGAATATATTTGTGATAAGGGCGATGATATATAGTAGCAGACCATCACTACTTAGGATTACAATAAGTAACGTGGTCACTTTATAACATGTGATATTTTGAAAATTACGACGAAAAAATCCAGTATCGTAACCAGTGTATTGGGCAGCCATCGATACTAAAAATGCACATGTGCCCAGACAGCTGTGAATGAAGTTCATCGTTCTCGTTGAGGATATTGTGAAGAAGCATATACCACAGACTAAATTAACCGCCACCAATGTCATGGAAACTATACCTAATTTATACCAAAAATTAAATCACTTGAATATCTTTGTAGAGTAGAGCATATAATGCAATAGCAACAGTTTTACCAAGTTTCCCATGACGTGTTAGAAAATGCAATTTTTTCTGATTGTATTTACACATGGTACCGCTACCGCTTAACAGGATTCCAATGGTATTAAAAATAACATGCAACAAGACTTTGGTAGGTGGTCGATAGTCCACTAGAAGTACATTCGCCACGTATGGTGTCATAATAGCCTGTCCCAAGAATAAAATCAACTGCACCAAATATGCAACAAAAAAAAAAGATATAAATAAATAAAATAAGTCAGAATACTAAATTTGGCTTAGGCCAAATCTTAAATACCCTCCACATCTACAATAATGGGCGTGGCAGCCATATTATTACGCCCTCTAATAGAGTTTTCATTACGTATCAGCTTAAAGTCAAATTTTATGCTGAAAATGATTTTTTGTTAATTGTGAGTGTCTCTGTTATTCAATCACACCCATTTTCCATTTAAATAGATCCTGCATGACAAAGTGATACAAAAGGGTATAATGTGTCGATGTTTGTCACTCCGGAAAGGCAAATTATTATTATTAAATCAAAATCTAAATTAATATAACCTCATTCGTCTGTCCATCCGTACATTGTATTTATTGTGATATCAAAGTTTTCCATAAAATTTTAGTAAAGAATAATAATCGGACCATTTCCACATAAGATGGAGGGATATACTAAGTTTGTTACTCCGTTTGAAACACCCAGAAGGAAACTCTATATAGTACATATAAAAAAAATCGCCTCGCTCTAGATAAATATGTCCGTACGTCCGTCTTTTGTTTGCACTCTTACGGTCGTACATTTGGAGATAATGAGATTAAATTACGTATAGATTTTCAGCATGCAGATCGCTAATTAAATTGGGCAAAATCTGGTAAGATTTACGCCCACAATAAATTAAGTTATAAACACGCCCACAACTTCTAAAAGACCGTACTCAGCATAAAAGTCGACTTGCCAGATGATACAAAATACACCTACTACTAGAGAGAATAATCATGTACCAGCCACGCCCACCTTTTAAATGTAAAGGATGTAGAGGGTGGTTTTAAGAGTGACAAGACAAGTAGTCCTGTACTTACTGCTCCAACTTAACCAATTTTTAAATATATTATTAAACTTACACCCAATGTACAGAGACTGGCATGTGCGGCGGTCTTTTGTAAACCCATACCAAAACATTTCGAACATATGAATACCGTCAATCCAAATATGAATAATTGATTCATTGCATTCGCACCCAATCTCGCATTGTACGCTAGTGTATTTAGAGTAGAATTGCTTTCATGGACGCCGATATGTTCTTCATCATATAACCGAAAGTCTGTAGTGGTGGAAGGGGTAGAGGTATTGGTGCTCATGGATATTGTATCGATTTGGGCAATATTCAAGATTTCGTAACTGAAAGCTAAAAAATTGGAAAAATTAGAAAAAACAAAATCAATAATAAGATCGGCTCGATGGGATGTTTGTGGCCTCAGCGTAGCTCTTCAATAACAAAAAAAAACACTTTCTTTAAATTCTTCTCAAATCTTAAATTTCCCAGACGATATTATGAATTCAACTCTAGTTGCGATCCTACAACTTACCTCTCCGTTGGCAAGACATTTTATTTTATGATGTATTTTTTTTTTTTAAGAAATAAAATTTTATTTAAAAAATTCACTTAAAAATCTTAATTAATTGAAAAAAATTAAAAACAAACAAATGTTAAATTTTTAAATACACCAGTCAAAGCACCGCAGCACGTTATAATAACTTAACTCACAACGAACATGCGTCAGTCAGATCAGTTCTGATCAGTTTAACAAAGAAAATACTTATAACCTTAAATAAAATACAATAACTTTGGAAAAGCAAACTGTATATAAAGCTTTTACTTTTAGCCTTAACCCAACGAAGCTACAGTTTAAGGCTTAACCCGATTTATCATCAACTCTACTCTACTCCAAACTTTTTCAGAATTGCTTTTCAGCTGCTTAGATTTAATGAACTGTTTCGGATGTTATAGTGGAGCGAAAGACAATTCTGATAAGATCAACTCAAAAAAATTTTAATCGCTATTTTAGGGCTGGCTTTTACCTCATTTTTAAAGCGGTGGTTATTAAAAAAAATAAACAAATTCAAATAGCAACCACGCGGCCCTCTTAAACGAATCTCTAACACTTTATGGTTGATTTAAACATTTTAAATCCATAAAAAATGAATTTTGAATTCACTTTAATAAAATTATGATTACGATGAAATGTTTGATGATTACACACACACACTTCATTTCAAATTTTTCAAACCATCTTAATTATTTAATATTCTTATTGTAGCACAACATTCATGCGTCTAATGCAGCAAAAATTATTTATTATATGTACACACGAGTTATTAAAAAATAAGAGAGAGAAAGTACATTTGGTTAAGGCCAAATCTTAAATACCCTGCACACCTATATACAAAAGGTGGGCGTGGCAGGTAACGCTCTGTAATAGTGTACATATTACGTATCAGCTTGCAAGTCGAGTTTTACGTGGAGTACACTTTTTTGTAAATTGTGAGGGCATCTGTTATTCGACCCTGCACATTTTTGCCACATCGATGGATGGGATAACTATAAATATATTAAATATATCAAACTTCAAGACTATAGCTTAATTTTTGTGACAAATAAATAAATTTTTGTTCATTGTGGGCGTGGAACTTGACCGATTTCGCCTATTTTAAGTGGCGATCTGCATGCGAAAGGGTCTGTATAAAATTTCAGCTAAATATCTCAAAATTTACACCCGTAAGAATGCCAACAACAGAGGGACTAGATTGACATTGTATTTGATGCTGATCAAGAATATATATTTTGTAGGGACTCTGAACCCTCTTTCTGGATGCTGCAAACCCAATGACAAACTCAGTATAGCCCCCCCCCCCCCCAATCTTATGTGGGGAGTATAAAAGGTAAGAAAAAATAGAGTCAGAAAAACCGGCTTCTTGCAAAAATATTATAAAATCCCCGAAATTTTTAAATCGGGGAAGGAGTTCATTATGCCAAATTAAATATATTTTATTTATAATTCATAATATTATGAATCATCATGATAACTTTCGTCCGTTATATATGCATATAATATATATGTGCCTGAAAAAGTAAAGCTAAAAAGCTCAGATGTTTTAATTAATTCAATATCACTAACTTCTAATGTACGAGTATATACTATATATATGTGCATCTATAATTATCCGTTAATTTAAGATTATTAGATGGCATGAATTCTATTGAAAGATAGCAAATTTGTTCGATACTTTCATTTGTTATACCTTCTACATAACATTAATAAGGTATATTAAGTGTGTGATTCTGTTTGCAACAGCCAGAACGAAGCGTCAGAAGCCCTACAAAATATATACATTCTTGAAAAATCGAGTCGATCCAAACATACATATTTATGTTCGTGTATCCGTCCGTAATGTTGGCATTCTCACGGGCGTAAATTTTTGAGATATTGAACTGAAATTTTGTACAGACAATTCTGCATGCAGATCACTATTTGAAATGGGAAAAATCTCTCAAATCAACAAAAATCGATTTATCTGCTACAAATATTGAGCTATAAAGATGAAATTTGGTACATAATTTTACAGTTATCCGATATGGTAAAAATGGGTGCGGTCGAATAACAGACGCGCTCACAATTTACAAAAACTATACTCCATGTACAAGAGAGGTTCTAAAAATAGTTCAATAGTTATCCAAAATTAGGGCCTATAATTTTTATTTAAACAATTTTGAGAATTGCGGATTTGTTTTGTATAATAATTCGATTGAGTAAAATGCGATATTTAGAAAGGGCTTAAAAAAAAATGGGTCGATTGTGTCCAAATTTAATACCGTCACTCTCTAACTAATCAACCAAAGTTTTCTTTCTTTCTAAAGGCTTCTATTTTAAAAGAACATTATATAGAAAAAATGATCCAATTCCTTCTCCAAGGTACCTTCTTGTACCAAAACATGTTCTTGTATTGAATATCATGGATTTATTTCCAGAAAATGTATCCTGTACCAAACAATTTACATGGATAGACAGAAACTGATTCTAGATCGATCATCCTTTAGGCTTTTAAGACTGACAAATATCCGCACAAACTTAATATACCCTCTACCACAAGTAGTGTAGGATATAATTAGTTAATTATATATGTAAACATTCTGATATCAATTTATATATATAGATTATAAATAATATTGTATTTGAATTATTGATACCCCCCAGAAAAAAAAATTGTAAAATTCTTTTCTAAAGCGACAGATCGAGTTTCATATTTCTTATCATAAAAAATTATGATGATAAATAAAAAAAAAATATATAAACAATTTAAAAGCTTCTTAATCTAAATCATTAAAAATATGTAAAATAAACTTGTTATTAAAAACAAATGAATATGTTATGGTCGGTCCAGTCCGACCCTACATCGTTTAGTTCATTAAATTATGCTGCAATTAATTAAAATAAACGGGAAATATCATTGCATTGAAAGACGTTCTAAAAATAGCCCGATCGGGTCCAAATTTACCACAGCCAATTATGAAGTTAATTAACTGTTTTTCATTAAATTTTTTTTTAAAATTTATTAAGAATTGGGATTTTTTGCCATATACAGACTTAAATTATAATAAAACCTTTTATGAGGAGGGCTTCTAAAAATGTTTCGTTTCAATCCATTTTCAACAAAATTCCTCTTTGGGCCAAAACATGTTTTTATACCAAATTTCATCAAAATATTTTAAAAATACTACCTACACAAATTTACATAGATAGACAGACGTACATGATCAAATCGATACAGACTTTGTGAATTCTGAATCGATTACTATAATTGAAGGTAAGTGTGTAGATTTGTCGTTTAAGAGTTACAAACATCTGCACAATTTTAACAAACCCTTCGCCACAAGTTGTGCAGGGTATAAAGATAAGAAAGATAATTATAAATAAATTTGCCAAAATTTGTTATAATAGAGACGATCCTCCCACTGAATGTATTAAAAAATTGAAAAAAGTTCGCATCATTATCAGATTTGCGACCAGCAAGTGAAAGCTTTAAAAATGACTCTTGAAAGCCATAACAATCTCAGTAGATCGTGCTAGAAGAGTAAAAAAAAATTTAATTCAATTTAAAGCTTCGAATATCAAACGAAATATATCTTTGATCAAAAAGCATCCCTAGTAGATATTTAATTATAAACATTGATGCATCTTTGGAAATCACTTTCATGATAAAAAAAATTGTAAATTTTTGAGTAGAATTTCAACAAAAACTATAAAACATAGTTGAGTCAAACATTTGCCACGCCCTTAATCTAGTTTATTAGTGTAATACTGGTTACAATCTAGTGTACTAAGACATGTAGAAAGTTTATTTATAGTTTATTTTTCAGTTGGTCAAAAATTCGAAAAGTTCAAATGTGAGAGATTTTCATTTCAAATGTGGGTGTCTGTCTGTCCATATAAATTTGTGCGCCAGCTACAGATCGCATTTTTTGAGATATTTCAATGAAATTTTGTACAAGGACATGTATTGGCCCAAAGGAGAACTCTATTGAAAATGGACCCAATAAGACCATTTTTAGAATCCCTCCCCCTAGATATAAGATATATCACGAAGAAACTTACATGGCCATACCTCGCATTTACTGATTACATCTTTTAATAGTCAATATATTACATATCATCTAATATATTGTGGTAGACACGTCTTGACATAACTGATGAGAATTTTTCTTTTAAATAAACGAAATTTTTTAAAACAATGAACAATTAATGAATTTTTAAAGAAATTTAAAACTTCATATTTTTATTAATATTATAAAATATTTAAGGAGCAATCGTATTATTGTACATTAAGTGTACTCAATTCTAAGGTAGCGCTGTTACTTGTTTTTTTTTTTTTTTGTTTTCGTATTAAAACATTTTGTATGGTAATCCCTGGTTATTAAACTCACTTAAGTATGTCATGCACTAAAAGTAATTGAAACCATAAATATTATGTTTATCAAGAGATAAAAGTATATTTGATATAGAAGGAGAGGTGAAAAATGTTTATTCTAAACTTTATATGTTGTTTTATTAATTTTTATACCCCCCATCATATGTATAGGAAAAGTATAAACGTTTGTAACGTTGAAAACGGAGGCATCAAATATTTTAAATCAGCATCGAATAATAAATCAGTTCTGTCCGTCTACCAGTGCTATGGTAATGAAGATATCAAGTCAAAATTTGACAAAAGAGTTGGTATTGAAATTGGGCACAATTGGTCAAGCTGGGCGTGTCGCAATTCAACAAAATCTGAACGAGAAGGAAATTTTTCAAGTAAATTCTTCTCATTACTTGTAAAGTCAGCAGAATATATTAACTGTACCCTCATCTATCACTTATATAAAATGAGCATTTCTGTAAATGACATATTTATGATATATGTGACAACAGCAGAGGATATCTGGAGATCTGAGCCCAGGAAAGTCTTGTGATACTTTAAAAGTCTACGACCCCTGAACTAAGGGCACAGGTTTACATAATAGACGCAATGGTCACAGTGCAAATAGCCCATAATCATAATAACACATACATATATTCCTTGGAAAGATATGCCTTTTCATAAACTTAATCATTGTGACTTTTGAGCTACTCATTATCAACTGACGTTCATTTATAGAATTTTCTATGTTGTTATGCGATATTTGTTGATATTTTTTTTTTTTTTTTTTTTGAGATTTTATCATAAATTCTGTATTGAAGATAACCTTTAAAAAAGTCTTTCGTGGTTTTGTGGTGAACAATTTTTAGTTGACAATATTTGTAAACCTAAAACACCTTGGCGACTCCCTATTCAAGATTAATGTTGGTTAAAACAATTGTTTCATCCAAGTAAGTTAAATAAATCATAGGGTAAAAAACCATTCCTTTAGTTTTCGATTTTGAAAACAATTCTTCGAAATAGTTGGGTTTTTGAAGGAGAGAAAAAATTCAATGTTTTTCTGGAAAATACAATTTTAATGATTTTAAAAAATCAGCTTAGCAGAAGAGTGCTTATAAAGCCGCCTTCAGCTTTATCATGTTTTATGTTTACTTAAGAATTTATCAATTTATAATAATTGATGAAAAGCACGTAACTCTATAAATACTAGTTCATAGATATTTTATACTAATATTGTAGTTAACATATCAGTGAGAAACTCACGTGAAAATTTTTAAATACTAATCCAGCTTTCTCTATCCTCAAACAATTTGCTCTCTGATTTATAGATTTTCGATTATTAAAAACCAACTAAATAATATTTGAAGCTATTATGGTTGCAACAATCTATTCGAACGTTAGTTTCATAACAAACGCATTAATTGGTGGGTGTAACTAATATTAAAAGAATTCGATAATAATAATTAAGAATCACGACTTTTTATGAACATATAGTTCATTAGTTTATCAGTAAATTAAATACAACAACAAATAAAATAATAATTGCCTGCAACAGTTTAAAGCGAATCTTGAAAACTTACCCCACCTACACCGTTCTATTAAACAAGTTAATAATAAAAAAAATAGACCATAGACAGTGCCAACCTTAAGGGCTTAGATTTTAATTAATTAAAAACCATTTCAGCTGATCCCTTCAATAACAAAAATATATAATAAAAAAATCATGTAAAAAAAATATATATTCAGCGAAATTGATCGATTTAAAATTAAACTTTTTGAAAAACTAATGCAACTGAAATGTTGTCGCTGAAGCGGTCAAGCAAAGTGGAAAAACCCTCATTCTGTAAATTCCCCCAAGAAATTCCTTATACGTAAATGATATTCGGGCTTGTAATTGTAAACTTGAAATATGGAAAGAGTAACAAAATGTGCTATAAATAACAGTACGCTACAGACCGGTTATGGCAGTACAACGTTTAAAATCTCTATAGACGGAAATATTTTGTCTGGATTAGCAACTGAAACAACAACAACAACAACAAACATAACCGAAACGTGTACAACAACAAATATTAGAACATCATCTGGGGGCTATGAACCTCTTTCCATGACCTCATCCACAACATCATCAAATTCACGCGAATCTGTGTGCAGTGTAACCGATATCCATAATCTTTATACGAGTACAAAATCGAAATCTGAATTTGCATCTTCACGGTTATTAACAATGCAGGTCGATGTGAAATCGCGTGCTGCATACGATACTAATAAAGAATTTTTACCAAGATTGGAATTTCTATTGAATATTATCAATCATGTTTGCATTGGTTTTATTGCCATTTATATGAGTTGGTTATGTTTGCATAATCACTTGAAAGGTACTGCTCTACATGCTTGGCTTGTTACATTGGGGGTAAGTACTTACTAGTATTACTATAAGCTTAACTTTAAACGTGTACAGGTTACAGGTTAATAGGTCTCCGCGAAATTCCTGCAAAAGAATATTTGGTAATGATTAAGGGTGGCTTTGAAAATGAAAATCTATTGTACCGTTGTTGTTCTTTTAAGACTGGGAATTTCGAAATTTTTAAGTTTTAGTCTCCGAATTAGGAGGGCGTCATTTTGAATTTTGTCTGGGACTGAAGCCTGCCTAAAATTGGGTGTTTCAAGTAAGTTCTATAAGAGTTTTCTTTTGAACAGCTTTTCTTTATCTGATGCAAGCCTAAGCTAGATTAACTTTTTCACTTTTTGCACTCGCCACCTATGCCGCGAAAAGTATTCTATTGCCAGTGTATTGAAAGGTTGGTTAATCGACCGAAATTTTAACTTTCAATTAATCCCACATTCCCTCCGAAACTTACTGCAAAAGGCCTTCTTAAGGTCTTAAGTTTAAATCTAGTTAAAACTTGGGGCAATTTTTGTCAATTAACCTAAGTTTGCTGCGAAATTAGAACGAATCTATTATTATTTTTATTAAGTTAGGTACTCTTCCTAAAGAACTCCTTCAAAGCTTGTGCAGACACCACTTTACAGCAATTATAACTAATCCACTTCGATTATAGATTAAGTTCTCTAAATTGACTAAAATTTCCCACCGTAATTATTTCAAAACTGCTCCAAACTTTACACAGACGTCCAATAAATTTCTAATTCACTCCAAGTGTTAGGCGAATTATACTTTCTACTAGGTTTGAATTTTGGTTAACTTTCATAAAAAGTTTACTGCACCGATTTGAAAAATTTTGAAATTAAAGTTAAAATGAAGCAAAGAGGCGAATATAGTATCATTGCCGGGTCACCAAATTAGCTGTCTATCTATTTTAATGTACTGGAGACTTGATGAAAAGTTGTGCATTATTGTTCTAAAACATTTCTTTCTTAAATTTTCAGTTTAACTTTTTAATGGCTGAGGCTTTAATGTGTTATTATAATCGTAATATTTTAACTTGCAATTTCCATCGTAATACTAAAACTATTTTACATTGGATGCTACAAATAATCGGCAGCAGCTTAGGTATAGCTGGTGTTCTAATCAAATGTATACAAAAAGGTTTTCTTCTTTACACCCTACACGGTAAATTAGGTAATTATTTACTAACATTTGCATTATATTATTTTTATTTTAAAATTTATAATCTACAGGATTTGCGGCCTTTATTTTATGCTGCTTTAGTTTGTGTTCTGGATTAGCTGCCTTATTCTCCTTGAAATTGAAGGAACGCCTAAGTCCTTTATTAAATAAAACATTTCATAATCTGTTGGGTATGACAACATTCGTTATAGCTTTGTTAGCTCAATATTATGGTTATGAGACGGGATTTTTTTCTCGCAAATCAACCCAAGATTTTCAAATATTAATGAAATGCATAACATTGTTAATTTTGGTTTTAAGTGGTGCAGGCCCATTAAAAGCTTTATATTATAAATGTTGTAATTTATTAAAAAATTATCGTCTATAACCAAATGATTTTCAATTTTTCATTATTCAAAAAGAAAAAAATTTAACTATTACCCTACCTTTGGTATGATTTTGCGGCACTACTTACCAATAAATTAATATAAAAAATGATCCGTTTTACCGAAAAAGAATCAATAAACTTTAAACTTTTTTTTAACGTTTTTAAAGCTATCGCAACTGCTTAGTTTCTATCAATATCTAATCGATTTTTTCTTATTTTATATATTTTGGTAATTTTGTTAATTTTTTTTCTCATTATGACAATTTTTCTTCTAATTTTTTTTATAACCTTGGTAGAGTTACTCATCTAATTTATAGGAATTTTATAAATATAAATCTTGCCATATCTACATTCCAATCACAATTCGATCTAGAGAGTAAACTTTGAGAAATTTCATTTAATTAGAAAAGGTTCAGATTTGTGTAACAAACTAAATTTGGCTTAGGCCAAATCTTAAATACCCTCCAGCTTAGTGATGAGGGTAAACTAAGTTTGTTCTTCCATTTGGCACTCCCAGAAAGAAGACTCAGAGACCCCACAAAGTATATATATTCTTGATCAGTATGAAAAACTGAAACGATTTAAACATAAATGTCCGTACGTCTGTCTGTTGTTGGCATTCTCACGGTCGTAAATTTTGAGAGATTGAGCGGAAAATTCGTACAGACACTTTCAGTTTAAACACGCGGATCCCATCCATTGATGTGTGAAAAATGGGCATGGTCGGATAACCGATATGCCAACAATTTACATAAAATCATATTCACCATAAAACTAAACTTGCAAACTGATACGTAATACAAACACTATTAGAGAGCGTAATATATATATATATATATATATTTACCACGCCCATCGTTGTGGATGACTCAACATTTGGCCCAAGCAAAATTTAGTTTTCTCATTTGTTATGTATCATCTTGAAAATTGAGTTTTACGTGGAGTATGGTTTTTTTGTAAATTGTGGACGCGTCTGTTATTCGACTAAGCCCATTTTTGGTACATCCTAGGGTGGGAAAACTATAGATATAAATACCAAATTTCAAGTTCAAAGGTCAATTATTGTGACAGACATAAAGAGTTTTGTTTATTGTAGGCGTGTCTGTTATCCAACCAAGTCCACTTTTGGTACATCGTAGGATAACTTAATTGTAAATATTCACACTAAATTTCTACTTGGCAGATATATCGATTTTTGCTGATTAGGGGCGTGGCTTTTGACCGATTTTATCCAACTTAAATAGCGATCTACGCACAAAAACTAAGTGTATATACAATATGTTACCTCAATATCACAAAATTTTCGGTCACACGGACAGATATGCCTAGATCGAGAATATACATCACTTTGTAGTATAGAAGCGGGTGCTCCACTTCATGTGGAGGGTATAAAAATTACATTAAAACCATCATAAATTGTTTTGCTTTTAAAGTGCATATAAAGTGCATACATTTTATTTCTGTATGTTTATTTAATGAAACATAATAATGAAACATTTAGAAATCAATTAATTTTACAATATTATCATATAAAGATCATACAATTTCTATTTTGTTTTATTACAATTAATACAACATAAAATGTATCTAAAAGTTTTTGATTATTTTCGAGTCATTGTCAATTTATAAAATAAACTAAATCTGTTGGAAAGTGAATTTTCTATGAGATTACAGTTTCATTTAATCTAAACAATTACAATTACATAGTTTGTGTAGATATATCCAAAAAAAAAACATATTTAAGATTAAGCATTTTAAGGCAATAGTTTCATTTAGTTGTCTAATTATGTTAATAATCTGAAGATTTACTTATTGTGAGTATTTGCATTTTAAAATGTTGAGTATTTTTCTTTCTTTTTTTGGAATGAATAGTTGAGAAGATTCGATAAAAGAAGAGAGATCATCACTTCAAACGGATAGGCTTAGTATGTATATAAATTTTATCAAATCATGTGAAATGTTTTACAATCGTATCGAACTTAGTTTAATTTTGTTCAACAGATTAAGACTTAAATGCAAGACCAATATGTTATTGTTAAGGTTTAAGTCTCTGCGGCTATATTCTACACCATTCCCAAAAGTATTTCAAAAATCATCATTTGTACTTTAAACAAATTATAACAAAGCGTTGTACTTTTGGAAATGGTGAAGATTGTTTAATAAATAATAAAGAAATTTGTAAAAATATACAATTTTACAATATTTGAAAAAAAGGTTTCGTTCCGTTATCAAAACAAAAATGTTTCAGATATATTTTAACATGAAAAGAAAAAAGAAAAAGGTTACAATACGAAAATCGAATAACAAGTATTTCCTACTTTATATATATTCATTAAATATTATATTCACATAAGGGGCAGACATTCGTAGTTACTAAACCTAATCAATTAACGGCGCTCCCCCCATTATTATTGGATACAAGAATAGAACAATAATCAATAATCAAGCTATTTAAGCTAAAGCACAATTTGATAAATATATTATGTGAGGTGATGAGCCGTGGTGAGTGAAAATGTAATACAACTCTTTCGATTTAACGATTTCAATTGTTGTATATTTTCACAACTTTTTCCAAGTTTTTATGCTTTTGCAATAGCGAACTTGCACCATTTTCATTCACAACGGGCTTGTACTGGAATTGTATTGACAAGTTTTATTAAAAAAATTCATTCTACATCATTTTCAGTTTAAAATCATACGCATATGCATTGTGCATCGACTAAATAAGGTTTTTTTTGTAAATTATGAGTATACGTCTGTTATCCAACCACCTTAGGGAAGAGGGTATATTCATTTTGATTATCCGTTTACAACACATCAAAGGAAGCCTCAGAGACCCCACAAACCAATCAGCGTGAAAAGAGAAATCGTTTGAGACATGTCCGTCTGTTGTTGGCACTCTCACGGTCGTAATTTTTGAGATATTAAATTGAAACTTTGCATACGTATTCTTAGTTCAATTTCGCTGTTCCGTATTGAAATTGGGTAAAATCGGTTAAGAGACGCGCCCACCATAAACGAAAATCTCAACGTACCTCGAAAAAATTGTATAAATATATGTGGTAGCGTTATTCAACACTGTGCCAAAAATGGGCGTTATTGAATAACGCAAACGCCTATAATTTAAAAAAAAAAAAAACAGTATTTGCGCAAGTACATGAAATAATCATATACATACATAAATATGGCAATAGGAACTTATTTTTTAGGGGATTATAAAAGGTGGAGACTATTTAAGCTTCGGTCTTAAGCGAACTTTTCTATCTTGTTTGAATTCTTATCGATTGTGGACGTGACCATTAACCGATTTCATTTAATTTAAACATTACATACAAAAAAAAAAACACTACAACTGTTTGGAAAAATTTGTAACAAAAAAAAAGGGAAAATTTCAATTTTTTTAATAAAAACAAGAAAAATGTTAAGAGTCGATCAACACAGTTTAGTTTAGTCAGTAAACATGAGAGGTATTGCCATAAAAAAAATCTCTTCGTGAAATAACATTATGTATATGGAAAGGGAATCTAAAAATACTCCGATCAGGTCCAAATTTGACACTTTTTATTAGTAGGCTATATAACTCTCCTTCACCAAATTTTGTACAAAAATTGTAAGAATTGCGATTTTTTGTCATATAGAAACTTTTATTATTATAGAACCTTATATGGGGAGAGGTTCTAAAAATGTCCCAATTCGGTCCAATTTCGTAAGGATTATTCGTTGGGTCAAAAAATGCCCTTGTACCAAATTTCATCAAAATATCTCAAAAAAATTCGATTAGTAGCTTATACACAAATTTATATGGACCGACAGACGGACATGATTAAATCAATTCACATTTTTATTCTGAAATTTACAAAAATCTGATTACAAACTGTCGCAAGTGATGCTGGATTTAAAAAATTGAACATTCAATTTGATAATAAGGACAAATCTTCTAAATTGAAAAATTCTGATTTTAAATTAAAAATAATGTAGAAAAACACAATTGTTTGATTGTAAGCGGTATAGAGGATGATTTCTTTAGCATATATTTTTTTTATGTCATAGTATATATATTTTCAAGCCTTTTTTCCTTTCTATCCAATTTAAAGCATTTTTACCAAGATTTGCTTTTCATTTAAGCTTTATGGTAACGTTTAGTCATAAAACCACCCATGGGGAATGCTTCAATGGGATAATCTAAATGACAGAGCATTGAATGTTTGACGGTATCCTCTTGTTGTGATGGTATATGATGTTTGTTGCTATTGTTGTTAAAACAGTACAAACACCTTTCACAAGTTATATGTCTTTTCTCATAATTATGATGATGATGATGATGATGATTGATTTGATTGCTCTTTTGATCGTAACGCATATAAATGACCAAGAATATAAAAAGCAAAAATAGTAAAATGCAAGCGACACCACTGGCAATACTGGCTTTTTCCAGTATGGGACGTGGACGTTTCGGTTGGAAGGAGCCATCCAATTCTTTATATTCACAACGGGGACCCATAAACCCAATAGAACATTCACAATTATACATGACAGCATCACCGATTTTTACACTAAAGCAACTAGCATCATTCAAGCAATACCAAGCATCGTAATCAGCGGGACACTTAAAGGTAGGAAAGGTTATATTTGGTCTAATGGTTGTTATTATTGTAGTGCTGGTGCTTGTCGAGGTGCTGCTGGTGGTTGTAGTGGTGGAGCTAGTACTAGTAGAACTAGTAATAGTGGTGATAGCTGGTGCTGAGCCTATAATCGTTTTAGTTGAGCTGGTTGTGGTGGTGGTGCTGGATTTGGGCACTCTTTTTGGCATTGATAAGGACACCGTTTTAGTGGGAAGGGTCGCCTCTATGGCTACCGGGCGTGGTTTAATTATTGAGCGACTAGAACAAGCCAGTATAGACGTGGGCCAACAGATCATCAGCAAGAATGAAAAAAGGCCGCATATCAACAGCAATTGAAATTTGAAATTGAACATTTTGGAAATTTTTTTCTTATTTTTCTTTTTCTTTGATTGTTTTTTTCTTTTTTCTTTTCTTGTCAATATAATGAAAAATACTGTCCTTTACAGGGAATGTAACGTTTGGGTTTATATTTTATGTTTTGATGTATATAATAATAGTCTTTGAAATCTTTTTTGTTTTTGGTTAATTATTTTTGGAATCGATATAAAAATAATCTATTTAAATAATTATTATCATTAAATAAAATTATTTGGTATTTAGATACTTGAGTCAGTTTCAAAAAAAAAAAAAAAAATCGGGATTATTACAATTAATTTTTAATAAATTTTTGGAGAAATGCTCTTAAATATTAAAAAAAAAAATTAACTTAAGCTAAACGGAATTTTTTTTTTTTTTTGTATGACAGTCTGCCAAAATTTTTAGCCGGAAATTATTTTTGAGACGTTGTTGTTGTCCGCTTGTAAGCTCTTTGCTCCCTAAAAGTGATGGTAGAATAGAAACAGAGAACATTTTATTATTATAAAGATTTTATTATATTTTTTTTTTTTTTTTTTCAAAACATATATACATACATACATATGGCAATTGATAATGATACACTGAGAAAATAATTCAGAAAAAAAAAAAAATTATAATAAAATTTAAAAAAAAAAATATATTATTATTATGTACCTTTATACCAATGATGAATAATTTATGATGTAGGGAAGATGACGATTGCTTTTCTGTCTACAATAAAGAACACTTTTACTCAATGTTTTATGTTAATGCATTAAATGTATGATTGGTTGGTAAAAAATTATACAAAAAATAAAAACTTTCAATTATTATGAATTTGACCATATTTGTAGGTTCATGGCTGAACTTGTTTATATACCCTCCTCCACGTAAGATGGTACGTTTGTCATACCATTTAAGATTTAGCTTAAACCAATAGTATACCATTAATAATATTTAATTATTTGCTAATGTTTTGGTTTAAAATTAAAAAAAAAAAAAATTATTTTTTTTAATGTAATTTTTAAGTGTAAAGTCGTTTGAAAATCTCTAAAAAATTAACACTTTTGAGTTATTATTTAAATGTGGGCGTGTCCTTCGACTCATCTTGTCTAATTTCAATACCAACCCGCTTACGAGAACAACCAAGAAGAAGTGTTGATAAATTCATTTGTAATCAATTTGGAAGTGTAACGTTATCTGAAACACATAAAATGGTGTTGCACCTGAAAGCCCAACATTCCGCCAAAGATCTAGTTAGAAGGATAATATTCTTGTAGTTCTAAAGCACTTTCTTAAGGCTTTAAAAAAATATTGGAAGAAGCTTTCTAGCAAAGTGTCATTAAAGACAATGACTATGTATCAGCTATGAACTGTTAAACTTTTCAATAAACATTAATGTAAAAAAAAATGCTGTAAAGGTGCGGAAGAAGTCTTCAATCTCACAATATTTACGACAGTAATAATTCTAAATTTACAACCTAAGGTTTTATAGTTCAACATGTAACCCCAAAATATAGAGTCTTACGCATGTGTGCCACTATGTGCTACATTTTTCATATATAGCATATAATGGCACACATTTAAAATGGACATTTTTTTCCTTATTTCTTAACGCACAAGATATATTTAAAGATTAAATTTTTTCTAATAGCTTTTTTTAAATAAAAATATTTATATATTTGATAAATTGGAAGGATAAAAATTCTCTATTTCAATCTTACTTATATTTCTATCACTATACATGACTTTCTATCAAAAAAAAAAATTAAAAAAAAAAAAAAAATTGTGCCATCATACGCTATATTGGTACAAGATGCAATTTTTTTTTAATTCCTTTAAACACATTTTACTTGAAACGTTTTTGCTTTTTATTATTTTATTTTTGTTGTTTCCCATTGATTATCCTAGCTCATCAAAGCTGGCTGTGATATGCGTTAATAATCCATATCACAACCACTTGATGAGGCTTAGATAAGCAACATTGTTATTATTGTTGTTGTTAATGATGATGATGACTATGATTATGTTTATAAATCGTGAAATTCTTTGGCGTTTAAATGAAAAATAAAACAGTCACACGCGTATAACTTCTCAGCGGGTACTAAAATTGCCGTTGACGATTCATAATGATGTTTGGCCAACAACACAAGTCTCAGCTCATCAAAGCTGGCTGTGATATGCGTTTATTTCGCGTGGAAAACACTAAAAATATTTTAATATAATTCCTAGCATTTCACAACCACTTTGCGAGGCCAAGACTTGCGGCACTAAAGCGAACGTGATCTTTATATATACCACTCTTCACTAAACTAAATTCCCGAACTTTCTTTCTTTTTTTTGCTCTTTTTTTTTTTTTGCTTTTTTTAATACAAATATTATAGCACACAACCAACAAGTAAATGAACTGTCTATGACTGGATTGGCTGGTTGGTTGAGTGGCGGTCAGGCAGCTGAAGTTGAAAGAAATGTGACGCTCCTCAAAGCTGGCTGTGATATGAATATAAAATCACTTTTTTTGTGCGTCTCCAAAGAGAGAACAGAACAAAACATTTCGCAGCCACTTTGAAGAATGACACAATTCCTTTTTTAGCACTCACACATACCCAGCCAACCACAGACAAGCCATAACGCACACATACGCCACGCGCACACATTCCACACATGTACGGAATTATCTTCTTTCTCTGACATTTTTATTTTTCTTATTTTTCTATTTTCAAAGAAATTTATTGATTATTACAGGAAGAAGAAGAGATTAACGAAGTGAAAAAAGCGCGCAAAAAATTTCAAAAAAACAAAAAAACAATAAAAAAAAAAAAGAAGACGAGCAGTTTAAGCTTGACGCGCCTTAAAATAGGGAGATAAGCAATTATGATGATGATGCTGATGCTGATGCTAATGCTGCTGTCGCTGCCGATGCTGTTGTTGCATATTATACTAAAGAAAGAAATAAGTAAGCCAGTGCAACAATAATAACAACATAAATTCTATGTATGCAAAGTACAGGCGTACGGATGTATGAATGATGATGGCGGCCCCCTCCCCAGAAGAGATCAATGTACGCTTTAATGCCATCAATGAAATTTCTTTTTTCAAGTTTTTTTTTTTTCATTTTTTTTTTTTTTTTTCAAAATAGCAAATTAACAGCTATAAAATGAATTCCTATTCAGCTGTTGCTCTCTCTTTTTCGCTAGTTGAAATGATCGCTTACGCTGTTCAGTTCAATTTTCAAAACTTCAAATCAATCAGTGTCCAATTATGAAATTCCTGTACCGCTTACAAAGGATGAAAATTGCTTTGTTAATTTACAATTTACGCCTCAATTATTAATTTTTTTCTTATATTCTTGATTAAGTCCAATTTTAATTGCGTTTTAAATTATTACCAAGCGATAACAAATTGTTTTTTTTTTTTTTATGTTTTTGCGATATTGCGCATTTTAGCGCAACCCACCACTGAAAGTTTACTCATTTAAACGAAATGTCTGTAACATGCGGAAGGAAATATGGAGGGGGGGGGGGGGGGGGGGTGCTGTTTAAAGTACAGTACAGTACTCTTCATCAGCATCAAATAGAACAATGTCGGTCTGTCCGTCTGTGTTTCTATGTCTTTATAGTACACGTACTCCTGGATTGCAAAAATTGAGATATAATTTCCAAACTTGGCAGAAATATTGTTAGTTCTTGTACACTGGTTGGTATTGAAATTGGGCAATAGTGATCAAAGGACACGTCCACAATTAAACGAAAATCAAAGCAGTAACCGTTTTTGTGGACTCTTGAACCGTTTTTTGTTTTGTTTTGTTTTTTTTTGCATCATTCGAAAACTGTAAAAAGCTGAAAATTGGCACACATGTTCCTTATACTACGTCCCTTCAAAAATGAGAACATATCGGTGTTACGCCCACCACAAAATATTTAACAAAAATCAACCATAATTTTTAATCGAAAAATTTCAACTCATAAAAAATGTTGCTGCAACATCACGCCCCCTTTTTTATAAGCATCATTTTCTTGTTATGAAACTAACGTAGGTTGAGTATTCAAGATTTGGCCAAAGGCAAATATAACTTTTTTTTCTTTTGTCGTATGGGGAAGGCGCCAAAAATCCGCATAAAATGATAATCATTTTATAACCTTTCAACACCACATTGTCTGTTATTGCTTCTTATAGGAAGGAAAATAAAAAGACGTCTCCCCTTACGCTTGTGCCATCAAGTACCCAGAAAGGTTACAATAACAATGACATTTCTTTTAATAATAACGCAATAAATTTCAACAACAAGCGCAGCATTAAATATGAGGAAATCTTGTAGGAAGAAGATGTTCTCATGAAAGTATAGAAAAATATAAAAAAAATAAATTTAAACGCAACTAAACGCTGCCTTTTCATAAATACCAATTTTTCAACTTTATTCAGTCGATTTTTGACACTGACAGCTAGATTTTTGACGTTTTTTGGGGCAGGTCTCTACCTGATGGGTGTGTTTCCTACCCCAATACGCTCACTTTAGAACGTCCATTGTGGGCATGGGCACTTAACCGTTTATGCCAAATTTGATTTATAAATTCTTTTATAAAATTTCAGCTAAATATCGTAAATACTAGCAAACGAGACTGACTGAAGGCTAAGATCGATATTGATGCTGTTTAAGAATTTTTTACTTGATATAATTTGTGGGGACTTAATCGAGGAGTCTAGGAGTCTAGGAATCAATTAACGTCGTGTAAACATTTCATGGAATTATTAGAAATTTTTGCAAAAAAAATATGAAAGCACCCTGTATAAGTATATCTATGAATTTTTATTGAAATAGAGTTTAACGCGAACTGTTTTTTTTATAGTTTTCCGCAACTATAAATTTATTGTCTTTTAAGCTTTGTTTCGTCTATTAAAACTCTCGATATAACAAAAAAAAAATTAAAACTTAAATAAAATTAATTTTTTATTTTATTTTTATCTATTTCACTTATTTGGTTTTTATCTAAAGAACAAATAAAACTGATAATTAATGAATGCATTCTTTTCTTTGTCTTCTTCTTATCATACTTTTTTCGTTACACTTTACACCATCCCCTCATCTAAATATATTGTGAATAGAGAGACAATACCCCCAAAAACTTGAAAACACGCACACGAGAAATGTTTATCAACATTGAGTAAAGGGTTGTATTTGGGGAAAGGGGGGTGGGGGTGTGGTATGGAAGAAGAAAAACTACGATAACTACTTTTAGGCAAGTGATTAATGATGTATAACTGAAACAAAAATAACAACAAAAGCTACATTTGGCTGAAGCCAAATCTTGGATACCCCACCCACCCATCTTAGTTTAAAATCAAGTGAAAATATTATACCATTTAATACCCTACACCACTTAGCTCGAATTAGTTTAATTGTGTCAGTAAACGCTTGATATTGTGACTCTTCGTGAAAAAACCTTATATGTGGGGAGGAGCTCTAAAAATGCTCCCATTTGGTAGAGTTTCACTAGAATTCTTTTCTAAGGCAAGATAGGTTTTTATACCTGATTTCATCGATTTAGATTATCATTTTGATTTGATTGATATAATTGAAGGTGGGTGTGGCATTTGCCATTTAGAAGTTACAAATATCCGCAGTCTTGCCAGCATAATAATGAAATTTTTCAAAAGCATGGGAGCATGGCATGCTTAGGGCAACTGTTTCAATTGTTTCTTTTCTACTTTCATACCAGCCACAACATTTGAAAAACTGTAAGTATATCAGATTCTATGTTTTGTGGTGGGCTCATCCGATCTACCCTTTTTTTTAGAAACCTTCTAAGCAACATATGTTTAAATTTTAAGAAATTTTTCTTTTTATCTCCTCCTCCTCCGCGTAAATTTTTGCCACTTTAGAAAACTAAATTTGGCTTAAGCCAAATTCTAAATACCCTCCACATCTACATACAAACAGTGGGCGTGGCAGGTATATGATTACACCCTCTAATATTATATGTATTACGTATCAGCTTGAAAGTCGAGTTTTATGCTGATTGTGTTTTTTTTTTTTTTTTTGTAAGCTCGTCTATTATTCGACCATGCCCATTTTTGGTATATCGATGGGTGGGATAACTATAGATATAATTACTAAATTTCAAGTTCAAAGGTCAATTATTGTGACAGACACAAAGAGTTTTGTTTATTGTAGGCGTGTCTGTTATCCGACCACGCCCATTTTTGGCACATTGATCTTTGGTATAATTATGAAAGGATGTACCAAATTTCAACTTAATAGGTCAATTTCTGTGGCAAATATGTAGATTTTTGTCGATTGTGGGCGTGGCTCTTGACCAATTTTACCCATTTTACATAACGATTTGCCTACAAAAACTAAAATTTCGTTCGTACAAAATTTCAGCTTAATATCTCAAGATTTATGATCGTGAGAATACCAACAACAGATAAACACCCGGACACACGGACATACATTTGTATATAGACTCAATTGTTAATACTGATCAAGACTATATATACTTTTGTTGGGTCTCTAACGTCCCTTCTTATGTGGAGGGTATAACAAAAGTTTACTAGTATTTATAGAGAAAGAATATTTAAATAGAACAAAATTATGTTTTCGTTGATGTGTAAAATGCTGTTGAAATTCATCATGGTTCATGTTACACATAACAGCTACAATTTATGTTATAATAATAAATAGCAAAGAGAGAGATTTTCTACACATACCCTCCTCCTCCTCCTCCTTCTTTTCCTGCTGTTGCGATGTTCTTCTCCTTCTTTTACTTTAGTAAAGAATGGAAAAGAATGGTTGGTTGTGTGGTAAAAGCCAAAATGTACTTATTTGGACTTTAAGAGTATAGACACACACTTACACGCAATCATATATGCTATTAAACTAAACTTGAGTTGCGCTTTATTCACCCGGTTGGCTTATGATGAAAACAAACCCGGGAACCTTTGCGTGTTTATTGACTTTTCCTTGCTGTCGCTTCTTCTTCTTCTTCTTCTTTTTCTTCTCCGTTTCCTTCTTATTAGGATTCTTCTGCTCGGTTTTTTTTTTTCTATTATAACGTCAATATAAACAATAACAATAACACAACTTAACCAACCGACCAACTGCTATTTTTCTATGTTGCGGTTTTCTTAGCAAAAGTTTTCTGTTGTTTTAATATGGCCGCAATATGTTGCACAGCATAATAAAGGCGGGGGTGGGTAGTCAAAAAGTAGCTGAAAATTGTTCTCTTTATACAAAAAGTTCAGGTCTGTTGCTCATACACCTGAACCAACAGCACACATCAAACATCAAAATAAAGCAGACAAAAAAAAAAAAAAACGGAAAAAAAAAAGGAAAAACTTCTGTAAAGTGTTTACAGTTCAGTTCAGTTCAGTGTGAAGTTTGGTTGCAGTTGTTATTGTATTTTGTTATGGTTGTAATATTCTTCGTGGTGTTGTGCTGTTGCTGCTGCTATTGTGGTTTTAGATGTTGCTGCTGTTGTTGCTGTTTATGCACTTTTCACTTTTTCACTGTTGCTGTTGTTTAGTTTTTTTTTTCTTCTTCTTCTAGTACTGTAGTGGCATTGCTGCCCTGGCCGTTCCAAATGTTTCGTCTTTTGTTTTTCAGGATTCCTTGCTACCTCCTCTTCTTCTTCGTGTTTGAAATACAAACAGATAATCGTGCTTTTCTCTAAATATCAGTTTTAGAGTGTTTTTTTTTTCGTTTACAACAACAACAACTACTACTATCACTAGTACTGTATTTATACCGGTCGACGTCAAACACGCGAATTACAGGGAAAATGTGAAAATCTGTAAAAATGAGTAAAAAATAAAATATAAGAAAAAAGAAGAAATAAAAAACCAAATAGCGTGTAGAATAGCAAAACAAAACATTCATGTAAAGGCATCTGTACACAACACACACCTAAATATATTTCAATCCAAACAAAGGTAAAAAAAAAGAAAAAATTAAGAAAAAAAAAAAAGATGGTGTAAAATGTGTAATTAATGTGCAACCATTATTTAAAATAGTATTATCATCAACAACAACAACAAACAAACAAACAAACAAACAAACAAACAACAACAACAAGCAATGGCATCTTTATTAAAGCCCTCATTAAACGGATAAACGAATTATTAAAATTATGCAGTACTGGCCAGCCCAACTATTCAAACGAAGCAAAATGTTGCAGTGATGGTTAATTATACACGCTGAACCACCTGACTGGTACAAAGACTACATTGTATAAACTTTATGGATGGACAGCTAAAGGGAGGCATCCATCAATTTTATCTGTCCGCCTGCTTCCCAAAGCCTATCTACACATATGAGAAAAATTTACAATTTTTCAAACAAAAATTGAACCCAATCGAATTGTTTTTGTAAATCCATTCCATTTTCCATAATCCATAAAAAAAAATACGCAAATTCTTAATATTTTTATATTCTGTATCACTTGTGACCAAAAGTAGTGTTAAGAAGAATGTCATACGCACCCATTTGAAATGATTTAACCATGTCCGTCGGTCCGTCTATCTGTCTGGCTATATAAAATTGTGTTTAAGATGTCGGTTGGATTTCGATGAAATTCGGTTCAAGAATATGGTATTAGGACCAAAAAGGAACTCTATTGAAAATGAACTGAATTGAAGCATTTTTACAACTTCTCCCCATATAATGTTCTATTATAATGGAAATCTTTATATCATAATTTATGCAGCTAAGTGGTCAGGCTTCACCGACTACATTGCTCACTTACTTAGTCTACATATTAAATATTTCAATTCTAGGCTGTATGAGATGATTTTGAGGGGCCTGTCTTTCTACAAAAATTTTCAAGAAAATGTTTTCTCTAGAGTATTGAACTTCTTGTCTGGATGTACAAAGAATCTTGTGCTGTTGATTGATTTAATTTTGATCAGAGTAAAGACTCCCCCCCTCTGGTTGGTTTATGTCACAGCCTCGACCTCAATCTGACGTACAAGCTGCAGCCATATATCTATACATTTAAACAATGTTGACCTTTTCCACAATTTATTGTACAATGTAAAGTATTTTTGAAAAGAAAAAAGGAAAAAAAAAAAACAATTCCATTCATGGCCGTTATAGTAAATGCGTGTTTTGCAACACCTTTGTGGCAGCACAACGCTTTTCTCGCTCTAATGATGAAATCCTTCCAATAAGTTAATCTGCTAAGACTTTGTGTTACCATCACCATCATCATCATCATCATCCTCATCATCATCATCATTAAACTAATAACATAAATAGTCATAAAAAGAATGCAGTGCAGTCAACGTTACACTGTTGCTCTAGCCAGCTAAGCTAAGCAGTCATCCTCCATCCCAGTTTATTACCTGTCATTATATTGCAGTAAAACTGGCTTTCTAAACATTGGAATGTAGTCATGAATTCTAAGAATTTCACTAGTAGTAAACCAGTAAAGGGAGGGAGAGAGACAGAGAGAGAGAGAGAGAGAGGGATAGTAGAGAATTAGTTAATAAAACGAATAAGAAAAAAAATAATAACGTGTCACAGTTTCACAGCTATTTCACTTGACAAAAAGCAATTTATAAACAATTTCTTTTTCTTTTGCATTCAAGTATGTATGTGACTAAAATGCTTTATACAATGTGACACACACACACACACCCACACATTCCTCCTTTCCTTTCTTATTCGTAATGTGGCTCTCCGCCCTCGCGTCTTCTTAGGCATTAATTCAGAAGTAAAAAAACTAACATCTATACACAAACGTTGGGCGTGGCATGTCCTTGATTACGCCCTCTAATAGTGTATATTTTTTGTATCAGCTTGCAGGTCGAGTTTTATGTGGAGTACGGTTTTTTTGTAAATTGTGGGCGCGTCTGTTATTTGACCACGCCCATTTTTGGCACAGCGTTGGATGGAATAACTATAGATATATGTAAGTACCAAATTTCAAGTTTATAGGTCAATTTTTGTGGCAGATAAATAGATTTTAGTCGTTTGTGGGCGTGGCTCTTGATCGATTTTGCTCATTTTAAATAGCAATGTTCGTGTAAAAACTAAAAATATATCTGTACAACATTTCACCTTAATATCTCAAAATATACCACTGTAAGAGAACTCACAACAGACGGACATACGGACATAAATGTCTAGATCGATTCTGTTTCTGATGATGATCAAGAATAAATATACTATAGAAGGTTACTGATGCCTGTTTCTAGATGTTAGTATACCATCCATATTATGTAGACAACAACAACAACATTTGTATTCCTCCCCCCCTCCTTACTTTGTTAGATATCTTTCAAGCACCATCTATTTTCTCCCCCTTTCATTAAAAATGTGTGTTCTGTTATTTTTATAACATTACAATGGCGTGTTTATCGAAATTGAACAACAATAGTGGGGAAAAAACTTGAACATGAACTGAAAGGAAAAAATCGTTTAATTTACAAATATAACAACAACAAGAAATTTATTTCATTTAAATTCTGTTGCTTTTTGCGTATTTTGAAGTTGTTTAGTATTTTAATTATAGATCTGCATTGAGGTCATCGTTCTTTACCCTTCAACGATACACGGAAGACGCACTTGTTTGTCATCCATTTTAAGCACCAACCATGCACCTTGAATGGATATTTAAAAATTATTAGACATGAATTTATTTTTGATTTTGAGGTCTGACGTGACTCGAATGGAACTTTAAAAAATTACTCACAAATGTTCTATAAGGAAAATGTCTCTCTAGCGGTTAGCTTGTTAAGCTTTGTAGAATTCTTTCTATTAATATAGAATAATATGGGGCACCGTGGAATTTAAGGCTTCTTATAAAGCCAACTATCATTTTGGATTCGGAGTTGTTTTCAACCCTGGAGTGATCACACACTCAGTTAGGTCCTACTGTTGCGCAATTGCGGAGGCTTTCTGATATTAAACTTGATGAAAAAGCTACAAAGAATTTATATAAATTCCGATCCCAAAAAAAAAAAAAAAAGAAGAATTACCTTCAACATCTTTTCTTTCTTTTTTAAATATTATTGAAAAATTCATAATTGATGATAATGCGGCAATTTGCAATAACTGCAGGTCTGCTGTGAATAAACTGTTAAATGGCGCGAAGCAAACACATCCTTTACGCATTCTCAGATTGAATTCTGGCGGCAGAATTTGGCACGAAAAAGCGCAGCAAGTTAGCCCTCCAGTTAACGTTGGTTAATTGTCTGTATTATAAAAACAGAACATTCTTCCCTTTCTCTCTCCAACACTGCCCATCATAGTATTCCGCTTTTCCAAGAAAGAATTTACGAATTTTACCAACAGCAAAACTAACAAAAATCTTTTCGATACAATTAGTTTTTTTTTTTTTTTGTCTTTTGTTTTTTTGACTGCATTTAAACCATATATAGCTCACGATCAAATGCTGTTGTTTACCTTACGTCTACCAACGATTGTTTGCAGAACATAAACGGGTTTTGTTTAGCGTGGTGGCGGCTCTGCCCAGTAAAGCACGTCTTTATGTTCACTTTTTTTTTGGCGCTTTAATAGTCAATCAAATCAACAATTCCAAGAATGAAACATTTTGAACCAGAGAGAGAGTCGGAATTGGGCAAATTATGCAATAAAACAGATTATGGTGAAACAAGCAAACAAGCATGTCTCGGCCAATTGTTCAATTATTTTTTTTTTTTTTTTTTAATTAGCACAAGATATGCTCCATTGTATCAGGTACCCACCAAACCTCGAATTATTTATGTATTTTTATAACCTTTCATCATAAAAAGTTTGTCATTTCATTTGCAACACCATGAAGAAGGCGTCATAGACCCTACAAAGTATATATATTCTTGATCAGCGTAAAAAACCTGAGATTATCTTAACATATATGTGTCCGGGTGTCTGTCTTTTAATGGCATTCTGGGCGTAAAACTGAAATTTTGTGCAGAAACTTTGTTTTTGCACACAGATCGCTAATTAAAATGAGCAAAATCAATCAAATGCCACGCCCACAATCAACAAAAATCTATATCTCTGCCACAAAAATGGATCTATAAACAAACAATTTGGTACAAATATTAATAAGTACCTCCTTGAACGGTGTGCCGGATAACAGATACGCCCACAATTTACATAAAACCATACTTTAACATGCGACCTAAACTAAATTTAGAACTGTAATGCATTCATATCAAAAACTTGTTACTGGCAATGCTGTTCATTAAACTAACCGCCACAACAGGAGAACTGCAGTCAAAATCACATTTACGCTTACATAGGAAAATACGCTAAAAGACGATAGCAAAAAAAGAAAAAAAAAACCAATTGTTTTAAAAACATAAACAAAGAGGCGTGCAAAGCATGATCCGTAACATGAAAATACACAACAATAAGGACAACGTGAAAATATAAAAACAGCACATTGAGTTACATAAAAAAAAAAGTAAAAAAAAAAACTGTACACAAACCACAATGTGTTTTTTTGCGAAACGGATACACACAGCAGACAGACCAAACGTCAACGGACACATTGTGACAGTCAAATACGTACAAGTAAATGTAAAAATAAAAAGTAAAGAAAAACCGGCATTAGTAGTAGGCCAGAAAACATAACATAACTAACCAACAACAACAATAATAATAATAATGAATAAAAAAAAAAAAAAAACCCTGAAACGCCTAAATGAATGACGAGAAATTCCTACTGGCTAAAATAAACAAAGAAACAAAGAGAGTAAAACACAGCAATATTAAACCAGAGAAGAGTAACCACATCATGTCATGCATATATATATGCTCATGCATTCTTGCTTGTTTGAGCGAGCAGTTGGTACAAAAAGAAAAAAAAAAAACGAATGAAACGAAATGAATTGAATTGGAAAAGAACGCAATTTGTGCACGCACAAAAATATATACACACAGTACAGTACACAACAAAAATACTATAAAACTACTATAAGTAAATAGTAATAATAAAAACAACACCAGCAACAACATAACTAAACACAGAACAACTTTAATACACAATACGAGTACAACTGGCACCAACACACACCACCAAACTATATAACATTTCGCACGCTCCATGTATAAACGAAATAAAAACACAGAGTTGCAAAATATGGTGCTGCTGCTGCAACAGTAAATGGTAGGCTGAGGTCTATACTGACAGAGAGACAGAGACACAGATATTTATATTTATAGCCATTAAAAGCAGAGCGACGACGACGACGGCGATCACGGCAGAGAACGGGGAAGATTAAATAAAACCGTAAATTTATAAACAGGAAATAACAAGAACAACAACACTTAAAAAAGAAAAAGAAAAAAAAAACTAAGCAGACTACAGCAAAGAGCGTACTGAGGTTAATTGAACCGGCAAAAAATTATACAAATCTTCTTCTTTATTAAGTTGTTTTTTTCGTTGTGTGCTCCTTTGTTTATATGACGCTAACGTTACCGATGTCGATGTGTTTGTTGTTGCCGTTGTAAAAGAGGCCAATGACGTTTTAATAGAAGAAAACTCTATGAATGTAAACAGAACAATACTAAAAAGGAATTCAATGAGCACACTATATAGAAGAAGCAGAAGTACGCAGTTGCAGGCGATTTTTATTGAAAAAAATTTTTCAGCTTTAAATTTTTTTTCTTTTTTTTTTTTTTTCGTTTTTCTCGACACCTGTGCCAAATACCTTTAACAATTTGACTGACTGTCGTTTGAATATAAGTCATAGGTCATCCAATATATTCAGACACGTGAAAAACCTCAAATTTGGCTTCAAATCAAATCTTAAATATCCTCAACATACATACACACTCGTACAAGCAGTGGACGTAGTAGATTATTAAAGGTTTGTAAATTCTGTAAATTATAGGCGTGTCTGTTATATGAAAACAAGAAAAAGTCCAATGGGAACAATCTGTCACGACTACCACCACCAATCGTGAAATAATAATATTAATAATTTGCTGTTGTTGTTATTGTAATTAAACACATTATTTAAAACTATTCTTGTCAATAAAAAAAAAAATGTCACTTTAATCAACTCAATACTAAGATTAGGCCCAAACTTTTAAAAAAAAACTTTGACTACAACCCTCCTAACGTATGGCGTAGCATTTCGGCTTTATAAGCAAAACGTGAAATGGGCAGAAAAAAATCAAATACAGAAGAGAGTTAAAGAATGTCGCTGCTGTGTGTAGTGAATGTTGAAGCAGAAAAAGAAACAGACACACAAGAATGTGTGCGCGCAACAACAAAAATGAAAAACAGGGAAATCAGTCTACGCTATGTTGTTGAGAGAAGATAGAATAACGAAATCAAAACATAGGATTGAATAAATAAACAGGAATGCAAGTTGTCTGCTCCATGTTACGCGTAGAGTGTAACAAGAGACACTGTCTTGCCTTAACGTTATCAGAACAATATTTACTATGGTACAGTCGAATAAGGCGGACATATCATAACAATCATAACTTCAACCAGATATACTTGAATCCATTTACTCTCAGTATGTCCGTCTCTCCAAGAATTCAATTTTTTAGTTTAATTCAATACTCTGCCGATATATATAGTTCAGTTGTTTTCAAACCAGCAGAAATTCGTATTTATGTATTATTTTTTAAAAGGAATTAAAAATGCGATGCGATAATTTTCTACTAAACGAATTTGAAACTATGACTAAATCGTTCACTTTATCTTCACTAGAATTATTATTATTTTTATTATTTTATATACTCTCCACATAAGAGAAGGGCTGTACTGAGAGTTTGTCAGTCCATTTGCAACATCCTACAAAGTATATATATTCTGGATCAGCATCTAAAACTGAGTCGATGAGACATGTACGTCCGTGTGTCCGGGTTTGTGTTATTGGCTTACTCACCAGGCGTAAATTTGGACATATTGAGCTGAAATTTTGATTAAACACTTTTAGTTTCTGTACGCAGATTTCTATTAAAAATGGGCAAAACCAGTCATGAGGCTACGCCCACAATCAACAAAAATCTCTATATCTGCCACAAAAATTTACCTATTAACTTGAAATTTGGTACACATATCTATAAATATCTCATTTACCGATGTGCCAAATATGGGCATGGTCAAATAACAGACACGCCCACAATTTACAAAACAATATTAAACTCAGTGTAAAAGTTAATGCAGTTTTTACACTATTAGAGGGCGTAATCATATAACTGTCACGCCCTCTGTTTGTATGTAGATCTGGAGCGTATTTAAGATTTGGCTTAAGGCAAAATTACATGTACTTTGTAGAAGTGATGACATTTCTGTGTTTGGGTTGTTGCCAACGGAATGTCACACACTTAGTATACCGGCCACCTTATATGGAGATTATAAAAATTATAACGAATAAAATGAAACCTTATCCTATTGTTTGGTTTTTCTGCCATTAAAATTATGCACCAGTTGTCCTTAGCTAAACAAACCTACTGTACTTTTGCACAAATAACAACAATACCTCTAAAATGAAAAAAAGTTAAAAAAAAAAAAATACATGAACACCTGTTATTAGTTTTTTTTTGTTGTTGGTGTTGTTGCTGAAAATCTCTTTAATAAGCAAAATTTACTAAAAATAATAACAACAAATAAAATAAAACAACAACAACAACAACAGCAATTCCATTTACACACTATTGAGACCGTGTGTCTACATCTGGCGTGAGGACAGACAGACAAACAATAGCTACATGAAGTCAAAATTTGATAAAGTTTTGTACTACAGTGTAGAATAACATGAATTCTTACTTGTTTTTTTTTTTTTTCTAGGTTATAAAAGTCAATCTTATTAGTGAGAGAGTCTAGGGTGGTTCATGTTGAATTTGAACTTTTGACTTTTGTTATATTTACCGTTACTTAAGAAGTAAATTACACATCTTTTTTCAGACCACTTAAACTTTTTGATGTTTTGTGCGTGTGTGTATGATGATATGATTCCACAAGTTTAACTTTTCTTTCATTCCGGTTATTATGAAATGAAAATATGAATCCCTTCTCCTAAGCAAATATTTGTTTTAGAACTTACTGGCCACAAACTGTACATCAAATGGTACATAAAACAACCATGAAACCCAAATTCTACTTTACAACAGCCAACTTACGGTCACAGTGGTATTTGTGTCAAAGACAACATTTATACGTTTATGTGGTGTTGGTGCCAAGTGGAAAAAAAAACAAGACGACGACGCCTTATACATATTATTTTCACTTCTTGGAATTGAAATTTGAAAAATTGTAATAAAAAAAAAAAAAAAAGAAGTAAGAAAAACAACAACAATATACACAAAACGAGTCAGAGAGACAGAGAGAGAAACAGAGAATTTTATTCGTTAGCTTGTATTATTCAAGAAGAATGTGCCATCATAACGTGTGTCTGCTGCTGTGTGTTTTCTTTTGTGTCCAGAGAAACGAAAATTTTCTCATTTAAGTTATAAGAAGAAGAAAAAGAAGAAGATACCACAATGAGATTTTTTTTTTTATGCTGCTTGCTTTCTTTCATATAATGCTATAACCACAACGTCATTTATAAGAAGATCAGAGAGACTCATTTTTTATATATATATATATGCATGTGTGCATACGTAAATACATCATACATCCCATAAACATACACTTAAAATTTATTATACACGTGTGTGTATATAAATTTTGCACATTCTCAACAGAGAGCTAAAATGAATTTTAAGTGTAACGGTTTTTTCTTTCTTGTTAAATAAATAACACTTTACTTTATATGGGGTCTCCATAGGGGAGTTGCGAACCTTACAGTATATATTTTATGAATTGATTGCTTTCAATGAAAAATAAAATTTAAAAAAAAAAAAACAATAACAACAACAAAACTTGGACCAAATTTTGAATGCCGCGTATGTATTATGTATCAGCTTGTAAATAGAGCTTTATGCTAATTATGGGCGTGTCTGGTATTTGATTACGCCCCTTTTTGGCACTTCGATGAATGAGTTAATAACAGACATGTTTAAGAAATATTAACTTTTGTTTCAGATAAATTTTTGATTTTTGTCCAATGGGGCTCTGGCGTGGCTCTGGATCAATTTTTCTCAATTGAAAGATGAGATTTTGATCTGATTAAGAATACATACAATATACACAAGATATATATTTTTTATAGTCTCTGACGCCTACTTCTTATATAGAGGATGTAAAGAATTACTTATATGAGACATATTGTGTTCATACACACACACACATATACATACATACAAAACATATTTATACAAGTATTCGTTATGTCCGGCCGGTTTATTATTATTATTATTTATCGTACATGTTGCTTATTACTGCTCTGTATGCCTGCCTGCACAGACATTTGCTATGTATTGTACAGTTGTATAAATCAGTTGAGTAAATAACTATGACTAGGCTGCTGTTGCCTTTTTGACCTAAATTATTCCAGGAAATTTCTGTGATTTACTACGTAATGCTCATTTGTAAACGTACGCTTGAGTAAACATGCGTAGGCTTTACATTTATATTGTGTGTATGTGTGTGTGTGTGTGTGTGTGTGTGTGTGTGTGTGTGTGTGTGTGTGTGTGTGTGTGTGTGTGTGTGTGTGTGTGTGTGTGTGTGTGTGTGTGTGTGTGTGTGTGTGTGTGTGTGTGTGTGTGTGTGTGTGTGTGTGTGTGTGTGTGTGTGTGTGTGTGTGTGTGTGTGTGTGTGTGTGTGTGTGTGTGTGTGTGTGTGTGTGTGTGTACTTATGCTTACATGTGCCATGCTTTCTATTTTATATGATGTGATACAACCGTAATACTACGCGTAGTAGACATTTCAGGAAAAACCATAAAAAAAAAATTGTCCAATTTTAGAAAAACTCATACACACACGCACACCCTTAGATATGCTTAGTATTCAATTTAGATTTTTATTGCATTGCATGGCGTGGACTCCTCCGTCTAGTATGACATATGGGTTAAACACTCCTAACACAAAATAATAGACAGATGTTTTTTTTTTTTTTTTTCATAGTTTACCATCCCTTGTGGAATGTCTATGCATGTACGTGCTATAGGTATATGTTTGTATCTTTGCAGATGTTTAGAACTAATGCACTAAGGCAGCTAGCTACACCTTTTTTTTTCTCCATCTGTCTGCCGTTATGGGTCACAGTGTGACATAACAACAAGTAAAAAAAAAAACTCAAATTCGTTTAAGCCAAATCTTTAATACCCTCCAGATCTACAATAGTGGGCATGGCAGGTATATTATTACGCCCTCTAATAGTGTTTATATTACGCATCAGCTTGAAAGTTAAGTTTTACGTGAAGTATGGTTTTTTGTAAATTTTGAGCGTGTCTGTTATCCAACCACGCCCATTTTTGGTACATCGATGGGTGGGATAACTATAAATATAAGTACCAAATTTCAAGTTCATAGGTCAATTTTTGTGGCAAATATAAAGATTTTTGTCAATTGTGGGCGTGTCTGTTATTCGAACACGCCCATTTTTGGCTGCAATTATTCAATAGATATGATAATTATAAATATTTATACCAAATTTCAACTTAATAGCTTAATTTTTGTAGCAGCTATATACGTTTTTGTTGATTGAGGGCGTGGCTCTAGATCGATTTTCACAATTTTAAATAGTTTTGTACGTGCAAAGTGTCTGTACAAAATTTCAACTCAATATCTCAAAGTTTACACCAATTAAAATGCCAACAACAGATGGACACATGGACATACATGTCTAAATGGACAGAGTTTGTAATGCTGATCAAGAATATATATACTTTGTAGGGTCTCTGACGCCACCTTTTGGGTGTTGCAAACGCGGAAATACAAACTTAGTATACCCACCACAATATATAAATAAAGTAAAAAAACGCCAGGCTCGGTATTAGATTTACTTTTAAACAAAGGACTAAATGTCACCAAAAAAATACTTCACATGTAGGGTAGGTAGGTAGGTAGGGATATATGAAAATCTCTTTCTATATGATATGATATCAGAAATTGTCTTCAGCTTTGTGTGTAGTCGTGTGTGTGTGTATGTGTAGTATTGTACAATTTAAATTTAATAGAATGAAATTTTTAAACGATTCGTCATCATTTTCTATAAACAACTTGTAATTATCAGACATCCGCTGCTTGAGTTAGAAGCCATTGTGTATGCGGCCAGCCGCCATTCATGGTATTGTTTTACAAAGCAGAGTTGATTTCTTCACTCTTTGCTTCATACAGAAACACATGCGCTCAGTAAATAAAAGATTTCTGAAATATGCAGGAGGAAACCCTTGGTAAGGATTCTTTGCATAAAATAGAAATCATACGATATTTACTGGTAGTTCGGCCACTTTCGTCACACTTTCAAAATATTCATTCAGACACTACATGAGTAATCTAAATAAAATTTCAAACATATTTATATTAATTGATGATGCATGCATGGGAGAAATAAAAAAACAATTTCATTTGACGTCATTGTTTAGGGGCGAATATGTGAAACATATTTATTTTAAGCATCTCTACTAGTAGTAAACCAACCGACACATCTCACACCTACTTACGGCCGATATACTCGTATATATAAACTCGTATGAATAATCGAATGAACAACAAAATAAACACAACCAAATATAGAATTGTATGTTTGATGCCCCCCCCCCCCCCCCCCTCCCCTCTTCTTACCGCTACACAACCATACTCATATTTTACATTCACATCATCATCATCATCATCATCATACAGTAAACCGGTGGCATACATAGGAGAGAGAAAAAAAATATATCGAAATTACTAACCTACGCTAATATAACGCTACGTATGAAATAGAAACAATGGAAAAGTAACAGTAAAAATATTACAATAATAACAACAATCATATTACTAATAATAAAGTAATCATCAGTTCGGTTATATTTATACAGTGAGTGCATGTTTAACAAAATACCAAAAAAAAAAAAAAAAGAAACAAAAACAAAAATTATAATAAAACAAGTGCAAACGTTATGGTCTGTTATAGCCGATCAATTATAATACCCTAATGCACTTAGCTTTAGAAATTATGCTACAATTAGTTTAGTTGTGTCAGTAATTTCAAGGCGTGACATATCATTATAAGGAAATGCGTTCTAAAAATGGTCCAATCGGGTTCAAATTTAATTTATTGTTAATTATAATGCTAATTAACCACTCTTCACCAAGTCTTATCAAAAAAAGTATGAATTTTCGCCATAAAAAGTGATTTCATATTAAGGACGTTATATGGGAAGGGGTTCTAAAATTAGTACGATTGGGTATAAATTTGATGCAGCCAATTAATCATTTAAATTTGACAAAAAAAAAATATGAAGAATTGTGATTTTTTTGCTATATAGAGACTTTCCTTATAATAGGACATTATATGGAAAGGGGTTCTAAATATGGTCCGATTCGGTCCATTTTCAATACAGGTACTCTTTGGGCCAAAACATGTCCTTGTACCAAATTTCATTGAGATATGTCAAAAAATGCGACCAATAGCGCATAAATTTTCATGGACAGACAGACGGACATGCTTAAATCTATTCATTCGGAATTGATTGGTATTATTGAAGGTGGGTGTGGCATTTGACGTTTAGGAGTTACAAACAGACGTACATTTTTTAATATACTCTTTGCCACAAGTGGTGCAGGATATAAAAAAAACCAAGGAAATGACCTACAACCGCATAGGAGACGCGAGGCAGTTAAATGACTATAAAACCGTTCACGGAAGACAAAAGAAAAGGAGAGTGAGGAATGCTAAGTTTGTTAATCCGTTTGCGTCTTCTTTCATATTATTCTTCAACATTTAAGTTCCAAATCAATCTAACCATGTCCGTGTGTCCGTTTCTTTTTTTCGGAAACCTCTCGATCGTACATTTTGCTACATTAAGATGAAAATTAAGACAATTTTGCTACTTTCTGAACGTAGGGTTAGTCAAGTGCCACGCCCACAATCTCAAATTGAACAATGAAGTTGAAATTTGAACCATTAACCAATTTATTGATAAGCCAAAAATAGGTAGTGTCGGACCTCAGACTTAGTAAAACTTGTACTAAAACTTATTTACGTTCTTTATAGGAATTGCAAATTGTCTTTCATCTTTATGGAACAAAGTTATCGGGAAAGAGGTCCCAGAAAAGTTAGATTTAGTTTATAGCGATCAATGCAACTTGCCATCTATACAAGTTAACCTTCAGTTATATCAAGTTAACCTCCAGTTAAAGCTTAAAGATCATTGAAGCAATTTTAATTTTTAAAACAGACAGACAGACGAAATTATATCTATTTTCTATTCTATTGCAATGTGTTATGAATAAAAGAAATGGGCGTTATATGGGTAGGGTGCAGCATATTTCCAAAGTACCCCAGTATACCGCTATACCTCTATTTATATAAAATATGAAAATATGGCAACTCTATGGTTTTTCTTTATTAACCGCTCCTTTATTGAAACTGAAAGAATTCAAAAGTAACTTAATTTTGTGTTTATGTGGTGAAGAGAGAAGAGTAAAAAATTATGGGTTATATATATGTATGTATGTGTGGCAATTAAGTAGTAGTTGTGAAAAGCAATGCGATGAATTAACAAAAAGAAAATGTTACAGGGGTGAGGGTAATGAACGGATAGTCAAAGACGTAGAGGCAGAGGGAAAGAGAACGAGGAGACCGCAAGCAAATGTCTGCAGTGCTTAATAGAACACATCACTAAATACACCATCCACCACCACCAGCAACGACTACCACTACAAATAACAACATAACACCATTATGATGTACACACATACACACACGCACGCACACAACCTCATGCATATTTATATTAACGAGTGGCACAGAAAAATTGCATTTCGTTGGGGCGTAATTTAGGGTCTTTGCATTTGAAAAATTATTCATTTTTGTGCATTGTACTGTTGTTGTTGTTATTGTTGTTGTTGAACATAAACTGCTTAAGGCTAAAAGAGTGGGAGAGACACCTACAGAGTGTAAGAGAAGTAGTAGAAAAGACAACAGGAAACAATCATTATATTCTCAACACATACACAATAAATAAATATATATATAAATGGATTTGTACACACATACATATGCACACATTAAAGTCAAACAAACCAGAAAATGGGAAAAAAAAAAAAAAGGAAAATTTCGGGCGAAATAGGATTTTGTTTGCGAGCCAATCAACTACACACCAAAACTAGAACTAATACGTACAGGATGTATTTTTTTTTTCTCTTAATTATTCTATATAGTAATCCAACGGTCTTTGCCGTAGCTGCTATAAATGTAGAAATGTGCTTTTTTTTTTTTTTTTTCATTATTATTGTTGTTGTAATAAAAGAAACTTACTGTGTAGTTGAATTTTCTCAAATACTTAATTAGGTAGTCATTACTCATGTACACACACACACACTCACATGTTCGTACACATTTTTGGCTTTTCCAAGAATTTTTTTCCGTATATGCTTCAGCGAGTTTTTCACATAAATGAGTTTTTTGCGTCGTATGAAATCAAATAATTAGTGTTTTTTTTTTTTTTTTAATTATTACAATCTTTTATTATTAATAAAAACAATTTCTCCGGCATTTATTAAACTTCGAAGTTGCAAAAAACAAAAAAAAAAAACAAAAATGGCGCAGTCTTTACTTCATTTGATTGAACTCACACTCAAGCCAAAAAGAAATAAAAAAGTAAAGCAACAACAAATAAATATATATACTCCGTTATTGTGTGGTGTGGTTTATAATAGTAAGACAAAACGTAGAGTAGTACACAACAAAACACGACGACACAACACAACACACTATACTGACGGCCGACCAGCAGTTGTAATAAGAGTTCAAAAAGTTGAACGAATTTTTCACATTTTTAGTGTGAAAATAAACATCTTTAAACAGCAACTCTCAAGCAGAGTATAGCAAAGCAGAGCAGCGTAGAGAGAGAGAGAGAGAGGGAGTGAGAGAGACGGTAATAAAGTATAGTTTCGTATAGTTGGTAAAGTGCTGTGAGATGGAGAGAAATCTGCAATCACATTAAAATGTTTCAATTCCACAGCGTATCTCCTAAGCTGACTCTGTGTCTCTCTTGTTGCCTTCAGTCGTACACACGAATCAGGTGATGTTTCGTGTACCAGCAGAGTGCAGAAAGACTCGCTGCTACCCACTGTATTTTATCTCTTTCTATACCATTCTCAATTCATAACGGACACGTACTTGAAGAGTAATTTAAAGCAAAAAAAAAAAAGCATCTGTCTCCCCTCTACGTTTATTGCAATGAAAAAGAAATCTCTTTTTATTTAACATTTTCTGTCTCTGTCGCTGTTAGCTTAGTAAGTACTTGGTTCAATGTACCAATGTAAACCAACACTAGCAATGTTCCACTTAACTAAGCACACAGTCGCTGTTGACGTTAGCTGTGCATCTATGCTGCTGCTTCGTGTATTGACGCAGCCGAGCAGCTTTAATGGCAGAGCAGCGTTTAGTCGTTTTTCTATTATTATTATTATTGTTTGTTGTTGTTGTTTTAGTATAACAGAACTCTTTCCCCTTTTACACATTATTACAAATTGCATACACATGCACATAAAGAAGCAAACATAATAATTATTATATTGGCCTCGTGTTTTTTTTTTTTTTTTTTTTTGAAATTCATTCCTCTACAATAAAATGGGAATTTTTTCCATTTTTTTTTTTCAATTTTTTTATACTATAATCATATAAGTAAAATAATTTTCTATAATTAATGATGTTGCATAGTTGTGGCATGTGTGTGTACTTTTGCATAAATAACGAGTTGTTGTGAAAATACTTAAAATTGTCTCTCTCTCTCTCTCTCTGTCTTTTCAAGACTGTCTTCACCCCTCAGACCATTTCTAAAACAATTTCTATTTTACTACTTAAGGGAAATTCTGAGAAGAAAAGGGCGTTTCATGTATAGATGTCATGTGTCAGTAAATCGTTTGTAAAAAACATTCACACGCATCAAAAACAAATAGAGTCATGCATGTCATTGCGTATGCAAAACAAAAAACTTAAAAAAAGAGAAAGATCGGAATGCAAATATTGTAAATGCAGGCAAGACTAGCTTATGAATGTAAATAGTAGTGTAACCGAGACATCAAATAAATAAACAAACAAACAAACAAACAACAACAACAACATGATGCATCAACAATACAAAACAGCGCATCATTGACATATTGCTTTATGCAGCAATACAGCATACTCGTACACTTCAATACACATAATTGGGTATCTAGGAGTGTGACACACACATACATCCATGCATGCATACAATTTATTATTAAAAAGTACAACAACAACAACAACAACAACAACAACAACAAGTCATATATTGTACATTCTTCATAATTCAATAAAAAATTTCTGTTTTTCCATTATTCGGAGGAGATGTAGTGGTGGCTGGCTGGTTGTTGTGTTGGTTGCAGCTAAATGTCTACATTCATGTATAACATGTTGATTGAAATGAATGAAAATTTATACATAAAAATATATTAAAATCTCTACACAGAGCAAGTTACAGCAAAAAAAAAAAAAAAAAAAAAATAATAAGTGGGTCTTATAACCGTACCGTGCATTAGCATGCAAAGTAGGTAAACATTATAAGTGTACAAAACAAAACGCATTCCACTGTCTGCCATGCCATATACAATATAAAGGAAGCACACTCAAAACAAAAAAAAACACATAAACATACATTTTTTACCATATACACATAGAAACAACAATTCACATGGATGTCGATGTCGATGCCGATGTAGATGAATACAGTGCTTAGAACAAGTATTGTTTTATGAAATATGCATACAAAATGACTATACACCCTACACTAGTTTTGATGGGTGCGGCAGATGTAGTTTGTACGGATTGTTTTGATTATAAAATATTTCGCTTTAATTTAATCATGTCCGTCTGTCGGTCCATTAAAAAAAATATTTTTTTTTTTTACACAATTTTTAAAATATTTTTTAAAGAAATTTAATACAAAAGCAGATCTTCACTTATATAACATACCCTTTTGAAATTTTACAAATTAAATCATTTTAAGAACCTGTCGCCATAAAACATTTTTATTATGAAGAAAGTTTTTAGATGACGCAAATTCTCATTTGTTAATAATTTTTAACAAAACTGGGTGAAGAGTAGTTAAAGTCGATATTGAACCTGATTGGGAAAATGTCCCTTATAAAACTTTTCCCCAAAATGATTTATTTTATAACCAAAAAGTTTGCATTTTTCTAAATTTTTTTAACTAAAATATTATTTACTTGAGGTAAAAATTTTATATTTTTTGTTTGAAACCTGATCGGAACATTTTAAGAAACCTCTCATCTCTCTTTTTTCTATTCAAATTTTTCATAAAGAAAAGAAATTTGAAATGTTGGATGAATACCATCCTTTGCCGAGTTGGCTGAACGCTTTGGATGGACAATCTATGGCCATTATAATGAAAGTCGTGAATGGTTTGTCACGCCTTTGTATTATTTTGAGCGTGGACCATTTTTAAGGTATGTACAATACAACTCTGCCTCTAGCAGAGAACGATTTCGATTTGAAGTGATTGGTATTCTAAAATCAATTGAAATGACCTTGATTTTAACTAAATAATTATCAAGGTGATGGTTGTAAACGCAATAACATACTCTGTATACCCCCCCACCCCCCTCTTCAAGGGTGAGGATAAAAAAAAAATGTAAAAAAAAAAAAAAATTCTTTACTAAAAAAAATTTTTCTAAAGCATAATCATAGACAAATAAATTGCTTATGCCGCATAATAAATTTAATGCATTGTTTGATTTTTAGCTGATATGTGAGGAGTGCTTGTATGTTTGTATACATACAGATATTGGGTGTGGACAAGTTTGTCTGCATGTATGCATACGTGGTATATATTGACAGGGCCTAATTTTTACAAGAGCGGAAGTAGTACTTAATAAATTATTTCTGCTGTTAGGCTTGTCTTTCAATTTTTTTATTCCTTTCTTTTTTCATTAATATTATATATATATATGAATGATGGATTTTTATTGTCAACGCTATGTTAAGCTGCTGTGGTCATTGTCATTTGTTCCTGCTAGTAAATGACAAGGCACTCTCTTTGTATGAAATAAAAACCCCGCTATTTGCCATCTCAGCGAGTATGAGACTCTGTTTCTTTTTTACATAAGTACAATATCCGTTATTTAATTGTGTTAGCATTGCCAGAATCGTTAATTTAATCAAATCAAATTAGTTTGAAATGAAAATGAATAAAATTAACAAAAAATTGTTTCCTTTACACGTTAAATAGATTATGTTTCGTATACGAACTAATATGTGAAATATTTCAAGGGCTACAAGTACAATGCAAATATTTGGAACTCACTTGAATTGAATGCTGCTGCTTCATAGGGATAATATAGCGGTGAGGTATTGCTCTAGAATGGCCTGAGCCAAAATTGCACCATATGACACCGCCAACGAGTAGGCGGTATCGCCATTTTCATTGGTGGCACTCATATCTGGATCTTTGGACAACAATTCATTACAAGTATGTGGATGATTACCGGCTGCTGCATACATGAGAGCTGTATTGCCAATGATATCCATTTGGGCTGGGTTGGCACCGTTCTCTAGTAAATAGCGCACCACCTCATGATGCCCACCGCTGGCGGCCAACAGTAACGGTGTAACCATTTCTGGTGCCATTTCATTGACTTTGGCACCAGCCTCCACCAGTAGTTGCACAGCCGCCAATTGCCCATAATAACTGGCCCAATGTAATGGCGTAAAACCGTACGAATCCTTCAAGTCAATATTTTTCGATTTTTCCACTTGCACTTGCTCTTCGGTAATTTCTCCTTGGCCCGCCCGCTCATGAAATGATAATTTCACTTCGGCCGGACAAAAAAACGCCTCAGTATTGCCACGTTGTAGATTTGTAAGGACGGTTGGTTGTGGGCGATAGGGTAGAAAAGCTGATTTATGTTTACCTGGACCACTGCTCAAAGTGGGATCATGCAATAAACTGGACGAATGCAATGATGTCGGTGTGTTTATGGGTGTTGAGGTGCCGGGTGGTGAAGGTGTATCCGTATGGCATAACGATTCCTGGCTAACAGTTTGTGCAGGCGATATTGTTCTGTGTGAATGAAACTTTGTTCTAAAAAAAAAAAAACATGCAAAAAAACCAAAATTTAAAACAAAAAATTAACCATCAGCAGTTGAATATATTTTCTCAATGTGTTTCATTCACTCCCTTAATGCACTGTTTCAAAAGTTCACAAGCAATGTACGTTTAATGATAATTAATGAAAATTCAAAACTCAATAAACTTGAATTTTATGTTTCATATATAAAATTCCAATATGGCAAGTCTGTAAATGTTTTCATTAAAAAATGTGGTGTACTTTTGCAGACCACACGCATGCAGTTGCGCTAACGGACGTATTTTCTCATGTGCACATAAAATGAAAAAAAAAAAAACACACATACACACACCCATACATAAACTACACTCCATATTAGCATGCATAGCTAAAAATTTTAAAACGCAATTATTCTCCTATGCACACAGCACACACTTACCGGCTACTACTATCGTCGGCTGTTGTTTTTGTTGTTGATGTTGTTGTTGTTGTTAATGATGTATTTACCGGCGAAGACATCTTTTAATGTGTTCTCCTTCCAACAGTACACTAAACACAGACACGACATATGCTTGCCAGCCTTTAAGAGTGATTCTCTTCCCTTCTCTCTTTTGCGGCGTACAGCTACTCTGTTGTTGGCCACATCTACCCGCCAGGCCGCATTCTCTCACTTTCACAAACAAAACGATAGCAACAACAATACCACAAAAAAAAAAGCATTCAACGACAATGCCAACGGAATGAGGGTAGAAGAGTATGAAAAATAAAATTAATGTAAAAAAAAAAAAGAAGAAAAAAAGGAAAAAGTAAAAAAATAAAAAAAAAGACTTTTTGGCTCGACTTCACCTGCAACACAAAACACACACATTTACACATATTGTACTTATTACTATTACTACACCACTACTATGATATAAAATATAAATGCCAACAACAACAATAATAATAAAAAAAAAAAATACAATTTCAATAGAGTGTGAATGAACTGCAAACGAATGCTACGGCAAGGCAAACAACATTAAATAAACGAAACGATTAGAAGCTCAAGGCGCGAACGCCAAAGAAAGTAATTAAAAGGAAAAACTATAAATTGTACCACTACAAGGCATTAAATGGAACGTAAAGCGTTGTGCGTGTTATCTAGCAGTGCGAGTTGTGCACTTTACTTTATCCATTTATATTGATATTCGTTTTTAATTCAATTTTGTTTTCACGATTAACACTGCGGTGTGGTGCTGCGTAAACACACAAATCTGTGTAGAAAAAAATGGCCGCCAACCCACGACACTAGAATGTGCGTCCAGTGTTTTTGTAACACGACAAAGAATGAATAAAAGGGCGGCATAATTTTGCATTTTTTCACATTTCACACAATTCTACACTTTACACAAATATTTCCACATAAACTCACCTTTTCTGCTTGGATGGAAAGTTTTCTGCTTTTTTTCTTTCTTTTTTTCTTAATTCTTGGCGAAATTATCAATAATTTGCGCAGCTTAAAATCCAAAATTTATTTTAGCGCGTACACAATACCAGCACAACACACACAACTCGAGAAGAGGAGAATAGTTGGAATTTTTGTGCACACACAAAACAAAAATTGTTTCTATTCACCATTCTCATGAAATGTGCTTTCTGTGAGATTTGTTGCATGGTGAGTATTTGCGCTGTTACTGGCAACCATATATGCATAGAAACATTGTTCGTTTACAGTCTTGCCATATTAGTGATTTTCAGCGAGAGGTGGCTTCTAAAAACGGCACATTTTACATTAAAACTCACCATCTTTCGAGCAGGCTAAGAAACAAAAAAAAACTTTTTAATTCAAAGTTAAAATATCTCACCACTCGGTTTGGTAATAATTACTTACTTGCGTTGGTATAATAAAAATAACGATTAATAAAAAATGAAATTCTTCCTGATGCTTTGATTATGCCCAAGTATCTCTAAATGTTGAAAACAGTCCTCATTTCTTGAGTTGTATCGACCGACTAAAGCCACAAACAGTTCTGTTCAATTTTTTAACATCTTTTTGCCTGTACAGAGCAAAAACAATTACAATATCATGCAACGATAACATATGCTCGTAAATCTGTCCGTTTGTCTTTGTTTATTAAATTAATAGAAATGAAAATCGAGTAAAAACTAAACTTAACGCAGGTGCCTATTGTTATTTGACACAATCTATTAATTTCATTTGAAAAGTTTGCAACGTTACACCGTTTCATAGCCAGACCATAAACATTGTTTATTAATTCTCTGAAAATTTGTTTCTCTGCAACAGATTTTCACGTACTCCACTCTCTTCGCTATAATGCTATAAAATGCTTTGTGTAGATAGTTGCTAACTGTGGATTTTTCTACATGTTTATTAAAACGAAAACAATTTCGTTTCTTGTTAATTATTTTAAACTTGAAATAATACCTTCGCCTCAACAACATTGTTTCATGTGAATTTCTTCGTTTATTGTTGTTTCATCACCCAGATGCAATCCATGCATATCACAGTTACTTTCCCTTTAAATCGCAACTTAATAATTTGTATTTTGTATATCAATAACTTAATTCTGTATAACAAATTCTGTCACTTGTTTACAAATCAAAATGTTTCTTTGAATAATATGTTGGCAGCCAGTAAATTACAATTAATTGGAATAAGTGGCATTATATAAATACGTGATCCCAGCCTTAAACAATTATTGCAAAATTTATTATCTATCCCATTCTCTCAAAAAATGGAACATTAAGAATTGAAATCTTCATTAAGACTTGCTAACTACACGCTTATAAAATTCGTATAAAATTTATTTAGTTGGTGCAGCTGAAAAAAGTGTAAAAGTGCCGTAAAAATAACACAAAATGAATATTCCAACGGGCATTATATCCCATCAAAGACAAGTATGCAGTTTATATAAACGAGCTGTACGTAATTTAGAGGCTTGGTATGATCGCAGGTAAATATACGCATAAGATTTACTCTGGAGTTATATAATTTTCTTGTAAAAAATCATAAAAATAATTTTAGGGAAATTTTTCGCTATCGTTCTGCCCAACTGCGTAAACGTTTTGATGATAACCGTAATATATGTGATATGGCTGAGGCGGCTCGTGTTTTAGCGGCTGGTGAACAAGAACTTTTCAATACCCAACATTATCAACCAGTTAAATGTAAATGATGTTGTATTAACAAAATTGATATTTTTAATAATTTTGTTTTGTAGTCCCCACCAGTCCGGGTGGTTGTGCCTACGAGCGTGAAGTTATTCCCCCTGATTGGGTATTAGATTATTGGCATCCCTTGGAGAAGGCCCAATACCCGGAATATTTTGCACAGCGCGAAAAACGCAAGCAACAATATATTGCCTGGTGGGAACGACAATACGGCAAACCCGATCCCAAAGACTTGGAACATTAATGGGCCAATACCAGTTGGGGATTAAACACGATTGTCTGTTATTGTAATTACCTTTATAATCCAATAAAGTTTGGTAATAATAAAGCGCAATGTTTTTATATTAAATAGCATTTATATTAAACACACAAAAAAAACATATAAAGATGGGTTGTAGACATTTGAGAATTTTTTTTTAACATTATAAAAAAACGAAATATACCGATGAATTATGTGCACCTTACTAATTATTTATAAATTTTGTCAAATTCAATTTCAATTGGTTTAAGCTTTAGAGGGCTTTAATTAAATGGAATTCAGGTTTAATGCCTTTGGCCATATACCATTTATTCGGCCTCCAAGCGCGGACGTTTTTTACAATTATTTCCTGGAGCACTGCTGTTGGCGATAGGAGAGCCGTTAGTTGTTGTTTCCGTACCATGATCACGCTTGCGTGGTAACGTTTTCTTATCCCATTGTGTGGTAAGGTAACGCAGCAACACAGAACGCTTGTCCATCACAATGACTTGTTCCGAGGGATGGTCTTCGGTGGGCAGATACAGTGATGGTCGCTTTTGTATGGCACGCAATGCTTGCTCTGTATTAAATTGTGAAAAATTCGCGGGATTGTGAGAGGGCAGACCCTTGATAAACTCCGCTACCGACATTTTCTCTACTCTAAAATCTTTTTTTTTATTTTTGCCAAAAACCGTCTATTATCAGCAAGCAGCTGATTGTTCGAAACGTATGCAAAGACTGTATACAGACGCGTGTATAGAAATCTTCCCCCGGCTACCTTTTATTTTACGCGTTTTTTAATTCTTTTGCACTGTCTAACTATTAATATTTCTGCGAGACTTGCTTTTATTTCGCGAGAATTGGTCAAAATATTCCAAACAGTAGCTCCTTGTTGGTCCAATACCAATCGCTAAATAATTATTACAGGTGCGAAAATAGTAAACTTGAATGGAATGGAATGGAAAAGAATGCATAACAAAAACACAATGTAGGCAAAAAACATATTTGCAAATTATCTCAACTTACCTAAATTTTACGATTTTTAATGATTTATTAAACCATTTTATTGTATAAGAAAAATTATTAAATAATTAGTTTCAATAATACAATTAAAAAATCATGGCTAACTGAGGTACAAAATTTAAAACTTTTCGTTTTGTCAGTGTTGATATTTTTATGTTCAAGAAAAATGATTCCGTTAAAATGAAACAACGCCACCATGCGGGGACTAGCAACGTCACAATAAGAATTCTAAAAAGTATAAAACGATTGCTTATAGAGCAGAAATCGGGCTGATTAATGAAATTTCTCATTTTTATTAGACTCTATGTTTGAGAGAATTAAACACAGGTTTGAGTAGGCGGAATGAGTTGAACGGAACGACAAGTAGATGAGTAGTCAAGTTGTGGTGTGGCCATGTGTTGTTGTTGCTGATGGCAAAATCAAAGATATCCTAAGTTGGTGCGTCCGCTTGTAACTCTTAAACGGCAAATGCTACACCCTTATTTAATTACACCATTACAATTAATTAGCTTCACATACGGACCATTTTTGGAACATAAACTGACTAATATAATAATGCCTCAACTAATTATGACAAAATTTATGGAAGTAAGTGGCGCAAAGTATGAGGAGTGGTCGGCTATAGCCGACTACAACATTTTCACTTTTTCACTTGTTATAATTATTACAAGCTATCATGTTTCATACATTTTTTATTAGAAAGCAACTGTGTCAATAAAATGTTTTGAAAAAAAGGAAAAACAAACGTGTCTGAGTCTGTCAGTTGTTGGCATTCTCAAAATCGTAAATTTTAAAATATTAAGCTGAAGTTTTCAATGGCTAACTATAAGTACCCATATATTGCACGCAGATCGCTATTTAAAATGGGCAAGATCGGTCAAGAGCCACGCCCATAATCGACAAAAATCTATTCATTTGCCACAAAAAGTGAGCTATCAAGTTGAAATTCGGTTCATACGTTAATAATTATTCTATTCATCGATGTGCCAAAAATGGGCATGGTCGAGTAACAGGAACGCCCACAATATATAAAAATATAAATATCTGCCAAAAAAAATTGACCTATGAACTTGAAATTTAGTATGCGTATCCATAAATATCCCATCCAACAGTATGCTAAAAATGGGCGTGATCAGTTAACAGACACGCCCACAATCAACAAAAACCTTAATATCTACTACAAAAATTGACCTATGAACTTAAAAATTACTATACATATATATGATTATCCTATCAATCGATGGATTAAAAATGGGCATGGTCAGATAACAGACACACCCACAATTAACAAAAAACCATATTCACCATAAAACTCAACTTTAAGAGGATACGTAAGACATACACTATTTAAGGGCTGCCACGACCACTATTGTAGATTGTGAAGGGTATTAAGGATTTGACTTAAGTCAAATTTAGTTTTCTGATTTGTTTTTATTAAAAAAATTACCATAAACTCAACTTTACTGCCATTTAACACCATGCACACTGGGAAACTATAGAGAAAATCTCTGTTAATATGTTTAAAATTATGTAATAAACATTCGATAGTATAAAAAGCATCACGGATGATTAAGTATACCGATTTTTTTGCCATATAAAGACTTTCATTTGAATAGGAGTTTATATGGGGAAGGGTTCTAAAAATGATCCGATGTGATCCATTTTCAATAGGGTTTCTCTTAGGCCAAATCAATTCAGATTTCTAATTCTGTTTAGATCGATATAACTCAAGGTGGGTGTGGCATTTATCATTTACAAAGTTACAAACATCCCCTTAAACTTAATATACCCTTTGCTTTGATTTGATCTCATGGCGGCCATTTAGGGCTTAAGCCAAATAACCTTTTTTGCTATTTATTGATTATTTAATGGCTTGAATTTTTTCGAATTTTTGTGAATTTTTTTTCACAATAATTACAGTTTTTTTTAATGAAATTTTGCGTTTTTGTTTGACGCCATAAATGACGCTGGCGGTTATTATTGTTGTTTACCTGCACATAAATGTGTTTGTAGGTTAATAAAAAATATAAATCTATTTTCACACATACCCATACAAAAAAAAACAAAAAAAAAAACTGTTTATAAACCATGAAACAAGTGTAGTGACTTGTGAGTGTAGGTAACTGTAAACTAAATAAAAGAAATCATTGCTGCAGTTTTATACAGTTTGCGTAGAGAAATTAAAAAAAAAAGAAAAAAAAAATATTGAAATTGTATGAAAAATATTAAATTATTCTATCTCGTTCTCTCCGGAGTGCTATAAAAATTAAATTAAAATAATACTCATACTCTTATCCAGCTTGTGTGTGTGTGTGAGTGTGTGTATTCGGGGTTAATTAAAAAAGCATAGTATGTATGTGTACATATATTTAACGGTTATGGGAGCAAATAAAATAGGTTGACAATGCTGCGCACACACAAACATTGTCAAAGAGAATAAGTAACAAAAAATTAACTAAATTTGCCTCAAGCCAAATTTTAAATACTCTTCATGTCTCTACAAGCAAATTGTGGGCATGACAGATACCTAATTACGACCCTTGTTATTATTTGTATGGGATCAACATTCAAATGGGTTTTTAATTCAAGGAGAATTTCTTTGTAAATTGTGGGCGTGTTTGTTACTAGACTACGCCCATTTTTTTTTTTATATCGATTAAAGATATAATTTTACAGATCCCTACCAAATTTCAAATTTATAGATCAATTTTGTTGGTGGATTAAGGGCGTGGCTCTTAATCGATTTTTTGGCACATCAATAAATTTTTAAATTTTACAGATGCACATACGAGTATAAATAACTTAACTTTAATTTTTAATTAAAATTTTTTGTCATTGGTAGATAGATTTTTGTCCATTAAAGGCGTGGCTTTCATCAATAAATGGCCTAATTATACAGATTTATATCAAATTTCAACATCAAAACTCAATTTTTGTGATTGCAAAATAGATATTAGCCTTGGGGTTGCACCTCTCTACCGATTTTGCCCAATTTAAAATAGTGAACTAACTGTAAAAACTAGAAGCGTTTAAAAAAAATTTCAATACATTAAAATTTACATCCTTAAGCGTTCCAACAAACCTACGGCCGAACATAGTTAGATCGATTCAGATTTCCATGCTGATCAAGAAGGATCTCTGGCGCGCCATCTTCTGGATGTTGCAAATGGAATGACAAACTTTTATATACCTACCGCATATGTGGAGGGAGGGTAAAAATAAACAAACATTGAAATGTTTTTGTCATTCTTTATATCACAAACCAGAATTTATGTATTTTTTAAAAGGTATACTAGCTCTTCAGCCTCCAGCATGATGGGGTCATATCAATAAATTTAATTTTAGTTTTTATTTTCCATACTTTTTAAACATTGCACTACTTATGCCATAGTGTATATATTTAGCCATATGCACCTTTAATTGTACGGATCCAGTAGAAGAGTGATTCTTAACCATGTCCGTCTGTATGTCCATGTAAACTTATGCGCAAGCTACAGTTTGATTTCTTGAAGATATTTTAATCATATTTGGTACAAAGAGAAATCCTATAAAAAAAAAAAGGACCGAATTGGGACATTTTTGGAACCCTTCTTCATATAACGTTTTATTATCAAGAAAGTTTTTGGAATGGAAAAAAATCGCAATTGTTAATATTTTTAGACAAAATGTGATGAAGAATAGTTAATTAGCTTTTTATTTGGTTGAGCCGAATTTGAACCCGATCGGAATATTTTGAAAACCCCTTTCCATACCATGACATTTCACAAAGTGTCATATACGATAATGTATTGCATTTACCGATACAACTTATAGCGTAAATTGTGAAACCAAGTGTAAATTATCGGGTAGTAGGGAATAAGTTTGTATTTAATAGTCAAACGAGTGCATTGATACGCTAAGGATTTAAAAGGATTTATACCAGACACACGCATATGTCGCGCTAGCTTACTTAGCTATTTAAGATCATTATGTATGGTATTGCTGATATATTAGTGATTTAATATACACTACATGTTCGTATCTTTTAATCTTGGTATAAAATAAATTAAATTTTCTCTATATCATCAAGTGTTATACAGTAGTGAGAGAGAGAGAGAGAGAGAGAGAGAGAGGGGGAGGAACAAGATGACGGAGTTAGTTTTAGAACTCTAATGTAATTTTGGTGTTTGTGTGCGTGTGTCTGTGATCCTTTATTTTCCTTTTCTCTTTCCGGTCTATGTGAATGTACATGCATGTATGTACGTATGTAAGCATTTGTGCTAGGGCGAGGAAATGTATATATTAAAAGATTTCAAAGCGTCTCTCCGTATATACGAAATGCATACATACACCATAATAGGATAAATATATGTACGTAGGGATGCGTGCCTGTGTGTGTTTAAACTAGCTAATAATATTATCACAAAATAACCTAGTTTATTCCTTTTTATATTCTTATTATTTTTTATTTTCTTTCTTTTTTTCCTCGCTTTACTGTGTAGCCAACTCTTTTGGGTATATAAACCAACAAAGGATAACCAGCACTGTTCGTTAAAGTTGAAGATTTTCTTTTCTTTTTTATTTTTTGGTGAAAACTTTCTATGTGAAAATGAATTAAAAAAAAAAAAAAAAAAATTATTCAAGAAAACTTTCTTAGATAAGTACAAGTATAAAATGTTCTTTAAACGATTCGGTAAAAATTCATAAATTTTTATTTTAAATTATTGTTATTGTCAGCTTCAGTAGATCTCGATAGGTCGGTTGAAGAAGATTTTTATTTTGATTTTTCAACTTTAATTTTTTTAACAAACAATTTTAAAGAACTGTTAGATTAAACTTGGATTCTTGGACTATTTATATTTGCTCTTTTTATACCCTTTACATAAGATGGGGGGCATACTCAGTTTACTACTTCATTTAAAATATCCAGAAGGAGGCGTAAGGGATCCTACAACATGTATATACATTCTTAGTCAGCATCAAAAACTGAGTCGATCTAAACATAGGTGTCCGTATGTCCGTTGTGTTGCCATTTTCATGGTCGTAAATTTTACAGTATTGAGCTGAAATTTTGTTCTTTTAGTTTCAGATCGCTATTTAAAATGTGCAAAATTGGTCAAGAGCCACGCCCCTAATCAATAAAAGTCTCTATATATATGCCACAAAAACTGAGCAATGAAATTAAAATTTGGCTCATACGTTAATAATTATTCTATACATCGATGTGCCAAAAATGGGCATGGTCGGTTAACAGAGGCGCCCACAATTGATAAAAATCTATATATCTGCCTCAAAAATTGACCTATGAACTTGAAATTCGACACACATATATACGGTTTTCTCAACCATCGTTGTGCCAAAAATGTGCTTGGTCGAATATTATAAAAGTCCACAATTTATAAAAAAACCATATTCACCATAAAACTAGACTTGCAAGCTGATACGTAAGATATATATACACTACTAGATGGCGTAATATATATATTTGCCACGCCCACAATTGTGAATGTGAAGGGTATTTAAGGATTTAGCATGAGCCGAATTTAGTTTTCTTACTTGTTTTTATTTAAAAGAGAAATCTTTGCACTTTTTCTGTTACTTAGTAGCACTAGGCAAGGGTTAGTGGAGGTTATAGGTTTTTTTGTTTTATATTTTTTTCAGATTTCTTTTTTAATATCGACCTAAAAAAAACTTTGAAAACAAGAAGAATCTGTTACAAAAGTCTTAATCTCTCTCTCTCTCTCTCTCTTAAATATTGTTTTTTTTCATTTCTATTGGAAAATATGATTAATGTGATAAATTATATATAAAAAGTTTTCTTTTAAAGGAAAAATTACTGTTAAATTCAAGGCATACGGTAAAATATTTAATATTTAACAATTTCCTAAAGATTAGCAAGATTCTCTAATGGAATGAAACTGAGCCAGTAATAAATATATAATTGACTTGATTACTTGTCATGCTAGTGTTTTAAAATAAATTTTATTAATGACTTTAACAGATTTAAATTATGGGAGTGGTCCTATAACAAAAAACCTTTCAAACATTGTCGCTTTTAAGTATAACAACAAACGATGAGTGTGGCAGGTCCTCTAATATTGTACGATTTACGCATCAGCTTGCAAGTCGAGTTTTACGCTGAGTATGGTTTTTTGTAAATTGTAGACGTGTCTGTTAGCCGACCCCGCCCATTTTGGGCGCATCAGTGGATAGGATAACTATGGATATGCATACCAAATTTCAAGTTCATAGGTCAACTTTTGTGGCAGATACATAGATTTTTGTTATTTGTGGGCGTGTCTGTTATCTGACCACGCCCATTTTAAGCACACCAATGTATGGTACACATTTTTATATATCTATCGAGTTTCACGTTTATATATCAATTTTTGTGACAGATAAATAAATTTTTAATGATTGTGGGCGTGGCTCTAGACCGATTTTACTCATTTTAAATAGAGATCTGCGTGCAAAAACTATAAGTGTCTGTATAAAATTTCAGCTCAATATCTCAAAAATAAACGTTCGTGAGAATGCCAACAACGGACATATGTATAAATCGACTCAGTTTTCGACGCTGATCAAGACTCATGAGTTCTTCTGGGTGTTGCAAACGGAAGAACAAACTTAGTATACCCTCATCACTAAGGCGGAGGATATAAAAAATATGGAGTAGTGTCTTAATGAAGTTTTGCTCTATGTGTGTGAATGTCATTGATATCAAGTATAGTTCCTTTTATAATAATTTTGAGCACGTACAACACTTCGACCGTAAATGTCACTCGTCTGTAAACTATTTCACGTAGCACCTAACAGGTTAATAGTTTTAATAGAATCACAAAAATTATACGTGTTATGTATACAATGTATTACATTAACAGCAACAACAACAACAACAACAACAATAACAACACTAAAGGATGATAGTGAAACCTAATAAACGTAAATTCTATACTTTGTTATCGACAAGTATTTACAAATGCCATCAACATGAATATATAACCTGAACACGGTATTACATGATTATACAATGTAAACACAATTTAATGTATAATCTGCACACTGATATGAATGAACAAAAAAAATCCTCCATATGTTTGATAGTGAACATAAATACTAACAACGTATGGTATACAGCAGCATAGGTAACAGAGAGAAAAGTGAAAGTTGTTGGCTGTCATTACTTTTTCCCATTGTACTGAACTATTACTGTTTTATTGTTGTTTGTGTTGTTGTACATACCAAATTCTATAAAAATGTATATATATATATATATATATATAGACACAGACACACACACAAACATATACTTTTGAATGCTATGCTATGTTGAGTGACATATAACGGAAACGGAAACTCTTAACAGTGCGACTGGGTGGGAAGGTGTAGAAGGGAGTGCATGGTTTGTGGAAGCTACAAACTACCATATAAATCATTCCTCTTGTTCAGTCCATAGCCACCCAGTTGTCCAACTAACTTTGTTATACTTTGTTTGCTTTTATTTCGCACATATTTCTGCTTCTCGTTCTGGGTTTATTTTATTTTGTTGCTGCTGCTGCAGCTGCTGCTACTGGTTGAAAAATTTTCTGTTGCAACTTTTTGCCCGAAATTATTTGGATTTTATGTATTTCTTCTTCTGGTTTTTCATGCTTTTTAAATACTTACATGTTGTACTCGCATGCATACATACACACATACGAACATATACTTTTTTAGAGGTTTATCATCAAACAGTTTATTTGTAGAATTTTTTTATTTTTTATTTTCTTTACTTTTTATATGTTTTTTTTTTTTTTAGCCTCAAGTTGTGGTTGATAAGCAAATCATTAAATGTTGTGGCTAAAATTTACAAAGTAACCACACGCACTTTTATTTTTATATTAAAACCAAAGAAAGAAAAAATGTTTAATGAAAACTGTATAAAATGTGGAAACGGAAAGAACAAATTAAATTAAGTAAATAATAAAGGTTCATGTGTGCAGTTAAATGAAAAGTCCTTGAAGTAGTTCTAAAATGATATATTTAACATAAAAATCAAGTATGAAGCTAGCTCAATGATATAAAGCGGTAAAGCTTTTAAGATTGTTCGACCGAAAATTTCTTCGCTAGGTCTACATTTTCGGGATGAACTGCATCTGTAGCCCCATTGCATAAGTTCTTCGCTGACAATATCATATTCTCTCTAATAAAAAATCTATGTTCTAGATAGGTAGGTTAAAACCTAGCTAGTGACCCATTGGTTAAGATCCTCTCAACTTCTAATGAATCAGTAATGATGAAGATTTTCTTTAAAAAGTGATCAAATTCTTGAAGTGAAAATTTTCAAGTCGATTTTACCCGACCATTTAATACTGTACACCGTTTAGTTTCAAAATTTATTTTATATTTTATTTATGGTTTAGCACGAATCCTCGTCATAAAAAGGTCTCTTCGTTAAAATATTTTATATGGAAAAGTATTCTAAAAATGGCCGGATCGAGTTCAAATTTGTCACAGTCAATTTTTATAACTTCTTTATTAGATGAGGGGTATACTAAGTTTGTCATTGCGTTTGCAACAATCAAAAGGAGGCACCAAAGACCCTTCAAAGTATATATATTCCTAAACAGCATAAAAAACTGAGTCGATCTAGACATGAATGTCCATGTGTCCGTGTGTCTGTCCGTTTTTGATATTCTCACGGGTGTAAATTTTAAGATATTAGGCTGAAATTTTGCACAAATATTCTTAGTCTCTGCACGTAAATTTAAAAAATACAAAAAATTGGTCAAGAGCCACGCCCTCAATAAACAGAAATCTCTTCATTTGGCACAAAAAATTATCTATTAAATTGAAATTTATTTTACCTACTTATAATAATCCCATTCATCGATGTTAAAAAAGTAGGTGCGGTCTGATAACAGAAACGCCCACAATCGAGAAAAATCTTTATATTTGTCACAAAACATCACCTATGAACTTGAAAGGAATATCTATAATAATACCATTCATTAATGTGTCAAATATTGGCACATGGCATGGTCGTATTAAAAACACGCCCACAATTTACAAAAAACCATACTCAACGTAAAACTTGACTTGCAAGCTGATACATAATATAAATACTATTAGATGGCGTAATTGTATATCTGCCACGCCCACTATTGTAGATGTGGAGGGTGTTTAAAAATAATGTACTGATCAAGTCTATTTTCAATAGTGACGGTTCTTGTTTTCTGTTATAGGCTGATCACAAGATATACAATGACGGACAGACCGTCATGATTAAATCGATTCAGATTTTGATTTGATTTGATTTTGTCTAGGGTATAATATAGACGTAGGAGGGGGCAGTGTTCTCCTAAAAATATATGTTGTTGAACGTTTTTTAGCAAAAGCGACTACTAACTGTCACTAATTGAAGCCTTAGGAGTTTCTAAGGCAGGATCTTGTATATTGGAATCCTGCGACACTTAAAAACAAGAGTTTTCTTCTTCTAATGAATTTTACTAATCCTTAGAAATCAATTTCGCTTTCAGCTGAGATGAAAATACTGTTCACCTTTAAACATTTTGCTCCCGCTAGAGGCAAAATAATTTTACTTTACTTTACTTTACTTTTTAGATTTAAAATTTTACCATCAAATAAATTTTTTTTATAAAAAAATGGAAAAAAGTAGAGAAAAATATTTTGTATACTTTAACATTTTTATGGTTGGTTTGATATTCTTGCGCGTATAAGAAAGATTTGTGTTTTTATATTATTTGTATTTTAACAACAACATTTGTTTAACACATATCCAATTTGATATGGTTGTGTGCGTAACATGACCCCAAAGGATGTCTTCATTTATATGTGAAATGTGTTGCGTTTTCTCTTTTTTTGTTTGTTTTATTATTCTATGATGCCCTTCCGGCATCATTTGGTTGACCAAAATTGTTATTAGTTGACCGATATTATTCACTACATAGATTTTTCTCCACAAAATTTAACAACAACGTTATTTATGATGTTTAATTGAGACAACATAAAGGGTTTTTCAACAGGTACATAACAATTTTGTACTTTAATAGCAATGCATTCTGGAAAGTATTGCATGATCTGTCAATGTCAAACATCAGTCAAGATTAACATTTTTATTAAAAATGAACAACATTTGTAAAATTACTATGTTTTGCATATTTTTGTCGATTATGAAATGCTATACGAAAATTTCATACTTTTTATGGGATGATGCCTCAACAGACTAGATAACCTAAAAATTTCATATAAGAATATATATATATGTATAAAAATATGGTCTAATAATGATATTAATGTATTATGGGCGGGGTTTTAATAAAATTTTTAGGTGAAATCGTTTAAAAACCGATTAACAACCCCTAAGTAATTGAATTTAATTGTCTTATGACCAATTTTGTCCAATTTCACTACCAACCTGCGTACGACAGCTGTTTGCCCTATATTATACCCTAAACAAAATCAAATCAAATCAAAATCTGAATCGATTGAATCATGTCGGTCTGTACGTCATTGTATAACAGAAAACAAGAACCGTCACTATTGAAAATAGACTTGATCAGTACATTAATTTTAAACACTCTTTACATCTACAATAGTGGGCGTGGCAGGTATATAATTACGCCATCTAATAGTATTTATATTCTGAAAAGTTTAGAGTCAATATCACAATTTTTTACGACAAGAAGAATATATACCACAAAAGATAGACAGACGGACAGACATAATTAAATCGGTATAGAATTTAATGCTGATCGAGAACATATTGTACACAGGCGAGATATATACTTTTTAGGATCCGTGATGCTTTTTCTGAAAGTATAAACTCTACCTCAAGATGGTGGCATAAAGAAATAAATTAAGAAGAGGTTGTTGAGGACGTACACTGACAATGAATGACAAACTTAGTATACCCACCATCTTATGTGAAGGAAAGTACTTTACATTTTAAGCATTATGCTTAAATTATTCTGAATAATATTCTGTTAACAGGTTGAATTATTGCATAAATATTTTAAACGCTGAAAGATTTCCTATAATTTATAATAAACTTGAAAGTTTTACAGCTTTCAAAGTTGTTTTCAATTTAACTTATAGTTAAAAAACTTAAAGTATTAAAGAAAGTTCTTGTAAAACATTGAAAAGCTCCAAAAAGTAGACTGGAAGTTAGAGTAACTCATATTTAAACCGTTGCTAACTAGTATTGACTAATAATAATATACAATATAATTATATTTATATTGTATATTATTCTTTACCTTGTTTAATTGTTTACTTTGTATGGTTTCCATCTTTGCTTGGGTAAGAACATTAATTAAGTTTCAGTTGAACTTTATGTACGAGATTAGCGTAAAGTTAGCCCAGATGATATAGTCCATAGTTTTGTTGCCTTAGATATGGTATGTGTTTTGGATATTGTAGGCTCACAAAATATGGGCTATCTTTATACTTTTCTGAGCTAACTTCAAAGGACCAAAAAAGGACATAAAATAAAAGTTTTGGTAGAAAAAAAAATTATTATAATTGAAAGAAAAATAATTTTTATACTCTTCACATAAGACGGGGGTATACTAAGTTTGTCATTCTGTTTGAAACATTCAAAAGGAGGCGTCAGATACTTATTCTTGATCAGCATTAAAAACTGAGCCAATCTAGACAGGTATGTCCGTAGGTCCGTTGGACATTTTCACGGGCGTAAATTTGAAGATATTGAGCTAAAATTTTGTACACACACTTTTAGTTTTTAAAATGAAAAAAATTGGTCAACTGCCACGCCCACAATAAAGAAAAAATCTATTTACCTGTCACAAAAAATGTGCTATAAAATTGAAATTTGTTTTACATACTTATAATTATCCTATTCATCGATGCCAAATAAATGGACGTGATCGAATAACAGAGATGCCCACAACCGTCAAAAATCTATATATCTGTCACAAAATAAATCTATTTGAAATTAAGTATAAATATCCATCCATCAATGCCCAAAAATGGGTGTGGTCGGATAACAAACACGCCCACAATTGAGAAATTTTTTTATATCTGTCACAAAACTTCATCTATGACCTTGAAAATTGAAAGGAATATCTATAATAATACCATTCATCGATATGCCAAATATTGGCGTTGTCGAAATAAAAACACGCCCACAATTTACAAAAAACCATACTCAACGTTAAACTTGACTTGCAAACTGATACGTAATATCATCTAAGAATATTTTGAAATTATTGCCATATCTTGTAACTCTTCAAGGGCAAATTTCACGTTTACCTTCATTAACACTGATCGATTTAAATATGTCCGTCTGGCTGTCCATTTGCGCAAGCTAAAGATTACATTTTTGGAAATATTTCCATGAAATTTGGTACAAGGATATATCTTGATACGGAAAGGAATACTATTGAATATGGACGGAATTGGACTATTTTTATAACCCCTCCCCATATAAGGTACCAATACAATGGAAGTTTTTATATGGCAAAAAATCGCAATTCTTAATATTTTTTCACGAAATTAGATGAAAAATAGTTAATTAACTTAATAATTGGCTGAGCGAAATGTGGACTCAATTGAACTATTTTTGGAAACCCTTTCCATATAATGATATTTCAAGAAAACGACTCGTGTTTTTATATATTTATAATTTAAGTAGCTAGGTGGTGTAGGGTATTAAATGATCAGGAATGACCGATCATAACATTTTCATTTATTTTTTTCATAATTTTTTTTCTTATTATTTTGAATAGTGCTGCTGTGTATTTTGCTATTATGGAGTGATGGTGAGTGTTCTACATTTGGCGTTTACTTGTTTTAATTTGCATCAGATTTTCAATCAATTTAGCCATATCTATATATATATATATGCAATGCATTTGCAAATGTATTATTGCGTTGCACATATTAAACACACAATAGCCCACAATGCAGACATGCCACACCAACACATGATAAAGTAAATGATAAAGCTTAATACCGACACTTGTTAAACGATTAAATGGTTCCAGTTTACATATTACATTTAACATATACGTGAAGTAGTACCACCTGTTTACCACACATAACAGTTAATGAGTGTTCTGGTGTGCTCATATATTGAGGTGTGTAAATGTGGGTGACAGTTATTGATATAAAAGGATCGCGGTGGTAGCATTTGTAGCATTTTCCATTTATTGTTGAAAATGTTTTTTATTGCAAAACCTTTATCTCTAAAATGATAATATTGTGTGTATGTGTATCATGGAAATGTTTGAGTGTTTATTGGGTTAATCTTCAAGTGCTTATATGCCTGTGGTGTGTGGTGTTCTTTCATAAAATAATTTGTGTGTAAATGGTGCAAATATTTAGGTTAATAAATGCTTTGACGTTTACAGCAACAACAATTTGTGTTAAGTGCTTAATTTAACAATATAGTTGAATAGTATGCAAGGGACGTTGCCTCGGGTTACTTGAATGGATGCTTTCATATGGGATGGAGTCAATAGCAATCATGCAAGTGTTGATAACACTAAAGGGTTAAGTTGACCGATCAGATTTATATGGAAGATAATTAACAGTTTATGCTTAACTAACATGTGGGAATTTTCTGATAAAAGTTTACCAATTAATAAACAAAAACAAAAAAAAAAAAAAACATAAAATGTGAATAAAAATTTAAATAATTAATTGAAACAGCAACACAACAATTTAAGCTGCTTAAAAAATGTTCTACAACCACATTTAATACACAAATACACACACACACACACACGCATAAATTGTATTTAATCCTAACAGAACATTAAAAAGCAAAAATCGTTGCATACAATACTAACGCACACACAGCATGACATGACATGTTGTTTTGTTTAATTGTTAATTCTTACACGCACACATACACACTCACACACACTTATACTAAAAAGTTGGTGCATAAAAATGATTTAGCAAATGAATTTAATTAAGCTGTCGTTTAAAAAAAAAAAAAAAGAAATTCGTAAAACCGGGGAAATGTGATGGAATTGTACAACAACAACAACAACAGTTTATAATTTCTACATGATATTAAGTTTGTCATACCATTTGCCACACCCCTAAAGGGGCGTCAAAATCTTTATAACGTAAAATCTTACTCGATCTAGCTTTTGTTGCCATTTTCACTTTTAATTTCTATACGCATGTGCCAAAAATGGGCATGATCGGATAACAGACACGCCCACAATATATAAAAAATTATATATAGTATAGAATTTTTAATTGTAAAGTGACAAATAATACATATACATAAGGGGCATAATAAGGTTCTTGTCACGCTCACAGTATATACAGGGGATGGACAAAATTATATGAAAATGTGACACAATATTTATTTATTAATAAGAAGCAGCTGCAATTCTTTGCGGAATAGTTTCGTAGAGTGCCTGAATGGTTCTGCTGCGTTAGTTTTATGATGTATAGCCACAATGCTTTTTAATGTTCATCGGTCTCTGTGTCAGTTAACTTTGAGTTTCGTCCACTATTCCTTTTCGCCGCTGATGTTTTACAATGTTTGGTGTATGCTGTCATTACCGTGAATACTGCCGGTCGGAAAACGTCAAACAATTCAGCTGTTTTCGTTACAGACACTACCGTTAATCGAAGTCGAGATCATATATTTCATAGATCGCTTGTTTTAACCGTCCCAGAACAAAGCCTACAGGGTGTTGGAGGGTGGAAGGTGTTTAAGATTTGACTTAAACCAAATTTAAAATTTTTTTTCTTGTTTTTCTATAAATTAATCATATTTACAAATAATTTATTGTTGTGATTGTTGTTGTTGTTGTTGTTGTTGTTGGTGTTTTTATATAAAACATAAAAAGCCAAAATCATTTAGTATATTATGCAATAAAACAATTTGACGCAATACTTATATTAAACGCGTACATTGTCAGTCTCAGTGTGTGTGAATCTCAACAGGTGACATTAAATGTCCGTAATCGGTAAATTTAAAACAACAACAACAACAACAACAACAACAATAATAATTTGATTCAATTATTAACCGCACGAGTGTAAATTCTACAGAGTAAGCGACTACAATACTACATGAAATATATAATAAAACAAAAAAAAAAAAAACTAACAATAACACCAACAGTAATAAAAACAAAATGATAATATTTTGTTACGAAAAATAATTGAGTTTTTTTTTTTTTTTAATGGTAATTAAAAAATATCTACATCTGAAGAAACAGAATTTGTTTTAGGGAAAATTTTCCACTCAGCTATGGACGACCCATTTAATCATTTAAGTTTTCCGGAATGTTTTTAAAGGTAATTTTAAAAATTTAAATTCAATCTAGCCAAGCCTAGGGGAGTTGACATTTTTTGATTAAAGTGTGGCAAAGTTTAAGCATTTAAGATAGGTGACGAAGTTCTTTAGAAATTATAATAAAAATTCTTCAAATAATTTTAGATGAATAAATGAGCTGATGATGGTATAACACTTGACCTTTTAATGTTAGAGGCTGTATATTAGAGTCCGTTAGAGCGTTGGGCTTACGGGTACGTAAAAATGTATGTGGAATCAGCATTAATAGGACTTTTCATTATATCCAGCATTTCAAAACGTTCCATACATTGCGTATTGATCGAAAATTTAGAATGGAAAGAAAAGCGCATAAAATAAAAGCCGATTTTCTTTACTTTAGCATAAAGCCAGTAAGACAACTAAATTTGTCTCAGGCCAAATCTTAAATACCTTTCACATCTGCAATAGTGGGCGTGGCATGATTACGCCTGCAAGTAGAGTTTTACGCTGAGAATAGTTTTTTGTAAATTATGGGCGTATATTTTATTCGACCACATCCATTTTTGCCACATCGATGTATGGGATAATTATAAATATGTGCATTAAATTTCAAGTTAATAGGTCAGTTTTTGTGGCAAATATATAGATATAAATTTTTATAGATTGTGGGCGTGGCTATTGACCGATTTTGCCCATTTGAAATAGCGATCTGCGTGCAGAAACTAAATGTTCCACTCAATACTACCATCATGAGAATGCCAACACCACGGACATACGGACATAGGTACATTTTTGTTGATTGTGGGCGTGGCATTTAAATATATATGGAAAATTGAAACTTATGGTTTTTCTTCTTTAAAGCTAGTTAAATTCTTTTAAATTAAATAAAATATTGTATGAAAGAAGAATTGAATGTATGGTAGATGTACACAAAAAGGACAGACAGACAGATGGACATCCTTAGACAAATACCACATAAATTTATTAGATCTTTAAACATTTTCATAGAAAGCATTAAGTTACCTTTAATAACTTTATAGCATAAACCACTTTGTGTGTGTGTGTGTGAGTGATGTTATCAATAACCATCAACTGTAAGTGAAGCGGAAAAGATTCAAATACATTACTCTGCACAATTACTGGCTGTTGACATCGATACCCGCCACTCATATCATAATCAATATAGAACACGTTTCTTAACTGCCACAACTATACCATACACATATACACAATACTCTAGACAAGTGTAAAAGCCACTATTATAGCAATAAATGCATCAATCATATATTTATACATTGAGTGCCATATACTCGTACGTAGTCAATGTGAAAAGTTGACAAAATCACATACAACAAATACCACAATGTACTGGAATGTTGTATGTACTTGTATGCACTCTAAGTGTATGTTGTATAGTATGCTGTGGTGTGGTTAAAGCTAGATATTGAGTTATTTGAAACTTGATTTTATACTTTCTCAAACATTTACAAAGGTCTGCACAGACACATACATTATATACCATAAATGGGTTTTTTATATGTTGCATGTGTATGACTTCCGGCTCCGCTTGACGCTGCATGAATGAAAATCATATATTCGTACCACATGTAGCACAAGACCCTGGTATTGATAAAATGTAAACAATAGCTCAGTTGACTTTATAATTTGTGAAAATAAAGATCCATCAACTCGCTTTAGAAAATTTCATAAATTTAATGGATGATAATGGGGATCGTAAATGTCAAATTAGTTTATACATTTAATATATACAAATAAAAAGAGTATATAGTTGTATATGTGTTATAAATTTACCCTACACCATAAAGTCTTAACCGGCATATGACACATGGCTTAGAATCAGAATCAATGCAATCATGTCCATCCGTCCATAATTCTTGTAATCATTCTACATTATAGCAATTTTAGATTTTTTTTCTTAATACAACTTTTCGCAAGGTTGATTTGATCTGGCTAAAGAAGGTCAGTACTAAAATTATACAGTTTTGTGAAGGCTGCCCACATAAAGCCATTTTTAAGAGAAATTTTTATATGACAAAAATTTCTTTTTTTTTTTAAATTTCTTCTTAAAATAGCTTAATAATAAACTGGTTCAAATTTAGACCCCCTTGAATCATTTTTAGAACCTATTTCCATATAATAACATTTCACGAAGTCATGTCTGGCATACAACTCAACATTAATTATAGCATTAATTGTGAAACGAAATTGTGTACGGTAATAAATGGTAACCAATCATAATATATATAATATTTTCTTATACTTTACCATCATGTATAAAAAACTCTTGAATTAAATATTAAGCTGTATTGTATTTGGCTTTGTTAGCAACAATTACTTATATGCTGACTTGGTAATAACACATTCAATACTGCACAATACCAGTGTAGAAGTGATTACTCTTTTTAATATGAAATGAATCAACGCTGTCTCAGAGTATCATTACAATCATCATTATTAAATAATTTGTTTGTCTTTCAGAATTTTAAAACAACTACAATGGTCCGATCAGCCCGATCATTTAATACCTTATACAACTTAACTCCTTAAATTATGCTGTAGTTAGTTTAGTTGAGTTTGTATAGAAGGTTATACGGGAAGGGGTTCTAAAAATGGTTCAAATTTAGCACAGCCACTATTCTTCACTAAATTTTGTCCAAAAATATTAACAATTGCGATTTTTTGTCCTATAAAGATTTGTATTATAATAAAACCTTATATGGAGAGGGGTTCTAAAAATGGTTCAATGCGGTCCATTTTCAATAAGGATTTTTCTTTAGGCTAATACATGTTCTTGTATTAAATTTCATTGTAAATATCTTAAAAAATTCGGCCTGTAGCTTACGCACAAGTTTACATGGAGAGACAGACGGACAGACAGACATGGTTAAATCGGTATAATTTGCTGCTTAGCAGTTACACACATCCGCATAAACTTAATATACTTCTTACCACAAGTGATGCAGAGTATAAAAATTTGTCTGACTACATGAATTCCTAAAAAAAAAAAATGTCTTTTACCATTTGTGGGTTTTTTTTTTTTTTTTTTTAAATCAAGGCCATCTCCTGAGACTCTCCTGTTCTTTTGTAGGTGGGAGAAATTCTAAGGGTATTCCTATTAATATTTTACAGTTTGTCTGGCATTCTGGTAAAAGCAATGTCAGCATTTTATATGAAAATTTTCATATTTAAAAATAATTCTGTGAACTCAGAGTGTAATAGATTTTATGCATATATTTACAATACAGCTGCAGACTTTGAAAAACTTTTCCTCTTGCTTTCCTTTTTTTTTTTGTTTTTGTTATTTTGCCTTCAACTTTATACATATAACATGGACAAAACAAGAGAATTGAATTATGTTTCCATCAGTAATCTTGTCATTTCTAAAATAAAATTGAAAATAAGTAAAACAAGTTTGATTAAGTGTGTACAGAATCTAGAATACCATAAAACCTATGAAAATTCAGCATTCTTATAATTTGTAATATTTCTGAAATTTTACATGATTCAGTAATTTTAAAGGGGACGAATTATTTGAGATAATGCTTCTAAAAATGTAACTTTTTTCTGTTAAGAATGTATTAAGGTTAGTGAGAAATTATTCGGACACGCGTGTCTGGGTGTCTGTCTGTTTTTGGCACTCTTACGGGTGTAAACTTGGAGATATTGAGCTGATATTTTGCATAGACCCTTTGCACGTAGATTGCTATTTAAAATGGGCAAACTCAGTTAAAATACACGCCCACAATCAACAAAAAACGATATATCTGTCACAAAAATAGAACTATGATCTTGAAATTTGATACGCAGTTATCCCATCGATGTGCCAAAAATGGTCGTGGTCTGATACATATACTCCACGTAAAACTAGACTTGCAAGCTGATGCTTGGTACATAAACTATTAGAGGGCGCAATATATATATATATATCTGACACGCCCACTATTGTAGATGTGGAAGACATTTACGACTTTAGTTTTCTTACTTTTTTGACGCAACTTTACTAGTAAAGATTGGATTGTATTTGAACTCCAATAAAATTTAGAAGCATAAGTTTCTGTTTATAATTTAATAAATATTTTTGATTTCTTACACTTACAAGTCCTATTTGCCCTACTGCTGAAAAAAAGGGTAAAATTTCTATTGATTATTTCTTACTTTTAAACTTGAACTAAACATTTCCTTTGATTGTTTTTGTGAACCATTGCAATGACTATATAAGCTTACAATTTCGCTGGTATTTTTGACTACAACAAAAAAAAAAATTAACAATCTTTGCATACCGTAAATTTTTTTCTAAATTGAAAGAATCCTTTGGAATAGAAAACAAACAAACAAACAACCAGCTGGGCAGCACTTTGTTTGGTATGTAAAATGAAACAATAAACAGAACAGAAATCATGGTACACACTATATGGCGTACTGTTGGAATACATAGTATGTGTGTATGTAAAAAGTTTATGGAAAAAACAAAAAAAATGCATGTCTAAGTGGCAGAGTACGTGTAAGAGTTTTGTATTTTATATAGCCCATAAAAATCTGGCTGGCTGACTGGTTGTGTTGTCTATTCCCGGTTAACTCATTTAATTTAGAAACAGAAACTTACAGTGAAAGGGTAAACTTTCTAAAACAACAACAGCAACAACAACAACAACAACAATAATAACAAGACCTAAACATATACTACATACTAATATAATGAAAATTTGTTGTTTGTTTGTTTGTTTGGTTTTTATAAACTTCTTTCAATGTTTCAACCAGACTAGAATTTATAGAAAAGAAAACCGAAAAAAAAAACTTTCATTTTCTTCTATTCTTTCTTAAAGTTTCATAATTTCAGTGATGAAATGATGAAAATCAACCTTAGTTTTAAAGAAGTAAGTAAAAAATTTATTTCCATACTTTTTTTTTCTTCCTATTTTCATGCAGTGTGAAGCATTCAAAATCAAATAAATGGTTTTATTTGTTATAGTCGTATTAACCGCATCACATAATAATAATAATGAACGATAATGATGATAACGACAATAATAATAGTAACAACAACAATAACAACAACAATAACAACAGCAATGCTAACTATTATTTAATCAATATGCTATTCACCTGCGGTAAACAATTCTGTTAAAAATTTCCTCTTAGTTTTTCGGCTAGAACACTTGCTGTACTTGGTATAGCGTATGTTCAGTTTGAGGGGATATTTGGACAATTATATCAAATATTCGAAAAATAAATCTTCACCTTTATTTAAGTATAACCGGCTACCTGATGGTAATGAATTATTCTCAAATTTTCTTAGAACAGTGAAAAGGACGCTTGCTTAAACGGATCCCCATATATACTTTCCTATATTGTCTTTCTATTCTTATCAGATTATGATATGTAATCATACAAAATATCCACCTTTTATATACAATCTACAATTGTCCATTCTTCAAATACATATATCGATAAAAGTTTGCTTAAAAACAAGCCTTGGATCCATTAAAATCATCGAAAAAGGAAACACTTCTATTTTAACAAGTTTTTATATAATCGTAATTCTTAATTATTAATAACTTTTAATGAAAATATACTATAACAAGTAAAAAAGCTAAAATTTGGGTTGGACCAAGCAAAGCTTCTAAGGAGTAGTTTCTAGTTTCTTTAGGCAGATCATGGCCAAAATCGAGCGAAATAAATACAGTCTCACTAAAACACAAGCCACAAAAATTAAGCTGCGAAGTAAAATTTCGGTAAACATAATTATTTTAAGGGCATTTATGGATGTGGCAAATGGCACGCCCACAGTTAGCAAAAAACCTTTTCGTGAACAATACAAAATGGAAGGTGACAAGTAATACATACACTATTAAAGGTAAGTAATCATGTATCATGTCACGCCTACAATTTGTATGCAGATGTGTAGAGTATTTAAGTTTCGACCTAAGCCAAATTTCATTATTTTTTATACACTATTCTGTGGGTTTCGTGCAATAATTTCTTTTGTTATACATATCCTCAAAAATGTTTGTTCTTGTATTGTTGTTGTTGGTGTTATTGCTATTGGTAATTTCATTTCATTCATACACACAGCATGTACAATACCTGTAAATAACAATAACAGAGAAATTGCAAGAAGGTGCAACGCATACACATACAAACAACCATTCATGCACCGAGAATGAACACGTGCTGGCAAGAGTAAAACTTGAAAATCGCACGAGCGTGTTATGAATTTATAAATGTTAGAGATTGTGGTGTATGTTTATATATGTTTATGTGGGGGTGTAGTTGCGTGAAACGATAACATTAAAAAGCACAATAAACAACACTTACTTACACATATAAATGTTAACATTTATATGTGTATACGGTAAGTGCAATAGTATAAACAACCATTATACAAATGCTCTTATAAACTACTGGCTAATATTTACGTGTTTTCTTTTTTAATAAATTTTATATATTTAGCATATGTGTGGTGGATCTCCCAAGTGCTTTTGGATCACCAACAGGGTCCAACTACAAATAGTTGAATGCTTGTAATGAAACGTTCAACTAATTGCAGACATTTAACACCATTGACCATAGAATGTGTGGGGAACAAAATAAAAAAGAAATAAAAAATTTTCCCTTCCAATATATAACCACTTGTATGTACGACAACTATTACTTTTTTGCCATATTTGTCATTTTACCCCTTAGTCTGTTTAATGAATTTGCACCAGAGATGGATAGAAAATTATGAACTGACGGATTAAGTGATTTTTTTTATATTTTTATTGCTTTTTTCTATTATAAAAGATAATGAATGAAGGGAAATTGTGTATGGAGGTAAATGACATAAGCAAAGTTTTAAAAATATGACACGATAATGATTCCAACATATGTGCTGCTTGGGTTTCTACTTTTTTGTTGTGATTTATTTATTATACCCTCAACATAAGATGGAAGATTTGTCATTCTGTTTGCAACACCCAGAAGGAGACGTCAGAGACCCTAATCTTGATCAGCATCTAAATCTAAGACGATCTAGACATGTACGTCCCGGTGTCCGTGTTTCTGTCTGTTGTTGGGCGTAAATTTTGAGATATTGAGCTGAAATTTTGTACAGATACCTTGCACGTAGATCGCTTCTTAAAATTGATCAAAGAGTCACGCCCACAATTAATAAAAATCTATATATTTGCCACAAAAATTAAGCTATTAAGTTGAAATTTAGAACATATATTTACAACTAACCTGGGCATGGTCGGATAACAAATACGCCCATAATCGATAAAAATCTATATATTTATTGCAAAAATTGACCTATGAACTTGAAATTTGGTACATATACATATTTATAGTTAGGTTGAACGCAATTTATAAAAAACGTAAAACTGGACTTGCAAGCTGTTATGTAGTATATGCACTATTAAAGGGCTTAATCATGTACTTGTCAGGACCTGTGTTGTAGATGTGGAGGATATTTTGTTGTTTTATTTAATTATCAATTCAATCGCTTAAGTTTAATTGTAAAATATAAGAAAATTATTTATAAAAATTTTTGTTGCAATTTGACTTAAATTTTTTTGAACTTTCTAGAGAAAAATTTATCACTTTACATTTTGTTTTTCCATTCATGTGCTTACTTATGCTTTAAGATGACTAGAGGTTACCAATATAACCAACCATTCATTCATTCATTCATTCATTCTTTCATACATGAGTAATATGCAAACATTGCCATTGTTGGGGATGTCAATGGTTTCTCTCTGATCAAATACGTGTTTACCACAGCATTTGTTATAAAATTGTGTTGAAAGAATAAAAAAAATAATATAAAAAAAAAAAAGAAGGTGATAAGAGTGTAAGTAGAGTGTAAAGTACATGAACTTGAAGACAGGAACATATGTACTGGGTAACTTCGTTAATATTCTATTTGGAATGCATGATACAATTATAGTTCAACGACTACTTTTCCATCATAAATGTTGGATTGTAGAAGATAAATGTAATCGTGTTAGGTTGCAATGAAAATAAATTAAATAAAATGGTTGGATATATGATTATCATCCCTGATAATAATAATTTAACCTTTAGTTGCACCAACAGATAAAACTGCTAAACCAGAAGTGTTGATAAAGTTAAAAAGCTTTCAAATTTTTACCATAAAGTAATAAAGGCTTGACAACGATAATGTATAAAATACAAATAAAAATCAAAATAAAAATTTATATATAATCATGAGTTTAAATTTTTGTTGTAATTCACTTTAAAACTTCCAACTCTACATAGAGGAAAAAGGAAAGAAGAAAAAAATAATAGCTACACCATCACCTTGAATGACCGTAATAAAGTGATAAAAGAAATGGTTGTCTAACACACTTTAAAAGTTAACTTGGTTGGTTGCCTATAATGAACAGACAGAAAGAATGCCACTTCAAACAGAAGCCGGTATAAGTGACAACATATACTACAATAACTGCTGATTAATATAGGTTTTATGGCCTTTGTACGTATGTCTTTAACGTGTGATTTTTACATTTTCCTTAAGTAATACATTTTTTAATTAACGATAATTACACCCAACAGTACAATGATGTTTATGCAAAGGTATATAAATACTAGAAGAAGGCAAGCCACACTCCACAAAGCATAAACAGGGGATGGATAAAATAATATGAACACGTGACTTAAATTTTATATTTATTTATTAATAATTTATGTTTTCACAAAAACTGTAATGCTTCGCGGAAAAGATTTATAGAGTGCCTGAATGGTCCTGCTGCGGTAGTTTTATTATGTCTGGCCACAATGCTTTTTAATGTTCATCGGTCTCTGTGTCAGTTAACTTTGAGTTTCGTCTATTATTCCTTTTCGCCGATGATATTTTACCATGTTTGGTGTATGCTGTCATTACCGTGGATACTGTCACTCGTAAAACGTTAAACAATTCAGCTGTTATAGACGCTCCCGCTAACCCGCTAAGACAGTCAAGTGGGAAAACTAAATTTGTCTTAAATCAAATCTTAAATACCCTTCACATCCACAATAGTGGGCGTGACGTATATATATACATATATATATATATATATTGCACCTCTAATAGTGTATTTATTACGTATCAGCTTGAAAGTCTAGTTTTATGATGAATATGATTTTTTTCTAAATTGTGGGCGTGTCTGATATCCGACCATGCCCATTTTTGGCACATCGATGAAGGGGATAACTATAAATATGGGCATCTAATCCGTTGTGGCCGTGGCTACAGACCGATTTGGGCCATTTTAATTAGTGATCTGCGTTTAAAAAAAAAGTAAAAGAATCTGTTAAAAATTTCAGCTTAATATCTCAAAATTTACGCGTATGAGTATGCCACCAACAGCTAGACACATGGATATACACGTCAAGATCTATTCAGTTTTTGATACTGATCAAGAAAACATATACACGCCTTCTTCTGGGTGTTGCAAGCGGAAGAACAAACTCAGTCTATCCTCAATCTTATGTGGAGGGTATAATAAATTATTATAAAATGAAATTAAATATAATTTTGTTTTTTTTTTCTGATTTAGAAATTTAATTAAAATAATAATCATTTTTTAATATATTTATAACTTTAATTATTCCATTAGTGTGATTTTAAATAAATCTAATCTTCAATTGTTTTTAGTAATAGTAATCTAATGAACTGCATTGTGTTATATATTATGTACATACATATATATATAGATTTTTATTGACTAATTTGTTAAAATATTTTATCAAACCATGATCACTTGTTTGCCACAAGTGCTCTCCATGCATAAACAAACATACTCGTACAATATTTGTAAATAATGAGTTATTCTAGCTAATTAGTTGATAATATATGCGCCATTAAAATTGTGTTATCACAGTTGTTGTAAAATAATGATAATAATAATAATAACAACAACAACTACCACAAACATTAAATAGAAAATCATGCCAATCCATTCAAATCATATTTCATGCATAATTTATTTAAAAAAAAAAAAAAAAAAAGGAAATTTAAATGCAACACATATGAAAATATGAAATAAAATGTCATTGTATTGGAAATATGATATTAGTTAAAACAAATGAACACTTTATATTATTAGTGGTATTAATGTTTATTTTGTTTTGTTTTTTGTAACCAATCAACTAATCAATGAAAATTAGTTGTAATTTAATTCATTAATGGTGTGTTATAAAAATCATAATAATACATTATGAGTTAAGGAGGGAAAAATTTAAAAATTTACATAAAAATTATAAAAATTTTAAAGACTTTCAACACATGTATCATGTGGTTAATCATAAATAAACAATGTGGAGGGTGAAAAAACTGGCGTTTTATAGGATTTCATTTTGAAAGCCACAACTGCTTTCACAATTTGTGGTTTTTTCTCAAGGTTAAAGCTCATGCGCCTGTCCAACCCACTTTGACTTTCATGGTAATTTTAATTGTCGTTAGGTTCCCAGTCTCATTTTTGTTCTTTGATGTAAATATTATGTATCTAAAATTTTACATCACTCGGACTCCCAACTCATGATTCTCTTGCCGGACGTACGGACAAAAATTCATTTTTCATGTAAAATGTGTACATCTACACCATTTAATTAATAACGCCGGTACTTAATTAGAGAAAGAACTCTCTAAACGGGTTCCCAGTTACCTGTCATTGCAAATTTTGCCTCTGTCGTCAGCATTTGCTCTTTTATTATTAATGTTGACCAATTGCTATTGACTTTGCCATACAAAATGTAATGTTTCATCTTGACCTTCTTGATCCTATCCCCATAGATCAATAAATCGACAAAGTATCCCCTTAAGATCATAATGCACTTTCAATTAAGATAAGTTTTAGGCGTTCTATAACAGTTACTTTTAACTGCTTAAACCAGCCATCGGCAATCTTTTTATTTCCGGTGAAAGACAAGTTTTTTATATCTAGAAGAAAAAGTAAAAATGAGAAATTTGGTTAAGGCCAGAACTTGGATACCCGTCACCGATACTCTCTCTAGCTAATATTATTGAAAATTTTCCCTTTTTTATCTACTATTTATATCTTCAGTACCCATATTATGGAGAAATCATTCAATCATTTTATAGCACTGTGGACGAGTCGTTTGACAAATTTTACTCAATTTCAATACCAATCAGGGAACAGGAACTTTTAAAACTTTTGCCTAGTTCGGGATTGATAGTAAAATTTTTGCGGGGGAACAGACATGGTTGGATCGACTAACTAATTCTACAATTGATTCAATTGTTGAGTTTACGGCTCTTTTTTCTGGGCATTACCAGAACGCTACAAAATAAATGAGATCCGTTAATAGCCGACTGCTGACACAAATATTCATTGAACGGTTATATCTTTGATTAATAGTTATAACAGCTGCTATGATGATAAACTCCATTATCTTTCTCTTTCTGACCCTCTCACTCTCTCCCTCTATTTCTCTTAGAACAAATGAAGTGAAAACCAAACACAAAAGCAATGAAAACAAGTAAAAACAAATTAAAATTGTCTTCAATCAAATTTTAAATACCCTCCACCATTACGTACAAACGGTAGGCGTGGCAGGTACATGATTCCGCTCCCTAATAGTGTATCAGTTTTCAAGACGATTTTTTTGTAAATTGTGGGCATATCTCCTATTCAACCCCGTCCATATTTGGTACATCGTCAGCAGTAAGGTACTAATAAGTATGTGAACCACTTTTCAATTTCTGTGGCTTATAAATAAGTTTTTGTCGATTGTAGGCGTGTCTCTTGACCACTTCTGCATAAACTAGAAATTTATGTAAAAAATTTCAGCTCCATGTCTCAAATTTACGACCGCGAGACAGACACACCTATATACATGTCTAGATCGACTCAGTTTTTGATGCTGATCCAGCATATATATACCTTGTAGGGGCTCTAACGTCTCCTTCTGACTCCTGCAGATGGAACATCAAACTTAATATACCCTCCATTTTATGTGAAGGGTATAAAAATAATTAACAAAACCGTAGCATCTGTTTAAACACTAGCAAAAAAAAAAAACAACAAAATGATAAATTGTCATTTTTAGGACTTTGATTTTTACCCCTAAACAACCATTTCACAAATAACAGCAACAACAACTTATTAAAAGACTATAATAAATCTCATTGTGCGGTTGCTGTTCTATGTTCAGAGAGAAGAGATTTTTTTCACACCACTCATTAGCAACATAAGACAATTAATTAAATTTTATACTCTTTCACTATTTCGTCTTCTTCAAGCTTCCGCTACTTTTCCGTTTTTACATTTTGTCAAATTAGGGGAAAATTAGGAGGAAAAGCCACATAAAAGAGCATTAAATCAACACCCTAGTATTTTTATAACAATAGCAGCCAAATAAATAAAACATAGAAAAATGAAACAACAACACCAACAACTAAAACAAAAAAAAACAAAAAATTAAATATAAGCACCCTGTATTTAGAGCAAAGTTGTATAAGCATTAAGTGCAAAATGTCATTTTAATGGGGTAACAACGAGATGACAATGCATAAATAATATATGATGCCAGCGAGACCCCAAGTACAGTTCAGTAATTGACAGTACATTCCCACACCCACATACCGTATCGTGTACTTTAATAGAGAGTAATGATAATAGGTAGGTAATGAGTGGATGCCAAGTGATGGTTTTCAAGTGAGGGCTTCTTTTTATATTTAATGAATTTAAATTGAAACAATTAAAAAAAAACAAAAAAAAACCTAAATTTGGTTTAGGCCAAATCTTAAATAGCCTCTACATCTGAAAAATGGGCGTGGCAAATATATATACATATATATTGCGCCCTCTAATAATGTATGTATTACGTATCAGCTTGCTAGTATAGTTCTATGGTGAATATGTTTTTTTTTTTCTAAATTGTGGGCGTGTCTGTTATCCGTCTATTTATAAAGATTGGATGATTGGCGTAATTATAAATATATGTACCAAATTTCAACTTAATATCTTAAGTTTTCTAGATCGATTCACCTTTTTATTCTGATGAAGAATACTTTCTAGGGTCTGTGATGCGTCCTTCTGGGTTTTGCAAAAGTAATAACAAACATAGTATACCTCCCATCTTGTGTACAAAAATGAAATGAAATGAAAGATTAAAAAAGATTAAAAGACATCTAGTAAACATCTTAAACTATTTATATTTATATATACAATATATATTTAAATAAAATATGTTCTTTGATAATTAACTGTTAGTTTATTAAGTTATAATAAAATCTGTTCAACTAGACAGCATTCTTGTATATATTATGTCTATATTTTTAATAAACAGTAAATGAAATTGTAGAAATTGTTTTCGTTTTAACAATGAAATCTTTCTCTTCTACTTTATCGTCATTGTCTTCATCTTCTTCTTATTTGTTGCGTCTGGCATAAAAAGTGTAGTGAAGCGTAAATTGTTTATTTTGAGTAAAGCTAGATTACTGTTGTGCCTTGGACTGGACTCTTGTTGCATCATATTGCTACTTGGGGTATTACTTGTACATAAAATTATTTCAAATTGCTTTTGTTGCTGCTGGTGTATTTTATAGCTCTATATAAAGGTATATTCAAAGAACTTTATAACAATTTTTCGTAAATCTGTACACATGCAAATAGATTTAAACAAAAAGTACGTTTCTAATGGAATAAATGTTTTAAGTTGACAGGTAAAAATTTGTTAAAAAGACTTAAGGTCAAAGGGAAGGAAATAGGTAGAGAGAGAAATGGGAAAACACAAACAAGGAAAACTGTACATATTGTCAAGGACAAATCTTGGAAACCCATTACCATTACATTTGATAATACTAATAAAGAGGGGTTGGGCAACCGCACAGCGACCTGAAGAGATCTATTGTGCTTGCTTAAGCTCTTAGCTCTGGAGTTTGAGGGATTTGATGAATCTTATTACCCTCCTATGTTCCGAGCATCAAATTGTGTCTGAGGCCATGAAGTGCCTCTCAAACATCCGATATGTGGTGTTGCAGATTGCTGAGGGACGTTTAATTAGCCCTGTTGCAGAATCTGTATACGTCATCTTTTTCAGGTGATACTTAAAAGAGGCGTGATTCGCGATATTAAATCCTGTGATAGGGTAGGTGTGGCTAAGCGGTTCAACGGGTAAAATAAAATCTTTTTAGGAGTATAATAATTTAACTTTAAATTTAACTTTAAGTTTAAAACTCACAATTTTTTTACTCTTACATACTCAGAACTTGGAATTTTATACTGATTTTTTTAAATATTAGAGGAGACATAATGTACCCGAAATATTTTTCTAGATGTTTTCATCTTTGTGACGTAGTGGGTATATGCATCAATCTCAAGATATTAATGATTCTACTCGCACCATCTCTATAACATACAATCACAGAAATTTCTTTTGAGCCATTCGAAAATTCTCTATTGATCGGTTTAATATTAGTAGTTAATGACAGTAGAGAGTAATTTATTAAAAGTCTGAGAAGATCATGATGTTTTCAAATATCATTTAAGACAAAACAATATCTAGCCTGCTAACAATCTGAGATTTGCGTTTTATTGTTCTTTAAAATTTATTTGGAAAAATTTCATCGACTATATCAACCATTAATCGATTAGAATGCAACGCGTTTTTGAATCTTATAATGTCTAAGAAGTATTATTACAAAAAAGTAGAGAAAGAATTTTGGTAGTGATATTTAGATATATAGAGATTTTTTCTTATAATTTTGGTTCATTTTTAAAGAGCATCTACTTTACACTGACTGAATATTTATCATAACACATATTTTTAGTCTACGAACTGTCATTTATTAAACGCGCTATTGTAAGGTTTGCTTACTAAGCTCAGTATGACAGAAATTATGCGACTTCAATGTTAAAGTCAGATACTTCACGTCACCCTTTATGTGACTTCCTTTATATAAATTCATAGCTATCTGCCGCCATTGGGAAAAACTCCACGAGTTTAAACCTCTCAGTTTTCTATCTACTAGCTCAAAAAATAATCAATTAATTTTCAAAATAATTCAAATTCGAGCATTTTTAGCGCCCTCCTGTCTGCGCTGTCGTTCTTTTAAAGAAGTCTTTAAGTGAGAAATTGTTGCGAAATGTAATTTTGAAAAATTAATTTTATTTTTGAGACTTTTATTCATATCCCAATTTCTCATTCTACATTTTCTACTTATTATTATTCTTTCAAATACGTTTGTCTGCTATTTTCGTTTCACGTTAATTCACCAGACAGCAACATTTTTAGTGAAATTGCAAACTCCAGAGTTATGCAAATGTAATTAGTTGCATATTCATGGCAAACAATTTTTCTTAGAGAATCTGTTTTTTCTTCTTCTTCTACTTCTGTTCTTTCTCTATTTAAATGAGGGCTTTATGTCCTGGTCCAATTTTTCATTACTGCTACTACTAATTTTTTCTCGCTATTATTCTTTTTCGTATATAAGTAAAATAAAAGCAGGAAGAAGAACAGACAGATTTGAAAATATATACATATAGAGTAACATGCACACAATACCAACGGAAATGTGAGTAACTAAGTGAGTAAATCTGTGTGTGTGTGTGTGCCTGTGTGTAGAAGGTTGAAAAGAAAACAAAAACCTCAACATTTTCAGCTCGATTATAAAAATGTTTGTGGAACTAAACAATTTATTGCGGATATAGAAATTAAAACCTACATAACAACAACAATAACAACATACAGCACACCAATAAACGAATGCATACAAAAATATTTATACACTTAGAATACCGAAACAAAACAAAAAACAAAAAAAAACATATACATAGAGAGCATACCATTGTCTGTACGGGCAGAATAGAAAATAAAAGAAAAGAAAACTGATTCATAAGCTGTGGACTGTATTACTGAAAACACCAACAAAACCAACAACCACGACCATAATAAAAAAATTATAAAATAAGTGTATTTATCTGTTTTTATACCCTCCACCCCACCTTAGTAATGAGGGTATACTAAGTTTGTTCTACCGTTTGCAACACCCAGAAGAAGGCATCAGAGACACTACGAAATGTTCTTGACACAGAATTAAAAACTGAGTCGATCTAAACATATATGTCCGTGCGTCCGTATGTTTTTGGTTTTTAAGATATAGTGTACCGACACTTTGAGTTTTACCAAGTAGATCGCTATTAAAAAAGATCCACGCCCACAATAAAACAAAAATCTATTTACTATACACCACTTTAACACCACTTTAAAAATCTATTTGTTTGCTACAAAAATTGAGCTATGAACTTGAAATTTCGTATGTATACCTATAAATATTTCATACATCGATGTGTGAAAAATGGGAATGGTCGATTAATAAACACGCCCACAATTTAGAAAAAAATCATATTCATCATAAAACTAGACTTGCAAGCTGATACGTTATAAATACACTATTAGAGGGCGCAATATATACATGTATCTGCCACGCCCACTATTGTACATGCGGAGGGTATATAAGATTTGGCTTAAGCCAAATTTAGAGTTCTTACGTGTTTTTTCTCTTACCTTTCTTTCTTTTCAGTTAAAACCTAAACGATTTGTTTTATTTAGTACTTCTTTACTCTACATATGTAGCAATAGAGGATGAATTGGATGGAAGGGGATGACCAAGGATTTATATGTATTTTTATTTTTATATATATAGATATACTAGCATACACTTCTTACCATGTTATATAGGTTTATGGGCATATGGCTGTGTTCCGTTCATTGCACAGCCAGAGCGAGGGCAAGTAAGCTATTCTAAGTGGAAGAACCCAATTATTTCCAGTAACCGCAATTTAATTTTATGCAAATATATTGAAAATTGAAAATATAAGAAAACGATTTATTGTCTCTCACCCTCCTGTAATTGTACAGAAATAATTAACTTGGTTCCTTTTTTAATCTGCTGTCATATAAAAGAGCCATTGAAGCGCTTAAATTGAATTTGGGTTTTCTTCTTTGATTTCTTTTATTCTGTAAAGTGATTTAAGCTGTCAGAGAAAATTTTTAATTTTACAAATCAACGGAACAGGTAGAGATTCGGGGAAAGAATTGATTTATTTCAGGCTGTCCTTAGAAAATAAGGATTCGGAAACATTATGAAAACTTTCGTTTTTGTTAAAAATCTGTCTTTTTTTTTTTTTTTTCCCCTACTCCTGTCTACCTAAAGACATTCTAAAGAGCCTTTCATTATTTATTTCGGTAACAAATCTCTTCTCTAAGAACCGTGCAGATTTTAAGAATGTCGTTTATTTCGATTAAAAATATTCCTTTCTTCCATTTCTTTGCTTTGAAAATACAGATCAGTGGACATTTTAAAAACCTTCGTGAAAAGTTCCCTTATTTCTGTAATAAATCTTCAACTGCTTTTTGATAATTTATCAGTCTAATCTGACAGGACAGGTCAGTTTTTCTTCAGTCGCAAATCTTGCTTATCTCTACATTTTTTCTTAATAATATTTCCTTGATTTAAACGTTTTATCATCTCTATCGTTTTGTGTTTTCTTTTAAAAACAGAGACATGGGCAGGCTGAATTTATATGGGTCACCAAATTTTTTCATATTGAAAACTCAAGCATGCTGAAATCTATAGTTTTATACGTTATAGAATATATTCTTGTTATTATTATCAATGCATGAACATTCCTAAATGATATACAAGGACAGACGTGCGGACACTTAAAAACTTTTTTTTAAATTTGAAGCTGATTTATACATAAACTCTGTCCCTAAGATATACCAACTATATACAAAAGTAATTTAGGTGATAGGGATATAACTTCGCCTAACGATTATGCAAAGCTATTAATTTTCATCTACAAACTAAAGCAATAGATATTAGATTAGCTACCTTTGTACAAATATTTCTCACTATAATGTAAACACAATGACATAGCAAATAAGATAAGAGGAAACGTACCTTTAAACGTGGTTGCAGTTAATACATATATAAACATACAGAAGGATGACAATCATATGTCAATATGTGTGCATTTACATGTAATAGTCAATAAGATCCGTTACTTCTATATACTCGTATATGAAACAATGATTAACTACATGTACACTTAAATAAGTAAATATTGCAGGTAATGTGTTAATATTTACTGTAAAGAGTAGTTTAGCCATTTGGAGTAGATTGGCTGGTTAATAAGAAATTGATAAAATGAATTAGATGAGCTTGACTTTACTACAACTGTCACCAAGAAATACTTAAAAGAGAATATAACGAACATAATATATAGAAACAATAATTTAAATTTATAAAAATATATTATATAAAATAAATTGATAAAAACACTAATAAAAAAAAAAAAAAAAAAAAAACTAAAAATATCAGAAAAACATTTAAAAATGAAATATACGTGAAGATAAAGATCAAATAGAATTAATTTTTCTATACCCAATCATACATGTGACTCCCCACCACTCATAACGCAATCCCTTCGTATCCATTGAAAGCAAATTTTTATTGTCAACGTCATTTAATTGCTTTACTATTAATACGTTATCAATTTAACTGCCATTGACAGCAATTAAATGTGTCTGTTTTTGGTTGAAAGAAACAGTCACGTATATCACATTTTTTGTTTCTTTATGCTGTGAACATTCTTGATATACGTACATTTCATTTCATTTTTCATTTTATTTTATTTTATATAATAATGTTATGTTGAGTTGAGAGTCAAATGTCTATCTTTTCTGTTAATGATACAAATCTTTTTCGGTTGAATTGCTAAAAAATAAAAAATAAATAAATAAAAATAACGTCCGTATATCCTGTCCAGTTTATATGACAAATAATTCTATAAGTTTTAACATGGTATACAAGTTGTTTGTGGCAAGGGTTGTAGTAGGTCACTAAACCAATTTCTTTTATTAACATCAAAACTAACTCTTATATGTTACATGATTATGATACATTAACAGTGTACCAAAATGTGTCTCAAAATGTTAAAATTTCTATAAAACTTAAGAGTTGTCTTTATTATAAATAAAAGAGAATGATTGAATGAATATTTTAGTAGTTTTAGTTGCTCTTAATATTTTAGTTTTATTTAATATTTCTTTGAGACAAACTTTATAAGAAACTGTAAACAGTTAATGTACCTTATCAACCATGTTATTAACAGGGATTAATATGAAGAAACAGTTACATTTATTAATTTCAATTTATACAATTTATGTTGGAAATATATGTATAAGTGTGTAGGTAGTTATCGAAGTTAAAGTTATCCTTATTTAATGGATCGATTCTGATTCCTGACATACTTATTGCTTTTTTTTTTTCATGTATTTATATAAAATTACATGGAGCGGAGGCTCATAGAAATTGGCCCAAACTTTCCAAATGAAAAATGTATGCCCTCTAAGTTATTGTTTCGGTATTAATTTCATTTAAAACTTAGAAAAAGACACGATTAAAATGTCACAAAACTAAATATATAGATATATAGGAAATGGACAAAATAATATGAACACTTGATTTCAACACAATATTTATTTATTAATAAGGCGTTGGGCCACCATATGCTTTATCGGATCGCTGATGTGTTTAGAAGTTCAACTCGTCCAGACATAGCCTACGCTGTAGCATTGAGTCAATAAAACTCAACTTATGGTAAAACGCGTTGAATTGCAGCAAAGCGGATATTATGAAAGACTGAAAATAGTGTAGTGGGATACGCTGGGCAGCATATATTAATGGCAAGCGATCTTACACAGGCTATGTCTTCACGTTGGAAAATGCCGCCATAAGCTGGGAATCAAGAAAGCAGCGCACAGTAGCAACATTCAGTACGAAAATGGAATATAAGGCGCTTTCCTAGTTTTATAAAAAAGCCGTATACTTAAGAAGTTTCCTTTAAAAAATTCTTGGCCTAACAGCTATAACTATATACAGCGATAAATAAAGTACTTAAAAATTATGAATAAATTCTGTTTTCCATAAACTGGTCAAACATGTGCATATTCGTTTTCATCTACTGAAATTCCCGCAAATGTTCTTAACAAGGGATTATTATCACCAAAGCATAATAAATTGTATTGTATTACTCAATTAGGTTTACTGGCCAATTAGCACTTGTAGATCAAAGACAACAAATTACTATTTGCGGGGTGGTTTTGCAAATATATGTATAAGTGTATGCATACATATATACTTTGTCTTGATGGTTTTTGCCAACAATCTTGTTTAATAATCAAAATGGAAAAAATAAAAATCTCCTCTTTAAACTTAGGCTTCTATGAAAGAAGTCGCGTCGCGAGACCAAATCTTAATACAATTTCACAATTATTTCCTTTAAACAAGTTTTGAATATGAGCTGCTTTTTTTGCTGTGAAGTCATTTTAGGACCTATATTAAGAAAGTGCCCGAACGGAAGCATTGTTTTAAGAACTAATTTCTTATTTACAATATAAATAAAAAGTTAACAAATGTAAAATCCGACAGTACTTTTTATATGATATTACTTTTACCACTGTTTTCATTCGACCTTTGCATCAAAAATTCCACACAAATTATATCTATATTTTTTTCTTATTGTTGGTTGTTCAGTTTTGTTTTTATTCCAATTTTGAAATGGAAGAATAAGACGTGCACTTCAGACATATTTTACTGTATTATTTTCGAAAAGGTAAGGAGGCATCGCAAGCAAGGAAAGGAAGGCCGGGTCAACATTGGTTTGCAAGATTTCATTCTGGTGATTTTTTATCGAAAAATGCTATTCAGTTCAGTTAAAGTCGTTGAAACCCATATCAAGGCTATTATCAGTTCAGATCGTCACAGCACAACAAGTGATATTTCAGAGAAGGTGGATCTGTTTTGGATGAGGTGGATGTTTTGACACATCCACCATATAGCCTTGACCTAGCGCCTTCAGACTACCAAACTTGTTATATTTTAATATTAAAGAAAAAAAAATTGGTATAAAAAATTTCCATACAACTCTTATGTACTAAATTTAGACCACATAGGACCATCTTTCCAAAAAGCAAGTAAAACAACAAAGTTTGGCTTAGGCCTAATCCTAAATACCCTACACATTAACACAAAAACAGTGGGCGTAGCAGGTATGTATAGTGTATGTATTACGTATCAACTAACAAATCGAGTTTTACGCTAAGTACGTTTTTTGTAAGTTTTGAGCGTGTTTGCTATACGACCATGCCCATTTTTGACGCACCAATCTTACAATTATAAATATGTACCTCCATCTTACCCTCCATCTTATCTGGGGGGTATAAAAAGGTTAAGTTGCATCGTATTTAACTGTATACATAACATTTTCAATTGCTTTTACATAACAGATTATATTCTTTCATGCTGATGACAATTTTAACTTCGTTGGTTTTTCAACGAATAACAGGTTTTGGGCTTTATATAAAATATCCCCTTAAACTACGATATTAAGTTAAGAACTTTTTAAACAACTTCATGAAAGTTTAATACAATTTTCTAATTAATAAACTTTTACACCGACCCCTTTTTCAACGACTTTCTCTAGTATTTGATGAAAGATGAGTTAGTTTGGTTTTTTGGAGTAAGTTTAGTTTTTGCAAAAGCTTTAAATCCATTAATTCCAAACTTTTTATTGTAAAAATATCGTAATTATAGATGACATATCTTTTTATAACAACTAATATATGAACCATTTAAAGTTTATTATGAATAGTAAGAAGAATCGTGTAAGTTCAAATTCTTCAGAGCTTTTTTATAATGCTTTAGAGCTTCGAAAGAGTTATTTGTTAAGATAAATATTATAAGAGAATTTATATCAGTTTGTGCTTTTCAAAAAAATAAAATAATTTCTATGCTTTTAAAGAAAAAATCATATCTTCCTTCAAAAACTCAAAATAAAATCGGAACATTCAATGATAAGACAATCTGACAATCAATATAACTTTAAATGATTAAAAAAGTCTTTAGCTTAATCTTGGGAAATCTTTATTAATCTTTTTGTCACCTGTGGGCATGACATTTACTTAATTGCGCTCTCGTTTAACGTTTATTAAAGTATGTGAAGATTAAATTTTTTTTTTTTGTAACAAGTAAACATATTATAGTCGGTCAAGCCCGACCATCAAATACCGTACACCTTTGATATATAAAGACCTCCATTATAACAGGATCTTATATAAGGGAGGGGCTCTAAAAATGGTCTCGTGCTATCAATTTTCAAATGGGTTTCTTTTTGGGCCAAAACATGTCCTTGTACCAAATTTAATCGAAATATCTCAACAAATCCGACCTGTAGCTTGCACACAAATTAACATGGACAGACAGGCGGACAGACGGACATGGTTAAATCGATTCAGATTTTGATTCTGAATCGAACGGTATAATTGAGGGTGGGTGGGGTTTAGGAGTTACTATCATCCGCACAAACTTAATATACCCTCGTAGGGTATAAAATATTAAATTTCTTCATACACAACATAAAAAGAATATTTTTACTTTAGTGGTTTTTAACCGCATATAACGATGACACTCAAGCACAAATCTCTAGCAATTTATTATTTTATAAAATGCATCATTATATAATGCCATGTATAAACAAATATTGTATATTTCAAGCTGTCACATGTCAGATTAGACATTGTCTTTAACCCTAAAACACTTTAAACCTAAAACACTCTTGACATAAAATACATTGCAACAGATTATACACGTTTTAGCCGTACAAATATATGCGGTGTGTATGAAAGTAACAAAAGAAATAGAAAACCTCAATGTCAAGATATGTGCATATATGTTACAAGTATTTTTCTTGATAACGCTTTAACGATTACAACAAATTGAAATGTCAATTTTGCTGGTTGGCTTGGTTTGGTTTGGTTTGGTTTAGTCACAGACATCAAACATGCAATGCGTGTGTTATACATGTGCTAACTTAATATCCCACTAACTGAAAAACATTTTATTTTATTTTATTTTATTTTATTTTAAGTAAACAAAGAAAAATTGTTATGTATTCCATAAAATAATAGAAATAGCAACTGAACACAATATGCAGCCAATCACGAGTTTACTACCAAAAATACATATGAATCAAGAAAAGAAAAAAAAAAAAAAAAACTTTTATTCTGTTACGTATTTTATTTGCATACACTAAACTGCCTGCCATTCACACGGCGTTATTGAGTGTTATGTGTTTTTATGGTGACTGGTGGGAATGTTGAGATTAACAGTGCTGTAAGTTAGTTTGATGACGTGTGTGTGTGTGTAGAGATGGTGTAGAGAATTGGTTTTTAGCTTCTTTTTTTTTAACATTTTAATGATTTATTTATGTTTGCAGTCCTCTTTTTAACCGTATTTATAAATGGCTAACAAATATTTTATCAAACAAAGAGTACCTGTAAGGGTACAAAATACAATGGACTACTTTTTGGTGTCACTCTACAATTAGTATCTGTTTGAAGTTACCCTCACATTATGCCTTGTAAACAATCCCCTGTTTAACACTATTCCCCCGATCAATTTTGAATATCTATTGCTAACGAAAGTGTTCAACCTTAACCGTTGAAATAACCACGGGTTATATACGATATTATGAATTATATATTTTCACACTAAATCACTAACTTTTAAAATCTTTATAAAATACCGGGAAAACTCAACATCAGCAATAATTATACATAATAGGTAAAAAGATTAAATGTGAGTTAAATCAAAACACATCTTAGATCCACAAATTGTATTACAATAGGAGGCATTTCCATAAAAGTCACTTCGTGAAATAATATTAGGTGGAAAGCGGTTCTAAGAATGGTCCGATCAAGGCCAAATAACTATTCTTTATAAAAAATTTCTCAAAAATATTAAGAATTGCGATTTTTTCTATATAAAAACTTCCATTATAATATAACCTTATAAAGGATGGGGTTCTTAGAATGGTTCCATTCAATCCATTTTCAAAAGGCTTCCTTTTTGGGCCAATACCATAGTTTTATACCGAATTTCAACAAAATATCTCAAAAAATGCAAAATTTAGCTTGCGAACTAATTTATATGGAGACACAGACGGACAGACGTACGTGACTAAATCGAATCTAAATCGATCGGTATAACTACAAACATTACAAATATGTACACAAACTTAACACAAACATAATTTAATTAATTAAATGTGGGCGTGGTTTTTGACCAATTTCAATATATTAAAAAACCGCAAAAAAAAAAAGCATCTACGTTTGTGCCAGTATAACAGTACCAACAATAGACAGACCCACGTCATATATATCTAATCAAAGCAGATTTGAATGCTGATCCTGAATATATTTTTTCACTTCTTTCTTCTGACTTTTTAATATATTTTAATATACCTGCATCTTGTGTAGAGGCTACACACCAAAAAAAAAAAAAAAAGAAAACCATTTGTTTGGTAAATTTGTGTTAGGTTTTGCATCCTCTAATTATAAATTTATAAAAACGCTACTGGTTTAAGGATTTTTAATATCAACATATACAGAATAATGGACAAAAATAGTAGAAGAACAACAATCAAGTAGCAACAGGTTAATTAGTGATCCACAATGTTGGTTTGTTTTACGATAAAATATCATCAATATATATCTCTTATTAAAGTGTATGAGTGGTAGCTGCAACAATGGGCGAATGAATCATGGAATCAAACGTGGAATTTATTAAAAAGCAACAACATGAACTATAAAACTATTCCTTTCGTAATACATTTACATACATATATATATACAGATACATGTGTATATGTATACAAATTGCAACGTTTATTATACAAAATTGTCACCGTGTGCCTGCACGCTATTGCAACCAAATAAAGGAGATGTACTGGAAAATTGCTTTTTACATATATAGTGGGTGCTCACATGAATGTGTATGTCCTTTAACTCTTCCTCTCTAGCATTTATATTAATTGTTTTGATGATGGAGATATATTAAATTAGTTAAAATGTATGTACCGTATAAAAATATGTGTCTGTCGGTCTGTCCAATTTCATAGTACATATGCTGAATCCTTGGTCTGGTCTGTCTATTTTTGTACAAGTTTCATTAAGTTTGTTTATGTCTGTCTGTTTGTCCTTGTCCGACCCTGTCTGCATATATCTATCCATCTATCTATCTATCTAATTCTATCTATATCTTTGTTAAAAACACTCTTATAATTGATATATCGGCTTTAAACTTGACAAATCATGTGTTAGTAGTTACGTCATGTATGAATGGGTATCCAAAAAAGCCTTTGCAGTGTTTTTTTTTTTTTTACTTTTTGAATAACTACACCCCACCGACCATTTAGCGTTAGTGAATGTAATATTTCATAGTGTTGGATTGATATGGTTTGTGTGAGTGATATGCTTGGTAATCATTCGCATTTTAAAGCATTTATATGTGCGTGTATTCGCATACAGAAAAAGTCTAATGAATGTACGTATAAATGAGTGGAAAATATTGCTGCAGTGGATATTGTATAAATGTGCAGTTGAGTCCGTTTATGGGTGAGTATTTAATTTTTTGTTTTTATTGCTGTTGTTATGTATATTGTATTGTATATATACAACACATACTAATGACACACAAAAACCGCCAAACCCATTATCATCGCCATCATCATTAACATCACCGTCGGTAGAGGAATACAATTGTATTAAGAACGATCAAAGAGAGGGTGGGTTGGCATATATGGGGCATTAAATTTTTATAACATTTCATAAATTGTCTAACATTAATAAAATTTAAAAAAATAAAATAAAATTCACCCTTGTTTTGTATGCAGGCATTCATATTTAACATATGATGTATACTGAATAATTAAAAGTCAACTCAATGAAAACTTTAAACTTTGCTGTAACAAAAAAAAATAGAAAAATGTATTTACAACATAAGGAGGTTCGCTATTAGGATTTTATCAACTTTTTAAAATTAAATGCTTAAATACATACTTAAGTGACTAAATAAAATACTTGCTATACCCTCCACACAAAATGGGGGCTTTACTAAGTTTGTCATTCCATATGCAACAACCAGAATGAGGCGTCAGAGACCCTACAAAATATATATATTTTTAATCAGTAGAAAGTGTTGACAAAAATATGAATATCTGCTACAAAAAATTGACCTATTAAGTAGGAATTTGGTGTATATATTAACAATTAACCTAATCATGGTTGTTCAATCAATGGTTGTGATTGGATAATAGACACGCCTACAATTTTACAAAAAAACAATACTCGATGTAAAATTAGACTTGTAAGCCGACTTGCAAGCTGATACATCAGGGAAATTCTATTGAAAATGAACCAAATCGGACCATTTTTAGAAAACCCTTTCCATATAATTATATTTCACGAAGTAACTTATATGACAGTATATACAGATATAACTAAAATAATTGTAGTTTAATTTAAGGCGCCAAGTTGTGTAGAGTATTAAATAGTCGAACTTAACCATTTTTTGATCCTCGGTCTATATGATGTTTTATTAAAAACGAAGTCAATCTATGCTGAAAATTCGCTCAACTGGAAACTGCAGAAAATATAAATACGAAGCTTCACCTAAATAACTCGAATGTACGATTGTGAATCTTCCAATATACGGACATACGAAGTGATATGGCTGGATCGACTTGAATTTTGATGCTAATGCGGGCTCTCTAACGCCTGCTTCTGGGTATTTTTTAGAAAAATCTTATACAGATTTTTCACAATGTAAATTATACTTCAATGCCTAGTGTAGTGGTAGAGTATTAAATGAATGGTCTTAACCTACTAAAACATTAATTTGTTTTCATTAGTTAAGTACATTTATATGTGAGTATTTAAAGTTCATTTTGCTATAATGCTAAGTACCAAAGTTTTAATGGTCTTTAACTCACTAGAACGAAATAGTTTAGTTCCATATTGACCAAAGTTTATTTTTATATAAAATAATGTCTGTAGTATTGCATAAAATAATGTTACAAATATTTCATTTTATTTATTGTCAATATTCAACATTCAGGCTCTATGCATAGATAAACTATTCCAATTAACAGAAAATATAAACATCATTTGATTTGATTTTTATTTAATTGTTTTAATTGGAGTCTCGTCAATTAGAGAAATTAAAAGTTTGTAACTCGCTTAAAACTGTGTGGAAAAAAGTTTCGATTGCAATTTTATTTTTTAGTAATTTACTTTAAAATTAATACAACTTTCATGTGTGGCCAACCCATATAAATTTGGAACCATTTTTTTTTTTATATTCGTTCGTTCATATAAACGTGTGAGCACACATGGTAAAAACTTTTCATTTCATTTGCTAAATTACTTTATTTCTATATAATTTTTAACAGTACGCATATGCATACGTATATATATTGTATATTGTTTGTAACATTCAAACTTCTATTGCTGTCTCTTCCGCTGTGTTTTGGTCAATACAACAAACTGCAGTAGCCAGCCGCCTTCTCATCAATATTTTATATTGATGTTCAGAAAAAAAAAAAAAAATTTTTAATTCAATAACTACTAGGAAAAGTACAAAAAAAAAAAAAAAAAACCAACAACAACAAAAACAACATCAACATCAATAACTATTACAGCAATAAAGTTTCACTTATAGTTTGTTTTCTATTTATATAACTATTTTTTATGGGTCATAAAACATAATAAACTTTCTTTCTTAACATTTTCAATGTAAAACAAGTAAGAAAACTGAATTTGACTTAAGTCAAATCTTAAATACCCTCCACATCAACACAACAGTGGACGTGACAGGGATATGTTTGCGCCCTGTAATGGGGCATGTATTGCGTATCAGCTTGAAAGTCCAGTTTTGCGTAGAGTATGGTTTTTTGTAAATTGTTAGGTTGGTTATTACTAATTTGACCAGTTTTAAATAGGTAAATACAAGAAAGGAATGACTTAACTAATTGTAGCTATATGTGACAATTGCTTAGAGACTATTTTCACAAAAAGATAGGACAGACAGAAGGGCAGAAATAGATTATGATGGGTAAAGTCTGGTAACCACAAGCGAATTGGAAAACTTTGTATATCTTCATCACTGACATGAAGAGTATGAGAAACTTTAGTTAAAGTTTATGGTTGGTTTTCTGAAATTTCTACAACAATAAATATATGAAATATATATAAAAACAATTTTTACTTATTTTTTCTCTCTCTCTTACTTCGTATTTTTTTCTTTCAATATTTTTCTTATACTTCGACTGGAATTAATTAATCAATAAACATGCGGAAAATTTTAACCAGAATTGATATATGATGTGCATGATAATCAATTATAATTAATAATAATAAATGAGTAATTAGTTGGTAATAAAAGTTTTAAAAATGAAGGAACAAGAAAATCAAATAAAATAAAATAAAATAAAACAAAAACAATTACTCACAATCAAAAAGAGAAAGTGTTTTAATTTCACATATTTTTATTTAAATTTATTTAATAAAAAATATATTAATTTATTATTGAAAATTTAAGATATAATGAAAGGCAAAAAAAAAAAAAATGACTACATATCTCATAATCTTATTCATCTTTTTATATTATTCAATTGTACAAAAATTTATAAACCTTGAGTTGCCAACATTCTAAATTGTAAATAATTAATGTATTGTTCACCATAAATGAAAAAACAGCAACGTATAATATTGTGCAAATAATGCTTGTTACAAAAATTATTTATGATAAATGACATTTTGGCAAAATGCTGAAATTGCTTCTTTTTTTTTTTCTCATATTACAAAATGAAATTTTGTGTTAAAATATTGTTTGATTGAAATTGACATTGATGTGTAATTATATTCCTTTCATATTATATTTATTAGGCATATAAATCATTTTATGGTATGCAATATTATACCATACAGTTGCATAGGATTTCCATCAATTTAAAATCAATATTTGTGAAAATCAATTTATATACCCACACACGCATATACATTTCATACTATGGCATGGGGATGTATGAAAACACTTAATTAACACTTGAAGTTTATTTAAAGATTGATATTGTGTATGACTGCTTACTTTGCTCTTTTTCTTCTACCATTCATTAGTTTTACTCTGTTTGTTTTTAAAACTTTTATTTAGTATAAACACACTCGTACATACATTCTTCTATCTTTGTTAATAGTTAGAGATAATGATAATAAAAAGTTTTCTGTGTAAGAAGTGATAAGTCGAAGTAATTGTTACCTTTAATATCGTATCAATTTTAATAAATGTATATGAGAGATTTAGTTTTTAGATATTCTTTACAATTCAGGTAAATAGAAAATTTAAATCTTAAATTTCATTTATCACACAAAATATTAGATTGACTTTTGAATTTAAATTTTTATAGAATTTTACAAGAACTTTTATTTAAGCCACTTAATTTTAAGATATGTTAGATCAAGTATTTATTTTGAGATAGTTAAGGTTTTGCTTTTGAAGACGGTGAAAAATAAGCCCGAGAATAAATATTTCGGTTCCAAAAAATATAAAAAAATTGAAGGCGAAATATATATCTGTCACACTCACCATTGTAGATGTGTTTAAGATTTGGCCTAAGTCAAATTTAGTTTTCTTACTTGTTTTTGTAGTAAAAACGTTTGAAAATGGGATTTTAACAAATTTTCAAGGTATCGTGATCGAAAACTTTACTAAGTCAAAAAAAAAAATAGTTTGGATTTAGAATAAGAACATCAATTTTACTTAGTACAGGCACAATGTTCTTTCTTTCTTATAGTATTATAACAATTATGGACTTGCATCACTTTTCATTCAACTTCCATCGGCTAAATATTAAGAAATTTGAATTGTTTTTTACTTAAGTTTTTTTACATATGAAGGCGTGGCAAGTTCGAAACCCATAACCGGGGAACTTATGCGCGGGTTGATGGGGGTGCTTTTAATATAAATTTATTAATTTAATTACTTTTATAATAATTTATATGCCAATGCGTACAAGTCGAAAAAACGAATGTTGAAATAATAAATTTCCATTGCTAAAAATTCTTGATCAGATATAATCAAAAAAATATATGAAGCTATGGAATATGGAGTAAAATTAATAACCAAAAAAAATATTATTTATTCCATCATAGATCAAAACATTCAATTTTTATACGCATTCACATCTGACGTACTTATATATATCAAAATAAATGGACCGAACTTTTACATCACATCTATTTTAACATACAATTCTTGTTATATATTATTTAAATTTCACTTTTCATACAAAATTATTTTCAATCGTGAAAATGTCTCTTCTTCGATTAGAATAATATTTCTAATACTTTTCATTGTTCAGTTTTCTTTACTTTTATATATATATAAATTTTTTTATGTTTCCTCCTTCCGTACGCACGTATAATAGTTTTTATACAAAACAATTCTCTTAAATAAATACTGGGAAATTTTATACACGTACTTACTTGTTTCGCGTGTATTATCTTCATTTCTCTTAAGTTGCTAATTGGCATGTTTATAAACTTAGAGGCTTTACATTTTAGCAGCATGTTTAACAACAAATATTTATATACATATATATGTTTTAAATATTTAATTTAGGTACATATTTATATACTGCATAAATTCTCTAAATCTTTGATATTATTAATGAATAAACTTCTAAAGAATACTTGTACTATGTATACAATTCACTTAAGTATTCTTTCTTAAGGTAAAAGGTTGTAATTATTTTTTTCAAAAGACAAAACTATTCTTCATGTGGGCGGGGCTCTGTGTGCAAAAATAAAAAGTGTAAAATTTCAGCTCCCAATTTTAAACTTTATGCCCGTGAGAATACCAACAACAGACGGACATATGGACATACAGGTCTACATCGACTCACTTTAAGACGCTGATCACGAATATATATGCTTTTTAGGGTCTCTGGCGCCTCCTTCTGGGAGGCAAACAAAGACAAAATTAGTACACCCTCCATTTTATGGGGAGGGTATAATAAGATTTCTGAAATCCAATTGGATGTGACGTACAAATAACAATTTTTGAAATCGAAATTATTATATTTCATATATGATGATTTTTGAAGTATATTTTAAAATGTCTGTTGTTGGCAGTGTCACCGAGCTGATACGTACCGTTCTAATTTCTGCCCTTAAGTTGCTACATATTTCAATTGGACAAAATCGGTTGAACGTTACAATGGACAAAAATCTATCAGCTACAAAAATTGAGCTCGAAATTGATTTTGATATATTTATCATTAGTGCATCTATCTGGTACCAAAAACGGGGTGGGGCGGGATAACAGTTACGTCCGCAATTACACACATTACTACAGAGAGCAATCAGGTACCTGTATGCCTATATTTTCTACATCGATGTGAAGGGTATTTAATATTTGACCTAAGCCAGAGTACTATTCTCAACTTTGTTTCCTAACGTAACCTTTTATAAATGTTCTGAACAGAGAAATAGTCAAGCATGCTGAGTCATGTTATTGGATAATTTTTATGTAACACATTTTTGCTGAATAACACTTACTACCAAGTTTATAAAGCAGACTTTTTCACATTTTATAATTATGGTAAATATAAAATTATTGAATAAATTTAAAAGTTAAAATAAACTTAAAAGTTGATTAAGCTTAAAAACTTTGCATCCTTAAAAACTTTAAGCACAATGTATTTTCAAAACTTACTTAAAAGCTTTGGAAGGATATCTCCAAAGTATTAACTTATACAAGATAAATCTACGGTATAAAGGACACAAACCTTTTTAAAAGTAAACTATACAAAATTATTGAAGTGATACTAACCAAGGACAATTTTGTTTATTAGAAAATATTGTATATTTATTGTTTATAAATATTGATAAATTCTTTTAGATGGTACACAAATGCCCTCCGCAAACATAGAAACAGTGGGACTTATTTTTTTACGTTTTTAACACATGGATGATTGGGATAAATATGTTTACCAATTGTCAACTTCATATCTCAATTTCTATTACATTCAAATATATTTTTATTCATTGTGATCGTGGATCTGGATCGATTTTGCCCATAGAGATGTGCTTGCAGGTACTAGAAGAGTGTGTAAAAATTTTTAATTGAATATATTAAAATTTACGAGTGTGAGAGAGCCCCAAATTGGCAGAAATACAGAGGGGCATGTGTAGATTAATAAAAATTATTATGCTGTAAGGCATTTGACATCTACTTTTGGGTCTTTTAAACGGAATGACAACCTTAGCATATCCATTATTTTATGAGGAGCGTTTATGTAATTATGTGAACAGGTGTTTATACCTTTGCAATCATTTGTGGCAAAGGGTGTATTAAGTTTGTGGAGATATTTATAACTCCGAAACGGCAAATGCCACACCCACCTTCAGTTATAACGATCGATTCGGAATCAAAATCTGAATCGTTTTAAAGATGTCCGTATGTCTGTCAATATATACATATATTGTATATATTGAGATATTTTAATGAAATTTGGTACCTGAACATGTATTAATTCAAAGAGGAACCCTATTGAAAATAGACCCAATCGGACCATTTTTAGAACCCCTTTTATTGTAATGATATTTCTCGAAATTATTTATGTGGCAATGACTCGTTTTTACTGATACAACCAAACTAATCGTAGCATAATTTAAGGAGCTAAGTGGTAGGGAGTATTAAATAGCCGGCTTTCACCAACGACTACATTTTTATTTGTTTTCCTATATTAAGTTAAGTGTTTATATTATTATATCGAGTTTAGTATAAATAAAAATGCAATTGCATTTCGTAATTCTATCATTATTAACTTTCGACTAATTCATTATGGATTATAGGCATTCGTTAATTGTAGTGTTTGGATGTATTTTAATGATAAATGAAAGTATACGTTCACAACCTTTATGGGGAGATAATGGAGAGTATGCATATCTTAACGAATTAGAAAAGCAGAGAACTTCCACCACAACCACCACAACTACCACAACCACCACAACTACTACAACCACCACCACGATAGCACCTATAATTGCACAAGGAAATCGAACACAAATTAGGAAAAAACGACGCAAAGTCATAAAAAAAGGAAAACCGAAAGTGGTACAAGTACGTAAGAGAAGGAAAATACGTAAAAGGCTCAATGCAACAGAAGAAAATAATACACTTAAGAATAATACAACAAAAAATAAGCATGAAACTGATGAAATGTCCATAAAAAATAATCAGGTTTAATAACTTTGTTTATTACACAAACATATACAAAATCCTTTCAATCCTATAGACGAATTAGTTTTAATGTTAAAACTAAAAAATAAAATATATTATGATGATAAATATAACACCAAATGTCTTTAAAACGGTTAAAGAATTTTGAATCTTTCAATGGCTAAGACTTGCCGCTGTGCTTTATATGATAAATTTTTGTTCCCTTAAAAACAAATAAATGTTATTTTTGTAAGAAATTTCATTTAATTAAAAAAACTCAAATATTTATTTTAAATAAAAATAAAAAAAAATATTTTGTATATAAAGGCGATATATAACAAACTTTACAATTTCAATCATTCACAATTCAAATCATTTTCAGAAATCACATATTTATAAACATATGGCACACCTCTGCCAACGATTACAATTAAACTGTCATCGATATAAATGTCAATAAAATTTGATAGTTCTAGAAATTGTTTTATTAAAATTTTTGAGAAAAAAATTTGATAGTTCTCGAAATTGTTTTGTTAAAATTTTTTTGTGAAAAAAATATATAAAATTTCTTTCTTGCAAAGTTTCAAAATTACTTTCTCCAGAATGCAGTGATCGAGGATGAGCAAACGGTGAAATTGAGATGCTTTCTTGTCAAGGGTGAGTCATATAAACAATGTTATATGTTGACTCAAAAATGGCTTTCTTTTTTCATAAATTGTCATGTGGGCGTGTCTGTTGTCCAACTATTTTCATTTTTGATAAATTGATAAACACACTAGATTACTATCAATCGTAGGCGTGGCTAATTTAATCAGAAAACTTCCTCAAACTAAAACAATTTCGGTGACCATGAATTCAGATCATGTTGCTGGTCAAGAATACTTCTCCATAATTTTCTCAAACATCGCCAAGTTAATTTCATCCGTAATTGCGAATGTATTCCATAAATGGTCACTCGATAAATATCCTACTCTATTCATTTATACTACAGAAACCGTCATCTGTTTTTCAGAGCAGTAGTCATGGCACTAAATAACGATTTCTGCCCTACAATTGAGAAGTGGTGTCTGTACATTTATAAAAGTCAAATAGGGATGGATAGAATAATAAAGTTAATTTGGCGTAAGCCGTTTTTTTCTAAAATAAAATTATTTATTTTTTTACTTTTTTACACAAATTTTTCTTGTTTTCTTTTAAAACTATTTTAAAAGGTTGAATTTTGATCTCAGGTCAGTCACCAGTTGCTGCAGCTTTAAGTTTATTCGAAGAAGTATCGTGCCTGTCGTTGTTCTGATTCAGGATCAGACTCATCGATATCTGGTACAGCATCCAATTCGGGATTGTTGTCGTTATTTAAAATAAATTCCTGTTGACACATTTTAAAATTTTATTGCAAAAATAGATAAAAACATTAAACGGAAATATAATTAGCATAAAATTAAATGTATTCTAATGTTTTTAAGAAAATAAAAAAATATCTGAATGAAAAAATATTTATGATTATGTCAAGTTAAAAAAAAATTAAACGACATTTCCCATGAAGGAATGATCAGTGGATGGGATAACTATAAACATATGTAACAAATTTGAACTTAATAGCTCAATTTTTATGACAGATAAAGACAGACACCCGGAAACACGGACATACATCTCTAGATGTAGACAATTTTTGATGTTGATCAAGAATATATATACTTTGTAGGGTCTCTGATGTCTCCTTCAGGGTGTTGTAAACGGAAAAATTTTTGTTGCACTTCTTGGACTAATTTTACCTAATTTCAATATCAATTTGAGCGCAGAGCTTTTCCAGCTTTAACTAATTTTTTTAAAATAGCGGTTATAACAATTTCTAGAAGAACGCCTTATATGTCATTTCACTCCAGTTTTAAATAAAAAGGTGACTATTATAAAACTTTACACAGTTTCATATTGTTTTTACTTTGGAGCAAATATATTTCAAAGACGAAATGAATTATAAGTTCTTATTTCAAATATTTTTCTTATTCTTGATTGCTTACATGAGTGATGATGGAACTTTTTCAAATTATGGCGCAGAAGTTGCTGAAGTAGAACTGAAAAATGCAAGAGTTCATACAACAACACCGAAAAGCTCCCAAAAAAATTAATTATGCAAAAAAATGCAAAAAATCCTAATTGTTTTGTTTGGCTTTTTTACAACTTTGAGATGTATGTGAAGAAAACTATACTTTTGATCATGAAGTTGTATTTAAATTGAATTTTAAATAAAGATCCAAAAAATTTATTGGCCAATTTCGAATTTTTTTTTGGGATTTTTCATGCACAGAAATGATAGCAAAAATTTAAATGTTGACCTGAATTTTAGAATCAACATTTCAGTCCACTTAATGTGGGAAAAAAACGGTTGGCAGCCACGACCCGAAGGGTATCAAAGATTGCACCTAACCATACATATGTATAATTTTATTTCTTGTTTATATTATTATATAAAATTGGTGAAGACATAACATAAAAATATGTCAAGTAAAAAGAACTATATTTGACTGAGGCCAAATCTAAAATAGCCACCATAGGTGCACCAAAACTTCAGAAGTAGTACCTATGTCAATATATCTAATATATGGAAAATTTAGTTAAAAAATTTTTCCTTTCCAGGTTTGGTTGTATTCCATTTAAACATCTACCTGCATATGAAAACGACTAAGTTTAGAATTGTGAGAGTGATAACCACAAAATACACACAGACCGAACACATGGATAGAGGCACATCCTTTGATCCATTCAGAATAAGTATACTTTGTAGGGTCTCAGACGTCTCCCCTTCGGCAAACTTTTTAACAAAGTGATCATCCCGTTTGGTGGGTATAAAAAATAAAGCCATTTACGTAACTTCATACTATCGTTATAAATATTTACACATTTTATTAATGCTAAAAATGGATAGAGGTATTTCAATATATCTTATCATTATATCTTGTTATTATAATACCCTCCACATAAGATGGGGGGCATACTAAATTTGTCATTCCGTTTGCAATATCCAGAAGGAGACGTCAGAGACCTTACAGAGTATATATATTCTTGATCAGCCTCAAAAACTAAATCGACCTAGACATGTATGTCCGTGTGTATTCTGTCTGTTTTTGGCATTATCAAGGGCGTAAATTTTAGGATATTGAGCTATAATTTTGTACAGGCACTTTTAGGGTTTGTACGCAGATCTCTATTTAAAAGGGTCAAAATCGGTTAAGTGTTACGTTCACAATTAACAAAAATCTATTTATATACCACAAAAATTGAGCTATGAACGTGAAACTTAGTACACATATTTCTAATTATCTTATCCATCGATGTGCCTAAAATAGGCATGGTCGGATAACTTGAATGCCCACAAAATACAAAAAACCATACTCAACGTAAAACTTTACTTGCAAGCTGATACGTAATTCATACACGTAAGGCGTAATATATATATCTGCCACGCCCACCATTATAGATGTGGAGGGTATTTAAGATTTGTTCTAAGTCAAATTTAGTTATCTTACTTGTTTGTATTACAACTACAAATAATAAATAATTGAACAATTGTTTCAATTACATGTCAAAGAAATTGTTATATAATGAATTATGAATAACATGGAATTTTATTTACATGTGGCCGTACTTATTTTTCATCCAACTTGTATAAATAAGATTGAAAAAAAGAAATTATGCTTAACAGACATTATCGGTGAAGCAATTCGGAGAAAACAGCTAAAATGGAATACAAGCAGTTATTGCAATTTGTAATTTTATTCATTTTATACACACACACCTTGTGGATTAATGGTTCATCAACGGTGGTGCCTTATTTAGAAGAAGAACATTACATTGAATAAAGAATTATTATAAATTTATTAGGAAATTTTAATAAAGAATGCTTTAAAGAAATGTTTTAAAATGTTTTTTTTAATTCTTTAAGGAACGAATGTTATATGGTAGATATATTTCATATTTATGGGGGTAATCGAATCAACGAAAACATTATCATAATATATTATTATTTAATTATTCAACTACAAAAATTTGAGAAACACTGTTGCCGTCCAACTTACGTACCTAACTAACCTTTGATGCGGTTAACTCCCAATTGACTTTTTCTCTAATTTTATATATTTGCAGTGTCCAAATTGTGGAACATATGTAGAAATGTATTAAATTCATTAGTATTGCGTGTAATTAACATTGAAAGTTTATTTTCTATAAATTATTGTTTTTATGGACATTTGGATAATTGTGCCAAGGTGAGAACTACTAGTAATGTGTGTTAAAAAACCCTTTAATATGACGAAACAACAAATTTAAACAACTGTGTTTACATAAAAGGTGAATAGTTCATTAATTAGTATTTGAAAATGTTCTTGATTGCACTATTATTAATTAATTAGAGATCTATTAATTAGAGATCTCTTCTAAGAGCAAAACACCTATAAATAGTTAGAAATAATTTATCAGGTAATCATTTATTACAGTTGAATTTACAGTTAAGTTTGGAATTTCATAAAACTTTATTAAATTATTGAAGTATCGTCATGAAATATATCACTCTTACAATCGTATTATTCGGAATATTCAATATAGTGAATTCCAAACCAACGAACCTTTTAGATAACTCCATTAACGATAATGCTAAGAGAAATGTTACTCAGTCTGCTGAAAAAAATGAGGAGCAAACCAATCATATAAGTGAACACAACAATGGAGGAACAAATGCCCAATCAATGACTTTTTATGATGATGATTATGACAGTAACGAAGTTCAAAGCCTTGTTAAGATCGATAGTAAGGAGCCTAACAAACACCATGGTATACCCGGAGATTATAATGATAATTATGATCTAGATGATGATGGAGAAATAATTATTACGCAAAAATATGAAGAATATGAATATAATTACGGACCTATTTCTGGGCATGAAAAAGTACAGGAAAACGTTGATTATGATAATTTGACCTCTCAAGAATTCTTGGATAAGTACGTTATTGTATATTACGATGCAAACAAAAATGGTACCAAGAACCAAACTGATCAAAATAATTCAAATATGTCAATGTTGGAGCAAGCTTATGGTTGGCTTAATGATAAGGCAGCGGAATTATGGGATAGAATTAAAAATGATTCAAACTCTATCACAACACATTTCTCATGAAAGCCTTGAAAATCTTTTATTATTTTAATGATTCCTTTAAACATTATATTAAGGAAATTGTTAGATATAGAAAACAATAATAAAAAAGTTTCTGCATAATTTATATATATTTATATATATAATTTTAATAGTTATAATTTTCCGTTGTTTAAAACGCCATTAAATACTTTTCCAAGTATCTACGGCTTTCAATATCCAATCATGTACTTCCGCTACATCGGTATAAAAACTTGGGGCTCCTTTCACATTGCACTCATTAAAAGACACTATACCCACCAATCTATTTTCTACTACCAGAGGACCACCTGAGTCACCCGAACAAACTGTGCTTTTTCTATTAAAAGCACATAATATTGTGGGGGGTATAGATTTTTCTGGCATTACTGATACACAATCTCTACGTCCCACAATGGTTACAGTATTTTCCAATAATGATGCAGAATAATAGCATTTTGAGAGGCAAGTTCCACCCCAACCACTTACAATGGCTTTAATACCCGTTTCGGGTGATTCTTCTGATAATTTTATGAAATGTATCACATGTGAATATTCTACAGGTGAAGAAAGTTTCAAAATAGCCACATCGTACGCTTTAGTGGAACTATTATATAAATCATGGATCCAACTGTCTATTACTTCTCGAATTTCACCTTCCCTGTAACCTTCCCTCGATGTAAAACCCATATGTACGAAAATTGTGGAGTCTTCATTTGATTGGATCTTCTCTAAACAATTGGCAGCAGTTAAAACTTCCGTCTTACTTATAATGGAACCGCCACAAAAGTGCTCTCCTTTCAATGTTTGCAATGATACCAAGTGTGGATGTTTTTCTAAAGTTGTAGGTCTACCATTAACTATACGTTCTCTCCATTTTTTATTAGTTAGCGTTTTGGTTTCAATTGAACTTGATAATAGACTGACAAGTACAATGCAATGCCACCACATATTATCAACGATTAACTGTAATTCTATTAAGAGATACGGGTTTATAATATGTCAGATAACTGTATGTCTTATATTTTGCAGAATAATGATTAATACTTTTATTTAACTGATAGTAAGTAGACTATATATTTCGTAGAATATAAACTTGTCACCTTTTCCTATCTTCTTTTATTTTCTAAAAGTCTGCTTGACTTTATACGCCCCTATTTACAATAAAAAGTTCTGCTACTGATGAGGAGAATTAACCGAGTGACCCATATTCGAAAGTTTACTTAGGTTTTCGAAATTTGTCCATCTCCTATATGCTCCAGAGAGCTCTTATTTTTAACTTCAGTATAAAAGGCTAAGGTAGTGATTAGAATATCATTTATAGAATATTTTTTTCTTAAAAGAAAATATAAAAACCAATATGAATGTTATAGTCGGTCAACCATTTAATACCCCACACCAGTTAGCTCCTACAATTACTTTAGTTGTGCCTGTGTAGGAGTTATTTTGTGAAATATAATTATATGAGAAGGGATTCTAAAAATAGTCCGATCGGGTTCAAATTTGGCACAGCCAAATAAGAAGATAATTAACGATTCCTCACAAAACTTTGTCCAAAAATATTAAGAATTGCGTTTTTTTACCATATAAAATACATTATAATAGGACTTCGATACGATCCATTTTTCTCTTTGGTTAAATAAATAAATGTCCTTGTACCAAATTTCATAGACGTGTCTTAAAAAATGCGACCTATAGCTTGCGCACAATTTATATGGACAGATGTGAAGGTGTGGCATTTGTCGTTTAGGAGTTACTTTATATACCCCTTGCCACAAGAGCGCAGGGTATAATTATATGAAATTTTGAAAAGAAACCTTCAATTGAAAAAGAATAATAAAGGAAGTATTTTTTATGGCTGCATATTAAGCTAACAATTGCACAAAATAGAATACTATGCGGACAAGTTTTTCTAGTCCACAGAAAATTCAGCATTAGCCTAAAAGACTGTTATGTAGTAATTTTTGCAACATCCTTACAACACACGATTTATATTTTTTAGTAACTCCTGTACTTATATTTATATAAAATGATATTGCTTATACATTTTATTTTTATTGATTATATATTAGAATGTATTTATATATATATGCATATATTATTTATTTTATCCTTTTACAATGCTGCAGCAGTTTTCAAAATCCATTCACGTAAAGCAGAAACTTCAGCGTAAACACCAGGATAGCCAGTCTTAGCACAACCTTTACCCCAAGAAACTACACCAACCAATTTACCTTCAGCAACCAAAGGACCGCCCGAATCACCTTGGCAAGAGTCTTTCGTTTCAGTATAAGCACAAACCATAGTTTCATCAATTTGACTGCCATACAAATAATCCTTTGAAGCGCATTCTTTACGATTCAGGAATGACACCTCCACTTCCATTAAAACTTTAGAAAGGCCGCAAAGAATAAAGCAAGTAGTTCCCCATCCAGATACTACAGCAGGTGTACCAGTTTTAGGGGTAGTATGAGCTAATTTTACATAACGTATGGTAGATGATTGATGTACCGGAGTGTCCAATTTCAAAACGGCCACATCATACTTCATATCCACACCATTGTAATTTTCATGATATTTCAAAGCTTTCACTTTTACCAATTCACCGCCTTCATCGTGGAGAGTGGAACCCAAACGTACTTGTAAGTCATTAGCATTTTCACCCTGAACACAATGAGCAGCCGTTACAATGACATCCTCAGCAATAATACTGCCACCGCAGAAGTGACTGTTACTGCTAATTCTCTGTAAGGAGATTTGATAGGGACGTTTGTGTATGCTAGTCTCTACACCATTAACAATGCGTCCCGCAGAAAAATCCTGATTGAAAGCAAAACTTTCGGCCAAAGTGGCTGCTAGTAAAAAGAATACAACAAAATTGCGACACATTTTTTTGAAGAGAAAAATTTTATTGGGAAATCACACTATTTTACTGAAATACTTAATTTGTTTTCATATATATACAAAATCTTTATTTATTTTTTTGCCCTAAAAAGCTAATATTGCGAATTTAATTTGTAACTAATACCCTTTTGAGTGGAGTTTATAATCTTTATTTTAAGTAATCGACATTTGTCATAACCTCTGATAAAGAAAAACCCTCTCAAGTGTTTGGCATGTACTTGACACTGTTATTTGCTTCATAGTCTTATATGTATTTTATTTGTTGTTTTATTATCTTCTGTGATGATAGATATTACTGTGATTAGGGCATGAGAACTGTCAATTATTAATTTTAGTGATTAATAGCGATATATTTAGTTGCTTATGGTATGATTGATTAAGGGCTCGAATTGACGAACACTGGGCTGGGCAAGTTTATTAGAAGTATTGACTTGCAAGCTGTATTTAAGCTTTTTATAAAAATTGTGGGTGTGTCTGTTATATGACCAATCCCATTTTTAACACATTGATGGATGGGACATAGATATGTGTATAAAATTTCACGTACATAGTTTAATTTAATATATTTGTCGATTGTGGGCAAGGTTCTTCACCGATTTTTCTCAATTTGAATTGCAATCTGCGTACAGATAATAAAATTGTCTGTACAAAATTTCAGTTCAATATCTCAAAATTTACGAACATGAGAATATTATCAACAGACAGTCATATGGACATGCATGTCTAGGTCGACTCAGTTTTTTTTGTAAAACTTGAGATATTGAGCTGAAATCTTGAACAGGTACTTTTAGTTATTGCATGCAGATCGCTATTTAAAAGGGGCAAAATCGGTTAAAAGCCATGCCCACAATCAATATAAATATTTATAACTGCCACAAAAATTGACCTATGAACTTGAAATTTGGTATGCGTATATATAGTTATCCCATCCATTAATATGAAAAAAATGGGAATGGTCTGATAACAGGCACGCCCACAATCGACAACAATTAATGTGTCTACCATAAAAATTCACCTGTGAACTTGAAATTTAGTATGCATATTTCTAATTATCCCATTCATCAATGTTCCACAAATAGGCATGGTCGGATAACAGACACGTCCACAATTTACATAAAACCATATTCATTATAAAACTAGACTTGCAAGCTGATACGTAATACATACATTATTAGAGGGCGCAAAATATATATATTTATATTTGTCACGCCCACAGTTTTGGATGAGGAGGGTATTGTAGTTGCCTTACATGTTTTTTATAACTTAGACGAAGAAATCAAGTTCCCGTGTATGAATACAGGAAAAGGAAAATTTTTAAACCTGCTTCTGATATACACATATTGATTTTACCCGTAATTCACATAAATATAGTGAAATATACGTACAAATAAAAGTATTTTCCAAACATTAAATATACCTTCTACGCTATAAAAATTAAAGTTTGATCCCTGGTGCATTCATATATTGAATATTGATTCTCTTTTGGAATACTTTCAATATATATTAAAATATTACAAATTAGATCTCTCAAATAATTTAAAGAATTGTTTTAGTAAATGTTTTCAAAATAAAATACCGTTATATTAAAAAAACATTAAAATAAATAAATTAAGGAGTAATGGAATAAAAAACTAAAAGAAAGAACAAAAAGTCCTGCTAATCCTTTAAGGAAAATACTGCTTAAATTAGGAATTAAAACACAGCCTTATAATATTTTTTTTAAATGCTTTTTATTTTAATTTTGATAAATTTTTACTATTTACATATTTTTCGCTGTTTCCAAAATCCATTCGCGTAAAACCGAAACATCAGCATAAACACCAGGATAACCATTCAATGCACATCCTTCTCCCCAAGAAACAATACCAACCAATTTACCCTCAGCAACCAATGGACCGCCCGAATCACCTTGGCAAGAGTCTTTCGTTTCAGTATAAGCACAAGTCATAGTATCCTTAATTCGGTCACCATACAAATAATTCTTTGAAGCGCATTCTTCACGATTCAATAAAGACACCTCAACTTCCATCAACACTTTAGAAAGATCACAGACAACAAAGCAAGTGGTACCCCAACCAGACACTACAGCAGGTGTGCCAGTTTTAGGTGCTTCTGTAGCCAACTCAATGTAGCGTATAACAGGTGATTGTTTGACAGGGCTTACCAATTTCAAGACAGCCACATCATATTTCATATCATGGCCATTATATTGTTCATGATATTTAAAAGATTGCACTCTAACTACTTTACCACCTTCAGTGTATAAAGTGGAACCCAAACGTACTTGTAAGTTATAAGCACTTTGACCCTTAACACAATGAGCAGCCGTTACAATGATATCCTCGGCAATAATGCTGCCACCGCAGAAATGTCCACCCGAATTAACTCTTTGTAAGGAGATCTGATAGGGACGCTTGCGTATGCTAGTCTCCACGCCATTAACGATACGTCCAGCTGCTAAATCCTGGTTATCAGGGAAAACTCCAGCCGAAACGGCACTCAATATAGCGAGTATAACACAGTAACGGAACATGTTCGAAAGCGGTATTTCAAATTTGATTGTTGCATTGTATTAACTGTTGTGGGGTTTTTATAACAAATATTTTCATGCCAACAATGAGCACTTTGTGGGTTATCTAAGCGTTTCAGATATCTGTACTTATATCTAATTCTTTTGAAGAGGAAATCATAATCTCCTTTGATTTGTAAATTGATAATGAGTGACGCTGTCACGTGTTGATAATTATTGTTTTGATTTAAGTTATAAGTAAAGTTGATTTGTTTTTTCTTTAATTTAATTACGCTTCTTTTTTATTTCATTTTAGGAATAAGTTATTCAAATTTGAATTTTTTTCAGCTTTGACGATTAAATGATTTCCATTGTACATATAAAATAGAAATTTAAGCTACTTCTAAAAAGCCCTTGTTACAATGCTATGTAGTAACTGGAATTTCCAAAAAATTTTCCTTCAATGTTTATCTCCTCTCATCATCTTCTACCTTGCATTTTCAAACATTGCTACCAAAAATTATTAAAATTTGTCACTCACAAAATTTTCTAAAATTTTTTTTTTTGTATGTAGGTCATCCATTAGAACGTTGCTTTTGCCTTAGTACTTAAATATCGCTATAAATGATATTTAATTTCAATTCAATTCGAATGAGATAGAGTTTCATATTAGATATAAATTTTATTGAAATATTACTAGATTTCATACATTTTGCTAAAAATTTTAATTATTTAGATTTCTTTAGCACTTTCCAAAATCCATTCCCGTAAAACGGAAATGTCAGAATAAACACCGGGATATCCCTTCTCAGCACATCCATGTCCCCAGGAAACAATACCAACCTGTTTACCTTCAGCAACCAAAGGACCGCCCGAATCACCTTGACAAGAGTCTTTCGTTTCAGTATAGGCGCAAACCATAGTTTCACGAATTTTATTCCCATATTTATAATCCTTTGAAGCGCACTCTTCACGATTCAAGAATGATACCTCAACTTCCATCAATACTTTGGAAACGTCACAATCAGCATGACAAGTAGTACCCCAACCAGACACCACAGCAGGAGTTCCAGTTTTAGGTGGTTCTGTAGCCAAATCCACATAACGTATGTTGTCTGATTCTTCAACAGATTCATCCAATTTCATGATAGCCACATCATATTGCAAAGTGGCGCGACTGTATTGTTCATGAACCTTAATAGCTTTCACTTTCACCACTTTACCACCTTCACTGTACAAAGTGGAGCCCAAACGTATTTGTAACTTTTCAGGTTTTTGTCCTACTGCACAATGAGCAGCCGTTAGAATGATATTTTCGGCAATGATGCTGCCACCGCAGAAGTGAAAGGTACTGTTAATGGCCTGCAAAGAAGCCTGATAGGGGCGTTGACGTATGGTGGTCTCTACGCCATTAACAATACGTCCAGCTGATAAATCCTGGTCGATGGGGAAAATTCCAGCCGAAACGGCACCCAACAAGGCGAGTATAAAGCAGTAGCGAAACATGTTTGGAAGTAGTTTTTGAAAAGTGATTGTTGCATTGTATTATCCGCTGTGGTTTTTATAGTAAAAATTTGTTTAGAATAGAAGTTAACGCTTTATGTGTTATCTTAATCGTTGCAGACATCTAATTTAGTTTTATGGTAACTAATTAACTTCCCAATCTTTCTTCGTTTATTAGTTTATAATGGACTGCGTTTTTAATTTAATTTAATCGCCCTTCATATTCAGCCTGTAAAAATTATCAATATTAAGACGCTTATACAATCGTATTACATCATAAATAATTCAAGTGTGTATTTATAAAAAATATGGTTACATAATAGATCCCCTCACAAAATACTTTTAAAATCTTTAATCAAGCAAAGGGCATAAAAGAGATGAATAAGTTATTTTATAATATATAATCAATTTATTTATGTTTTTTTTTTTCTTGAAATATTTTCATAATTCTTTAATAGTTTCCAAAATCCATTCGCGAAGCGCAGAAACATCAGCATAAACACCAGGATAGCCTTTCTTAGCACAACCTTCGCCCCAAGAAACGATACCCACCAATTTACTATCAGCTACTAAGGGGCCTCCGGAATCACCTTGACACGAATCTTTGGTCTCCGTATAAGCACACACCATAGCTTCACGAATTCTACTACCATACAAATAGTCCGCGGAAGCACATTCTTCATTATTTAAGAAAGACACTTCAACTTCTAATAAGCGTTTGGATAATTCACACAACTTATGGCAAGTTGTACCCCAACCAGTTATTATAGCAGGTGTTCCAGTTTTGGGATTTGATGTAGCCAATTCAATAAAACGTATTTGTGATGATTGTTTAACAGGACGTTCCAATTTTAAGACAGCTACGTCATACTGTAGTCCATCGTTTTCTTCATTATATTTTTCATGATATTTTAAGGATTTGACTCTAATAAGTTTGCCACCCCGATGATAGAGAGTAGAACCCAAACGTACTTTCAAACGTTCAGCCTTTTCTCCTTTAACGCAATGAGCAGCTGTTACAATAATATCTTTAGCAATAATGCTGCCACCACAGAAATGTCGGCCAGTTTTTGTTTGTAATGAAATCTGGTAAGGATGTTTTTGTATGGATGTCTCGCTCCCATTAACTATACGTCCAGCGTATGGAGCATTATTTAAAACTGCTGCGGAAGCTGCACCGAGTAAAGTAAGCACAAGAAAGTAGTGAAACATTTTTGAAAACGATATTGATCTAGATATTTAATTGATTTTTTGTGCTTTATATATAGTAAAAGTTTGTGTAAAAAATACTTCAGTTTTATCTTATCTTGAAAAGTTATTAAGTTTGTCTTCTAAAAATTTGATATTAAGATATTAAGAGGGATTTTGAAAAGTGGTCTTAATATTTTTTAAGTGTTAATTACGTACGCATTAGAAATCACAATTTTTACATGTTATATAAAGTGTACCTACGTGTATATCAAAATCATCTATAAACAGAATATTAAAATCGGTTATTGAATACTTTACACCAATAAATTTAATACATATATGATTAATTGAGTTGCATAAGTGAACGTTAGTCCTTGAGATGGGCAGATGGGTATAGTTAAATCGATTTAGATTCTGAACTAATTGATATAATTAAAGCTGGGTCTGACATCTACAAGATAGGAGTTACAAATATCAACTCTTGTACCACTTTTTGGAGTGGTAGGGTATAAACATCGTAATCAAAATATGGGAATATTCACAAGAGTGTGAAATGAAATTTAAAAAAGTTTTTATTTGGGGAGAGATTCCAAAAATTAGTTCAAATTTAACCATTTTTAATAGGGTCTCCTTTGGGTCAATATATGCCCCTTTTCTAAGTTTTAACGAATTGTCTTAAAAAATGTGTAAATAAATGTGTTAAATATGTCTAACATATCGAAAAATACATACTTTTTTTGCGAATATAATACTTTATAAAAATTATTAAAAATGTTTGTGTGAAGCATGACACAAAATTTAACCTAAGTTACCGACAAATGCGTAAACTTTTTTGTGATTCACTTATTTATGCGTTATTTTACTAAACAAATTGGTGATTCATTAAGAAGAAGATTTCAGCATTAAAAATCAATGGAAATATTAAAATTCCTAAGAATTTAACAGAAATGAACGTAATTGAATATTTTTGTCACATTGAGGCAATATAAGTAAACAATGAACTTTTTTAAATTTCTTTTGGACCTAGTGAAGGGCGTGTTGAGAGCTCTAAAAATAAAAATACACATTTTTCATAAGCAGTATAGTCGGAAATTAAGTTAAACTATAAAAAATCGATTAAGACTGAAGCGAAAGTTACCATGAACTTGCCCAAATGCACATGTTTGTATGTACCATAGTAAATATGTACTTATACATAATTTTAATAACATATTTACATTATAATTATAAGATGGAAACATGAATAATTTGTTGTTTATATTGATCTCTAGAGAGTGCAACACATTGTGTTAAGAAGCGAAAATAATTTGAATTAAATTAAATTAAATTGAATTAAATTGAAAAAGTGAATTTTTTTTTATCGATTCACTATTTTTCTACAATTCTCAAGTTTTCCACAAAATACAAAATATTTAAACAGTTGGTTTGTAAGTTTTTACAAGACGCAAATTCAGGTGTTCATTTATATTATTGCATAAGTTAACAACACCTTTATATTTATATTTATATTAAGTTTGTGCGGGTTTTTATAACTCCAAATGGCAAAGAGGCATATGTCACGCTCTCCTACAATTATATCGATCGATTCAGAATTAAAATCTGAATCGATTTAACCATTTCCGTCTGACTGTTTACCTGTCCATATAAATTTGTGCGCAATTTATTGATCGCATTTTTAAGATATTTCGATGAAATTTGGTACAAGGTAGTGTAATGGCTCAGAAAGAAACCTCTTTAAAAATAGACCGATTCGGACCACTTTTAAAACCCTCTTAAAAACCCCCATACAATGATATTTCACAACGAAATTTATATGGTAATACCTAGCGTTTACTAACACAACTAAACTAATTGTAGCATAATTTGTTGAGTTAAGCGGAGTAGGGTATTAAATTGCCGGGCTTAGCCAACTTTATAGCGGTAAATTTTCATTTGTTTTTGCTATAAATATGATATTTTCTTTAAAAACCAACTCACATAGACACCAGAAACGAATTCATCGATTACAATATTTAAAAGAGCAGTTCAAGCATGATTAAATTTTTAATTATTGGGGTTGGAGTTGTTATTGGAACGATACTAATACAATCAACTAAGGCTTCTGGAGATCTAAATTTAGAAGATGCTTTAAATGTACGTGCCGATGAAATGATAACGAGGGCACCTAACGTGCATGCGAATAGTGAAGTTATACCGAATAGTAATCCACAGGATTTAAACTTGGGAGATGCCTTGCCACCAACACCACCTCCTCGAACGAGTAGCAAAGGAGTAGTGCAAAACCACAGCAAATAAAATTACTTGTAATTACACACACAGCTAAGGAGTTAATTTACAATCAGTAATAATAAAACGGTTGAGTATCAACACCTAATTCTAATTTGTCCCTAAAAAATATTTTTGAATTAATTATTCAGAGAGTTCCATGGTTTGTAATTTAGTACACGTAATCAAACGTACTAATTCGATACATATTCCAAATTTTAAATGAAAATATGCACAATATACATATCTCTAAAATATAGAACAAATATAATTTTATTTACCGTTATATTATCAATGATTGTAAATATATTTCATTTTTGCAAATTTATGTAACTTTCAATGTAATGTTGAGTTAAATTTTTAATAAAGCCTAAGCAATATATTCAGATTCTCTATATTTGATGAGAGGGATAGTAAGTTTATCTTTGCATTTGCAAACATTAGAAGAAAGGTTCGGAGATCCCATATACTACATATATATTTTAGTCAGCATTAAAACCCAAGTCGGTTTAATCATTTTATAATCATTACCATCTCAAATATTGAGCTTTTTACTTAACAGTTGGTACAGGCTTTGCACCAAGTAGTAGGGCACATTGTTATTATTATATTATCAGGAAAGATTGGATGACACTCTCTCATGGTTACAAATATGTAGCTACAATGTTTTGGTTTAAGAATTTTTAGTATATAAATTAGTGTCGATTAAACGATACGTATTTTTTCAGCCCGTACGTTCAAATGGCTTGTTTTGAAGCGGTCACGGCTACAAAAATTGTAATATTGAGCTGAAATGTAGCTCTAACAATTAAAACTTAAATACTTTTTATATAAAACAAGTAAATATGTTATAATCGTTCAATACCGACCATTTAATACCCCACACCACTTTGCTCCTTAAATTATGCTACAATTACTTTAGTTGTATTCACCTTATAAGCGGGCCTTAGAAGTATACCAAACCATAGTGAAAACATTGAGGAGGGTCATAATGGCATTAGCAATATAAGAAATAACACTACTTTAGTTGTATCTGTATCTCCATAAACTATGCAACAATTTGTTTAGTTGTGTCTGTATAGAAGTTATTTTGTGAAATTATATGAGTAGCGGTTCTAAAAATTGTACGATCGGATCTATTTTTAATAGGCTTCCTCTTTGGGTCAATACATGTCCTTGTACGAAATTTCTATGAAATATCATAAAAAATGTGACCTTTACCAGGCAAACGGACAGACGGACATGGTTACATCGATTCAGATTTTCATTCTGAATGAAATTTATATATATTCTGTCCATCGGTTCTAATTCATGAAATATGTGGAAAACATGCAGACATTTTTTAAACATTTAGATAGAAATAGGTCATTTGAGAAGAATACCTTTCGAATGTTATGCATGATTTTCATTTAAAGCATGTTGTTATCCTCTAGAAAAAAAACTGTGCCTTCTACCTTCCAATCCAAAGATTGCTTCTAAACATTATTCAAACTTTTCGCTCACAAAATTTTGTAAAATTAGTATAAAATTTTTTATTTTTAGTATATACATAGGTCATCCATTAATACGTTGATTTTTTTTAGAATTGTTTAACTCAATTCGAATCGTATAGATTTACATATTAGACCCTTTATAAAAAAAATTATAAGAAACATATATTATACAAAAAAAAATAAAGAAAAAGAACAAGTTAGTCTTCATAATATTAATTTTATTGAAATATTACTAGATTTCATACATTTTGCTAAAAATTTTAATTATTTAGATTTCTTTAGCACTTTCCAAAATCCATTCCCGTAAAACGGAAATGTCAGAGTAAACACCGGGATATCCCTTCTCAGCACATCCATGTCCCCAGGAAACAATACCAACCTGTTTACCTTCAGCAACCAAAGGACCGCCCGAATCACCTTGGCAAGAGTCTTTCGTTTCAGTATAAGCGCAAACCATAGTTTCACGAATTTTATTCCCATATTTATAATCCTTTGAAGCGCACTCTTCACGATTCAAGAATGATACCTCAACTTCCATCAATACTTTAGAAACGTCACAATCAGCATGACAAGTAGTACCCCAACCAGACACCACAGCAGGAGTTCCAGTTTTAGGTGGTTCTGTAGCCAAATCCACATAACGTATGTTGTCTGATTCTTCAACAGATTCATCCAATTTCATGATAGCCACATCATATTGCAAAGTGGCGCGACTGTATTGTTCATGAACCTTAATAGCTTTCACTTTCACCACTTTACCACCTTCACTGTACAAAGTGGAGCCCAAACGTATTTGTAACTTTTCAGGTTTTTGTCCTACTGCACAATGAGCAGCCGTTAGAATGATATTTTCGGCAATGATGCTGCCACCGCAGAAATGAAAGGTACTGTTAATGGCCTGCAAAGAAGCCTGATAGGGGCGTTGACGTATGGTGGTCTCTACGCCATTAACAATACGTCCAGCTGATAAATCCTGGTCGATGGGGAAAATTCCAGCCGAAACGGCACCCAACAAGGCGAGTATAAAGCAGTAGCGAAACATGTTTGGAAGTAGTTTTTGAAAAGTGATTGTTGCATTGTATTATCCGCTGTGGTTTTTATAGTAAAAATTTGTTTAGAATAGAAGTTAACGCTTTATGTGTTATCTTAATCGTTGCAGACATCTAATTTAGTTTTATGGTAACTAATTAACTTTCCAATCTTTCTTCGTTTATTAGTTTATAATGGACTGCGTTTTTAATTTAATTTAATCACACTTTATATTTAGCCTGTAAAAATTATCAATATTAAGACGCTTATACAATCATATTACATCATAAATAATTCAAGTGTGTATTTATAAATAATATGGTTACATAATAGACCCCCTGACAAAATACTTTTAAAATCTTTAATCAAGCAAAGGACATAAAAGAGAAGAATAAGTTATTTTATAGTATATAATCAATTTATTTATGTTTTTTTTTTTTCTTGAAATATTTTCATAATTCTTTAATAGTTTCCAAAATCCATTCGCGAAGCGCAGAAACATCAGCATAAACACCAGGATAGCCTTTCTTAGCACAACCTTCGCCCCAAGAAACGATACCCATCAATTTACTATCAGCTACTAAGGGGCCTCCGGAATCACCTTGACACGAATCTTTGGTCTCCGCATAAGCACACACCATAGCTTCACGAATTCTACTACCATACAAATAGCCCGCGGAAGCACATTCTTCATTATTTAAGAAAGACACTTCAACTTCTAATAAGCGTTTGGATAATTCATACAACTTGTGGCAAGTTGTACAATAATTTCGAAGCAACATCAAAGCAATAAAATAAATTTGTGACTATATAATTGAAGAAAATTAATATAATTCATATTTTTGGAATAATTTTCTCACTTATTTACTATCTTTTTGGTTTTATTTTACAGTCATGTAGAAATGCAAATAGAAAATGAACACATCTTCTGTTTAATATATTATCATATAAGATGGAAGGAATACTAAATTTGCCATTATGTTTGCAACACCCAGAAGAAGGTGTCAAAGATCCTACAAGTATATATATTATTGATCAACATTGATAAGTTAGTAGATCTGGATATGTGTTTGTGTGTCTGTCTTTGCAGGCATTCTTTCGGACATAAATTTTAAGATATTGAACAAAAAATTTTGTACAGACATTTTTAGTTTTTGCTGATTTCTATTTAAAATGGAAAAAATTGGTCAAGAGCCCGCTCACAATCGACAAAAATCTATATACATAGCACAAAAATTCACCTATGAACTTGAAATTTGGTATCAATAGTTATCCCATCCATCGATGTGCCAAAAATGGGCATGGCCGAATAACACAGACGTGTCCATAATTTATAAAAAACCGTACTTTGCGTAAAACTGTACTTGTAAGCTGATACGTCATATACACACTATCATATGGCATAATCATATACCTGCCACGCCCACTTCTATAGATGTAGAGGGTATTCAAGATTTGGCCTAAGCCAAATATATTTTTTATTTGTTCATTTTCTATTTGTCTGTATAAAAATTTATATATATCCGTAATTAGCCTATTTTTAGGTTATATTTGTTTATTCAGCTGAAAAAAATTTCTACAATATTATATCATATTTTGTGCTCAATATAAAAGCGGGTGCAACTTATTGCAAAGGCAGTAAACTTATTGCAAAATGAAAGTAATCATCGTTTTATTAGTTGCTTTTTTGGGCTTGAGCCTAGCTGCTGTAACGACTCGTGATAGCGGTGATATAAGTGATGAGGATTTAGCTGGTCTTAGAAATTATCAATTGCAAAGTACAACCATTGATCCTGTATATAAAAGTAATCAATATAAAGGTAAAAGTCATGCGGATGACAATATACATTTGGAGGACGCTTTAACCACATCACAACAAATTCAGATGCGTCAACAACAATTGAGGAATGGGAATAAGAAGTAATCTTTACATTTCTCAATATAAGAAAAATTGTTTTCAAAATAATATTTTTTGGAATAAATCATTTATTGAGTTTGTCAAAATAGATGTTAATGCGTAATAAAGAGCTCTAGAAAAAGAATAATTTTCTCTATGCGAACCTATAAATAAATTCCATAGAGAATATATACGTATGTGAGGTTTTTCTACTGCTACATGCATGCTAGATTGGCTCAGTTTTTTATGCTGATCAAGAATATATATACTTGATAGGGTCCTGACGTCTGTTTCAAGGTGTTGCAAACGGAATGATAAACTTAGTACATATATATAAACTTTTGATAGCGAATTATAACAAGGCAATGACAAATATTTCCACTACTAGTAGTGCAAGTAGTGGAAAGGTTACCAAAAGGATAAAAGTGTTCACGATTTATATTATTCAAGAGTTGCTGCCTTTCTTTTCACTATTCAGTTTATAGTAAACCTAATGTATTTACAAGTAAAACGTTAAATTTATTTTATCACTATTTGTTTAAATATTAAATTAACATTTTAAATAATAATTTCGTGCCTTAATTGTGTATCTGTTGAACCCTTATATTGTACTAAGAATTGAACACCATCTTTCATTAATACTTAAATAATCAAATATCCTGTTTCTAAACTTTTCCAGTCGACACCACTCTCTAATGAAACCAAATAAACTTTGTTTACAAATTTCTCGTTCTACATAGAAATTTGCCCCCAACTTTTGCTATATTTCGTTCATATGGAAAATTTAGTAGTTTTAAAAACAAATCAACATTTATGAAATGAATCCTTGTTAACATAAAAATTTCTCTCCAATGTGTGCTGGTATACAATATTTTAGAATCAATGATTTATAATTGATGGTACAATTTGTTATTTCTCCCTCTCTCTACCTCTATCAGTTTCCGTTGTTAAATAAGTTTTGCATATGTGAAACTTTTCCAATCGGTTGTTAACTTGGTTTAAATGAATATGTGGGTAATGATGTTGCAAATTATGTGGTGATAGAAAAGTTTGCTTTAGCTAAAATCAAATATTTAGTAATAAACAGTTTATGCTTAATTATTGTTAACTAGTGATAATGCATGGAAAAGAAATTTTACATGCTGTTGAAAATTTAAACTTAAAAAGTAAGAAAATTAAATTTGGTTTTTGCCAAATCTTAAATAAGCTTCACATCTACAATAGTGGGCGTGGCAGTGGTAGGGGCCCTCTAATAGTGTTTGTATTATGTATCATCTTGCAAGTCCAGTTTTTTGTTTTTTGTAAATTGTGGACGTGTTTATTATCCGATCATGCACATTTTTAACAAATCGATGGATGGAATAGCTATAGATATGCATACCAAATTTTGAGTTTGTAGACCTATTTTTGTGGCAGATATATAGATTTTTGTTTATTGTGGGCGTGTATGTTAGGCGACCAGGCCCATTTTCGTCAAATTTATAGATGGGGTAATTATAAATATATGTACCGAATTTCAACTTAATAGCTCAATTTTTGTAAAATATATATAAATAAATATATTTTTGTCGATTGTGGGCGTGGCTCTTAACAAATTTTGCTTAATTTAAATAGTGATCTGTGTGCAAAAAAAAGGGCCTTGTCAAAATTTCACTTCAATATCTTGAAATTTATGCCCTTGAAAATGCCTATAAGGGACAGACACACGGACATACATATCTAGATCGATCAAGTTTTTGATGCTGATCAAGAATATATGTGAAGGATATAAAAGTCAAACGCTTAACTTAGTTGTGTTAATTTTCAATCATTTTTTTTTTACATTATTTATTAATAAATTTCTTTTAAAAGTAAATATTAATAAATTAAAACCATTAAGAATGGCCGACGATAAGATAAAGTTATTTTTCTTATGATCCTTATACTTATATAACAAAAGTTTTATTTAATTTTTTTTTTTTTTTTTTATTAAAGAAAGTATATTTCATTACATCACAGTCTTCGTTTGTGTATTCACTGGTCTTTTTCACTTGAGCTGCTTAACTTTAACTTAACCAACTACTGTTTCCATTTACCACGTACATCCGCTGGCAGGATATTTGCCGATTATTGTAGGTATCCGTTCTAGATTCTCATAAATTTAAATTGTATAAAAAATTGTTTTCATCACTGTATTAAGAAATGTTTTTATTTGAGGTTTTTAAACATCATTTGTACCAATTATTTATACCAGAGATAATCAGTTAAAAAAATTCTTTGCACTTAAAGGCTTCCCGGCACACATTTACATTGAGAAATTTTCTTTATTTTCCACATCAATATAGGGAAAGGATCTAATAATAATTGAAGATGACATCTCAATGATTTCGGCTGGGACAGGCTAACTTATAAGCATAGTCCAAGACAGACTGACATACAATCATATGTTAATGATTTAGCAACTGTGATAAGAGATATTACTATATAGCCTAACTCATATTACATAAAGTTTCTTTTTCGCAGGAATAAATTTAAACTCACACCTTTGTATTCACAAAAGTTCCATACTTGGACTTGTGCCTTCCTCGCTAATATAATTAAAACGTCTTTCTTACGATAAACTTTAAAAGAATTCATGTTTTTTCTCTTTTCGCACAACACTTTCTTTTCTTTAGTTTATATCTTAGTTACTGATTGTTTATTATTTGTTCCTTCATACTCTCACCGCACCACCATTCAAACCACACGTACTGTTGATTTTTGTAATATCCTGTTGAAAGCATATCAAATTACCGTGTATTATTTATTCAATTTATTTACTTTCAACAATCAATTCAAATTTATTTTGAAATTTTTCCACTTTAACAACATGTGCCAACATTCTCACATATCACGTGTGTACATATACTTAGTATTTATATCCACGGAAGGCTTTATTTTATTATTTTTTTCTTCTTTTTTTTTTTTTCAAAATAAACTAAAATGCAAATAAAAAAGGATACATTATAACAATATAAGAAAATCAACACCGTTTTTTGTGTAACAGATGGAACTATAAAAAGAAAAGTCTAATGAGTTTTGCAGTGAATAGGCGAATAATTTGGCAAAAAAAATTTACATTTTATTATAAATTCATCTACTAAAGGACTTCACTTTTATCTTAGATCACGACCTGAACTTTATATATTATTAATGCATGTGTTTTGCATGAATTAAAAAAATTTTGCAAACTAATGAATTTTTTTTTTCATTCTCATAAATTGAAGCTTTGTTTACGTGCTTCCAGCTTCTTTAAGTAAAAAGTTTATGTATTTTATTTTATTGTTTATATTTTATATAAAAAATTAAAGTTTAAATTGTCCTCTTTGTATGTAAAAAAGAAATGAATTTTTCTATCGTGAGATTTTAAAGAAAATTAATATTTTACACCAAGAAAAAATGTGAGAAATTATTAAACTTCTAAAATTTATTATCCAAGTTTAAAAATAGTAAATCAATCTCTGCTTATTTCTCTTCTATTGATATTGCTTCTCCTTAATTTCTCCAAACCTTTCAGTCACAATTACGATGTCACCAAGTTAAAATTTCTGTAGATTGGGGGAGATTACTTAACCAAAGTAAAAAATCTTTTTTGGTTAACCACTTGGACCGAAATTTCTGCTTGTATTTTCTTTCCTGTTTCACTCCTACTTGTGCCATTTTTAATTCTTTGGTATGGTAGGGACATTAAGACATTTATTAATAGTGTAATATAAGGATATTTCACTTATGGGGAATAATGTTATTACAGTGCTTTTGCAGGACACTGCTCCTACTAGAAATTACCTCAAAGCGATTCATTTGTCCTTGCTAGCACTTGCTAGTAAATGTAGATAATCTAGAAGTCTTTATATACCTATTATACAAATCAATTGCTCTTTTTATACAAATATAACTATACTCATATATATATATATATATATATGCCTGACAAGGGGCCTTGTTAGCGTTGGTTGTTCATATTGAAATTTCAATCATATGTCAAAAATCTTTGTTGGAAAAAAAAATGTGAAGAAAATTGAATAGTCAGTTTATTAGGTGTTATATAAAAAAATGTATGTAAATGTGCGCGATATTGTATGCAAATATGAATCGCAAATAAAACACGCAAATACGAGTGAGAATATTGCAACTAGAAGAAACTTCATTTTATATAGAATTATAAGTAGAAATTTTAAGGTGATAAAATAAATTTGATATGCAAAATGAAAGTAAGATGATATTGAAAGGAAAGGAAAAAACACAAAAACTGACAAAGAGTAGAAAAAGTGGAATTTTAGATACCCTTTATTAATAAGTTGAAAAAGGCAAGACAACTTTCCCATAATAAAAGTATATTCTATCAAAAAAATATCGACAGTTCTTTCTAAATTATAATTTTAAGATGATTAAATTAAATTTTATAAAGATCTTTTCGTAAGGCCTTAATTAATACCCTTTAATAGACGGTCTATCATGCCTCCTATGCCTTCATACTTTAAAACATAAATTTGCATAAAGAGCTTAAGATTTATGTGTGACCTTATGAGCGCCTACATTAGAAGTTTGAGTGTCTTGTCTTGGGTTTATGCCTAAAATAGAAGTTGGTATAAAAAAATTTCCTGAAAATGTTCAGAATTTTGTAACATTTCGCATTGACCTAAGTAGACGATCATATGATTAAGTTTAAAGCATATATCTAAAGTGTAACTAACGTAGTACCTTTCCCTTTTTACCAGAACTTTGGTAAACATGTTGAAAATGTTTCGTCAGTAGTTTGATAAAATAGTAATTATAATAAATAATAATTTTGTAGTTTGGTTAAAATTTAAAACGAGTCTGGTTTAGTAAAGTTTAGAAATTTTTATGAGAAATATGTATCTAACTTCTTATTGCTTCCAGAAAGCAATGGTCAAGTGTACGCTGAAAATTTAAGTCACAGAATTATACAGTTTTAGTTTTTCAAAGAAAATCAAAGTTTAACTATGGTTTAAACTTTCGTTGTATATGTTCTTATAATTCTCTAGGAATTACTGCATGACACTGATGGCCCCTGCTACTGTTGCTTCATATAGGTTTTAATCTATTGGAATTGGTTTAGGCTTTGGCTTAAGGAACTCTTCGTACTGTGGGGTGCGGCACAGTAAAAACTCATCTGCCCTCAATCCAATCACTCTTAAGAATATTACCATGAATAGAAGAGTTTGGTTCGATAGCCGAATGAGCCGTTTGTTTTGAGTTTAGTACGTGACATCTAATATTTCAAGGTTTGCTTTAATTTTATTCTACGAATACGAATTTCTGTAACTTCCGCCAGCAATTTTTTAATAATTGTAAGCCTAAGATAATACTTCACCTTTGAGACATTTTAGTTGTAGAAACTTTACTCTATAAAATTGTAGTTTGACGTCTTAAAACGCTTTGGAAATCGAGGTGGTTTCTACAAAAAATACATTTTTTAAAATTTGAGCTTAGCAACCTAAACCACTTTAAATGTCAAACTTTCTTTAAGGTAATTGACGCCCTAACCGTTTTATGTTAAAAACTCCTTTTTTATTTACATTAGAGAAGATGTAACTTGAAGTAACTTTCAAGTATCGCAATTATGTTGAAGAGCACATTTTTTAAGTTGTCAACGCTATTTATTTTATTTAGTTGACAATTTTTATAAACAAGCTGTTATACCTTAACCGCTTCTACTCTCTAAAGGAATTTAATATGTTGGCAATAAAAAGCGCTTCAAAGTTTATTTTTTTTTTTCTTTTTTACTTACCATCCATTCCAAACAGTGCGTATAATAAAGTAACGCTCATATATCTTAGCCAAGCTAAGAAATATTGTAATTTAATTCCCTTAAAAAATATTCTTGTACTTATACAGGTATGAGAAAGAAATTCTCATAAAATGTGCAGAAAAAGGATTGCAAAAAAAAATATATATAAAAAAAACATATACCTACCTACCAAATCACCAAAAATTCATAGAATACTAGGAAAAAGAAAATCAGCATCACATCATAAAAGCAGGGGTAAAAAAAAAATAAATTCAAGCATTTGACAAGTAGAGTGTTGTGTGGGATGGGTACAACGATTTTTGATGGGGGTATACTAAGTTCGTTATTCTATTTGCAACACCCAGAAGCAGGCGTCAGGTGACCTTACAAAGTATATATACGCGATGATCAGCATCAAAAACTGAGTCAATCTAGACATGTGTGTCCGGGTCTCTGTCTGTTATTTTTATTTTCGCAGGCATAAATTTTAAGATATTGAGGTGAAATTTTGTACAAACACTATTAGTTTTCACACAGATCGTTATACAAAATGGACAAAATTAGCGAATTGCCACGTCCACAATCGATAAAAATCTATTTATCTTCCACAAAAATTGACCCATGAACTTGAAAGTTGGTATGCATATCTAAAGTTATCTAATCCATCGGTTGGCCAAAAATGGGTGTGGTCGCCAACAATTTACAAAAACCCGTACTCTACTTGCAAGCTGACACGGAAGAGTATACACTTTTAAGGGGCGTAATCATATAATTGCCCCTCCCACTATTGTAGATGTGATGGGTATTTAAGATTTGGCTTAAGCCAAATTTCGTTTTCTTACTAGTTTTATATTTTTTTTCTGCAACGACAACGACAACTTTTTGCAATCTTTCTACCTGAACGTATTTACTTTTTTTTATTTGATTTGTTGTTTTTGTTGTAATTTGATATATAACTAAAATTCATGGCTTTTATTATTGCACGATATATTAGGATGTTGTCATATCGTTTGTTTTTTGGTGTTGCGTTGTTGGTTTTGCACGACTTCTTGCTAACATCGTTATCAAAAGCTTAAGACAAGTATTTCTTATATTAAGTTTTTTTTTATGCATATTTACTGTTGCTACTAAAGATCTCTCCATCTCTCTCTCTCTCTCTCTCTCTCTCCTTCTGTTGCTGTTGTCTTTCTCTCCTTTTCTATATCGTTATCCTTAATGTTAACTGAAAAATATTGTAGTTGGCAAAAAGTTTATTTTCTTAATATACATTTTAAGTACATTCTATTATGTGCTTTTCTCCCTCTCTCTCTCTATCTCTAGCTCTCTCTCTGTATCTTTACTTATTCATAATAATAAATAAGTTTATGCTGGATATGAAAGAAAGTACGTTTGTCTGTCAGTGAGTCCGCTTTTTTTTTTTTTCGTTTATATGCTTACGCTGTAAATATTCATCCATTCGGCTTAAAGTTTATTGTGTTGTTTTTTTGGTTTATAAATATTTAATCAAGTTATTTCCATTATATGACAGGCTCGGATATCCATGCATATGATGTTCTCAAATAAAAACGAGTAAGAAAACTACATTTGGCTTAAGTGAAATCTTAAATACCCTTCATTCCGACAAACGAAAAGTGGGCGTGATGGGTGCATGATTACGCCATATATTATATGTGTTACAATTTTTCCGCTGATTAGAGTTTTTCCAAATTGTATGCGTTATCTAATGACGTCTATTTTTGGCCCATCGAGGGTTGAATTGATTATAAATATATTTACTGAATTTCAAGTACATACCTCCGTTTTTGTAGTAGATAAATATATATTTATAGATTCTGGGCGTGTCTCTTGACCGATTTAGCCCAATTAAGTACCGTTCTGTAAGCAGAAACGAAAAGTATTTGTACAAAATTCATCTCAGTAACTCAAAAAGTTTACGACCATAAAAAGGCCTTCTCAGTTTTTTATGTTGATATGCGAATATATATACTTTGTAGCTTCGATCTTTCATGCCTGGGTGTTGCAAACGAAATGACAAACTGAGAATACCACCAACTTATGTGAAGGATTTGGTAAAAAAAAACCATTCTCTGTCTGTAGCAATTTGATGAAATATTAATATTTTGCTGTTTGTTTATGATATTGGCAGGCTCATAACTATTCACTTAATAAATATTTTTTATTCCATAATCAGTTTTCATATTTTATTATATACATCAGCCTTGTGACAACATTTACGATAGACTCAAAAAAAAGGTCTTATTTATACCCATCACATAATATAAAGGTGAATACTAAGTTTGTCAGTCCATTTGCAACATCCAGAAGAAGGCATCAGAGACTCTACAACGTATAGATATTCTTGATCAGCATCAAAAACTGAGCCGATTTAGACATGTTTGTCCGTGTGTACGTGTATCCTTCTGTTGCTGGCATTCTTGGTCAAGTGCCACGCCCTCTTTTCTGTTAAAAATTGAGCTATCAAGTATGAAGATATGCAATTAACTTATCCATCGATGTGCCAAAAATGGACATTGTTGGATAACAGACAAGCCCATCACATTTACAAAAAACCAATTTGACCATAAAACTAGACTTGCAAGCTGATACGTAATACATACATTATCAAAGGGTGCAATATATATGTATCTGTCACGCCCACCTTTTTGGATGTGAAGGGTATTTAAGATTCGGCCTAAGCCAAATATAGTTTTCTGACTTGTTTAGTTTAAAATTTTATAAATTTTTTCATCCAGCCTTAAGTTGCACCCCAACTTTCTCAAGTGGCAGCAGTCGTGTAATTATAATAATTTTTGCAAATAATTACCTTTTAGCCATACCATGGCGTATGAGAAAATCTCTCTTTGAGTTTTTTTTTTCTATATTATATGTGTGTACAATGAACATATGTGACAATGTGTTTGTGTTTCTGTGCTGCACAACTTGGATTGGTAACGCCTCGTAATGCGTACACATTTAATTACATTAAGTTGTAATTATACTTTACACTCAAGTGTCATACTTTTTCCCTTTATTTTTCTCTACTTATAACCCATTTATTTTATTTTCACATGTCACACAATATATATATAATTACAAAAGCCTATGTCACCAACTAACGGTATGCATATATTTAGTGATATAATGCGTATGTTTCCGTGTGGAAGAATATACAAATAGTGACAATTATTGTCTAAAATTATACAACAACAACAGGAATAAGGAAATGGCATCGGGTATCAGTATCAGAAGAGGATCTAAGAAAATCCAAAAAAAAAAAAAAAAAGAAAAGTTTTTAATAAAAACTGTTGTGTCGTAGTGAGAGTAAATTAAAGATGTTTTGCCTGGACAGCCATAAAAAATGTATCTAAAGAAGCCACAATCGCTATTGTTGGGCATCTAACAGTCGTTGACACTTTAATGATTACATTGTTTTCTGTTTTTCAACTTAAGCGTTAAATTTTCTTTGTAGTCTAAAAGAGCTTCGACGTAATTATTAACAAATGAAAAGAAGGGTTTGTTTTTTTTTTTTTTTTTATATAAAAACTTTTGAAAAAACACATATGTGTGCAAAAACATATGTAAGTAGCAGCAGGATGCTGTTAGAAACCTCAAATTATTATTTAATTTGCTTTACGACGTTTTTTTACACCCTGCATCACTCTTGGTGGCAAAGAGTATATTAAGTATGTAAAGGTGTTTATAATTCCTAAAAACAAATGCCACACCCACTTTCAAATATACTACTCGATTCCCAATCAAAATCTAAATCGATTTAATCGTGTCCGTACGTCTGTCCATATAAATTTGGTGCCAGACATATGTGCATGTTTTGACCTCCTTGAAAATCCGAACCAAATTTAATCATTTTTGGAACTCCTCTTCATACGAAACCTTTTTATAATGGAAATCGTTATATGAGAAAAATTGCAATTCTTAAAATTTTTCTTAACAAGATTTAGTAAAAAAATAGATAATTAGATAAACAATAGGCTGTAACAAATTTGGATCCAATGTTATAGCATCCCTTTCCATATAATGCTCTTTCACAACAACAATGGCAATGCTTTGCATTTACTTATACAACGAAACTAATTGTAGCATAATTTATGGTCGAGCTTTACCGATCATAACGTTTTCACTTGTTTTTAAATTATGATTTGAAGAGGTAGAAAGAATGCGTATGTGTTGCTACTAATTAGTTAATATTTCTTTTTATTTTAAACACATTTAATACTTAGAAAATGTAAAAGAAAGACAGAAAAAACCCTTCATGAAATGTGAAGGGTTTATAAAAAGGAAAGTTAAAATTAATTCAAGAAAATCATTTCGTTTGTAAGCGAATTGAAGGCATTTACAGTTATGATTTTAAGAGAGACTAAATTTAACAAATTCAACTTAAACTTGGTTGTGGCCTAAGGCCACCATTGATTGTATGATTCTCATCTTAAGCGTTAAGAAAATCATCCATTTTTGAAGAGAATCATCAGTGAAGAGGCGATTTTTTTTTTAAAGTAAGGAAAGAGGAAACTACCTTCCGATTCTAGAGAAAGGATTTATTAGTTTAAAGTGTCATTTTGTAGCAGATTCCAGTACTATACAGAAATGGAATCTACTAACACCCCCATTAAAGACTCGAGTGTTATGCCTTCGGCTAATAGTGTTTTGATTAGGCCAAACTTTCACTACCTTCCACATTTATATATATATACAATAGGAAGAGTGAGAGATACGTGGTTACGCTTACTAATAATCTATGAATGATGTGTCAACTTAAAAATCAGATTCTTCACCATATAAGGTTTTTTATTAATTGTGATTGAGATAAATAAACTTTAGTCGATTGTGGGCGTGGCACTTTACCAATTTTGCTCATTTCCAATAGAAACCTACATTCAAATTGTAGAAATATTTGTACAATATTACAGACATTTGCGACTGTCACAGTGCCAACAACACACGGACGTACAGACGGACTTGCTTAAATTGATTCATATTGTTGATGCTGATCAAAAAATGTATACTTTATACACTCAAATCATTTGGAAAACCATTGTTCATCAGAAAAAATGTAATGTTTGTTTGTTTGTTTGTTTGTTTGTTGAGAAATTTATACCGAATAATACTGCGATCAATTTCCTATTAACTCCCATCACAGAAGTCGCCAAAAACCAATCACCTAGAAAGTAGAATACATTTGCTACAATAATATATTATTTACATCTTTTCTTTGCGTTCATAAGTTTTTCTGTTTAAAAATTCAAACATTTTTTATGACAAACAGTTTTATTGCTAAGAATTGTTACCAGTGAACAAATTATCATAACAACGAATAGAATCATAACCACAAGCAACAAAATGTTCTATCAATTAAAATGTGCAACCAACACAAATAAGACGATACGCTTATGGAATGAAGCCATACACCAAACCCACGCTGGTTGTTCACATGGTTGGGTGGAGACAGTAAAAATTTGCCACAAAACAATTAAAAAGTTGAAAATAATTGCAAGCAAAGATTTCACCAATTTTCGAAGGAGCAGAAAGAGAGGACAGAAACGGTAGGTTTACGTTTAATTGTGTACACGTAGTGATGTAGTATTTTGTCTGTCTTTTATCATTTGTTTGATAGAACACTTATTTAACCGAAAGCCTCAATAAAATGGTTGACTGTGCGGTTATTTTCTATATAAACGTTTCGTACATATATACAAGCGTTTAGTTTGATAGCTCACCCATCCAGTCACACAAAAAAAAATATGATTGTTTCTGCTGCTACTACAATAATTGTTGCTGCTGTTGTTATTGTTGTTGTTATAATTGGTATTGTTATAATTGTTAGTCAATAGCAATTGTTGTTTTCAATTCTTTCTCTTTCCACTCTTTATTCAACGTCGTGTATGTGTATACTGTCGTCATTATTTGATAATTTGTTTGTCTATGACTCTCTGTGTATGTGTCCATACATCTTCTTCCACTTTCTCCATTTCATAAAAACAGAGTCTGATATGTGTGTTTGATTGTGGGAAATATGTTGTAGTATCGTTGTTTTGGAGTAGCTGGGAGGGCAGATGGGCAGAGCAGAGTAGAGTAGAGTTCTCTGTGATTTTGGCACAACATTTTTGTGGTCAAACAACAAAAATAAAAACCAACCACAATGATTGGGTAGCATTTTCATATTGACAACTGTGTTGTGTGTATATTTGTCAATTGTCATTTATACTCCAATAGTCCAATAGTCCACCCACCTACGTATTGGCAACAATGTTTACGTTTTAATCATTAAGGAAATAATTGCTAATTGGAACATTTTAAAAACGATTTATAATTATGAAAGTTGATAGATCGTGAAGAATAGCAAAACTATTCGTGTACATACATATGTACCACCGAAATCAAGTGGTATTAAAATTTGCCTTACTGTAGCCCATAGGTGGGGAACGTGCGGCCTCCTCATTATTATGCTTTAACAAATAAATATGAAAGCATTACAATATTAAAACTATTGTGTCCCTCTTTATTAGTGCCTTGGTAAAAAATTAGATGAAAATTTGAACCCAAGTGACTTACATGGCAGTGCGTACTCTATGCACATACAACTAAACTAATTGTAGCATAATTTAAGTAGCTAAGTATTAAGATAATTAAGTTCGAGCTTGACGGACTGTAACATTTTTACTTGCTTTACAAGTTTTCCTTTGGTTGACAGCATTGTGATAAATATCCGTCACGGATGGCTTCGCATTATTTATTTTCTCCTTTTTTTTTTTTCTAATTTTTTATCTTTCCATGTTATTTATTTTTTATTAATACTATTATCTTGGTGGACCATCTCTCCTACTTGTTCATTCATTTCGCTTGAGCTTAATAAATTTCTTGTAATTTATTTAATTTTTTATTTCTACCTGAACGGTAAGTTGATCAAATGAGTATCTTATCTTTTTAAGTGCTGAGGTTTTTTATGTTCTTCTAAGATGTGAAAAAGCAAGCATGTAGGAGAGAGTGGAAGAGTGATATAGAGGGCTACTAACCCCCTCCATATTTGATCAAGCTCAAGTTGTAGTCGTCTGGTCAATTATTATCAACGGGCATGAATTATGAAATTTTATAGATATAAAAATTTATAATAGATTTACAATGTTTGGTAAAAAATTGACAAAAAAGTAAAAACCGTACGATCGTACTGAAACTTGTGGCCTGATCAAGCTTCATATTGCATCACTGAATTCATTTTATTATTATTTATCAAATGGCATCAAAATTTCGTAAAAAAAATTGTTTTCGAAATATTTACTATTCTACTCTACTACTCTAAGGTACTTTTAAGGTATTTAAAAAAAAAAAAAAATTGAATTTGAATACTGAAGAATTTTCTACTCAATTTTTTTTAGGTTTAACTTTTCATTACTGTTTCTTAGAACAATTTGTCATAATTCGAAAAATATTATATTTCACTGAAAAAAAAAAATAGAAGAATATATTTTTTGTTAAATCTAAAAATATATATTTTTAAAAAAGAGAAATTAAAAATGAGGTACAGGGAATGTGCTCGTCTACAATATGAGATACAAAAAAAAAGATTGAAAATGTCCTTGGTACCGTTACCTTGTCAGTATTGTCAACTCGCCAACGACTTCGACTCCACACAGTCCGAGAGCGCCGAATGGTTAATTGATCTAAAAGATAAATTTAATATTCCAATATGGAGTCGCCGTTTATCTTTCAATACTACAGGTTTTACACGTGCTATACCCATGACTATGTTGAAGCAATATCATGTCGAAATTGATGATCGTTTATGGTCGATGTTTGGTGTTATACGTAAATCTAAACCCCCGGCTTGTTGTCGTTGTTGTAAACCATTTTTGGGTGTTATTGTAATCGGGTTATGTGCGGCTCGAGTATTTCGCCTGGGCACTTGGAATCGAAATCTTTTAGATGAGTTGCAGCGCAGTGGTGAAAACTATTTCCGTGAAAGTTTCGAAAACTTCAATCAAGAAGATATTGAATTCGATTTAAAGGATTTAAATAATTATTGTTGCCTACAAGGCATAAAGTTTGAAGTATTTTTTAAAACAGTCGTACACGGTAAACTCTTTAGTGCGCCCTTGGAGGGAGAGACAAACTTGGCCTATGCTTTGCTGCAGTTCTTTGAGAGTTATCAGTACGGTATATTAGAGTGTTTCAATCGCTATTTGGGTTTTGGATTTAGCGGAAACGTTCCGGGCCGTTATTTCATGTTTGATGCTCAAAGTATGAATTATCCCGTATTTTGCAACGATCGTAGTGCTCCATACATATTACGCACCAATCATTTGCAAATTTTATTATATTGTCTCACGATAGCCTTAAACGTACGCCATATAAATGCACCTTTCGCTTTGCATAGCATTAATATTATGATAAAGGATACAGAAAGGCAAGTTAGGAAAACGTTAAGTGAAGAAAATGTATGCAAGTGCCAAAAGCCTGTGGAACGTATATTACCCAAAGAGTATTGGGACACTCCATTAGCTGGTTCTGAATATAGTGAAAATGATATATTACAACAAATCGTACGTGGTAAAGAAGTACATTTCTTGGAACCCTGTAAACCGTCCAACAAACTAGAACGACGCCTACAACCCCGTCAGGTTCCTGAATGTTTGGGTGGATTTAAAATAATGCCATTGGTAGAGGTGAAGCCTGTTTCTGAGGTTATTATAGAGGAGGAGGGAATGGAAGAATATACATGGGACAATAAAGAAAAATCCAAAGACTTTGTTCGTATGATTTGCTCTAATACCGAAGTACCTTTTACACCAGCCGAAGAAGCTGTTAAAGTTTCAAGATCATTCGTTGGCAATCTCAGTACTTTACTGGCAACGGGCTGTCCTGATACAATCCCGGATCAGAAACATGGAAATGGTTTTGGGCAACGTAATTTAGTGGGAAAGAAAAATTGTCAGTGAAAAATTATTCTTTTTCTATTAGCAAACCAAATTTGAAATGTATAAAAGAAAAATATTTTATGAGGGGTCCATTAAAAGAAATTAAATAAATTTTATTGCATTGATTACCATGACAAGTTGATTTCTAAATTATTTCAACAAAGTGGAATGTTTTCGTACTGTAATGTATTTAAGTACAAATGCAAAAGTGTTTTAAGTATATTTTATTTATAAATGAACTGCTGTTAGTTGCATTCCTTTAAATCAATTTATTACTAGCTTTGATTTGAATTTCGTCCTGCGTTCCACTAACTAGTATTGTTTTTTAATTTTTATTTATACATTAAATCCGATAATTGATTGACCACAAATATTTTTGGATTCGTTTTCTTTTGGGATGTCATTTGAGCTTTAGCGTTATTTTTTACCAAAGAAATTTTACCATCTTTGTCCAACAGGGGTTTGGGTGGCAGCGGAGGTGGTGGGGGTGGTGATGCTGTTGTTGATGATCTCGGTAACTCCTCATGGTTAGTGCTAGTTTTATTAGAATTTTCCTTATCAACTGTGTTTTGCTTTTGTTTTAAAACTTTAAGCGGAGGTTTGGGCAATGGCAACCTTTTCAGTTTGTTTGTTTCTTTTTCTTGTGCGTACATTTGTTTATACTCCTCTTTATTTTCTCTCTTCTGGGCGGGTGATAAGTTTCGTGCGGTTTTCATATCAAACTGACTCCTCTGTGTAGGCTCCATGTTTTCTTCTCTATCGGTTGAAGAATCGCTACTTTTTTCTGTAACTTTCCTGGACTCTCTATGGTAATTTTTTAGTGATATCTCTGTGACTGGTAATTTTAAAACTTCTCGTTTTTCTTGTAATTGCTGAGATGTTGTGTAATTTTGTTGTCCTCTTCTAGTTATGGGGGTTCTTTTGGGTGGCGCTTTTAGCGGATGCGCCTTTTTCGCACGCTCGGGATTATCATTGATGTTTACATCCACATTGTAAATAGTGAAATTAACATTTTGTCTGGTAGCATTTAGGGTCATTATCACACAATATAAAAGTACTTGTAAATGACCGCAGCGAAGAATATAAGCATTGATCTCATTATTATTAAACACAGGGCCACCCTTACTTTGACAATCGAACATAAAATAACCATCATCAATGTCCACACAAAATCCGATAGCCAATACCTTTGAGTTGCAATGAATTAAACCGAATTGGTAATTGTTGAAGAAATACGTCAAAGCCCGGGCAATATTATATTCATTAAAGCCGTATGGTATGTAAACGATACCCGTAGCTGCCTGCTCTAATGTCACTTGAAACAATGTATTGTCGAATTGATACGAAGAATTTAAGTGATTCATTTGAAAATGTGAATTGTGAACATTCTGTCTTTTTAATAGTTCTGGATAGATTAGGGAACCCTCAACGGTTATAGAAGTTAGTAAGTGAGATGTCCATTCGTTTAAATTATATTTTAAAGCAGAGCACAAGGCCAATATACAGCTGACCGGTTCATAATTATATATACCGGCCATTCTTTTTGATATGGTTGCAACGTGGTGTGCAGCACCCCACAATGACCACAGTCTTGAGGGTATTTCAATATCGTAATTTTTCTTTTTATTAATGTCCAACTCACGCATACGTCCGGAGCAATTGGCCGTTGCGCGTCGCGACCATATTGGCAAATTTTCATCCTCATTTGGTAGCCATTCCATTTGTTCGTCCCGTATACGTTTATCATCTTTCAAGTTGATTATAGAGAATTGGCATGGTTGTGGTATTTCGGGTGTATTATTATTGACCAATTTCACCGCCGCAACGGTCTTGTCCCCTGCATTTTCAGCCATGTTTAATATCAGTGTATCAGCGGAACCCAAAAACTTCTACTTTTTAATGCTATTGAATTTTGCAATATTTTTTTGGAATTTTTTTTTTTTTTTTATTTACTTGAAAATTTTGAATTTTTTAAGCCGAAAATTGAGTTTTTATAGAAGTGAAAATTTTACATTATATATTCCAAATAATAATTTTCTATGTGACAGCTAAAGAAATCGGATATATTTTTGAACAATTTTTTTTTTTTCTTGAAATTTGAAAAGTGCGTATAGGAGTATATTTCAATTTTTTAGTAGTTTAATAAAAATCATCAAACTTCTATACATTATGTGATAATGATGAGAAATATTTTTCTATTTACTGATTGAAACTCTTCATTATTTCGCAATGCAATAAAGTTTTTAAAATATATTATAAAGAAAACCATTTCTTACGGTTTACAACCTTGAACATTAACTACAATATGAAACAAAATAAAAGTTTAGGAAAAACTGAATAATAAAAATAAATCATTTGCTAATTTCTGATTGCAAATACAATTCATATTCATTTTCCAATATTTTACATATTTTATTGGCATTTTTTCTGCATTGAAAAAGTTTACATTTTTATTCCCTCCACATAAGAAGGAGGGTGTACTACGTTTATTTTTTCGTTTGCAACACCAAAGATCTGACGTTTCCTACAAGGTATACATATTCTTGATCAGCATCAAAAACTGAGTTGATCTATAGATATGTATGTCCGTGTGTCCCTGTCCCTGCCCCTGTCTGTTGTTAGCATTCTCACTGGCGTAAATTTTAAAAAAAAAATTATTTTAAACTACATGCCATGCCCACAATCAAAAAAAAATCTATTTATCTGTCACAAAAATTGAGCTTTAAAGTTGAATTTTGATTTATATATTTAAAATTAACTTATACATCAATGTGCCAAAAATGGGCATGGTCGGAGAACAGATATGCTAACAATTGATTGAAATTTATATATATGTCACGAAAAAATGACCTATGAACTTGAAATTTGGTAAATATAATTATAGTTAACGCATCCATCGATGTGACAAAAATGGGCGTGGTCGAATGACATAGTTGCCTACAATTTACAATAAACCATACTCAGCAAGAAAGTCAAACTGATACATAATACGTTATACGCTTACCTAATAGATGTGGAGGGTATTTAAAATTTGGCTTAAGTTAGTTAGTTAGTTTTCTTACTTGTTTTTTATTTAAAAAAAAAAAAAAAACGTTTACTTGGTAAGAAAAGTACTCTATTTGCAAAAGTATTTTCTATAAACCAAAATGAAAGACATGCCGGTGGGATTTATGGAAAAGAAAAATTGATAACAGCATCTTGCATAGAGTTTACAACTTTGCATGAGTGCTATTGTCAAAAGCTTAAAAGCAAGTCATCAACACCCCCCAAATAACAATGAGAATAATAAACAATAACAATAACAAAAGCGAAGTAAGCATAAGCTTACCTTTAAATCGAATGTAATACACACATATGTATGTACGTAGTGTGGGTGAAATCCCCCTAATAAGTTTCCTTGACATTCACCTTCTTCTCATCATATATTTCCCTTGTTAACTTTGCTACTGCCCCCCCTTTTATTACTTTTATTTCCACTTTTGTGTTTTGTTCTTATTAATAACATATATTTTATTATTTTCTTTATATATGTAGAAAATTTATATTTTATTCAACTTTTCATCCACTCATGTTTGTGGATAATATATAACATTATAATTATGTTACTTTTTCAAGAGTCAAGAGGAACAATTTGAACAATCTGTGTTATGAATGTTACAATTAATCTAAAGTTAATTTCTTCCCATCAATGATTTCGTTTTTTTACTTTTCAATTCAATTGTAAGAATGTAAATAATTCAAGGACATGTAGGTAAAAGAAATAGTTTTAAAAGCAAATAAGCATAAGCATTAATAAGCACTCGTATTATTCCTTTATGATTGGTTTTTGTTCAATATTTTGTAGTGAAGCGATCGTCCTCATTTCAAACACAAAACACTCTTTTAAGGATCGCTTATGCGAAATTTTAGTCTTTTATACCGTTGGAGTGACGCAAAAACGCTTAAAATCCCATAAAAAGCGTGCCTTTCGACCGATTTTGCAAATTGCCAACTTTAATACTAACCTGCACACAAGAACTGCCGATACCTTTACCAATTTTTAAGTCAATATCTAAGTTTTTGAATGTTTACTATAGAGAGGCACACAAACAGATAGACAGACAGACAGACAGACATGGTTAAATCAAATCAGAATTTTGACTTTGTTTTATTAAGACTCATTATTCGACAGAACTAGAATGAGAAGAAAGTACTTTAATATACAATTTAATCAAATTCATTTTAAATAATTGAATTTGTATATATAATTTAAAGCAGAAATAATTAAAAAAAAAAAAAAAAAATTTTATGAAAAAAATTAAAATTAATGAACCAACGTAGGTAGGTATGAACACATAGTTCCAGAAAAATATTATCTGTAAACTAATTATTATAACAAACTTTATACACCTTAATATATACTATAAACAAATATTTTAATAATGTGAAGAACAATTCTCACACGTTTCATTTACACTTCTTATCTATTGTGAAATAATTTATTTAATTTTAAGTTGTTTTGTGAACTTTACGCTACTTCACTCATTATGATTTTAACATAATTTACATTGTTCTGGTTTACTGTACCCACACATATTGGCTTTTGTATTTAATATAAAAAGATTATAAAAAAAAAAAAAAAATAATAATTATCATATTATTGCATAATACATACGAGCAGTGTGATGTCGTGTGCATCGCACTGCATCATTAATAAGATTAAAATGAATTGTTAATTGTTATCATAATGATAACAAACCATTATGCAGGTGTGCACACATACATACATATATATATATATATGTATTTGTATATATTTATTTCTTTATTCATTTATTTACTAGGAGTGAACACAAATACATAAATACAAATAACATATAGTTTTAAAAAAATAGTTAATGAGAGAAAAAAAAATAAACAAGTAAAACAGCGGGGGTCGTGCGTCCCTTCCAAATAATCCAAAGTCTATGTGTTTCTCGGGCATTGTGCATGCTCCTTCATATTGCCTTGAAAATATACAGAAAAACCAAAACGAAACCATTTCATATATAATAATAATAAATAATATAATAGTGATGTGGTATCTTAATGGTAAATGTTTGCTAGCACGTGGGGCATACATGGGAAAGCATACTTTCCTGGGAATACTTTGTGTAGTAAGTTTTTAGTTGCGAAGGATAAGAAAACGTTTTAAAACACTTTTCACATACAATACGCTTATTTCCGTCTAGAAAATAAGATGAAATAAAAAATATAAAACTTTTTCATAGCATAACCTAACCTGCATTGAGTATTAATTCCTTGTAAAGTGGTACTTTTTAAAGCGCCATGAGGAGCAGTAGCCATTCCTTCGGATTCCTCAAATTGTACGGTTTTCTTTATAAACCATGTTAAATTTCTTCCTGTGTTGTCGTTCCATTTCCATAATTTTTAATGAATTGAAAATTAAATTAATTAATTTCAAAACAAGTGAAAATATTATAGTCGGCTAAGCACGACCATCAAATACCCTACACCACTTGATATATTATTCAATTTATTCAATATAATTTTTTCTTTGAAAAAATGACAAATTTTATCTTTCTATACCTACTTGCATTTTCAAAAAAATTCAAAATGACACATATGTCAGAAATTTTTTTTTATTTTTTGTTTGTTTATGAAATCAAAAAAAATTATATGGGGAGGGGTTATAAAAATGGTCCAATCCGGTTCATTTTCAATGGGGTTGTGGCAGATATATAGGTTTTTGTTGATTGTGGGCGTGGACGATTGACCGATTTTGCTCATTTTAAATAGCGATCTGCGCGCAAAAACTACAAGTGTCTGCTGCAAAATTTCAGCTCAACATCTCAAAATGTACGACCATGAAAATGCCAATACATGCGGACACACGGACATATATGTCTAGATCGACTCATCATCGCAAATATATACTTTGTAAGGTCTCTGACGCGTCTCATTTTGTGTGTTGTTGAAATGGATTGACAAACTTAATATTCGACTCCATCTTATGTGTAGAATTTACTATTTTTAATAAAAATAAATTTAACATTAATTTGTAATTTTGTTTAATAATAAAATATAATAACAGGCTAAACTCTTTGGCTCTTTGCCTGTGTTCATAAGTTCTCTCTTTTAATAAAGAAACTCACCACCAGCAGAGACTTATCACCAGTCTCTGCCACCAGCATTTATGCACTGTTATCTGTACCAGAGAGTCTCTTTCATAACATAACATAACATTTCTCATTTATGTAGCTTTGCTCTTACATTACAAACAACAGCTCTAACAGTATTACTACATTATTATCCTACCGCATTATTCTCCACACCAAAATTCAAACATACAACAGGTGGTTGGCATAATAAAAACAATGTTCAGTTTTTTTTTTCCACATTCGCAACCGTTGTTATACAATAAATTGTCAATTGTATTATAACTTGATGTTGTGTCTTTGGTTGTACAAATGTACAATAACAACAAATATAGACAATTTTTGTTATTATTGTGTGTACTGCTAAAAACATTTTTTCTATCCTACTCGAGCCGAGTGCCGGGTAAACGTATTAGCATGACATTTTCATATATTGTTGTGCGTGTTCACAAACAACAATGAAAAGAAAGAAAAAAATTCTCATATTGTGTGTATGTGTGTGTACGGGGATGTCGTGTTGTGTTGGGTTCATTCGGTTGTGCTAACTATTCATTGAAATTCCATTTTTGTGCCCATTTATTGTATATTGTTTAGGTTAAAAATGTAGCCTTTGGAGGTATGGTAATGAGAACAAATAAGTGTTAGCGATTGGTTGGTGGCGGGGGGGGGGGGGGGGGTGAAGGGGTTAGAGGGTGAAGATACACAAAACCTGTTACCATTACCCTAAAAGCAAAAGTTTATTTATTGTTTATATTGTATATGCAGACCTATGTATGGTGTGCTATGTATACATATAACGTGCTGACATTGACAAGCTTATGTTCCCCACCTACACACACTCCAACCATCCATCCATCCATCATTTCATCATTGTTGCTCTATTGTACACACTCACGTTCTATTCACAATAACTCGGTGACATTTGTGTGACGGTTTGTTACTCATCTTCACTTCCTCCCGGCCACTTCTATTGTTTATTGTTTATATATGCATGCATGCATACACACATTGCATTGCATGTGTGCATATGGTTTTCTGAATACGTTGATGGACAAATGATTGTTTGGCTGGTTTCGTTACAATATGCACGCGTTTTATGCTTATAGGCGACTAAGTGAGTGAATGGGTGACTGAGTGTGTTTGTACCATTATCTATGTTAACTTTGTTTTGACAATTGTTAGTGTTAGTTTATTGTACAATATATATATATTGTGTGTGTGTGTGTGTGTGTGTGATTGTCTAAATATTGCTAAATTGTTGTTATTGTGAAATTTGTACTTGTTTAAATGTGAATAAAAAATAAAAATGGTTTTATAGCACCTAAGGATACATTGAACATTGAATTGGATTCGTTTGTTCTGTGTTTGTACGCAGGAGGGGGGGGGGGGGTGCTAGGTCTTGGTATTCAATTGTTTTTCCACATGAACAAGTTAGCTTTGTTGCTTTGTTTTTCCATACGTATGATTAACAACTTGAACACATTCCAAACAATCAATGACAGCAATAAAGCCAAAGTTACAAGCCTACCTAGTTTAGAATAACTAGTAGATGGGCTTCTTTAAATATTCACTGGTAAGAATGTTGTGATGATGTTTGTGACGCAATCCTTAATGGCTTTCAGATATCAGAGACAATACTTTTTCTCTTAACTCCGGATCAGTTATGTTTTTATCGTAATGTTTTTACTTAGGCGTCTTATAAGTCTTCCTTTTTATGTAAATGATTGTAATTCTTACTTGTGTCATAAACAATGAACATCTACACCAACAGTTAGCTGACTTTTTCACAATTTACAATCTTATCCTTCTAACAACAAGACATATGCACGGACAGACGGACGATTATATTGAAATCTAAATTGTAGAATTTAATGCTAATCAAAAATTTAAGTAAATATTGCAAATTGAATGACAAAACTTAATATATTTTCCATAATAAAAAATAAAAAATATAAAAATAAAATCATAAATTTTTTGTGGCAAAAAAAAAAAAAAAAGAAAAAAAAAACAAACGCAAGCTAGATACACAAACACAAATAGAAAAGTACAATATTATCCCATTTTGGACAGATTAACAAACGGATTAGTTATGGGAAAAAGGGCCAGCTGTGTCATATATGAAACAACAACAATAACTAAAATAAAAAAAAAACAAAACAAAAACAATAAAAATGTTTATAATAGTTAAGTGCCACGTACACTTAATAATTCTAAAATGCAAATAGAAAGATTATTTACAATAATAACAACAATAATTATAATAATAATAATAATGATAATGATGATGATTTAAATTACACATATTTGGTTTAATTTTGTTAGTTTATAACATAGATTGCATAACAGTATGTACGATGATATAATTATACTGGAAACTTTTTGACTATACGGCTGCTTTATCTCTCCTTTACAAGTTTTTATATCCTTCACATAAGATACGGGGTATATTAAGTTTGCCATTTCATTTGTATAAATATTCTTGATCAGCATTAAAAACTGATAAGTCTGTGTATCTGTCTATTGTTGGCATTCTCACGGCCGTAAATTTTATGATGTTATACTGAAACTTTCTATATTAATTGTAGTTTCTGCAGGCAGATATTTATTTGATTGGAATTGATCAAAAGCCACAATCGCAATCGACAAAAATCTGCTTATCTGACACAAAAATTGAACAATAAAGTTGACGTTTGGTGCACATATATGTATTTATAATTACGCCATTTATTGATGTGTAAAAAATGAACGAGGTCAGAAAACGGACACGTTCACAATTTACCAAAACATGTCCTCAGCATCAACATTGACTTGCAAGCTGATACGTAATACATATGTGTCTGCCACGCCCACCACCACATGAAGTATACGTAAGATTTGACATCAGCCATCATTTTATGTTTTTCGTATATTTTATTATAGAAATCTGTGTGTGCAATGAAACGCTTACATTGTAAACTACTTTGGTATACTTGATTACATAATACAAACATACAAGTAGCATATGTCAAATACTTATATCTTATTTCTAATTCTTCTTCTTACTTAAACGCTTATATGCATATGATGCTCCGTCTACTGTATCATTTATGCTGTTACCAAAGTAATGTTAGTGTTTATCGTTATAAAGTTGTTCACAAAAATTTTCCAAGTACGTTACATACAAGCATAATGTGTTATATGTATATATATAATATTTTGGAGATGTTTGGCCATTGTTATTGTTATTGTTATTGTTGCTCGTTCGTTTCTTTCTTCTATTTTATGTTGGATTTATTGCATATAAATCATCCAAGTAGAAAATGTAAATGTTTGTTGGTTTATATCTGTGTGTGTGTGTGTGTGTGCGTGTGTGCTTGCGCGTACATTTGTGCATTTTTGATGAGCTGTGTGTAAAAGTGTGCAAAAGCGAGTTAAAATGTCATGATAAGATTTACATAACAAGTAGTACTTTTTAATAATGCTAATTTCCATTCTCCAGTGCTCAGGATAACTAGCAGAAAATATATATATGTACCATCACTCACCCATACTATATCATCTTTTGTAGTAAATTTAAATAAAATGAACATTTATTATTTCTGTAGAAAGTTTATGAATAGATTTACTTAATATTTTTTTAGAAGAGAGAGAAAGGTTTTCATCACAAGAAAAAAAAAAAATAATATAATATTTCATCACCTATAGTAAAAAAGATCTGATTTAGTTTTATTATAAAAAATTTAACTGAATTTGAACAATCTTTATGAATATCATTCTTACTGTTTTAACATTTTTCCCACCATTCTTACTGTACACATTTTTTATACTATAAACATTATTTTGAGTAAAAGATTTTTCTTCAATAATCTCTGAATTGATTAAAAGGCAATAAATTAAATTTATCGATAATCGTTTAATTTGAGATATATTAATAAAAATATTAATAAAAAGTTATCGATAAATTATCGATAACTATCGATAACTATTAATTTGATCAAAAGGCAATAAATAAAAATTATCGATAATTGTTTAATTATAAATACATTATTAAAAGTATTGTTAAAAAAGTTATCGATAAATTATCGATAACTATCGATAACTATCGATAACTATTAATTTGATCAAAAGGCAATAAATAAAAATTATCGATAATTGTTTAATTATAAATACATTATTAAAAGTATTGTTAAAAAAGTTATCGATAAATTATCGATAACTATTAATTTACAATAATTCTTCATGTAATGTAATCTTAAATGTAAATAATTAAAAATAATAATTTTTAAATTATTGGCTATTAAAGCTGATCAAGAATATACATATATGTATACTTTTGGGGGTGTGGCTTGACCCCTTGTGTCTCTTATAAACATTTGAACAAAACTGATATACCCCCATATCATTATGATAGTGGGTGGGAAAAAAATGATACTTTACTATTAAGTTTTTATACGTTTAAGTACTCTAGCATTTTCTGTTTCATAATAATCCAATTCTGATTTTTTCTTTCCTTTAAGAGGCATAACATGCAATTTACACCTTCTCGTCATATAAAGATAAGAAATTATTTCCAAACTTGCACTATTATTTTCTGTTTTATGTTTTATGGGTATTATTTTAGGTTTCTTTAATATACACATATATGTGTACTTATGATAATAACCATATAAGCCAACCATACCACTTATAGATATCATACATGCAGGCAAAGTAAGTATAATTATATAACACTCATACGTCGTGTGGTACGAAAAATAAATGTAAGGTTTGAAAATTGGCTTGAATTTGTTAGAAAATTGTTGTTATTGTTGTGCAATGATGAAAAGTTTATTTCTTAAGAAAGTTTTTCTACATAAATATCAAGATTATATATATTATAGTATTTGCCTGAAAGAATATAGAAAAGATGGACTGATGGACAAAATTTTGTAAAATTTTGTATAAATGAAAGGAAAGTTTGAATATATTTACTGTGAATGTAAACACAATAAAATTCATTTTAAATTTATTATAAAATTTTATTACAGTTTCTGAATTTCTTTTTGTTACATTTTCTACCTATAAACACTTACTTTTATTATTTTACTTTATAAGAGAAAAAAAGAAAAGAAAATAAAAATGAAAAGCACTAAAAAGAACAATTGAAACTTTTTCCGATAATTAAAATTTCATTTGAGGTTATTATCTTTTTGCTTACATGTGTTTATTATATGTGTTTTTTTCTTTTTTTTTTTTTTTGTATAATCTTTTCTGGTGTAGTTGTAAGGAAATCATAAAATGCTGAAGCATATGTTTATATAGGGTCAGTGTAATGGTAAGTGGGATTTGAAAAGTTTTCTTAGGCATAAAAAAGTTTACCTTATAATAAAGCACAAACTCACAAACACACACACACATATACAAGCTATACCCTTTTTTGTACATAACATGAGTGTTGATTTTCTAACATTTCAAACATTTCCTTTATTATACAAATCCGTTTTTATTTGTTGTTGTTGTTATTATTATTATTGTTATTGTTGTTGCTGTTAAAGAGAGCATAAAAACAATTACATGTTGTTATGTCGGCTACTCCTTTTTAATATCACTTGATATGCATAACAAGCATTTTCTTATGATTTATTTTTACGTGTCTGTAATCAAGTTTATACAAATACAAGTCAACTTGATATGATTCCTTTGGATAAATTGGTTGTTATTTGTTATTCGTATTCTTATTTCTTATTAGTATTGTTATTGTTGTTGTTGTTGTTTTAGTTGTTGTTGTTGTTTTATGTGTTATATTGCGTGTAATAAATATTTTCTTTTTATTTGTATTTTGATACGCTTAAGCGAGGTGTTTTATTACAGTCACAATTTATTTATAGAAGAATTTTTATACTTGAAGGTATATGATTAGACAACTGAAAGGTGTTTCTAAGGAAAACCAGAAAAAAAAAATATGTGGAATATAAATGACTTGAAAAAATTAGAAAACTAATTTTCAAATTATTCTTAAGCCAATGCGGCGGCGTCATCAATATTTTTCATAATTTAAAACAAGTAAAAAAACTAAGTTAAAGATATGGATGGATGAGTCAAATTCAAAAAGCTGAACAACATTATTCTAAATTGAATACGATGGACGACTCAATACAGCAGATTTCCAAGTTTTTGACCAGCCCTATGAAAAGAGTACCAAATATAGTTTTAAAGCTTAGAATTCAAAAAGCTAAGTTGCTTGAGTGCAAAGCGGCCACATCGAGGTCTTAGTTTTTCCATTTTTTCATAAACTATGAGACGTAGATATTAAAATGAACAGAACGTTAGGTATGTTAACTTTTTTTATCCAATATGGCAGAAGCCCCAATAAAGCCAATTTACCAATTTCTTGACAATACATCAAATGAAGAAACTTGACAAGTAGTGTGTGATAAAGTAAATATTGATATTCCTAATCAAATATGAGGAAATAATTACCATGGCTATCTAATATTGAAATGAAAACATTTTTTATAATTTTATAATTTTTTTTTTTTTTTTTGTAAAAATTGTTTAACTTTTATTTGAAAATTTTTAAAGAAATTTATTAAAAAATGATGTTTTTTTTTTTTTTTCAATAAATAAAATTATTTTTTTTATATTTTTATTTTAATTGTGTTGGTATTTTTATCACACACCATTATAAATATTGTTATAAGAAATGATAATTTTTTTCAATCCATTCATTCATAGTTAAGTGTCGCCTATGGAAGTGATAGTTTACTTTTTTGTTGGGAAATAAAATGAAAGGAAAGAAATGAAAGGAAAGGAAAGCCTTTACACTTATTTACTCATGAATAGAAAATCTTTACCTAACAATAACAACGCCAACAATAATAACAAAGGTTTAAAAAGAGAAAAAAACAAAATGACAAAACAGAGTAGAAATGAACAACAAAACAGCACTCCAAGGTGTTTGGTATGAAATAGTGAAACCATGAAATGGATTGATTTCAAACTGTAACAATATACTTTAGCGCAAAACGATTTTAGCATTTCTAATAAATGCCGAACAAACACACAAACAAAGGGCTGAGAGGAAGTGAATAAAAAAACAAAAATAACAAACAATTGTTAAGTAAAAAAGAAAGTAATAAAAAGACACCCAACCAACTACCCAACCTTAGCTAACTATAAGCATAGTTAACGAAAAGAAATCAGTCCAAACTGAATGAAATAGTAGCTGACAAACTTGTCACGTGGCTACCAAAGTGACACACAATAGACAGCACTAACCAAGGCAACAGCTAGAATAACAATAATAATAATAACAACAACGGCAACAGCAATAGCAATAGCAATAGAAATAAACCGGATAACTGTTCCAACGGAAGAGTTTCTTGTTATTTTCAAAGGCCTCAAATCTACACCAAACATATACTTACACACATAGACATACATGTGCATTGCTGCACATTTGTTGTTGTTCTACGTGTTTTTCAACCCACTTGAATATAGCATTTTAATTGAATGTTCTTTGGCTTTCTCTTTAATCCTTTTCTACATTTAGAAAATGCTATTGAATCAGATTACAATAAGTTCACAGCAACCTTTTATATAGATTTCCTTCTTTTTTCTTTTTTTTTTTTTTCTTTTTTGCATTACCATTGAGGATGATGATATGTTTTGCACGATCCGATATTGAATGTCAAAGTTAGTTTGAAATTAATCTATTAAGTGTTTTAACGTTGTGACATCCAAGTCATGTGCTATGAACGAATTTCTTAACGTTTTTTCGCCATGTACGCAAGTTTTCGCTTTTTATACCCTCACATACATTAAATGGAAAGTATATTAAGCTTGCTATTCCGTTTGCAACATGTATATCCGTCTGTCCGTCTGTTGTTGGCATTCTCACGGTTGTTAATTTTGAACTATTAAGATTAAATTTTGTACAGACACTTTTAGTTTTTACACGCAGATGTTATTTTAAATTGGCCAAATCGGTAAAGAGTCACGCCCACAATCGACAAAAATCGATTTATCTGCAAGAAGAATTTAACTATAAAATTGAAATTTCCATTTATATGACAAATAGAGGCATGGTTGGGTAACATATCCGCCCCCAATTTACAAAAAATAAAACTCAATTTGCAAGTTCTTAAATAATACTTGCCGTATTAAGGGGCATAATCATATGCCTGCCACGCCCACGGTTTATATATAAATGTAGAGATTACTGAAGATTTCATCTAAGATAAATTTAGTTTTTTTACTTCCTTGCACTTTGCCAAAGAATTCATTTATGATTGAACAAAAATCTCTTCATTCATTTTAGGACACCTTGCTGTACAGAGTACCGTAGAACGTATTTTTCCAAAGAAGAAAAAGAAATAAAGTGACTTCTATCTACAACATTTATGTTTATTTAACTTTAATTGAACTTTACAAAAATTTTTTAGAATGTTGTTCTCGTTTACTTTTCTTTGTAACTGAAGTTGTTATACTGTTGTCCACAAGCTAAAGGAGATAATTCTTTATTCTTTCAAGGAGACTTCGTTTTGTTTTTTATTAAAGAGTAAACGTACACCGTTTTTCAAGGATTTGATATTTTAGTTTATCTTAGACTGATATCATATTTGTCACTAGAATTGAAAATTTATTTATATTTTTTAATGTATAATTTTATACCTTGTACTATATTATTGTATTATATTTAGTGTGTGTATCCTAAGGGGATTAAGAAGGATCGTTTTATTATTATATCACTCGACTTTGAGTTTATTTAATTATATTCTGTTTATTTATTTTTTTTTAGGACAGAAGACTAATCGAAGTTTGCATAATATAAGTAAAAAAAGTAATTTTGTTGTCTTTCAAGTTCATAGGACAATTTTTGTGGCAGATATGTAGACTTTTGTCGATTGTGGGCGTGGCTGTTGGCCGATTTTACACATTCTAAATAGCGATTTGCTTTCAAAAATCCAAAGCGTCTTTACAAAATTTTCGCTTAATATTCACTGCGCCCGCGTCAAAATGCCAACAGCAGACAGACATACGGACACACAAAAATACATGGTTAGACCTGCTCAGTTTTTAATGTTGATCAAGAATATATATATATTGTAAGGTCTCTAACGCCTCCTTCTGAACCAGAATGACACACTTGGTACACCAGATGGGGATCTTATGCGGAGGGCACAAAAATTTCAACTTTATAGTTTTGTGTGAAATTTCAAGTAAACTTGATCGATTTTATTCAAAACGACTGCCAAAAAATCTGATTTATTATTAATAAGCAATTTAGGGTCTTTAAAAAAAGTCGTTAAGAGTGTGGTAAGCGGTAAATGAAGCTTATATAACCCCCATCGAAATTTATTTTCCAATTTACATTTTATGTCTTAGTAAAAATGGATCAGTTAGACTAATGAAATAAGTAGCGAACCCATACAATAACGATATAAGAACTTTCATGTTAGAAATATCGTTATTTTGTACGGTATGAATATATATTTACAGACATTTCCCCTAAGCGTACAATGAAGAAACGTTAAGCTTTAGGGGAACCCTTAATAATAACGCAACCAAACTTTCATTTAATTTTACGATATATTGTAAATATTAAACTTTAGGGTAAGAAGACAAAACATACTTTTAGAAAATTATAGAGTTTTTTTTAATTTTCCATAAAAACTATGAATAAACGATATTCACAAATGTTATGTAACTAAGTTTTTAGCTATAATTAAATAAATCGGTTTTTGTGTTACAACTTTTATGCGTTATTATCTTACGATATAAAAGTTAAGTTTATTATGTATAAGAAGTCTCTGGTATAAGTTAGAAAAGAGATGCTTTACAAACTTAATAAAGTGATAAAAAGTTTGCTCTCTTATACAGAAGGTAGAAATAGAAAAAATTTATAAAATAGAAGATGGAAATATTTACCACTGGTGATGGTTAGGATGGCTTAAAAAACGTTTCCCTCTCTAAGTTTAACTTTTTGAAAAAGACTCCGTTGTAGTGAATTCATTTGATTTCTTTTTTTACATTTCACTTAAGGTGGGGTTTGTAGTAAATTTGTTTTTCCGTAAGCAACTATCAAAAGCACACCTCAGAGAATATACAAATGTATATTCTTTATTGGCATCAAAATCTGAATCAATTGAGACTTGTCGTCTGAGTTAAATTCTAAATATTCTAGACCTAACCTAAAAATTTATATTGATGTTGTTGAGTCCGAGTGTCCATGTGTATATTCTTGATACTATCATGATCATAAATTTTCAGATATTGAGCTGAAATTTGGTACAAACACTTGTTTTGATTTGTATAAATTGGAATAGATCAAATGCCACGCCCACAATCGACAAAAATCTATTTAGCGACTGCAAAAATTGAGCTACGAAGTTGATTTGAGATATATTTATAATTAAGAAATCCGTTGATGTGCCAAAAATGGGCGAGATCTGCAAACAGAAACGCCTACAATATATACAAGAAATCTTATTCGACGCAGAATACGTGGTACATAGACTATAGATGGTGTAACCATTCACACTGCTTATAAAAAGGTGTGAAGGACATTTAATGTCGGATGTCCTTGAATAAGTTTCATTTATATTAAAGAGTAGAGTTTTTTTTTTTTATTAATTAAAAATCTTGAAAAGTCTTCAATAATTTATGCTCTTTGAGTGCTTGTTAATTTGCTGTTTTATTTATCGTATATTTTTACAATCTTTTGCACATACATACACATACACAAATACATTTTAATACAACTAATTAACTTAAACAAATAATGGTTTGCTTTTGTATATTACACAACAGATAAAATTCATTTTCTTCTTCATACAAAACGAAACAAAACAAATAAAGTCAACGGTTAATGGCCATTGAAAGGATTTTGTAGAGAGCGGAATGGGGGTGGCGAAGAGCAGAAAGCCGTGTGTGGTGTACACACGATGCTATATTTGTGTTATAAACATTTAATTGTTTGAAAATTCATTTTAAGGACTTGAAGTGCTTAAAAACGTACCATCATGTGGCCACAGCTTTCAAGCACGTACACATGTAACTACTTATGAGAATAATACACTTTCGCTCCACAGCCCATATAGTCAGAAATGAAATATTCTGAGACAATTGCGTGCCGGAGCAACATGTGTTTTAACAGTTAACAGCTAGAGCTGTAAATGTGTGTCATGTAAGTTGTTAACTAAACGAAAGTTTGCTTTTCCGTTTTAATTTATATCCATTTTTATACACTTCATATTAGATGGGGTGTATACTAAGCTAGCATTTGCAATATTTAGAACAATGCGTCAAAGCCTTTGATATTCATCAAAAACTGAATCAATCTAAATATATATGTCCGTACGTCTGTCTTTTTCAGCTTTATCACAATCGTACATTTTAAGATATTGAGCTGAAATTTTTATACAGACAGTTTTAGTTTCTGCATGCAGGTCATTATTTAAAATGGGAAAAAATCGGTCAAGAGCCACGCCCACAATCGACAAAAATATATTTATCTGCCGCAAAAATTGACCTATGAACTTGAAATTTGGCATACATATCTCTAATTATCCAATTCATCCATATTTCAAAAATGGGCATGGTCGGATAACAGACATGTCTTAAATTTACAAAAAATCAAACCCAGCATACAACTTGACTTGCAAGCTTATTCATACATTATTAGAGGGCGTAATCACGCCCACCTTTTATGGGTAAATGTGAAGGGTGTCTACGATTTGGCCTAAGCCAAATGAATGTCGACATTTATTATTAGGGGGCGTGGTTCTTAAGAAATTTTTGGCAAGAGAAAAACAACCGCTTTGGATCTTAAGTTTTACTACCGTGGAAATTTAAACAGTATGCAGACACACGGATGTTGAAACTAACATAACCGTGTAGATCAATTCAGTTTTTTTTTTTATAAATCACTTTCTACTTTGTGTAGTATAGCAAAGCTTCTAGAACTCCATATATACTTGAATGGTACATTGAGTCCCAGAAGCCTTGCTTTCAGTGAAAAAGTTAATGTGACCCGCACTAATATGAAGGGTACAAATGTAGACGACCTTGTTCTTAAACTTTATATACATATATACAGAATTTCATTTATAAAATCAAAAATAGATGGACGGATGACATGTTTCAACTTTTAAAGCAATTTAAAGTCGATTATCTTGTCAATTTCATTTTACACTTTGTTATGAGATTAGTCATGTTTTGTGTGTATATGTATATAAAAAAATGCACATGTTTTTATAATTTAAAATTGAAACAAATATGTAATGTTTCAGTTGGTTAAGCTATACATCAATTACGTATGTTACGCAGTATCGTTATAAACTGTAATGAATTTTCATTATCATTCATTTCATTCAGAAATGTCCACAAAATTCCAACAAATTTCTCCACTTAACTTAAACTACAAAATTATACAACCTTTGTTGGCAAATTTACGTATATGTGTTGTATACTGTGCAAAGGCACGCAAGCCATGTGAATAATGTTGAACTGGCGTTTAGGTTAAGGTGCCAAACTCACGGAAAGCTTTACTGCATGAAATATTACAACATAAACATATATTCGAGATTAATGTTCGTTATTGTTATTCCGCCTCTATGAAAGCGAAACAACGTAATAATGGTAATGATGATGATGATGATGGAGAGAAATCATTGCCTAAAACACGCTCCTACTACTTGTGCTGCTGCTGCTGCTGCTGCTGTTGGTGGTTGTAAGTAAAGCTTTAAATTAATTTCAAGTTTAATGTTATTTGTGTTAGGTGCATGTGTGGGTGTGTGTTCCGTTTGTTTGAGTATTATTTATAGCGTGTACCGCATAAAAAATTATAGTGCTTTCATTCAATTTATGAGAGTTTTTGTTTCTTCTTTTTTCTTTAATTTATTTAACAAAACAAGTCAATACCGGTTTAATGGTGAAGAGATTAAAAATTCTATCATTTTAATAAAAACAATTTTCATATTATTTTTTCAAGTGTATCATTGCGTGTTTATATATATAACTTGAATAATCTTAGCACACGCACACACATTATTTATGAGTCTCCACTAATATTTTATGCCGCAGTGTATGTGTAACATAAACGTTTTAGGTTACTGAAATTAATTTCACCTAAGCAAACAAATGTGTACGGTTTTCTTTCTAGCAGAGTTGACACCGGTAAAATACTTTTTTTATCAACTATTAAGATTAACGGTTACTTAGGCTAAGAAAAGAGCCAAAAAGAGATAATTAATTAATATGTTTGTAATGTTGTAAACTTGTTGTGTTCACAGTTTATTTGATACGTATACAGTGCACACACTTTTATTATACCCTCCACATAACATGGGGCGTATAGTGTAGTTAATCTTAGAGCATAGGATTTGTGCGATAATTGAATATTGTTACGATAGATTTATGCAAACGTTTAATAAAAACAATAACAAAATAGTTACAGGGTCATTGCAAGAGTAAAAAACCTGAAACTAATGCTTAACAAGTAAAAGAACTAAATTTGGTTAAGGCCAAATCTTAAATACCCTTTACATCTACAATAGTGGGCGTGACAGGTATGTGATTACGCCCCCTAATGGTGTACGTATACCGTATCAGATTAACGGGATGGGATGGGATAACTATAAATTTATGTGGCACCTTTCAAGTTCGTAGGACATTTTTTGCGATATGAATTGTGGGCGTATCTGTTATCCGACCGCGCCCATTAGTTATAAATATGTGCACCAAATTTCAACTTGATATCTCAATTTTTGTAGCAGATATATAGATTTTTGTTGATTGTGGGCGTGGCTCTTGATCAATTGTGTCTAGCGCTCTGTGTAAAAAAGCTAAATTTATCTGTGTACAAAATTTCAGCCTAATATCTCAAAATATATGCCCGTAAGAATGCCAACAACAGACGGACACACGGACATACATGTCTAAATCGACTCAGTTGTGATCTCAATCAAAAATACTTTGTAGGGTGTCTGATGCATTGCAAACGGAATAGCAAACTTAGTGTACCCCCAACTTATGTGAAGAATGTAAAGACAAGTTCATACGATAGCACTAACACTTAAACTACTTACATACAGGCAGGCAGACACACTACGTTCAAGCTTTCACACATATACACCTATAGACAATTTAAACTCATACTTCGTAAAAGGGTGTGTGGAATGGAACAGTGAGTAGTTTGTTGCATAAGCATGTTCAGACCTACGTATAAACGAACTTTCTGCCTTTTCGGATTGCATTGTATTGAAAGAGAGCCCAAACAAGAGGGCAAACATTTTACAAAAAAAAAAAAAAAATCACTGCTGTTATAAAAATTTTTCTCTGCATACTGCTCTACTACATGGTTACTCAGTATACTCGTATATGTGGTTATGTGTGTATGTATATATATTTAGTTTTTGTGTCTAGAGGTCCTTTATAAGCCAATGAATTAATTTGTCTCCCATTTTTTTTTCTTTTTTTTAAATGGTGTAACTTAAAAGCTCACTTGCGAACAAATATGAATATTACAGGAATTTACATGCCGGCCTGAGCATGAACAGGATATATTGTATATGTATGCAAATGCCCTTTAACTGTAACTTGCCTTCTATATGTACTTGTGATATTGTGTGTTTGGTATTCATTCTTAAATTCAACCATTGTTTGGTAGAAAATGCGGTAAAAAGAAAAATCTCAGTGTTCTGGTAAATGGAACGGATACGGTTCGGGTTGCTATTGAATGCTTGATTAAAAAATGGATAATTTTAATGTAAAGATATCTGCAGGTATCATATCTCACTTCGATACAATATGTAATGTTCATACCCTACGCATAAAATGGCGCTTTACTGTGATGTTGTTCCCCTGGCAGTATCTGGAAAGAGGGGTCAGAGACCCCCAAAGGATTTATATATGCATGATCAGCATCAAAATCTGAGTCTATCTAGCCAAGTCCATCCAAGTAATCTTTTATAAAACTTTAAAAAATTAATCTAACTGCGAAATCGATCAAATGCCACGCCCTCATTTGACAAAAGTCTTTCTATCACTATTTAAATACAAACGTGAAAGCTATTTAAAATTTACCCTAAACAAAATTTCCTTTTGTTTTACTCCTTAAGTACATTTTTATGTTTTTGGATCGATCCGTTTCATAGTGATTCTTATGTCTTTATTCTTCTTTTTACCCTACAGTAGCTGCATATAAAGATTTTATTATAAGTTATTTTTTTTTTGCATCTTATTTATCTTTCCATTTATTAATATTATTGTTTTCGTGGTTCTTTTTTTTTATGTGTAAATTTTGTACAATTCAGAGTAATAAGTAGAGAAAATTTTCAGTTACTGACGACTTCAGTAAATATGTTTCCGCTTATATGCTTAATGTATTGTTCATACATTTAAAGGGAGAATTTATGTGTTTTAAAAAGATGGTTGCTTTTGCCATATTTAACTCAAGACGATTGAGAAACTTCCTCAAACTAAAACAATTTTGGTGACCATGAATTCAGATCATGTTGCTGGTCAATACTTCTCCATAATTTTCTCAAACATCGCCAAGTTAATTTCATCCGTAATCGCAAATGTATTCCATAAATGGTCACTCGATAAATACCCTACTCCATTCATTTCTACTACAGAAACCGTCATCTGTTTTTCAGAGCAGTAGTCATGGCACTAAATAACGATTTCTGCCCTACAATTGAGAATTCGAAGTGGTGCCTGTACATTTTTAAAAGACAAATAGGGATGGAGAGAAAAGCCGTTGTTTTCATTATATCTAAAATAAAATTATTTATTTTTTTACTTTTTTACAAAATTTTTTTTTTTTTTGACTATTTCAAGAGGTTGAATTTTGATCTCAGGCCAGTCACCAGTTGCGGCAGTTCTAAGTTTATTTCCAAGATGTATCGTGTCTGTCGTTGCTCTACTTGAGGATCAGACTCATCGATATCTGGCACGGCATTCTGCAGATCCTCATTATTATTTTCAACCAATTCAGGATTGTTGTCGTTATTTAAAATGATTTCCCGTTGAGTCATTTTAAAATTTTATTGCAAAAATATATAAAAACATTACACGAAAATATAATTAGCTTAAAGCAAAATATTTCTAATGTTTTTAGGAAAATAAAAAATATCTGAATGAAAAAATATTTATGATTATGTCAAGTCAAAAAAAAAAATTATACGACTTTTTCCATGAAGGAATGATCAAGTTTTTGTTGTTTGCTTTTGTTTAAGTGCATTTTTATACCCTACACGGCAAACGGTACAAGGAAATGACGTGTTTGTGTTGATGTTTGTAACTTTAAAAGGGTAAGTGCAGCATGCACCATTAAATCTTAATCGTATTGTAATTGTAATCAATCTAAAAACTGTTGATATTTATTGATGAAACTTGGTGCAGGAACATCTTTTGATGCAAATAAAATTAAAATCAGTCTTTATTTGACGAACATTCGCAATTATTCGTATTTTTTAATTATAACATGCTGAAGAACAGTTAATTGGCCAAATTTGAACCCAATCAGACAATTTTTAGAATGCCTCACAAAGTGACCTGTTGTGGTAATTGATTCAAGAAAACAAGGCTATATATTTCGATTATGGTAAAATAAATTCCTATTTAGAAGAAAAGTGAAACTAGTCCTTAATTTGTACACTATAACGGTATACGAATGAAAGAAATTGGACCAGCTGTTCGGAAGGTATATTAAGAACAAGGAAAAATAATAATTTCGGCTTGGGGAAAATCTTAAATTCCCTCTATATGTACAGGGCGTAGCAGGTATTTGATTACGCCCTCAAATAGTGTACGTACTATGTATCAGCTTGCTGGTCGAGTTGTACGCTCAGTAAATTTTATAAATTGTGGGCGTGTCTGTCATCCGACGGTGCCCATTTTTGACAAAGTAGTAAATTTATATTTATATATATGCACCAAATTTCAACATAATAGCTCAGTTTTTGTGGCAGATAAATAGATGTTTTTCGATTGTGGGCGTGGCATTTGAACGATTTTGTCAATCTGTGTGCAGAAACTAAAATTGTTTGAAATTTTTACATCGGTATTTCAAAATTTACGATCGTGAGAATATCAACAACGGACAGAGACATTCATGTCCAGATCGACTCAGTTTATGATACTAATCAAGAATATATATACGTTTTAGGGTCTCTAACGTCTCTTTCTGGGTGTTGTAAATTAAATGACAAACTTAGTATACCCCCATCCTATGTGAAGGGTATAAAAATTTGCGTATATTTTCTATGGAATAATTTCACAATTTGTAGCGATGTTTTGAGATATTTCGACAGGTTTATTAGAGGCAGCTGTTAAAAATGGACCGAATTGGAAATGGTTCTATTGAGAAAATTTGGCAATATGAGCACCTTGCGCCCATTACAACAATGTAAATGCAACCTGTTACATCGACATACGTTTTCTTTTCTAAACATTTGTGCTAACAAATTGTTTTTCAATAGCGAGGCCGTCTCGCGATAATAGTAATAATTGTGCTAATTTTACAAGCTATGCAGGGGCCAACAATTCACAATTTCAATCATTCACAATTCAAATCATTTTCAGAAATCACATTTATTTATAAACAAATGGCACACCTCTGCCAACGATTACAATTAAACTGTCATCGATATAAATGTCAATAAAATTTGATAGTTCTAGAAATTGTTTTATTAAAATTTTTGAGAAAAAAATTTGATAGTTCTCGAAATTGTTTTGTTAAAATTTTTGTGAAAAAAATGTATTAAATTTCTTTCTTGAAAAGTTTCGTTTTAATATCATAACCAACACTGTTCGCGGTAATAAATTACTCTACTCATGTAAGAAAAGTTTCAAAATTACTTTCTCCAGAATGCAGTGACCGAGGATGAGCAAACGTTGAAATTGAGATGCTTTCTTGTCAAGGGTGAGTCAGTACACGTAATAATAATGAAACAGTTAGAAATGATTAAAGTGGTGGGTAATGCGGATAAATTCAGTGTTTGATTTTCTTATTTAATCATCAACATCAATAAACGATTTATTCAAGTTAAGTCAAGTTCAAGATGTGCCTCGGTTTCAGTGCAATCTCTCATGTGATGCATTATATGTTTTTTAATTATCAAATCGAAATGCATATTATGGCGCTAAGCATTGCATGCATAATATAATATTATTATGCATGCCATAATATATCTTCTAGCAGTAGGGCAGTAGGCCCTTCGATATCCTTGAAAATCATACGGATGGGCGTCCTCCTTCTAGATCCGCTTGGTTTCAGTTTTCTCCACTGTGTCCTCTCAGTTGCAATTTCTATATCATCCGCTACATTTTGGGATGGACTGGTAAAGCCGTCCTCCCATCCTCAGTCAGAGCTAAAAAAAAAAAAATACGCATTTTCTTGCCCCGACAGACTGTAAATAAATTCTCCTCTTCACTATCTGAAGATAATTCTGTCCATCCACTTTCAACACGTTGTGTAGTTTCACTTTCGGCTTCGCTTTCGCCTAATTCACATTCATTTTCTTCGGGGGTATCCTCGCATCTTATTATATCTTCTGCATGTACGCATGATTGCTAAAAAAAGGGGATCGTGCCCTAATTCCATTTCCCTATTGTAAATACCTACAATAAGTGCAGACTCTCTACAAGAACCGAAACTTTTGAACACTTTCTGAAACGTGAATGCACTTTGCACAGACTTTATTCCCAGAATAACTGACAATATCCTTAATAACAAACTGAACAATGACAAAAAGATCAATATAACATACAAACCTTACTTACCAGTAGCCAACATCTTCAGCAAAATCAAGACCAAAACGCCGATAGAACAACAAAGTGACGCGATATACAAAATGAAATGCACAGCTAATGATAACGAAAGCTGCGGAAAGAGCTGCATTGATACAACAAAGAGGCCCCTCATGATTAGAATAGCTGAACACACCACCGACCTAAAGAGGGGTCTTGAGAAAACAGGTCCCTCACAACACATACTCAACACTAAACACACAGCTGATTTGGTCGTTGCTCTAAATAACGGTTTCTCGCATTCGAAATGGTGTCTGTATATTTTTAAAAGACAAATAGGGATGGAGAGGGAATGATAAAGATAATTTGGCGTAAGCCGTTGTTTTCATTATCATTATATCTAAAATTGAATTATTTATTCATTTTTTACTTTTTTACACAATTTTTTTTTTTTCTTTTAGACTATTTTAAAAGGTTGAATTTTGATTTCAAATTTCGCCAAATAAGCCTTTTAACGTGTAGATTTTCTCTGCACTCACCCAATCGTCTACGATAACGGTGTCCGTCGACATTGTATCTACGATTAATGGATAGTATTGTGGTTTCATCATCATGAAAGAACTATTCACCCGACTCTCATCACCATCTAGATTAATGTTGATGGTAAACCGCGGTGAGTGCTGAGAATTTGGCAGATCATGTTCCGAAATTGGATCAAATGTATTTGAACTGAATAATTGATTGGAAGTGGAAGAGTCAGGTCTTAAGGAATTGCCACTATCATCGGCTTCTTCTTCATCATTGCCTAATCGTGAATTGTTAAAGTGTCTCACCAGTTGCGGCAGTTCTAAATTTATGTATCGTTTCTGTGGTTCCTCTGATTGAGGATCAGACTCATCTATATCTGGCACAGCATTCTGCAGATCTTCATTATTATTTTAAATCACTTCAGGGTTGTGGTCGTTGTTTAAAATGAATTCCCGTTGACACATTTTAAAATTTAATTGCAAAAATATATAAAAACATTGCACGAAAATATAATTAAGCATGAAATAAAATGTTTTCTAATTGTTTTAAGAAAATAAAAAAATATCTGAATGAAAAAATATTTATGATTATTATTTCAAGTTAAAAAAAAAAGTCTTTATTTGACGAACATTCGCAATTATTCGTTTATTTTTTTTTAATGAAAACATGCTGAAGAACAGATAATTGGCCAAATTTGAACCTAATCAGACGATTTTTAGAATGCCTCACAAAGTGACCTGTTGTGGTAATTGATTCAAGAAAACAAGGCTATATATTTCGATTATGGTAAAATAAATTCCTATTTAGAAGAAAAGCGAAACAAGTCCTTAATTTGTACACTATAACGGTATACGAATGAAAGAAATTGGACCAGCTGTTCGGAAGGTAAATTAGAACAAGGAAAAATAATAATTTTGGCTTGGGGAATATCTTAAATTCCCTATATATGTACAGGGCGTGGCAACTGGGGTAATAAAGTTACGAAGTTGAAATTCACTATACGTCTAGTTAGTGGGTAGAGAAAATTTTAATTTTTGATTTGGCAAAAGTAGGCGGGTTTCGTAAGGCAGACACACCCACAATTTACAAAAACTTATATACACAGGGGTCAGATACCGTGTTTATTAGTTGATTCACTATTATAAGGCGTAATCAGATACTTGCCACGTCCACTATTTATATACAAACGTGAAAGCTATTTAAAATTTACCCTAAACAAAATTTCCTTTTCTTTTACTCCTTAAATACATTTTTATGTTTTTGGATCGATCCGTTTCATAGTGATTCTTATGTCTTTATTCTTCTTTTTACCCTACAGTAGCTGCATATAAAGATTTTATTATAAGTTATTTTTTTTTTGCATCTTATTTATCTTTCCATTTATTAATATTATTGTTTTCGTGGTTCTTTTTTTTTATGTGTAAATTTTGTACAATTCAGAGTAATAAGTAGAGAAAATTTTCAGTTACTGACGACTTCAGTAAATATGTTTCCGCTTATATGCTTAATGTATTGTTCATACATTTAAAGGGAGAATTTATGTGTTTTAAAAAGATGGTTGCTTTTGCCATATTTAACTCAAGACGATTGAGAAACTTCCTCAAACTAAAACAATTTTGGTGACCATGAATTCAGATCATGTTGCTGGTCAATACTTCTCCATAATTTTCGCAAACATCGCCAAGTTAATTTCATCCGTAATCGCAAATGTATTCCATAAATGGTCACTCGATAAATACCCTACTCCATTCATTTCTACTACAGAAACCGTCATCTGTTTTTCAGAGCAGTAGTCATGGCACTAAATAACGATTTCTGCCCTACAATTGAGAATTCGAAGTGGTGCCTGTACATTTTTAAAAGACAAATAGGGATGGAGAGAAAAGCCGTTGTTTTCATTATATCTAAAATAAAATTATTTATTTTTTTACTTTTTTACAAAATTTTTTTTTTTTTTTGACTATTTCAAGAGGTTGAATTTTGATCTCAGGCCAGTCACCAGTTGCGGCAGTTCTAAGTTTATTTCCAAGATGTATCGTGTCTGTCGTTGCTCTACTTGAGGATCAGACTCATCGAAATCTGGCACGGCATTCTGCAGATCCTCATTATTATTTTCAACCAATTCAGGATTGTTGTCGTTATTTAAAATGATTTCCCGTTGAGTCATTTTAAAATTTTATTGCAAAAATATATAAAAACATTACACGAAAATATAATTAGCTTAAAGCAAAATATTTCTAATGTTTTTAGGAAAATAAAAAATATCTGAATGAAAAAATATTTATGATTATGTCAAGTCAAAAAAAAAAATTATACGACTTTTTCCATGAAGGAATGATCAAGTTTTTGTTGTTTGCTTTTGTTTAAGTGCATTTTTATACCCTACACGGCAAACGGTACAAGGAAATAACGTGTTTGTGTTGATGTTTGTAACTTTAAAAGGGTAAGTGCAGCATGCACCATTAAATCTTAATCGTATTGTAATTGTAATCAATCTAAAAACTGTTGATATTTATTGATGAAACTTGGTGCAGGAACATCTTTTGATGCAAATAAAATTAAAATCAGTCTTTATTTGACGAACATTCGCAATTATTCGTATTTTTTAATTATAACATGCTGAAGAACAGTTAATTGGCCAAATTTGAACCCAATCAGACAATTTTTAGAATGCCTCACAAAGTGACCTGTTGTGGTAATTGATTCAAGAAAACAAGGCTATATATTTCGATTATGGTAAAATAAATTCCTATTTAGAAGAAAAGCGAAACTAGTCCTTAATTTGTACACTATAACGGTATACGAATGAAAGAAATTGGACCAGCTGTTCGGAAGGTATATTAAGAACAAGGAAAAATAATAATTTCGGCTTGGGGAAAATCTTAAATTCCCTCTATATGTACAGGGCGTAGCAGGTATTTGATTACGCCCTCAAATAGTGTACGTACTATGTATCAGCTTGCTGGTCGAGTTGTACGCTCAGTAAATTTTATAAATTGTGGGCGTGTCTGTCATCCGACGGTGCCCATTTTTGACAAAGTAGTAAATTTATATTTATATATATGCACCAAATTTCAACATAATAGCTCAGTTTTTGTGGCAGATAAATAGATGTTTTTCGATTGTGGGCGTGGCATTTGAACGATTTTGTCAATCTGTGTGCAGAAACTAAAATTGTTTGAAATTTTTACATCGGTATTTCAAAATTTACGATCGTGAGAATATCAACAACGGACAGAGACATTCATGTCCAGATCGACTCAGTTTATGATACTAATCAAGAATATATATACGTTTTAGGGTCTCTAACGTCTCTTTCTGGGTGTTGTAAATTAAATGACAAACTTAGTATACCCCCATCCTATGTGAAGGGTATAAAAATTTGCGTATATTTTCTATGGAATAATTTCACAATTTGTAGCGATGTTTTGAGATATTTCGACAGGTTTATTAGAGGCAGCTGTTAAAAATGGACCGAATTGGAAATGGTTCTATTGAGAAAATTTGGCAATATGAGCACCTTGCGCCCATTACAACAATGTAAATGCAACCTGTTACATCGACATACGTTTTCTTTTCTAAACATTTGTGCTAACAAATTGTTTTTCAATAGCGAGGCCGTCTCGCGATAATAGTAATAATTGTGCTAATTTTACAAGCTATGCAGGGGCCAACAATTCACAATTTCAATCATTCACAATTCAAATCATTTTCAGAAATCACATTTATTTATAAACAAATGGCACACCTCTGCCAACGATTACAATTAAACTGTCATCGATATAAATGTCAATAAAATTTGATAGTTCTAGAAATTGTTTTATTAAAATTTTTGAGAAAAAAATTTGATAGTTCTCGAAATTGTTTTGTTAAAATTTTTGTGAAAAAAATGTATAAAATTTCTTTCTTGAAAAGTTTCGTTTTAATATCATAACCAACACTGTTCGCGGTAATAAATTACTCTACTCATGTAAGAAAAGTTTCAAAATTACTTTCTCCAGAATGCAGTGACCGAGGATGTGCAAACGTTGAAATTGAGATGCTTTCTTGTCAAGGGTGAGTCAGTATACGTAATAATAATGAAACAGTTAGAAATGATTAAAGTGGTGGGTAATGAGGATAAATTCAGTGTTTGATTTTCTTATTTAATCATCAACATCAATAAACGATTTATTCAAGTTAAGTCAAGTTCAAGATGTGCCTCGGTTTCAGTGCAATCTCTCATGTGATGCATTATATGTTTTTTAATTATCAAATCGAAATGCATATTATGGCGCTAAGCATTGCATGCATAATATAATATTATTATGCATGCCATAATATTTCTTCTAGCAGTAGGGCAGTAGGCCCTTCGATATCCTTGAAAATCATACGGATGGGCGTCCTCCTTCTAGATCCGCTTGGTTTCAGTTTTCTCCACTGTGTCCCCTCAGTTGCAATTTCTATATCATCCGCTACATTTTGGGATGGACTGATAAAGCCGTCCTCCCATCCTCAGTCAGAGCTAAAAAAAAAAAAATACGCATTTTCTTGCCCCGACAGACTGTAAATAAATTCTCCTCTTCACTATCTGAAGATAATTCTGTCCATCCACTTTCAACACGTTGTGTAGTTTCACTTTCGGCTTCTCTTTCGCCTAATTCACATTCATTTTCTTCGGGGGTATCCTCGCATCTTATTATATCTTCTGCATGTACGCATGATTGCTAAAAAAAGGGGATCGTGCCCTAATTCCATTTCCCTATTGTAAATACCTACAATAAGTGCAGACTCTCTACAAGAACCGAAACTTTTGAACACTTTCTGAAACGTGAATGCACTTTGCACAGACTTTATTCCCAGAATAACTGACAATATCCTTAATAACAAACTGAACAATGACAAAAAGATCAATATAACATACAAACCTTACTTACCAGTAGCCAACATCTTCAGCAAAATCAAGACCAAAACGCCGATAGAACAACAAAGTGACGCGATATACAAAATGAAATGCACAGCTAATGATAACGAAAGCTGCGGAAAGAGCTGCATTGGTACAACAAAGAGGCCCCTCATGATTAGAATAGCTGAACACACCACCGACCTAAAGAGGGGTCTTGAGAAAACAGGTCCCTCACAACACATACTCAACACTAAACACACAGCTGATTTGGTCGTTGCTCTAAATAACGGTTTCTCGCATTCGAAATGGTGTCTGTATATTTTTAAAAGACAAATAGGGATGGAGAGGGAATGATAAAGATAATTTGGCGTAAGCCGTTGTTTTCATTATCATTATATCTAAAATTGAATTATTTATTCATTTTTTACTTTTTTACACAATTTTTTTTTTTTCTTTTAGACTATTTTAAAAGGTTGAATTTTGATTTCAAATTTCGCCAAATAAGCCTTTTGACGTGTAGATTTTCTCTGCACTCACCCAATCGTCTACGATAACGGTGTCCGTCGACATTGTATCTACGATTAATGGATAGTATTGTGGTTTCATCATCATGAAAGAACTATTCACCCGACTCTCATCACCATCTAGATTAATGTTGATGGTAAACCGCGGTGAGTGCTGAGAATTTGGCAGATCATGTTCCGAAATTGGATCAAATGTATTTGTACTGAATAATTGATTGGAAGTGGAAGACTCAGGTCTTAAGGAATTGCCACTATCATCGGCTTCTTCTTCATCATTGCCTAATCGTGAATTGTTAAAGTGTCTCACCAATTGCGGCAGTTCTAAATTTATGTATCGTGTCTGTGGTTCCTCTGATTGAGGATCGGACTCATCTATATCTGGCACAGCATTTTGCAGATCTTCATTATTATTTTAAATCACTTCAGGGTTGTGGTCGTTGTTTAAAATGAATTCCCGTTGACACATTTTAAAATTTAATTGCAAAAATATATTTTTTATATATTGCACGAAAATATAATTAAAATTGTTTTAAGAAAATAAAAAAATATCTGAATGAAAAAATATTTATGATTATTATTTCAAGTTAAAAAAAAAGTCTTTATTTGACGAACATTCGCAATTATTCGTTTTTTTTTTTTAATGAAAACATGCTGAAGAACAGTTAATTGGCCAAATTTGAACCTAATCAGACGATTTTTAGAATGCCTCACAAAGTGACCTGTTGTGGTAATTGATTCAAGAAAACAAGGCTATATATTTCGATTATGGTAAAATAAATTCCTATTTAGAAGAAAAGCGAAACAAGTCCTTAATTTGTACACTATAACGGTATACGAATGAAAGAAATTGGACCAGCTGTTCGGAAGGTAAATTAGAACAAGGAAAAATAATAATTTTGGCTTGGGGAATATCTTAAATTCCCTATATATGTACAGGGCGTGGCAACTGGGGTAATAAAGTTACGAAGTTGAAATTCACTATACGTCTAGTTAGTGGGTAGAGAAAATTTTAATTTTTGATTTGGCAAAAGTAGGCGGGTTTGGTAAGGCAGACACACCCACAATTTACAAAAACTTATATACACAGGGGTCAGATACCGTGTTTATTAGTTGATTCACTATTATAAGGCGTAATCAGATACTTGCCACGTCCACTATTTATATACAAACGTGAAAGCTATTTAAAATTTACCCTAAACAAAATTTCCTTTTCTTTTACTCCTTAAATACATTTTTATGTTTTTGGATCGATCCGTTTCATAGTGATTCTTATGTCTTTATTCTTCTTTTTACCCTACAGTAGCTGCATATAAAGATTTTATTATAAGTTATTTTTTTTTTGCATCTTATTTATCTTTCCATTTATTAATATTATTGTTTTCGTGGTTCTTTTTTTTTATGTGTAAATTTTGTACAATTCAGAGTAATAAGTAGAGAAAATTTTCAGTTACTGACGACTTCAGTAAATATGTTTCCGCTTATATGCTTAATGTATTGTTCATACATTTAAAGGGAGAATTTATGTGTTTTAAAAAGATGGTTGCTTTTGCCATATTTAACTCAAGACGATTGAGAAACTTCCTCAAACTAAAACAATTTTGATGACCATGAATTCAGATCATGTTGCTGGTCAATACTTCTCCATAATTTTCGCAAACATCGCCAAGTTAATTTCATCCGTAATCGCAAATGTATTCCATAAATGGTCACTCGATAAATACCCTACTCCATTCATTTCTACTACAGAAACCGTCATCTGTTTTTCAGAGCAGTAGTCATGGCACTAAATAACGATTTCTGCCCTACAATTGAGAATTCGAAGTGGTGCCTGTACATTTTTAAAAGACAAATAGGGATGGAGAGAAAAGCCGTTGTTTTCATTATATCTAAAATAAAATTATTTATTTTTTTACTTTTTTACAAAATTTTTTTTTTTTTTGACTATTTCAAGAGGTTGAATTTTGATCTCAGGCCAGTCACCAGTTGCGGCAGTTCTAAGTTTATTTCCAAGATGTATCGTGTCTGTCGTTGCTCTACTTGAGGATCAGACTCATCGAAATCTGGCACGGCATTCTGCAGATCCTCATTATTATTTTCAACCAATTCAGGATTGTTGTCGTTATTTAAAATGATTTCCCGTTGAGTCATTTTAAAATTTTATTGCAAAAATATATAAAAACATTACACGAAAATATAATTAGCTTAAAGCAAAATATTTCTAATGTTTTTAGGAAAATAAAAAATATCTGAATGAAAAAATATTTATGATTATGTCAAGTCAAAAAAAAAAATTATACGACTTTTTCCATGAAGGAATGATCAAGTTTTTGTTGTTTGCTTTTGTTTAAGTGCATTTTTATACCCTACACGGCAAACGGTACAAGGAAATAACGTGTTTGTGTTGATGTTTGTAACTTTAAAAGGGTAAGTGCAGCATGCACCATTAAATCTTAATCGTATTGTAATTGTAATCAATCTAAAAACTGTTGATATTTATTGATGAAACTTGGTGCAGGAACATCTTTTGATGCAAATAAAATTAAAATCAGTCTTTATTTGACGAACATTCGCAATTATTCGTATTTTTTAATTATAACATGCTGAAGAACAGTTAATTGGCCAAATTTGAACCCAATCAGACAATTTTTAGAATGCCTCACAAAGTGACCTGTTGTGGTAATTGATTCAAGAAAACAAGGCTATATATTTCGATTATGGTAAAATAAATTCCTATTTAGAAGAAAAGTGAAACTAGTCCTTAATTTGTACACTATAACGGTATACGAATGAAAGAAATTGGACCAGCTGTTCGGAAGGTATATTAAGAACAAGGAAAAATAATAATTTCGGCTTGGGGAAAATCTTAAATTCCCTCTATATGTACAGGGCGTAGCAGGTATTTGATTACGCCCTCAAATAGTGTACGTACTATGTATCAGCTTGCTGGTCGAGTTGTACGCTCAGTAAATTTTATAAATTGTGGGCGTGTCTGTCATCCGACGGTGCCCATTTTTGACAAAGTAGTAAATTTATATTTATATATATGCACCAAATTTCAACATAATAGCTCAGTTTTTGTGGCAGATAATTAGATGTTTTTCGATTGTGGGCGTGGCATTTGAACGATTTTGTCAATCTGTGTGCAGAAACTAAAATTGTTTGAAATTTTTACATCGGTATTTCAAAATTTACGATCGTGAGAATATCAACAACGGACAGAGACATTCATGTCCAGATCGACTCAGTTTATGATACTAATCAAGAATATATATACGTTTTAGGGTCTCTAACGTCTCTTTCTGGGTGTTGTAAATTAAATGACAAACTTAGTATACCCCCATCCTATGTGAAGGGTATAAAAATTTGCGTATATTTTCTATGGAATAATTTCACAATTTGTAGCGATGTTTTGAGATATTTCGACAGGTTTATTAGAGGCAGCTGTTAAAAATGGACCGAATTGGAAATGGTTCTATTGAGAAAATTTGGCAATATGAGCACCTTGCGCCCATTACAACAATGTAAATGCAACCTGTTACATCGACATACGTTTTCTTTTCTAAACATTTGTGCTAACAAATTGTTTTTCAATAGCGAGGCCGTCTCGCGATAATAGTAATAATTGTGCTAATTTTACAAGCTATGCAGGGGCCAACAATTCACAATTTCAATCATTCACAATTCAAATCATTTTCAGAAATCACATTTATTTATAAACAAATGGCACACCTCTGCCAACGATTACAATTAAATGTCAATAAAATTTGATAGTTCTAGAAATTGTTTTATTAAAATTTTTGAGAAAAAAATTTGATAGTTCTCGAAATTGTTTTGTTAAAATTTTTGTGAAAAAAATGTATAAAATTTCTTTCTTGAAAAGTTTCGTTTTAATATCATAACCAACACTGTTCGCGGTAATAAATTACTCTACTCATGTAAGAAAAGTTTCAAAATTACTTTCTCCAGAATGCAGTGACCGAGGATGTGCAAACGTTGAAATTGAGATGCTTTCTTGTCAAGGGTGAGTCAGTACACGTAATAATAATGAAACAGTTAGAAATGATTAAAGTGGTGGGTAATGAGGATAAATTCAGTGTTTGATTTTCTTATTTAATCATCAACATCAATAAACGATTTATTCAAGTTAAGTCAAGTTCAAGATGTGCCTCGGTTTCAGTGCAATCTCTCATGTGATGCATTATATGTTTTTTAATTATCAAATCGAAATGCATATTATGGCGCTAAGCATTGCATGCATAATATAATATTATTATGCATGCCATAATATTTCTTCTAGCAGTAGGGCAGTAGGCCCTTCGATATCCTTGAAAATCATACGGATGGGCGTCCTCCTTCTAGATCCGCTTGGTTTCAGTTTTCTCCACTGTGTCCCCTCAGTTGCAATTTCTATATCATCCGCTACATTTTGGGATGGACTGATAAAGCCGTCCTCCCATCCTCAGTCAGAGCTAAAAAAAAAAAAATACGCATTTTCTTGCCCCGACAGACTGTAAATAAATTCTCCTCTTCACTATCTGAAGATAATTCTGTCCATCCACTTTCAACACGTTGTGTAGTTTCACTTTCGGCTTCTCTTTCGCCTAATTCACATTCATTTTCTTCGGGGGTATCCTCGCATCTTATTATATCTTCTGCATGTACGCATGATTGCTAAAAAAAGGGGATCGTGCCCTAATTCCATTTCCCTATTGTAAATACCTACAATAAGTGCAGACTCTCTACAAGAACCGAAACTTTTGAACACTTTCTGAAACGTGAATGCACTTTGCACAGACTTTATTCCCAGAATAACTGACAATATCCTTAATAACAAACTGAACAATGACAAAAAGATCAATATAACATACAAACCTTACTTACCAGTAGCCAACATCTTCAGCAAAATCAAGACCAAAACGCCGATAGAACAACAAAGTGACGCGATATACAAAATGAAATGCACAGCTAATGATAACGAAAGCTGCGGAAAGAGCTGCATTGGTACAACAAAGAAGCCCCTCATGATTAGAATAGCTGAACACACCACCGACCTAAAGAGGGGTCTTGAGAAAACAGGTCCCTCACAACACATACTCAACACTAAACACACAGCTGATTTGGTCGTTGCTCTAAATAACGGTTTCTCGCATTCGAAATGGTGTCTGTATATTTTTAAAAGACAAATAGGGATGGAGAGGGAATGATAAAGATAATTTGGCGTAAGCCGTTGTTTTCATTATCATTATATCTAAAATTGAATTATTTATTCATTTTTTACTTTTTTACACAATTTTTTTTTTTTCTTTTAGACTATTTTAAAAGGTTGAATTTTGATTTCAAATTTCGCCAAATAAGCCTTTTGATGTGTAGATTTTCTCTGCACTCACCCAATCGTCTACGATAACGGTGTCCGTCGACATTGTATCTACGATTAATGGATAGTATTGTGGTTTCATCATCATGAAAGAACTATTCACCCGACTCTCATCACCATCTAGATTAATGTTGATGGTAAACCGCGGTGAGTGCTGAGAATTTGGCAGATCATGTTCCGAAATTGGATCAAATGTATTTGTACTGAATAATTGATTGGAAGTGGAAGACTCAGGTCTTAAGGAATTGCCACTATCATCGGCTTCTTCTTCATCATTGCCTAATCGTGAATTGTTAAAGTGTCTCACCAGTTGCGGCAGTTCTAAATTTATGTATCGTGTCTGTGGTTCCTCTGATTGAGGATCGGACTCATCTATATCTGGCACAGCATTTTGCAGATCTTCATTATTATTTTAAATCACTTCAGGGTTGTGGTCGTTGTTTAAAATGAATTCCCGTTGACACATTTTAAAATTTAATTGCAAAAATATATTTTTTATATATTGCACGAAAATATAATTAAAATTGTTTTAAGAAAATAAAAAAATATCTGAATGAAAAAATATTTATGATTATTATTTCAAGTTAAAAAAAAAAGTCTTTATTTGACGAACATTCGCAATTATTCGTTTTTTTTTTTTAATGAAAACATGCTGAAGAACAGTTAATTGGCCAAATTTGAACCTAATCAGACGATTTTTAGAATGCCTCACAAAGTGACCTGTTGTGGTAATTGATTCAAGAAAACAAGGCTATATATTTCGATTATGGTAAAATAAATTCCTATTTAGAAGAAAAGCGAAACAAGTCCTTAATTTGTACACTATAACGGTATACGAATGAAAGAAATTGGACCAGCTGTTCGGAAGGTAAATTAGAACAAGGAAAAATAATAATTTTGGCTTGGGGAATATCTTAAATTCCCTATATATGTACAGGGCGTGGCAACTGGGGTAATAAAGTTACGAAGTTGAAATTCACTATACGTCTAGTTAGTGGGTAGAGAAAATTTTAATTTTTGATTTGGCAAAAGTAGGCGGGTTTGGTAAGGCAGACACACCCACAATTTACAAAAACTTATATACACAGGGGTCAGATACCGTGTTTATTAGTTGATTCACTATTATAAGGCGTAATCAGATACTTGCCACGTCCACTATTTATATACAAACGTGAAAGCTATTTAAAATTTACCCTAAACAAAATTTCCTTTTCTTTTACTCCTTAAATACATTTTTATGTTTTTGGATCGATCCGTTTCATAGTGATTCTTATGTCTTTATTCTTCTTTTTACCCTACAGTAGCTGCATATAAAGATTTTATTATAAGTTATTTTTTTTTTGCATCTTATTTATCTTTCCATTTATTAATATTATTGTTTTCGTGGTTCTTTTTTTTTATGTGTAAATTTTGTACAATTCAGAGTAATAAGTAGAGAAAATTTTCAGTTACTGACGACTTCAGTAAATATGTTTCCGCTTATATGCTTAATGTATTGTTCATACATTTAAAGGGAGAATTTATGTGTTTTAAAAAGATGGTTGCTTTTGCCATATTTAACTCAAGACGATTGAGAAACTTCCTCAAACTAAAACAATTTTGATGACCATGAATTCAGATCATGTTGCTGGTCAATACTTCTCCATAATTTTCTCAAACATCGCCAAGTTAATTTCATCCGTAATCGCAAATGTATTCCATAAATGGTCACTCGATAAATACCCTACTCCATTCATTTCTACTACAGAAACCGTCATCTGTTTTTCAGAGCAGTAGTCATGGCACTAAATAACGATTTCTGCCCTACAATTGAGAATTCGAAGTGGTGCCTGTACATTTTTAAAAGACAAATAGGGATGGAGAGAAAAGCCGTTGTTTTCATTATATCTAAAATAAAATTATTTATTTTTTTACTTTTTTACAAAATTTTTTTTTTTTTTTTTACTATTTCAAGAGGTTGAATTTTGATCTCAGGCCAGTCACCAGTTGCGGCAGTTCTAAGTTTATTTCCAAGATGTATCGTGTCTGTCGTTGCTCTACTTGAGGATCAGACTCATCGAAATCTGGCACGGCATTCTGCAGATCCTCATTATTATTTTCAACCAATTCAGGATTGTTGTCGTTATTTAAAATGATTTCCCGTTGAGTCATTTTAAAATTTTATTGCAAAAATATATAAAAACATTACACGAAAATATAATTAGCTTAAAGCAAAATATTTCTAATGTTTTTAGGAAAATAAAAAATATCTGAATGAAAAAATATTTATGATTATGTCAAGTCAAAAAAAAAAATTGTACGACTTTTTCCATGAAGGAATGATCAAGTTTTTGTTGTTTGCTTTTGTTTAAGTGCATTTTTATACCCTACACGGCAAACGGTACAAGGAAATAACGTGTTTGTGTTGATGTTTGTAACTTTAAAAGGGTAAGTGCAGCATGCACCATTAAATCTTAATCGTATTGTAATTGTAATCAATCTAAAAACTGTTGATATTTATTGATGAAACTTGGTGCAGGAACATCTTTTGATGCAAATAAAATTAAAATCAGTCTTTATTTGACGAACATTCGCAATTATTCGTATTTTTTAATTATAACATGCTGAAGAACAGTTAATTGGCCAAATTTGAACCCAATCAGACAATTTTTAGAATGCCTCACAAAGTGACCTGTTGTGGTAATTGATTCAAGAAAACAAGGCTATATATTTCGATTATGGTAAAATAAATTCCTATTTAGAAGAAAAGTGAAACTAGTCCTTAATTTGTACACTATAACGGTATACGAATGAAAGAAATTGGACCAGCTGTTCGGAAGGTATATTAAGAACAAGGAAAAATAATAATTTCGGCTTGGGGAAAATCTTAAATTCCCTCTATATGTACAGGGCGTAGCAGGTATTTGATTACGCCCTCAAATAGTGTACGTACTATGTATCAGCTTGCTGGTCGAGTTGTACGCTCAGTAAATTTTATAAATTGTGGGCGTGTCTGTCATCCGACGGTGCCCATTTTTGACAAAGTAGTAAATTTATATTTATATATATGCACCAAATTTCAACATAATAGCTCAGTTTTTGTGGCAGATAAATAGATGTTTTTCGATTGTGGGCGTGGCATTTGAACGATTTTGTCAATCTGTGTGCAGAAACTAAAATTGTTTGAAATTTTTACATCGGTATTTCAAAATTTACGATCGTGAGAATATCAACAACGGACAGAGACATTCATGTCCAGATCGACTCAGTTTATGATACTAATCAAGAATATATATACGTTTTAGGGTCTCTAACGTCTCTTTCTGGGTGTTGTAAATTAAATGACAAACTTAGTATACCCCCATCCTATGTGAAGGGTATAAAAATTTGCGTATATTTTCTATGGAATAATTTCACAATTTGTAGCGATGTTTTGAGATATTTCGACAGGTTTATTAGAGGCAGCTGTTAAAAATGGACCGAATTGGAAATGGTTCTATTGAGAAAATTTGGCAATATGAGCACCTTGCGCCCATTACAACAATGTAAATGCAACCTGTTACATCGACATACGTTTTCTTTTCTAAACATTTGTGCTAACAAATTGTTTTTCAATAGCGAGGCCGTCTCGCGATAATAGTAATAATTGTGCTAATTTTACAAGCTATGCAGGGGCCAACAATTCACAATTTCAATCATTCACAATTCAAATCATTTTCAGAAATCACATTTATTTATAAACAAATGGCACACCTCTGCCAACGATTACAATTAAACTGTCATCGATATAAATGTCAATAAAATTTGATAGTTCTAGAAATTGTTTTATTAAAATTTTTGAGAAAAAAATTTGATAGTTCTCGAAATTGTTTTGTTAAAATTTTTGTGAAAAAAATGTATAAAATTTCTTTCTTGAAAAGTTTCGTTTTAATATCATAACCAACACTGTTCGCGGTAATAAATTACTCTACTCATGTAAGAAAAGTTTCAAAATTACTTTCTCCAGAATGCAGTGACCGAGGATGTGCAAACGTTGAAATTGAGATGCTTTCTTGTCAAGGGTGAGTCAGTACACGTAATAATAATGAAACAGTTAGAAATGATTAAAGTGGTGGGTAATGAGGATAAATTCAGTGTTTGATTTTCTTATTTAATCATCAACATCAATAAACGATTTATTCAAGTTAAGTCAAGTTCAAGATGTGCCTCGGTTTCAGTGCAATCTCTCATGTGATGCATTATATGTTTTTTAATTATCAAATCGAAATGCATATTATGGCGCTAAGCATTGCATGCATAATATAATATTATTATGCATGCCATAATATTTCTTCTAGCAGTAGGGCAGTAGGCCCTTCGATATCCTTGAAAATCATACGGATGGGCGTCCTCCTTCTAAATCCGCTTGGTTTCAGTTTTCTCCACTGTGTCCCCTCAGTTGCAATTTCTATATCATCCGCTACATTTTGGGATGGACTGATAAAGCCGTCCTCCCATCCTCAGTCAGAGCTAAAAAAAAAAAAATACGCATTTTCTTGCCCCGACAGACTGTAAATAAATTCTCCTCTTCACTATCTGAAGATAATTCTGTCCATCCACTTTCAACACGTTGTGTAGTTTCACTTTCGGCTTCTCTTTCGCCTAATTCACATTCATTTTCTTCGGGGGTATCCTCGCATCTTATTATATCTTCTGCATGTACGCATGATTGCTAAAAAAAGGGGATCGTGCCCTAATTCCATTTCCCTATTGTAAATACCTACAATAAGTGCAGACTCTCTACAAGAACCGAAACTTTTGAACACTTTCTGAAACGTGAATGCACTTTGCACAGACTTTATTCCCAGAATAACTGACAATATCCTTAATAACAAACTGAACAATGACAAAAAGATCAATATAACATACAAACCTTACTTACCAGTAGCCAACATCTTCAGCAAAATCAAGACCAAAACGCCGATAGAACAACAAAGTGACGCGATATACAAAATGAAATGCACAGCTAATGATAACGAAAGCTGCGGAAAGAGCTGCATTGGTACAACAAAGAAGCCCCTCATGATTAGAATAGCTGAACACACCACCGACCTAAAGAGGGGTCTTGAGAAAACAGGTCCCTCACAACACATACTCAACACTAAACACACAGCTGATTTGGTCGTTGCTCTAAATAACGGTTTCTCGCATTCGAAATGGTGTCTGTATATTTTTAAAAGACAAATAGGGATGGAGAGGGAATGATAAAGATAATTTGGCGTAAGCCGTTGTTTTCATTATCATTATATCTAAAATTGAATTATTTATTCATTTTTTACTTTTTTACATAATTTTTTTTTTTTTCTTTTAGACTATTTTAAAAGGTTGAATTTTGATTTCAAATTTCGCCAAATAAGCCTTTTGACGTGTAGATTTTCTCTGCACTCACCCAATCGTCTACGATAACGGTGTCCGTCGACATTGTATCTACGATTAATGGATAGTATTGTGGTTTCATCATCATGAAAGAACTATTCACCCGACTCTCATCACCATCTAGATTAATGTTGATGGTAAACCGCGGTGAGTGCTGAGAATTTGGCAGATCATGTTCCGAAATTGGATCAAATGTATTTGTACTGAATAATTGATTGGAAGTGGAAGACTCAGGTCTTAAGGAATTGCCACTATCATCGGCTTCTTCTTCATCATTGCCTAATCGTGAATTGTTAAAGTGTCTCACCAGTTGCGGCAGTTCTAAATTTATGTATCGTGTCTGTGGTTCCTCTGATTGAGGATCGGACTCATCTATATCTGGCACAGCATTTTGCAGATCTTCATTATTATTTTAAATCACTTCAGGGTTGTGGTCGTTGTTTAAAATGAATTCCCGTTGACACATTTTAAAATTTAATTGCAAAAATATATTTTTTATATATTGCACGAAAATATAATTAAAATTGTTTTAAGAAAATAAAAAAATATCTGAATGAAAAAATATTTATGATTATTATTTCAAGTTAAAAAAAAAAAGTCTTTATTTGACGAACATTCGCAATTATTCGTTTTTTTTTTTAATGAAAACATGCTGAAGAACAGTTAATTGGCCAAATTTGAACCTAATCAGACGATTTTTAGAATGCCTCACAAAGTGACCTGTTGTGGTAATTGATTCAAGAAAACAAGGCTATATATTTCGATTATGGTAAAATAAATTCCTATTTAGAAGAAAAGCGAAACAAGTCCTTAATTTGTACACTATAACGGTATACGAATGAAAGAAATTGGACCAGCTGTTCGGAAGGTAAATTAGAACAAGGAAAAATAATAATTTTGGCTTGGGGAATATCTTAAATTCCCTATATATGTACAGGGCGTGGCAACTGGGGTAATAAAGTTACGAAGTTGAAATTCACTATACGTCTAGTTAGTGGGTAGAGAAAATTTTAATTTTTGATTTGGCAAAAGTAGGCGGGTTTCGTAAGGCAGACACACCCACAATTTACAAAAACTTATATACACAGGGGTCAGATACCGTGTTTATTAGTTGATTCACTATTATAAGGCGTAATCAGATACTTGCCACGTCCACTATTTATATACAAACGTGAAAGCTATTTAAAATTTACCCTAAACAAAATTTCCTTTTCTTTTACTCCTTAAATACATTTTTATGTTTTTGGATCGATCCGTTTCATAGTGATTCTTATGTCTTTATTCTTCTTTTTACCCTACAGTAGCTGCATATAAAGATTTTATTATAAGTTATTTTTTTTTGCATCTTATTTATCTTTCCATTTATTAATATTATTGTTTTCGTGGTTCTTTTTTTTTATGTGTAAATTTTGTACAATTCAGAGTAATAAGTAGAGAAAATTTTCAGTTACTGACGACTTCAGTAAATATGTTTCCGCTTATATGCTTAATGTATTGTTCATACATTTAAAGGGAGAATTTATGTGTTTTAAAAAGATGGTTGCTTTTGCCATATTTAACTCAAGACGATTGAGAAACTTCCTCAAACTAAAACAATTTTGGTGACCATGAATTCAGATCATGTTGCTGGTCAATACTTCTCCATAATTTTCTCAAACATCGCCAAGTTAATTTCATCCGTAATCGCAAATGTATTCCATAAATGGTCACTCGATAAATACCCTACTCCATTCATTTCTACTACAGAAACCGTCATCTGTTTTTCAGAGCAGTAGTCATGGCACTAAATAACGATTTCTGCCCTACAATTGAGAATTCGAAGTGGTGCCTGTACATTTTTAAAAGACAAATAGGGATGGAGAGAAAAGCCGTTGTTTTCATTATATCTAAAATAAAATTATTTATTTTTTTACTTTTTTACAAAATTTTTTTTTTTTTTTTGACTATTTCAAGAGGTTGAATTTTGATCTCAGGCCAGTCACCAGTTGCGGCAGTTCTAAGTTTATTTCCAAGATGTATCGTGTCTGTCGTTGCTCTACTTGAGGATCAGACTCATCGAAATCTGGCACGGCATTCTGCAGATCCTCATTATTATTTTCAACCAATTCAGGATTGTTGTCGTTATTTAAAATGATTTCCCGTTGAGTCATTTTAAAATTTTATTGCAAAAATATATAAAAACATTACACGAAAATATAATTAGCTTAAAGCAAAATATTTCTAATGTTTTTAGGAAAATAAAAAATATCTGAATGAAAAAATATTTATGATTATGTCAAGTCAAAAAAAAAAATTATACGACTTTTTCCATGAAGGAATGATCAAGTTTTTGTTGTTTGCTTTTGTTTAAGTGCATTTTTATACCCTACACGGCAAACGGTACAAGGAAATAACGTGTTTGTGTTGATGTATGTAACTTTAAAAGGGTAAGTGCAGCATGCACCATTAAATCTTAATCGTATTGTAATTGTAATCAATCTAAAAACTGTTGATATTTATTGATGAAACTTGGTGCAGGAACATCTTTTGATGCAAATAAAATTAAAATCAGTCTTTATTTGACGAACATTCGCAATTATTCGTATTTTTTAATTATAACATGCTGAAGAACAGTTAATTGGCCAAATTTGAACCCAATCAGACAATTTTTAGAATGCCTCACAAAGTGACTTGTTGTGGTAATTGATTCAAGAAAACAAGGCTATATATTTCGATTATGGTAAAATAAATTCCTATTTAGAAGAAAAGTGAAACTAGTCCTTAATTTGTACACTATAACGGTATACGAATGAAAGAAATTGGACCAGCTGTTCGGAAGGTATATTAAGAACAAGGAAAAATAATAATTTCGGCTTGGGGAAAATCTTAAATTCCCTCTATATGTACAGGGCGTAGCAGGTATTTGATTACGCCCTCAAATAGTGTACGTACTATGTATCAGCTTGCTGGTCGAGTTGTACGCTCAGTAAATTTTATAAATTGTGGGCGTGTCTGTCATCCGACGGTGCCCATTTTTGACAAAGTAGTAAATTTATATTTATATATATGCACCAAATTTCAACATAATAGCTCAGTTTTTGTGGCAGATAAATAGATGTTTTTCGATTGTGGGCGTGGCATTTGAACGATTTTGTCAATCTGGGTGCAGAAACTAAAATTGTTTGAAATTTTTACATCGGTATTTCAAAATTTACGATCGTGAGAATATCAACAACGGACAGAGACATTCATGTCCAGATCGACTCAGTTTATGATACTAATCAAGAATATATATACGTTTTAGGGTCTCTAACGTCTCTTTCTGGGTGTTGTAAATTAAATGACAAACTTAGTATACCCCCATCCTATGTGAAGGGTATAAAAATTTGCGTATATTTTCTATGGAATAATTTCACAATTTGTAGCGATGTTTTGAGATATTTCGACAGGTTTATTAGAGGCAGCTGTTAAAAATGGACCGAATTGGAAATGGTTCTATTGAGAAAATTTGGCAATATGAGCACCTTGCGCCCATTACAACAATGTAAATGCAACCTGTTACATCGACATACGTTTTCTTTTCTAAACATTTGTGCTAACAAATTGTTTTTCAATAGCGAGGCCGTCTCGCGATAATAGTAATAATTGTGCTAATTTTACAAGCTATGCAGGGGCCAACAATTCACAATTTCAATCATTCACAATTCAAATCATTTTCAGAAATCACATTTATTTATAAACAAATGGCACACCTCTGCCAACGATTACAATTAAACTGTCATCGATATAAATGTCAATAAAATTTGATAGTTCTAGAAATTGTTTTATTAAAATTTTTGAGAAAAAAATTTGATAGTTCTCGAAATTGTTTTGTTAAAATTTTTGTGAAAAAAATGTATAAAATTTCTTTCTTGAAAAGTTTCGTTTTAATATCATAACCAACACTGTTCGCGGTAATAAATTACTCTACTCATGTAAGAAAAGTTTCAAAATTACTTTCTCCAGAATGCAGTGACCGAGGATGTGCAAACGTTGAAATTGAGATGCTTTCTTGTCAAGGGTGAGTCAGTACACGTAATAATAATGAAACAGTTAGAAATGATTAAAGTGGTGGGTAATGAGGATAAATTCAGTGTTTGATTTTCTTATTTAATCATCAACATCAATAAACGATTTATTCAAGTTAAGTCAAGTTCAAGATGTGCCTCGGTTTCAGTGCAATCTCTCATGTGATGCATTATATGTTTTTTAATTATCAAATCGAAATGCATATTATGGCGCTAAGCATTGCATGCATAATATAATATTATTATGCATGCCATAATATTTCTTCTAGCAGTAGGGCAGTAGGCCCTTCGATATCCTTGAAAATCATACGGATGGGCGTCCTCCTTCTAGATCCGCTTGGTTTCAGTTTTCTCCACTGTGTCCCCTCAGTTGCAATTTCTATATCATCCGCTACATTTTGGGATGGACTGGTAAAGCCGTCCTCCCATCCTCAGTCAGAGCTAAAAAAAAAAAAAATACGCATTTTCTTGCCCCGACAGACTGTAAATAAATTCTCCTCTTCACTATCTGAAGATAATTCTGTCCATCCACTTTCAACACGTTGTGTAGTTTCACTTTCGGCTTCGCTTTCGCCTAATTCACATTCATTTTCTTCGGGGGTATCCTCGCATCTTATTATATCTTCTGCATGTACGCATGATTGCTAAAAAAAGGGGATCGTGCCCTAATTCCATTTCCCTATTGTAAATACCTACAATAAGTGCAGACTCTCTACAAGAACCGAAACTTTTGAACACTTTCTGAAACGTGAATGCACTTTGCACAGACTTTATTCCCAGAATAACTGACAATATCCTTAATAACAAACTGAACAATGACAAAAAGATCAATATAACATACAAACCTTACTTACCAGTAGCCAACATCTTCAGCAAAATCAAGACCAAAACGCCGATAGAACAACAAAGTGACGCGATATACAAAATGAAATGCACAGCTAATGATAACGAAAGCTGCGGAAAGAGCTGCATTGGTACAACAAAGAAGCCCCTCATGATTAGAATAGCTGAACACACCACCGACCTAAAGAGGGGTCTTGAGAAAACAGGTCCCTCACAACACATACTCAACACTAAACACACAGCTGATTTGGTCGTTGCTCTAAATAACGGTTTCTCGCATTCGAAATGGTGTCTGTATATTTTTAAAAGACAAATAGGGATGGAGAGGGAATGATAAAGATAATTTGGCGTAAGCCGTTGTTTTCATTATCATTATATCTAAAATTGAATTATTTATTCATTTTTTACTTTTTTACACAATTTTTTTTTTTTCTTTTAGACTATTTTAAAAGGTTGAATTTTGATTTCAAATTTCGCCAAATAAGCCTTTTGACGTGTAGATTTTCTCTGCACTCACCCAATCGTCTACGATAACGGTGTCCGTCGACATTGTATCTACGATTAATGGATAGTATTGTGGTTTCATCATCATGAAAGAACTATTCACCCGACTCTCATCACCATCTAGATTAATGTTGATGGTAAACCGCGGTGAGTGCTGAGAATTTGGCAGATCATGTTCCGAAATTGGATCAAATGTATTTGTACTGAATAATTGATTGGAAGTGGAAGACTCAGGTCTTAAGGAATTGCCACTATCATCGGCTTCTTCTTCATCATTGCCTAATCGTGAATTGTTAAAGTGTCTCACCAGTTGCGGCAGTTCTAAATTTATGTATCGTGTCTGTGGTTCCTCTGATTGAGGATCAGACTCATCTATATCTGGCACAGCATTCTGCAGATCTTCATTATTATTTTAAATCACTTCAGGGTTGTGGTCGTTGTTTAAAATGAATTCCCGTTGACACATTTTAAAATTTAATTGCAAAAATATATTTTTTATATATTGCACGAAAATATAATTAAAATTGTTTTAAGAAAATAAAAAAATATCTGAATGAAAAAATATTTATGATTATTATTTCAAGTTAAAAAAAAAGTCTTTATTTGACGAACATTCGCAATTATTCGTTTTTTTTTTTTTAATGAAAACATGCTGAAGAACAGTTAATTGGCCAAATTTGAACCTAATCAGACGATTTTTAGAATGCCTCACAAAGTGACCTGTTGTGGTAATTGATTCAAGAAAACAAGGCTATATATTTCGATTATGGTAAAATAAATTCCTATTTAGAAGAAAAGCGAAACAAGTCCTTAATTTGTACACTATAACGGTATACGAATGAAAGAAATTGGACCAGCTGTTCGGAAGGTAAATTAGAACAAGGAAAAATAATAATTTTGGCTTGGGGAATATCTTAAATTCCCTATATATGTACAGGGCGTGGCAACTGGGGTAATAAAGTTACGAAGTTGAAATTCACTATACGTCTAGTTAGTGGGTAGAGAAAATTTTAATTTTTGATTTGGCAAAAGTAGGCGGGTTTCGTAAGGCAGACACACCCACAATTTACAAAAACTTATATACACAGGGGTCAGATACCGTGTTTATTAGTTGATTCACTATTATAAGGCGTAATCAGATACTTGCCACGTCCACTATTTATATACAAACGTGAAAGCTATTTAAAATTTACCCTAAACAAAATTTCCTTTTCTTTTACTCCTTAAATACATTTTTATGTTTTTGGATCGATCCGTTTCATAGTGATTCTTATGTCTTTATTCTTCTTTTTACCCTACAGTAGCTGCATATAAAGATTTTATTATAAGTTATTTTTTTTTGCATCTTATTTATCTTTCCATTTATTAATATTATTGTTTTCGTGGTTCTTTTTTTTTATGTGTAAATTTTGTACAATTCAGAGTAATAAGTAGAGAAAATTTTCAGTTACTGACGACTTCAGTAAATATGTTTCCGCTTATATGCTTAATGTATTGTTCATACATTTAAAGGGAGAATTTATGTGTTTTAAAAAGATGGTTGCTTTTGCCATATTTAACTCAAGACGATTGAGAAACTTCCTCAAACTAAAACAATTTTGGTGACCATGAATTCAGATCATGTTGCTGGTCAATACTTCTCCATAATTTTCTCAAACATCGCCAAGTTAATTTCATCCGTAATCGCAAATGTATTCCATAAATGGTCACTCGATAAATACCCTACTCCATTCATTTCTACTACAGAAACCGTCATCTGTTTTTCAGAGCAGTAGTCATGGCACTAAATAACGATTTCTGCCCTACAATTGAGAATTCGAAGTGGTGCCTGTACATTTTTAAAAGACAAATAGGAATGGAGAGAAAAGCCGTTGTTTTCATTATATCTAAAATAAAATTATTTATTTTTTTACTTTTTTACAAATTTTTTTTTTTTTTTTTGACTATTTCAAGAGGTTGAATTTTGATCTCAGGCCAGTCACCAGTTGCGGCAGTTCTAAGTTTATTTCCAAGATGTATCGTGTCTGTCGTTGCTCTACTTGAGGATCAGACTCATCGAAATCTGGCACGGCATTCTGCAGATCCTCATTATTATTTTCAACCAATTCAGGATTGTTGTCGTTATTTAAAATGATTTCCCGTTGAGTCATTTTAAAATTTTATTGCAAAAATATATAAAAACATTACACGAAAATATAATTAGCTTAAAGCAAAATATTTCTAATGTTTTTAGGAAAATAAAAAATATCTGAATGAAAAAATATTTATGATTATGTCAAGTCAAAAAAAAAAATTATACGACTTTTTCCATGAAGGAATGATCAAGTTTTTGTTGTTTGCTTTTGTTTAAGTGCATTTTTATACCCTACACGGCAAACGGTACAAGGAAATAACGTGTTTGTGTTGATGTTTGTAACTTTAAAAGGGTAAGTGCAGCATGCACCATTAAATCTTAATCGTATTGTAATTGTAATCAATCTAAAAACTGTTGATATTTATTGATGAAACTCGGTGCAGGAACATCTTTTGATGCAAATAAAATTAAAATCAGTCTTTATTTGACGAACATTCGCAATTATTCGTATTTTTTAATTATAACATGCTGAAGAACAGTTAATTGGCCAAATTTGAACCCAATCAGACAATTTTTAGAATGCCTCACAAAGTGACCTGTTGTGGTAATTGATTCAAGAAAACAAGGCTATATATTTCGATTATGGTAAAATAAATTCCTATTTAGAAGAAAAGTGAAACTAGTCCTTAATTTGTACACTATAACGGTATACGAATGAAAGAAATTGGACCAGCTGTTCGGAAGGTATATTAAGAACAAGGAAAAATAATAATTTCGGCTTGGGGAAAATCTTAAATTCCCTCTATATGTACAGGGCGTAGCAGGTATTTGATTACGCCCTCAAATAGTGTACGTACTATGTATCAGCTTGCTGGTCGAGTTGTACGCTCAGTAAATTTTATAAATTGTGGGCGTGTCTGTCATCCGACGGTGCCCATTTTTGACAAAGTAGTAAATTTATATTTATATATATGCACCAAATTTCAACATAATAGCTCAGTTTTTGTGGCAGATAAATAGATGTTTTTCGATTGTGGGCGTGGCATTTGAACGATTTTGTCAATCTGTGTGCAGAAACTAAAATTGTTTAAAATTTTTACATCGGTATTTCAAAATTTACGATCGTGAGAATATCAACAACGGACAGAGACATTCATGTCCAGATCGACTCAGTTTATGATACTAATCAAGAATATATATACGTTTTAGGGTCTCTAACGTCTCTTTCTGGGTGTTGTAAATTAAATGACAAACTTAGTATACCCCCATCCTATGTGAAGGGTATAAAAATTTGCGTATATTTTCTATGGAATAATTTCACAATTTGTAGCGATGTTTTGAGATATTTCGACAGGTTTATTAGAGGCAGCTGTTAAAAATGGACCGAATTGGAAATGGTTCTATTGAGAAAATTTGGCAATATGAGCACCTTGCGCCCATTACAACAATGTAAATGCAACCTGTTACATCGACATACGTTTTCTTTTCTAAACATTTGTGCTAACAAATTGTTTTTCAATAGCGAGGCCGTCTCGCGATAATAGTAATAATTGTGCTAATTTTACAAGCTATGCAGGGGCCAACAATTCACAATTTCAATCATTCACAATTCAAATCATTTTCAGAAATCACATTTATTTATAAACAAATGGCACACCTCTGCCAACGATTGCAATTAAACTGTCATCGATATAAATGTCAATAAAATTTGATAGTTCTAGAAATTGTTTTATTAAAATTTTTGAGAAAAAAATTTGATAGTTCTCGAAATTGTTTTGTTAAAATTTTTGTGAAAAAAATGTATAAAATTTCTTTCTTGAAAAGTTTCGTTTTAATATCATAACCAACACTGTTCGCGGTAATAAATTACTCTACTCATGTAAGAAAAGTTTCAAAATTACTTTCTCCAGAATGCAGTGACCGAGGATGTGCAAACGTTGAAATTGAGATGCTTTCTTGTCAAGGGTGAGTCAGTATACGTAATAATAATGAAACAGTTAGAAATGATTAAAGTGGTGGGTAATGAGGATAAATTCAGTGTTTGATTTTCTTATTTAATCATCAACATCAATAAACGATTTATTCAAGTTAAGTCAAGTTCAAGATGTGCCTCGGTTTCAGTGCAATCTCTCATGTGATGCATTATATGTTTTTTAATTATCAAATCGAAATGCATATTATGGCGCTAAGCATTGCATGCATAATATAATATTATTATGCATGCCATAATATTTCTTCTAGCAGTAGGGCAGTAGGCCCTTCGATATCCTTGAAAATCATACGGATGGGCGTCCTCCTTCTAGATCCGCTTGGTTTCAGTTTTCTCCACTGTGTCCCCTCAGTTGCAATTTCTATATCATCCGCTACATTTTGGGATGGACTGATAAAGCCGTCCTCCCATCCTCAGTCAGAGCTAAAAAAAAAAAAATACGCATTTTCTTGCCCCGACAGACTGTAAATAAATTCTCCTCTTCACTATCTGAAGATAATTCTGTCCATCCACTTTCAACACGTTGTGTAGTTTCACTTTCGGCTTCTCTTTCGCCTAATTCACATTCATTTTCTTCGGGGGTATCCTCGCATCTTATTATATCTTCTGCATGTACGCATGATTGCTAAAAAAAGGGGATCGTGCCCTAATTCCATTTCCCTATTGTAAATACCTACAATAAGTGCAGACTCTCTACAAGAACCGAAACTTTTGAACACTTTCTGAAACGTGAATGCACTTTGCACAGACTTTATTCCCAGAATAACTGACAATATCCTTAATAACAAACTGAACAATGACAAAAAGATCAATATAACATACAAACCTTACTTACCAGTAGCCAACATCTTCAGCAAAATCAAGACCAAAACGCCGATAGAACAACAAAGTGACGCGATTTACAAAATGAAATGCACAGCTAATGATAACGAAAGCTGCGGAAAGAGCTGCATTGGTACAACAAAGAAGCCCCTCATGATTAGAATAGCTGAACACACCACCGACCTAAAGAGGGGTCTTGAGAAAACAGGTCCCTCACAACACATACTCAACACTAAACACACAGCTGATTTGGTCGTTGCTCTAAATAACGGTTTCTCGCATTCGAAATGGTGTCTGTATATTTTTAAAAGACAAATAGGGATGGAGAGGGAATGATAAAGATAATTTGGCGTAAGCCGTTGTTTTCATTATCATTATATCTAAAATTGAATTATTTATTCATTTTTTACTTTTTTACACAATTTTTTTTTTTTCTTTTAGACTATTTTAAAAGGTTGAATTTTGATTTCAAATTTCGCCAAATAAGCCTTTTGACGTGTAGATTTTCTCTGCACTCACCCAATCGTCTACGATAACGGTGTCCGTCGACATTGTATCTACGATTAATGGATAGTATTGTGGTTTCATCATCATGAAAGAACTATTCACCCGACTCTCATCACCATCTAGATTAATGTTGATGGTAAACCGCGGTGAGTGCTGAGAATTTGGCAGATCATGTTCCGAAATTGGATCAAATGTATTTGTACTGAATAATTGATTGGAAGTGGAAGACTCAGGTCTTAAGGAATTGCCACTATCATCGGCTTCTTCTTCATCATTGCCTAATCGTGAATTGTTAAAGTGTCTCACCAGTTGCGGCAGTTCTAAATTTATGTATCGTGTCTGTGGTTCCTCTGATTGAGGATCGGACTCATCTATATCTGGCACAGCATTTTGCAGATCTTCATTATTATTTTAAATCACTTCAGGGTTGTGGTCGTTGTTTAAAATGAATTCCCGTTGACACATTTTAAAATTTAATTGCAAAAATATATTTTTTATATATTGCACGAAAATATAATTAAAATTGTTTTAAGAAAATAAAAAAATATCTGAATGAAAAAATATTTATGATTATTATTTCAAGTTAAAAAAAAAAAGTCTTTATTTGACGAACATTCGCAATTATTCGTTTTTTTTTTTAATGAAAACATGCTGAAGAACAGTTAATTGGCCAAATTTGAACCTAATCAGACGATTTTTAGAATGCCTCACAAAGTGACCTGTTGTGGTAATTGATTCAAGAAAACAAGGCTATATATTTCGATTATGGTAAAATAAATTCCTATTTAGAAGAAAAGCGAAACAAGTCCTTAATTTGTACACTATAACGGTATACGAATGAAAGAAATTGGACCAGCTGTTCGGAAGGTAAATTAGAACAAGGAAAAATAATAATTTTGGCTTGGGGAATATCTTAAATTCCCTATATATGTACAGGGCGTGGCAACTGGGGTAATAAAGTTACGAAGTTGAAATTCACTATACGTCTAGTTAGTGGGTAGAGAAAATTTTAATTTTTGATTTGGCAAAAGTAGGCGGGTTTGGTAAGGCAGACACACCCACAATTTACAAAAACTTATATACACAGGGGTCAGATACCGTGTTTATTAGTTGATTCACTATTATAAGGCGTAATCAGATACTTGCCACGTCCACTATTTATATACAAACGTGAAAGCTATTTAAAATTTACCCTAAACAAAATTTCCTTTCCTTTTACTCCTTAAATACATTTTTATGTTTTTGGATCGATCCGTTTCATAGTGATTCTTATGTCTTTATTCTTCTTTTTACCCTACAGTAGCTGCATATAAAGATTTTATTATAAGTTATTTTTTTTTGCATCTTATTTATCTTTCCATTTATTAATATTATTGTTTTCGTGGTTCTTTTTTTTTATGTGTAAATTTTGTACAATTCAGAGTAATAAGTAGAGAAAATTTTCAGTTACTGACGACTTCAGTAAATATGTTTCCGCTTATATGCTTAATGTATTGTTCATACATTTAAAGGGAGAATTTATGTGTTTTAAAAAGATGGTTGCTTTTGCCATATTTAACTCAAGACGATTGAGAAACTTCCTCAAACTAAAACAATTTTGGTGACCATGAATTCAGATCATGTTGCTGGTCAATACTTCTCCATAATTTTCTCAAACATCGCCAAGTTAATTTCATCCGTAATCGCAAATGTATTCCATAAATGGTCACTCGATAAATACCCTACTCCATTCATTTCTACTACAGAAACCGTCATCTGTTTTTCAGAGCAGTAGTCATGGCACTAAATAACGATTTCTGCCCTACAATTGAGAATTCGAAGTGGTGCCTGTACATTTTTAAAAGACAAATAGGGATGGAGAGAAAAGCCGTTGTTTTCATTATATCTAAAATAAAATTATTTATTTTTTTACTTTTTTACAAAATTTTTTTTTTTTTTTTGACTATTTCAAGAGGTTGAATTTTGATCTCAGGCCAGTCACCAGTTGCGGCAGTTCTAAGTTTATTTCCAAGATGTATCGTGTCTGTCGTTGCTCTACTTGAGGATCAGACTCATCGAAATCTGGCACGGCATTCTGCAGATCCTCATTATTATTTTCAACCAATTCAGGATTGTTGTCGTTATTTAAAATGATTTCCCGTTGAGTCATTTTAAAATTTTATTGCAAAAATATATAAAAACATTACACGAAAATATAATTAGCTTAAAGCAAAATATTTCTAATGTTTTTAGGAAAATAAAAAATATCTGAATGAAAAAATATTTATGATTATGTCAAGTCAAAAAAAAAAATTATACGACTTTTTCCATGAAGGAATGATCAAGTTTTTGTTGTTTGCTTTTGTTTAAGTGCATTTTTATACCCTACACGGCAAACGGTACAAGGAAATAACGTGTTTGTGTTGATGTTTGTAACTTTAAAAGGGTAAGTGCAGCATGCACCATTAAATCTTAATCGTATTGTAATTGTAATCAATCTAAAAACTGTTGATATTTATTGATGAAACTTGGTGCAGGAACATCTTTTGATGCAAATAAAATTAAAACCAGTCTTTATTTGACGAACATTCGCAATTATTCGTATTTTTTAATTATAACATGCTGAAGAACAGTTAATTGGCCAAATTTGAACCCAATCAGACAATTTTTAGAATGCCTCACAAAGTGACCTGTTGTGGTAATTGATTCAAGAAAACAAGGCTATATATTTCGATTATGGTAAAATAAATTCCTATTTAGAAGAAAAGTGAAACTAGTCCTTAATTTGTACACTATAACGGTATACGAATGAAAGAAATTGGACCAGCTGTTCGGAAGGTATATTAAGAACAAGGAAAAATAATAATTTCGGCTTGGGGAAAATCTTAAATTCCCTCTATATGTACAGGGCGTAGCAGGTATTTGATTACGCCCTCAAATAGTGTACGTACTATGTATCAGCTTGCTGGTCGAGTTGTACGCTCAGTAAATTTTATAAATTGTGGGCGTGTCTGTCATCCGACGGTGCCCATTTTTGACAAAGTAGTAAATTTATATTTATATATATGCACCAAATTTCAACATAATAGCTCAGTTTTTGTGGCAGATAAATAGATGTTTTTCGATTGTGGGCGTGGCATTTGAACGATTTTGTCAATCTGTGTGCAGAAACTAAAATTGTTTGAAATTTTTACATCGGTATTTCAAAATTTACGATCGTGAGAATATCAACAACGGACAGAGACATTCATGTCCAGATCGACTCAGTTTATGATACTAATCAAGAATATATATACGTTTTAGGGTCTCTAACGTCTCTTTCTGGGTGTTGTAAATTAAATGACAAACTTAGTATACCCCCATCCTATGTGAAGGGTATAAAAATTTGCGTATATTTTCTATGGAATAATTTCACAATTTGTAGCGATGTTTTGAGATATTTCGACAGGTTTATTAGAGGCAGCTGTTAAAAATGGACCGAATTGGAAATGGTTCTATTGAGAAAATTTGGCAATATGAGCACCTTGCGCCCATTACAACAATGTAAATGCAACCTGTTACATCGACATACGTTTTCTTTTCTAAACATTTGTGCTAACAAATTGTTTTTCAATAGCGAGGCCGTCTCGCGATAATAGTAATAATTGTGCTAATTTTACAAGCTATGCAGGGGCCAACAATTCACAATTTCAATCATTCACAATTCAAATCATTTTCAGAAATCACATTTATTTATAAACAAATGGCACACCTCTGCCAACGATTACAATTAAACTGTCATCGATATAAATGTGAATAAAATTTGATAGTTCTAGAAATTGTTTTATTAAAATTTTTGAGAAAAAAATTTGATAGTTCTCGAAATTGTTTTGTTAAAATTTTTGTGAAAAAAATGTATAAAATTTCTTTCTTGAAAAGTTTCGTTTTAATATCATAACCAACACTGTTCGCGGTAATAAATTACTCTACTCATGTAAGAAAAGTTTCAAAATTACTTTCTCCAGAATGCAGTGACCGAGGATGTGCAAACGTTGAAATTGAGATGCTTTCTTGTCAAGGGTGAGTCAGTACACGTAATAATAATGAAACAGTTAGAAATGATTAAAGTGGTGGGTAATGAGGATAAATTCAGTGTTTGATTTTCTTATTTAATCATCAACATCAATAAACGATTTATTCAAGTTAAGTCAAGTTCAAGATGTGCCTCGGTTTCAGTGCAATCTCTCATGTGATGCATTATATGTTTTTTAATTATCAAATCGAAATGCATATTATGGCGCTAAGCATTGCATGCATAATATAATATTATTATGCATGCCATAATATTTCTTCTAGCAGTAGGGCAGTAGGCCCTTCGATATCCTTGAAAATCATACGGATGGGCGTCCTCCTTCTAGATCCGCTTGGTTTCAGTTTTCTCCACTGTGTCCCCTCAGTTGCAATTTCTATATCATCCGCTACATTTTGGGATGGACTGATAAAGCCGTCCTCCCATCCTCAGTCAGAGCTAAAAAAAAAAAAATACGCATTTTCTTGCCCCGACAGACTGTAAATAAATTCTCCTCTTCACTATCTGAAGATAATTCTGTCCATCCACTTTCAACACGTTGTGTAGTTTCACTTTCGGCTTCTCTTTCGCCTAATTCACATTCATTTTCTTCGGGGGTATCCTCGCATCTTATTATATCTTCTGCATGTACGCATGATTGCTAAAAAAAGGGGATCGTGCCCTAATTCCATTTCCCTATTGTAAATACCTACAATAAGTGCAGACTCTCTACAAGAACCGAAACTTTTGAACACTTTCTGAAACGTGAATGCACTTTGCACAGACTTTATTCCCAGAATAACTGACAATATCCTTAATAACAAACTGAACAATGACAAAAAGATCAATATAACATACAAACCTTACTTACCAGTAGCCAACATCTTCAGCAAAATCAAGACCAAAACGCCGATAGAACAACAAAGTGACGCGATATACAAAATGAAATGCACAGCTAATGATAACGAAAGCTGCGGAAAGAGCTGCATTGGTACAACAAAGAAGCCCCTCATGATTAGAATAGCTGAACACACCACCGACCTAAAGAGGGGTCTTGAGAAAACAGGTCCCTCACAACACATACTCAACACTAAACACACAGCTGATTTGGTCGTTGCTCTAAATAACGGTTTCTCGCATTCGAAATGGTGTCTGTATATTTTTAAAAGACAAATAGGGATGGAGAGGGAATGATAAAGATAATTTGGCGTAAGCCGTTGTTTTCATTATCATTATATCTAAAATTGAATTATTTATTCATTTTTTACTTTTTTACACAATTTTTTTTTTTTCTTTTAGACTATTTTAAAAGGTTGAATTTTGATTTCAAATTTCGCCAAATAAGCCTTTTGACGTGTAGATTTTCTCTGCACTCACCCAATCGTCTACGATAACGGTGTCCGTCGACATTGTATCTACGATTAATGGATAGTATTGTGGTTTCATCATCATGAAAGAACTATTCACCCGACTCTCATCACCATCTAGATTAATGTTGATGGTAAACCGCGGTGAGTGCTGAGAATTTGGCAGATCATGTTCCGAAATTGGATCAAATGTATTTGTACTGAATAATTGATTGGAAGTGGAAGACTCAGGTCTTAAGGAATTGCCACTATCATCGGCTTCTTCTTCATCATTGCCTAATCGTGAATTGTTAAAGTGTCTCACCAGTTGCGGCAGTTCTAAATTTATGTATCGTGTCTGTGGTTCCTCTGATTGAGGATCAGACTCATCTATATCTGGCACAGCATTCTGCAGATCTTCATTATTATTTTAAATCACTTCAGGGTTGTGGTCGTTGTTTAAAATGAATTCCCGTTGACACATTTTAAAATTTAATTGCAAAAATATATTTTTTATATATTGCACGAAAATATAATTAAAATTGTTTTAAGAAAATAAAAAAATATCTGAATGAAAAAATATTTATGATTATTATTTCAAGTTAAAAAAAAAAGTCTTTATTTGACGAACATTCGCAATTATTCGTTTTTTTTTTTTAATGAAAACATGCTGAAGAACAGTTAATTGGCCAAATTTGAACCTAATCAGACGATTTTTAGAATGCCTCACAAAGTGACCTGTTGTGGTAATTGATTCAAGAAAACAAGGCTATATATTTCGATTATGGTAAAATAAATTCCTATTTAGAAGAAAAGCGAAACAAGTCCTTAATTTGTACACTATAACGGTATACGAATGAAAGAAATTGGACCAGCTGTTCGGAAGGTAAATTAGAACAAGGAAAAATAATAATTTTGGCTTGGGGAATATCTTAAATTCCCTATATATGTACAGGGCGTGGCAACTGGGGTAATAAAGTTACGAAGTTGAAATTCACTATACGTCTAGTTAGTGGGTAGAGAAAATTTTAATGTTTGATTTGGCAAAAGTAGGCGGGTTTCGTAAGGCAGACACACCCACAATTTACAAAAACTTATATACACAGGGGTCAGATACCGTGTTTATTAGTTGATTCACTATTATAAGGCGTAATCAGATACTTGCCACGTCCACTATTTATATTCAAACGTGAAAGCTATTTAAAATTTACCCTAAACAAAATTTCCTTTTCTTTTACTCCTTAAATACATTTTTATGTTTTTGGATCGATCCGTTTCATAGTGATTCTTATGTCTTTATTCTTCTTTTTACCCTACAGTAGCTGCATATAAAGATTTTATTATAAGTTATTTTTTTTTGCATCTTATTTATCTTTCCATTTATTAATATTATTGTTTTCGTGGTTCTTTTTTTTTATGTGTAAATTTTGTACAATTCAGAGTAATAAGTAGAGAAAATTTTCAGTTACTGACGACTTCAGTAAATATGTTTCCGCTTATATGCTTAATGTATTGTTCATACATTTAAAGGGAGAATTTATGTGTTTTAAAAAGATGGTTGCTTTTGCCATATTTAACTCAAGACGATTGAGAAACTTCCTCAAACTAAAACAATTTTGGTGACCATGAATTCAGATCATGTTTCTGGTCAATACTTCTCCATAATTTTCTCAAACATCGCCAAATTAATTTCATCCGTAATCGCAAATGTATTCCATAAATGGTCACTCGATAAATACCCTACTCCATTCATTTCTACTACAGAAACCGTCATCTGTTTTTCAGAGCAGTAGTCATGGCACTAAATAACGATTTCTGCCCTACAATTGAGAATTCGAAGTGGTGCCTGTACATTTTTAAAAGACAAATAGGGATGGAGAGAAAAGCCGTTGTTTTCATTATATCTAAAATAAAATTATTTATTTTTTTACTTTTTTACAAAATTTTTTTTTTTTTTTTTGACTATTTCAAGAGGTTGAATTTTGATCTCAGGCCAGTCACCAGTTGCGGCAGTTCTAAGTTTATTTCCAAGATGTATCGTGTCTGTCGTTGCTCTACTTGAGGATCAGACTCATCGAAATCTGGCACGGCATTCTGCAGATCCTCATTATTATTTTCAACCAATTCAGGATTGTTGTCGTTATTTAAAATGATTTCCCGTTGAGTCATTTTAAAATTTTATTGCAAAAATATATAAAAACATTACACGAAAATATAATTAGCTTAAAGCAAAATATTTCTAATGTTTTTAGGAAAATAAAAAATATCTGAATGAAAAAATATTTATGATTATGTCAAGTCAAAAAAAAAAATTATACGACTTTTTCCATGAAGGAATGATCAAGTTTTTGTTGTTTGCTTTTGTTTAAGTGCATTTTTATACCCTACACGGCAAACGGTACAAGGAAATAACGTGTTTGTGTTGATGTTTGTAACTTTAAAAGGGTAAGTGCAGCATGCACCATTAAATCTTAATCGTATTGTAATTGTAATCAATCTAAAAACTGTTGATATTTATTGATGAAACTCGGTGCAGGAACATCTTTTGATGCAAATAAAATTAAAATCAGTCTTTATTTGACGAACATTCGCAATTATTCGTATTTTTTAATTATAACATGCTGAAGAACAGTTAATTGGCCAAATTTGAACCCAATCAGACAATTTTTAGAATGCCTCACAAAGTGACCTGTTGTGGTAATTGATTCAAGAAAACAAGGCTATATATTTCGATTATGGTAAAATAAATTCCTATTTAGAAGAAAAGTGAAACTAGTCCTTAATTTGTACACTATAACGGTATACGAATGAAAGAAATTGGACCAGCTGTTCGGAAGGTATATTAAGAACAAGGAAAAATAATAATTTCGGCTTGGGGAAAATCTTAAATTCCCTCTATATGTACAGGGCGTAGCAGGTATTTGATTACGCCCTCAAATAGTGTACGTACTATGTATCAGCTTGCTGGTCGAGTTGTACGCTCAGTAAATTTTATAAATTGTGGGCGTGTCTGTCATCCGACGGTGCCCATTTTTGACAAAGTAGTAAATTTATATTTATATATATGCACCAAATTTCAACATAATAGCTCAGTTTTTGTGGCAGATAAATAGATGTTTTTCGATTGTGGGCGTGGCATTTGAACGATTTTGTCAATCTGTGTGCAGAAACTAAAATTGTTTGAAATTTTTACATCGGTATTTCAAAATTTACGATCGTGAGAATATCAACAACGGACAGAGACATTCATGTCCAGATCGACTCAGTTTATGATACTAATCAAGAATATATATACGTTTTAGGGTCTCTAACGTCTCTTTCTGGGTGTTGTAAATTAAATGACAAACTTAGTATACCCCCATCCTATGTGAAGGGTATAAAAATTTGCGTATATTTTCTATGGAATAATTTCACAATTTGTAGCGATGTTTTGAGATATTTCGACAGGTTTATTAGAGGCAGCTGTTAAAAATGGACCGAATTGGAAATGGTTCTATTGAGAAAATTTGGCAATATGAGCACCTTGCGCCCATTACAACAATGTAAATGCAACCTGTTACATCGACATACGTTTTCTTTTCTAAACATTTGTGCTAACAAATTGTTTTTCAATAGCGAGGCCGTCTCGCGATAATAGTAATAATTGTGCTAATTTTACAAGCTATGCAGGGGCCAACAATTCACAATTTCAATCATTCACAATTCAAATCATTTTCAGAAATCACATTTATTTATAAACAAATGGCACACCTCTGCCAACGATTACAATTAAACTGTCATCGATATAAATGTCAATAAAATTTGATAGTTCTAGAAATTGTTTTATTAAAATTTTTGAGAAAAAAATTTGATAGTTCTCGAAATTGTTTTGTTAAAATTTTTGTGAAAAAAATGTATAAAATTTCTTTCTTGAAAAGTTTCGTTTTAATATCATAACCAACACTGTTCGCGGTAATAAATTACTCTACTCATGTAAGAAAAGTTTCAAAATTACTTTCTCCAGAATGCAGTGACCGAGGATGTGCAAACGTTGAAATTGAGATGCTTTCTTGTCAAGGGTGAGTCAGTACACGTAATAATAATGAAACAGTTAGAAATGATTAAAGTGGTGGGTAATGAGGATAAATTCAGTGTTTGATTTTCTTATTTAATCATCAACATCAATAAACGATTTATTCAAGTTAAGTCAAGTTCAAGATGTGCCTCGGTTTCAGTGCAATCTCTCATGTGATGCATTATATGTTTTTTAATTATCAAATCGAAATGCATATTATGGCGCTAAGCATTGCATGCATAATATAATATTATTATGCATGCCATAATATTTCTTCTAGCAGTAGGGCAGTAGGCCCTTCGATATCCTTGAAAATCATACGGATGGGCGTCCTCCTTCTAGATCCGCTTGGTTTCAGTTTTCTCCACTGTGTCCCCTCAGTTGCAATTTCTATATCATCCGCTACATTTTGGGATGGACTGATAAAGCCGTCCTCCCATCCTCAGTCAGAGCTAAAAAAAAAAAAATACGCATTTTCTTGCCCCGACAGACTGTAAATAAATTCTCCTCTTCACTATCTGAAGATAATTCTGTCCATCCACTTTCAACACGTTGTGTAGTTTCACTTTCGGCTTCTCTTTCGCCTAATTCACATTCATTTTCTTCGGGGGTATCCTCGCATCTTATTATATCTTCTGCATGTACGCATGATTGCTAAAAAAAGGGGATCGTGCCCTAATTCCATTTCCCTATTGTAAATACCTACAATAAGTGCAGACTCTCTACAAGAACCGAAACTTTTGAACACTTTCTGAAACGTGAATGCACTTTGCACAGACTTTATTCCCAGAATAACTGACAATATCCTTAATAACAAACTGAACAATGACAAAAAGATCAATATAACATACAAACCTTACTTACCAGTAGCCAACATCTTCAGCAAAATCAAGACCAAAACGCCGATAGAACAACAAAGTGACGCGATATACAAAATGAAATGCACAGCTAATGATAACGAAAGCTGCGGAAAGAGCTGCATTGGTACAACAAAGAAGCCCCTCATGATTAGAATAGCTGAACACACCACCGACCTAAAGAGGGGTCTTGAGAAAACAGGTCCCTCACAACACATACTCAACACTAAACACACAGCTGATTTGGTCGTTGCTCTAAATAACGGTTTCTCGCATTCGAAATGGTGTCTGTATATTTTTAAAAGACAAATAGGGATGGAGAGGGAATGATAAAGATAATTTGGCGTAAGCCGTTGTTTTCATTATCATTATATCTAAAATTGAATTATTTATTCATTTTTTACTTTTTTACACAATTTTTTTTTTTTCTTTTAGACTATTTTAAAAGGTTGAATTTTGATTTCAAATTTCGCCAAATAAGCCTTTTGACGTGTAGATTTTCTCTGCACTCACCCAATCGTCTACGATAACGGTGTCCGTCGACATTGTATCTACGATTAATGGATAGTATTGTGGTTTCATCATCATGAAAGAACTATTCACCCGACTCTCATCACCATCTAGATTAATGTTGATGGTAAACCGCGGTGAGTGCTGAGAATTTGGCAGATCATGTTCCGAAATTGGATCAAATGTATTTGTACTGAATAATTGATTGCCACTATCATCGGCTTCTTCTTCATCATTGCCTAATCGTGAATTGTTAAAGTGTCTCACCAGTTGCGGCAGTTCTAAATTTATGTATCGTGTCTGTGGTTCCTCTGATTGAGGATCAGACTCATCTATATCTGGCACAGCATTCTGCAGATCTTCATTATTATTTTAAATCACTTCAGGGTTGTGGTCGTTGTTTAAAATGAATTCCCGTTGACACATTTTAAAATTTAATTGCAAAAATATATTTTTTATATATTGCACGAAAATATAATTAAAATTGTTTTAAGAAAATAAAAAAATATCTGAATGAAAAAATATTTATGATTATTATTTCAAGTTAAAAAAAAAAGTCTTTATTTGACGAACATTCGCAATTATTCGTTTTTTTTTTTTAATGAAAACATGCTGAAGAACAGTTAATTGGCCAAATTTGAACCTAATCAGACGATTTTTAGAATGCCTCACAAAGTGACCTGTTGTGGTAATTGATTCAAGAAAACAAGGCTATATATTTCGATTATGGTAAAATAAATTCCTATTTAGAAGAAAAGCGAAACAAGTCCTTAATTTGTACACTATAACGGTATACGAATGAAAGAAATTGGACCAGCTGTTCGGAAGGTAAATTAGAACAAGGAAAAATAATAATTTTGGCTTGGGGAATATCTTAAATTCCCTATATATGTACAGGGCGTGGCAACTGGGGTAATAAAGTTACGAAGTTGAAATTCACTATACGTCTAGTTAGTGGGTAGAGAAAATTTTAATTTTTGATTTGGCAAAAGTAGGCGGGTTTCGTAAGGCAGACACACCCACAATTTACAAAAACTTATATACACAGGGGTCAGATACCGTGTTTATTAGTTGATTCACTATTATAAGGCGTAATCAGATACTTGCCACGTCCACTATTTATATACAAACGTGAAAGCTATTTAAAATTTACCCTAAACAAAATTTCCTTTTCTTTTACTCCTTAAATACATTTTTATGTTTTTGGATCGATCCGTTTCATAGTGATTCTTATGTCTTTATTCTTCTTTTTACCCTACAGTAGCTGCATATAAAGATTTTATTATAAGTTATTTTTTTTTTGCATCTTATTTATCTTTCCATTTATTAATATTATTGTTTTCGTGGTTCTTTTTTTTTATGTGTAAATTTTGTACAATTCAGAGTAATAAGTAGAGAAAATTTTCAGTTACTGACGACTTCAGTAAATATGTTTCCGCTTATATGCTTAATGTATTGTTCATACATTTAAAGGGAGAATTTATGTGTTTTAAAAAGATGGTTGCTTTTGCCATATTTAACTCAAGACGATTGAGAAACTTCCTCAAACTAAAACAATTTTGGTGACCATGAATTCAGATCATGTTGCTGGTCAAGAATACTTCTCCATAATTTTCTCAAACATCGCCAAGTTAATTTCATCCGTAATCGCAAATGTATTCCATAAATGGTCACTCGATAAATACCCTACTCCATTCATTTCTACTACAGAAACCGTCATCTGTTTTTCAGAGCAGTAGTCATGGCACTAAATAACGATTTCTGCCCTACAATTGAGAATTCGAAGTGGTGCCTGTACATTTTTAAAAGACAAATAGGGATGGAGAGAAAAGCCGTTGTTTTCATTATATCTAAAATAAAATTATTTATTTTTTTACTTTTTTACAAAATTTTTTTTTTTTTTTGACTATTTCAAGAGGTTGAATTTTGATCTCAGGCCAGTCACCAGTTGCGGCAGTTCTAAGTTTATTTCCAAGATGTATCGTGTCTGTCGTTGCTCTACTTGAGGATCAGACTCATCGAAATCTGGCACGGCATTCTGCAGATCCTCATTATTATTTTCAACCAATTCAGGATTGTTGTCGTTATTTAAAATGATTTCCCGTTGAGTCATTTTAAAATTTTATTGCAAAAATATATAAAAACATTACACGAAAATATAATTAGCTTAAAGCAAAATATTTCTAATGTTTTTAGGAAAATAAAAAATATCTGAATGAAAAAATATTTATGATTATGTCAAGTCAAAAAAAAAAATTATACGACTTTTTCCATGAAGGAATGATCAAGTTTTTGTTGTTTGCTTTTGTTTAAGTGCATTTTTATACCCTACACGGCAAACGGTACAAGGAAATAACGTGTTTGTGTTGATGTTTGTAACTTTAAAAGGGTAAGTGCAGCATGCACCATTAAATCTTAATCGTATTGTAATTGTAATCAATCTAAAAACTGTTGATATTTATTGATGAAACTCGGTGCAGGAACATCTTTTGATGCAAATAAAATTAAAATCAGTCTTTATTTGACGAACATTCGCAATTATTCGTATTTTTTAATTATAACATGCTGAAGAACAGTTAATTGGCCAAATTTGAACCCAATCAGACAATTTTTAGAATGCCTCACAAAGTGACCTGTTGTGGTAATTGATTCAAGAAAACAAGGCTATATATTTCGATTATGGTAAAATAAATTCCTATTTAGAAGAAAAGTGAAACTAGTCCTTAATTTGTACACTATAACGGTATACGAATGAAAGAAATTGGACCAGCTGTTCGGAAGGTATATTAAGAACAAGGAAAAATAATAATTTCGACTTGGGGAAAATCTTAAATTCCCTCTATATGTACAGGGCGTAGCAGGTATTTGATTACGCCCTCAAATAGTGTACGTACTATGTATCAGCTTGCTGGTCGAGTTGTACGCTCAGTAAATTTTATAAATTGTGGGCGTGTCTGTCATCCGACGGTGCCCATTTTTGACAAAGTAGTAAATTTATATTTATATATATGCACCAAATTTCAACATAATAGCTCAGTTTTTGTGGCAGATAAATAGATGTTTTTCGATTGTGGGCGTGGCATTTGAACGATTTTGTCAATCTGTGTGCAGAAACTAAAATTGTTTGAAATTTTTACATCGGTATTTCAAAATTTACGATCGTGAGAATATCAACAACGGACAGAGACATTCATGTCCAGATCGACTCAGTTTATGATACTAATCAAGAATATATATACGTTTTAGGGTCTCTAACGTCTCTTTCTGGGTGTTGTAAATTAAATGACAAACTTAGTATACCCCCATCCTATGTGAAGGGTATAAAAATTGGCGTATATTTTCTATGGAATAATTTCACAATTTGTAGCGATGTTTTGAGATATTTCGACAGGTTTATTAGAGGCAGCTGTTAAAAATGGACCGAATTGGAAATGGTTCTATTGAGAAAATTTGGCAATATGAGCACCTTGCGCCCATTACAACAATGTAAATGCAACCTGTTACATCGACATACGTTTTCTTTTCTAAACATTTGTGCTAACAAATTGTTTTTCAATAGCGAGGCCGTCTCGCGATAATAGTAATAATTGTGCTAATTTTACAAGCTATGCAGGGGCCAACAATTCACAATTTCAATCATTCACAATTCAAATCATTTTCAGAAATCACATTTATTTATAAACAAATGGCACACCTCTGCCAACGATTACAATTAAACTGTCATCGATATAAATGTCAATAAAATTTGATAGTTCTAGAAATTGTTTTATTAAAATTTTTGAGAAAAAAATTTGATAGTTCTCGAAATTGTTTTGTTAAAATTTTTGTGAAAAAAATGTATAAAATTTCTTTCTTGAAAAGTTTCGTTTTAATATCATAACCAACACTGTTCGCGGTAATAAATTACTCTACTCATGTAAGAAAAGTTTCAAAATTACTTTCTCCAGAATGCAGTGACCGAGGATGTGCAAACGTTGAAATTGAGATGCTTTCTTGTCAAGGGTGAGTCAGTATACGTAATAATAATGAAACAGTTAGAAATGATTAAAGTGGTGGGTAATGAGGATAAATTCAGTGTTTGATTTTCTTATTTAATCATCAACATCAATAAACGATTTATTCAAGTTAAGTCAAGTTCAAGATGTGCCTCGGTTTCAGTGCAATCTCTCATGTGATGCATTATATGTTTTTTAATTATCAAATCGAAATGCATATTATGGCGCTAAGCATTGCATGCATAATATAATATTATTATGCATGCCATAATATTTCTTCTAGCAGTAGGGCAGTAGGCCCTTCGATATCCTTGAAAATCATACGGATGGGCGTCCTCCTTCTAGATCCGCTTGGTTTCAGTTTTCTCCACTGTGTCCCCTCAGTTGCAATTTCTATATCATCCGCTACATTTTGGGATGGACTGATAAAGCCGTCCTCCCATCCTCAGTCAGAGCTAAAAAAAAAAAATACGCATTTTCTTGCCCCGACAGACTGTAAATAAATTCTCCTCTTCACTATCTGAAGATAATTCTGTCCATCCACTTTCAACACGTTGTGTAGTTTCACTTTCGGCTTCTCTTTCGCCTAATTCACATTCATTTTCTTCGGGGGTATCCTCGCATCTTATTATATCTTCTGCATGTACGCATGATTGCTAAAAAAAGGGGATCGTGCCCTAATTCCATTTCCCTATTGTAAATACCTACAATAAGTGCAGACTCTCTACAAGAACCGAAACTTTTGAACACTTTCTGAAACGTGAATGCACTTTGCACAGACTTTATTCCCAGAATAACTGACAATATCCTTAATAACAAACTGAACAATGACAAAAAGATCAATATAACATACAAACCTTACTTACCAGTAGCCAACATCTTCAGCAAAATCAAGACCAAAACGCCGATAGAACAACAAAGTGACGCGATATACAAAATGAAATGCACAGCTAATGATAACGAAAGCTGCGGAAAGAGCTGCATTGGTACAACAAAGAAGCCCCTCATGATTAGAATAGCTGAACACACCACCGACCTAAAGAGGGGTCTTGAGAAAACAGGTCCCTCACAACACATACTCAACACTAAACACACAGCTGATTTGGTCGTTGCTCTAAATAACGGTTTCTCGCATTCGAAATGGTGTCTGTATATTTTTAAAAGACAAATAGGGATGGAGAGGGAATGATAAAGATAATTTGGCGTAAGCCGTTGTTTTCATTATCATTATATCTAAAATTGAATTATTTATTCATTTTTTACTTTTTTACACAATTTTTTTTTTTTCTTTTAGACTATTTTAAAAGGTTGAATTTTGATTTCAAATTTCGCCAAATAAGCCTTTTGACGTGTAGATTTTCTCTGCACTCACCCAATCGTCTACGATAACGGTGTCCGTCGACATTGTATCTACGATTAATGGATAGTATTGTGGTTTCATCATCATGAAAGAACTATTCACCCGACTCTCATCACCATCTAGATTAATGTTGATGGTAAACCGCGGTGAGTGCTGAGAATTTGGCAGATCATGTTCCGAAATTGGATCAAATGTATTTGTACTGAATAATTGATTGGAAGTGGAAGACTCAGGTCTTAAGGAATTGCCACTATCATCGGCTTCTTCTTCATCATTGCCTAATCGTGAATTGTTAAAGTGTCTCACCAGTTGCGGCAGTTCTAAATTTATGTATCGTGTCTGTGGTTCCTCTGATTGAGGATCAGACTCATCTATATCTGGCACAGCATTCTGCAGATCTTCATTATTATTTTAAATCACTTCAGGGTTGTGGTCGTTGTTTAAAATGAATTCCGGTTGACACATTTTAAAATTTAATTGCAAAAATATATTTTTTATATATTGCACGAAAATATAATTAAAATTGTTTTAAGAAAATAAAAAAATATCTGAATGAAAAAATATTTATGATTATTATTTCAAGTTAAAAAAAAAGTCTTTATTTGACGAACATTCGCAATTATTCGTTTTTTTTTTTAATGAAAACATGCTGAAGAACAGTTAATTGGCCAAATTTGAACCTAATCAGACGATTTTTAGAATGCCTCACAAAGTGACCTGTTGTGGTAATTGATTCAAGAAAACAAGGCTATATATTTCGATTATGGTAAAATAAATTCCTATTTAGAAGAAAAGCGAAACAAGTCCTTAATTTGTACACTATAACGGTATACGAATGAAAGAAATTGGACCAGCTGTTCGGAAGGTAAATTAGAACAAGGAAAAATAATAATTTTGGCTTGGGGAATATCTTAAATTCCCTATATATGTACAGGGCGTGGCAACTGGGGTAATAAAGTTACGAAGTTGAAATTCACTATACGTCTAGTTAGTGGGTAGAGAAAATTTTAATTTTTGATTTGGCAAAAGTAGGCGGGTTTCGTAAGGCAGACACACCCACAATTTACAAAAACTTATATACACAGGGGTCAGATACCGTGTTTATTAGTTGATTCACTATTATAAGGCGTAATCAGATACTTGCCACGTCCACTATTTATATACAAACGTGAAAGCTATTTAAAATTTACCCTAAACAAAATTTCCTTTTCTTTTACTCCTTAAATACATTTTTATGTTTTTGGATCGATCCGTTTCATAGTGATTCTTATGTCTTTATTCTTCTTTTTACCCTACAGTAGCTGCATATAAAGATTTTATTATAAGTTATTTTTTTTTGCATCTTATTTATCTTTCCATTTATTAATATTATTGTTTTCGTGGTTCTTTTTTTTTATGTGTAAATTTTGTACAATTCAGAGTAATAAGTAGAGAAAATTTTCAGTTACTGACGACTTCAGTAAATATGTTTCCGCTTATATGCTTAATGTATTGTTCATACATTTAAAGGGAGAATTTATGTGTTTTAAAAAGATGGTTGCTTTTGCCATATTTAACTCAAGACGATTGAGAAACTTCCTCAAACTAAAACAATTTTGGTGACCATGAATTCAGATCATGTTTCTGGTCAATACTTCTCCATAATTTTCTCAAACATCGCCAAGTTAATTTCATCCGTAATCGCAAATGTATTCCATAAATGGTCACTCGATAAATACCCTACTCCATTCATTTCTACTACAGAAACCGTCATCTGTTTTTCAGAGCAGTAGTCATGGCACTAAATAACGATTTCTGCCCTACAATTGAGAATTCGAAGTGGTGCCTGTACATTTTTAAAAGACAAATAGGGATGGAGAGAAAAGCCGTTGTTTTCATTATATCTAAAATAAAATTATTTATTTTTTTCCTTTTTTTATAAAATTTTTTTTTTTTTTTTGACTATTTCAAGAGGTTGAATTTTGATCTCAGGCCAGTCACCAGTTGCGGCAGTTCTAAGTTTATTTCCAAGATGTATCGTGTCTGTCGTTGCTCTACTTGAGGATCAGACTCATCGAAATCTGGCACGGCATTCTGCAGATCCTCATTATTATTTTCAACCAATTCAGGATTGTTGTCGTTATTTAAAATGATTTCCCGTTGAGTCATTTTAAAATTTTATTGCAAAAATATATAAAAACATTACACGAAAATATAATTAGCTTAAAGCAAAATATTTCTAATGTTTTTAGGAAAATAAAAAATATCTGAATGAAAAAATATTTATGATTATGTCAAGTCAAAAAAAAAAATTATACGACTTTTTCCATGAAGGAATGATCAAGTTTTTGTTGTTTGCTTTTGTTTAAGTGCATTTTTATACCCTACACGGCAAACGGTACAAGGAAATAACGTGTTTGTGTTGATGTTTGTAACTTTAAAAGGGTAAGTGCAGCATGCACCATTAAATCTTAATCGTATTGTAATTGTAATCAATCTAAAAACTGTTGATATTTATTGATGAAACTTGGTGCAGGAACATCTTTTGATGCAAATAAAATTAAAATCAGTCTTTATTTGACGAACATTCGCAATTATTCGTATTTTTTAATTATAACATGCTGAAGAACAGTTAATTGGCCAAATTTGAACCCAATCAGACAATTTTTAGAATGCCTCACAAAGTGACCTGTTGTGGTAATTGATTCAAGAAAACAAGGCTATATATTTCGATTATGGTAAAATAAATTCCTATTTAGAAGAAAAGTGAAACTAGTCCTTAATTTGTACACTATAACGGTATACGAATGAAAGAAATTGGACCAGCTGTTCGGAAGGTATATTAAGAACAAGGAAAAATAATAATTTCGGCTTGGGGAAAATCTTAAATTCCCTCTATATGTACAGGGCGTAGCAGGTATTTGATTACGCCCTCAAATAGTGTACGTACTATGTATCAGCTTGCTGGTCGAGTTGTACGCTCAGTAAATTTTATAAATTGTGGGCGTGTCTGTCATCCGACGGTGCCCATTTTTGACAAAGTAGTAAATTTATATTTATATATATGCACCAAATTTCAACATAATAGCTCAGTTTTTGTGGCAGATAAATAGATGTTTTTCGATTGTGGGCGTGGCATTTGAACGATTTTGTCAATCTGTGTGCAGAAACTAAAATTGTTTGAAATTTTTACATCGGTATTTCAAAATTTACGATCGTGAGAATATCAACAACGGACAGAGACATTCATGTCCAGATCGACTCAGTTTATGATACTAATCAAGAATATATATACGTTTTAGGGTCTCTAACGTCTCTTTCTGGGTGTTGTAAATTAAATGACAAACTTAGTATACCCCCATCCTATGTGAAGGGTATAAAAATTTGCGTATATTTTCTATGGAATAATTTCACAATTTGTAGCGATGTTTTGAGATATTTCGACAGGTTTATTAGAGGCAGCTGTTAAAAATGTACCGAATTGGAAATGGTTCTATTGAGAAAATTTGGCAATATGAGCACCTTGCGCCCATTACAACAATGTAAATGCAACCTGTTACATCGACATACGTTTTCTTTTCTAAACATTTGTGCTAACAAATTGTTTTTCAATAGCGAGGCCGTCTCGCGATAATAGTAATAATTGTGCTAATTTTACAAGCTATGCAGGGGCCAACAATTCACAATTTCAATCATTCACAATTCAAATCATTTTCAGAAATCACATTTATTTATAAACAAATGGCACACCTCTGCCAACGATTACAATTAAACTGTCATCGATATAAATGTCAATAAAATTTGATAGTTCTAGAAATTGTTTTATTAAAATTTTTGAGAAAAAAATTTGATAGTTCTCGAAATTGTTTTGTTAAAATTTTTGTGAAAAAAATGTATAAAATTTCTTTCTTGAAAAGTTTCGTTTTAATATCATAACCAACACTGTTCGCGGTAATAAATTACTCTACTCATGTAAGAAAAGTTTCAAAATTACTTTCTCCAGAATGCAGTGACCGAGGATGTGCAAACGTTGAAATTGAGATGCTTTCTTGTCAAGGGTGAGTCAGTACACGTAATAATAATGAAACAGTTAGAAATGATTAAAGTGGTGGGTAATGAGGATAAATTCAGTGTTTGATTTTCTTATTTAATCATCAACATCAATAAACGATTTATTCAAGTTAAGTCAAGTTCAAGATGTGCCTCGGTTTCAGTGCAATCTCTCATGTGATGCATTATATGTTTTTTAATTATCAAATCGAAATGCATATTATGGCGCTAAGCATTGCATGCATAATATAATATTATTATGCATGCCATAATATTTCTTCTAGCAGTAGGGCAGTAGGCCCTTCGATATCCTTGAAAATCATACGGATGGGCGTCCTCCTTCTAGATCCGCTTGGTTTCAGTTTTCTCCACTGTGTCCCCTCAGTTGCAATTTCTATATCATCCGCTACATTTTGGGATGGACTGATAAAGCCGTCCTCCCATCCTCAGTCAGAGCTAAAAAAAAAAAAATACGCATTTTCTTGCCCCGACAGACTGTAAATAAATTCTCCTCTTCACTATCTGAAGATAATTCTGTCCATCCACTTTCAACACGTTGTGTAGTTTCACTTTCGGCTTCTCTTTCGCCTAATTCACATTCATTTTCTTCGGGGGTATCCTCGCATCTTATTATATCTTCTGCATGTACGCATGATTGCTAAAAAAAGGGGATCGTGCCCTAATTCCATTTCCCTATTGTAAATACCTACAATAAGTGCAGACTCTCTACAAGAACCGAAACTTTTGAACACTTTCTGAAACGTGAATTTCTGTGAATGCACTTTGCACAGACTTTATTCCCAGAATAACTGACAATATCCTTAATAACAAACTGAACAATGACAAAAAGATCAATATAACATACAAACCTTACTTACCAGTAGCCAACATCTTCAGCAAAATCAAGACCAAAACGCCGATAGAACAACAAAGTGACGCGATATACAAAATGAAATGCACAGCTAATGATAACGAAAGCTGCGGAAAGAGCTGCAAAGGTACAACAAAGAAGCCCCTTATGATTAGAATAGCTGAACACACCACCGACCTAAAGAGGGGTCTTGAGAAAACAGGTCCCTCACAACACATACTCAACACTAAACACACAGCTGATTTGGTCGTTGCTCTAAATAACGGTTTCTCGCATTCGAAATGGTGTCTGTATATTTTTAAAAGACAAATAGGGATGGAGAGGGAATGATAAAGATAATTTGGCGTAAGCCGTTGTTTTCATTATCATTATATCTAAAATTGAATTATTTATTCATTTTTTACTTTTTTACACAATTTTTTTTTTTTCTTTTAGACTATTTTAAAAGGTTGAATTTTGATTTCAAATTTCGCCAAATAAGCCTTTTGACGTGTAGATTTTCTCTGCACTCACCCAATCGTCTACGATAACGGTGTCCGTCGACATTGTATCTACGATTAATGGATAGTATTGTGGTTTCATCATCATGAAAGAACTATTCACCCGACTCTCATCACCATCTAGATTAATGTTGATGGTAAACCGCGGTGAGTGCTGAGAATTTGGCAGATCATGTTCCGAAATTGGATCAAATGTATTTGTACTGAATAATTGATTGGAAGTGGAAGACTCAGGTCTTAAGGAATTGCCACTATCATCGGCTTCTTCTTCATCATTGCCTAATCGTGAATTGTTAAAGTGTCTCACCAGTTGCGGCAGTTCTAAATTTATGTATCGTGTCTGTGGTTCCTCTGATTGAGGATCGGACTCATCTATATCTGGCACAGCATTTTGCAGATCTTCATTATTATTTTAAATCACTTCAGGGTTGTGGTCGTTGTTTAAAATGAATTCCGGTTGACACATTTTAAAATTTAATTGCAAAAATATATTTTTTATATATTGCACGAAAATATAATTAAAATTGTTTTAAGAAAATAAAAAAATATCTGAATGAAAAAATATTTATGATTATTATTTCAAGTTAAAAAAAAAGTCTTTATTTGACGAACATTCGCAATTATTCGTTTTTTTTTTTAATGAAAACATGCTGAAGAACAGTTAATTGGCCAAATTTGAACCTAATCAGACGATTTTTAGAATGCCTCACAAAGTGACCTGTTGTGGTAATTGATTCAAGAAAACAAGGCTATATATTTCGATTATGGTAAAATAAATTCCTATTTAGAAGAAAAGCGAAACAAGTCCTTAATTTGTACACTATAACGGTATACGAATGAAAGAAATTGGACCAGCTGTTCGGAAGGTAAATTAGAACAAGGAAAAATAATAATTTTGGCTTGGGGAATATCTTAAATTCCCTATATATGTACAGGGCGTGGCAACTGGGGTAATAAAGTTACGAAGTTGAAATTCACTATACGTCTAGTTAGTGGGTAGAGAAAATTTTAATTTTTGATTTGGCAAAAGTAGGCGGGTTTCGTAAGGCAGACACACCCACAATTTACAAAAACTTATATACACAGGGGTCAGATACCGTGTTTATTAGTTGATTCACTATTATAAGGCGTAATCAGATACTTGCCACGTCCACTATTTATATACAAACGTGAAAGCTATTTAAAATTTACCCTAAACAAAATTTCCTTTTCTTTTACTCCTTAAATACATTTTTATGTTTTTGGATCGATCCGTTTCATAGTGATTCTTATGTCTTTATTCTTCTTTTTACCCTACAGTAGCTGCATATAAAGATTTTATTATAAGTTATTTTTTTTTTTGCATCTTATTTATCTTTCCATTTATTAATATTATTGTTTTCGTGGTTCTTTTTTTTTATGTGTAAATTTTGTACAATTCAGAGTAATAAGTAGAGAAAATTTTCAGTTACTGACGACTTCAGTAAATATGTTTCCGCTTATATGCTTAATGTATTGTTCATACATTTAAAGGGAGAATTTATGTGTTTTAAAAAGATGGTTGCTTTTGCCATATTTAACTCAAGACGATTGAGAAACTTCCTCAAACTAAAACAATTTTGGTGACCATGAATTCAGATCATGTTGCTGGTCAATACTTCTCCATAATTTTCTCAAACATCGCCAAGTTAATTTCATCCGTAATCGCAAATGTATTCCATAAATGGTCACTCGATAAATACCCTACTCCATTCATTTCTACTACAGAAACCGTCATCTGTTTTTCAGAGCAGTAGTCATGGCACTAAATAACGATTTCTGCCCTACAATTGAGAATTCGAAGTGGTGCCTGTACATTTTTAAAAGACAAATAGGGATGGAGAGAAAAGCCGTTGTTTTCATTATATCTAAAATAAAATTATTTATTTTTTTACTTTTTTACAAAATTTTTTTTTTTTTTTTGACTATTTCAAGAGGTTGAATTTTAATCTCAGGCCAGTCACCAGTTGCGGCAGTTCTAAGTTTATTTCCAAGATGTATCGTGTCTGTCGTTGCTCTACTTGAGGATCAGACTCATCGAAATCTGGCACGGCATTCTGCAGATCCTCATTATTATTTTCAACCAATTCAGGATTGTTGTCGTTATTTAAAATGATTTCCCGTTGAGTCATTTTAAAATTTTATTGCAAAAATATATAAAAACATTACACGAAAATATAATTAGCTTAAAGCAAAATATTTCTAATGTTTTTAGGAAAATAAAAAATATCTGAATGAAAAAATATTTATGATTATGTCAAGTCAAAAAAAAAAATTATACGACTTTTTCCATGAAGGAATGATCAAGTTTTTGTTGTTTGCTTTTGTTTAAGTGCATTTTTATACCCTACACGGCAAACGGTACAAGGAAATAACGTGTTTGTGTTGATGTTTGTAACTTTAAAAGGGTAAGTGCAGCATGCACCATTAAATCTTAATCGTATTGTAATTGTAATCAATCTAAAAACTGTTGATATTTATTGATGAAACTTGGTGCAGGAACATCTTTTGATGCAAATAAAATTAAAATCAGTCTTTATTTGACGAACATTCGCAATTATTCGTATTTTTTAATTATAACATGCTGAAGAACAGTTAATTGGCCAAATTTGAACCCAATCAGACAATTTTTAGAATGCCTCACAAAGTGACCTGTTGTGGTAATTGATTCAAGAAAACAAGGCTATATATTTCGATTATGGTAAAATAAATTCCTATTTAGAAGAAAAGTGAAACTAGTCCTTAATTTGTACACTATAACGGTATACGAATGAAAGAAATTGGACCAGCTGTTCGGAAGGTATATTAAGAACAAGGAAAAATAATAATTTCGGCTTGGGGAAAATCTTAAATTCCCTCTATATGTACAGGGCGTAGCAGGTATTTGATTACGCCCTCAAATAGTGTACGTACTATGTATCAGCTTGCTGGTCGAGTTGTACGCTCAGTAAATTTTATAAATTGTGGGCGTGTCTGTCATCCGACGGTGCCCATTTTTGACAAAGTAGTAAATTTATATTTATATATATGCACCAAATTTCAACATAATAGCTCAGTTTTTGTGGCAGATAAATAGATGTTTTTCGATTGTGGGCGTGGCATTTGAACGATTTTGTCAATCTGGGTGCAGAAACTAAAATTGTTTGAAATTTTTACATCGGTATTTCAAAATTTACGATCGTGAGAATATCAACAACGGACAGAGACATTCATGTCCAGATCGACTCAGTTTATGATACTAATCAAGAATATATATACGTTTTAGGGTCTCTAACGTCTCTTTCTGGGTGTTGTAAATTAAATGACAAACTTAGTATACCCCCATCCTATGTGAAGGGTATAAAAATTTGCGTATATTTTCTATGGAATAATTTCACAATTTGTAGCGATGTTTTGAGATATTTCGACAGGTTTATTAGAGGCAGCTGTTAAAAATGGACCGAATTGGAAATGGTTCTATTGAGAAAATTTGGCAATATGAGCACCTTGCGCCCATTACAACAATGTAAATGCAACCTGTTACATCGACATACGTTTTCTTTTCTAAACATTTGTGCTAACAAATTGTTTTTCAATAGCGAGGCCGTCTCGCGATAATAGTAATAATTGTGCTAATTTTACAAGCTATGCAGGGGCCAACAATTCACAATTTCAATCATTCACAATTCAAATCATTTTCAGAAATCACATTTATTTATAAACAAATGGCACACCTCTGCCAACGATTACAATTAAACTGTCATCGATATAAATGTCAATAAAATTTGATAGTTCTAGAAATTGTTTTATTAAAATTTTTGAGAAAAAAATTTGATAGTTCTCGAAATTGTTTTGTTAAAATTTTTGTGAAAAAAATGTATAAAATTTCTTTCTTGAAAAGTTTCGTTTTAATATCATAACCAACACTGTTCGCGGTAATAAATTACTCTACTCATGTAAGAAAAGTTTCAAAATTACTTTCTCCAGAATGCAGTGACCGAGGATGAGCAAACGTTGAAATTGAGATGCTTTCTTGTCAAGGGTGAGTCAGTATACGTAATAATAATGAAACAGTTAGAAATGATTAAAGTGGTGGGTAATGAGGATAAATTCAGTGTTTGATTTTCTTATTTAATCATCAACATCAATAAACGATTTATTCAAGTTAAGTCAAGTTCAAGATGTGCCTCGGTTTCAGTGCAATCTCTCATGTGATGCATTATATGTTTTTTAATTATCAAATCGAAATGCATATTATGGCGCTAAGCATTGCATGCATAATATAATATTATTATGCATGCCATAATATTTCTTCTAGCAGTAGGGCAGTAGGCCCTTCGATATCCTTGAAAATCATACGGATGGGCGTCCTCCTTCTAGATCCGCTTGGTTTCAGTTTTCTCCACTGTGTCCCCTCAGTTGCAATTTCTATATCATCCGCTACATTTTGGGATGGACTGATAAAGCCGTCCTCCCATCCTCAGTCAGAGCTAAAAAAAAAAAAATACGCATTTTCTTGCCCCGACAGACTGTAAATAAATTCTCCTCTTCACTATCTGAAGATAATTCTGTCCATCCACTTTCAACACGTTGTGTAGTTTCACTTTCGGCTTCTCTTTCGCCTAATTCACATTCATTTTCTTCGGGGGTATCCTCGCATCTTATTATATCTTCTGCATGTACGCATGATTGCTAAAAAAAGGGGATCGTGCCCTAATTCCATTTCCCTATTGTAAATACCTACAATAAGTGCAGACTCTCTACAAGAACCGAAACTTTTGAACACTTTCTGAAACGTGAATGCACTTTGCACAGACTTTATTCCCAGAATAACTGACAATATCCTTAATAACAAACTGAACAATGACAAAAAGATCAATATAACATACAAACCTTACTTACCAGTAGCCAACATCTTCAGCAAAATCAAGACCAAAACGCCGATAGAACAACAAAGTGACGCGATATACAAAATGAAATGCACAGCTAATGATAACGAAAGCTGCGGAAAGAGCTGCATTGGTACAACAAAGAAGCCCCTCATGATTAGAATAGCTGAACACACCACCGACCTAAAGAGGGGTCTTGAGAAAACAGGTCCCTCACAACACATACTCAACACTAAACACACAGCTGATTTGGTCGTTGCTCTAAATAACGGTTTCTCGCATTCGAAATGGTGTCTGTATATTTTTAAAAGACAAATAGGGATGGAGAGGGAATGATAAAGATAATTTGGCGTAAGCCGTTGTTTTCATTATCATTATATCTAAAATTGAATTATTTATTCATTTTTTACTTTTTTACATAATTTTTTTTTTTTTCTTTTAGACTATTTTAAAAGGTTGAATTTTGATTTCAAATTTCGCCAAATAAGCCTTTTGACGTGTAGATTTTCTCTGCACTCACCCAATCGTCTACGATAACGGTGTCCGTCGACATTGTATCTACGATTAATGGATAGTATTGTGGTTTCATCATCATGAAAGAACTATTCACCCAACTCTCATCACCATCTAGATTAATGTTGATGGTAAACCGCGGTGAGTGCTGAGAATTTGGCAGATCATGTTCCGAAATTGGATCAAATGTATTTGTACTGAATAATTGATTGGAAGTGGAAGACTCAGGTCTTAAGGAATTGCCACTATCATCGGCTTCTTCTTCATCATTGCCTAATCGTGAATTGTTAAAGTGTCTCACCAGTTGCGGCAGTTCTAAATTTATGTATCGTGTCTGTGGTTCCTCTGATTGAGGATCAGACTCATCTATATCTGGCACAGCATTTTGCAGATCTTCATTATTATTTTAAATCACTTCAGGGTTGTGGTCGTTGTTTAAAATGAATTCCCGTTGACACATTTTAAAATTTAATTGCAAAAATATATTTTTTATATATTGCACGAAAATATAATTAAAATTGTTTTAAGAAAATAAAAAAATATCTGAATGAAAAAATATTTATGATTATTATTTCAAGTTAAAAAAAAAAGTCTTTATTTGACGAACATTCGCAATTATTCGTTTATTTTTTTTTAATGAAAACATGCTGAAGAACAGATAATTGGCCAAATTTGAACCTAATCAGACGATTTTTAGAATGCCTCACAAAGTGACCTGTTGTGGCAATTGATTCAAGAAAACAAGGCTATATATTTCGATTATGGTAAAATAAATTCCTATTTAGAAGAAAAGCGAAACAAGTCCTTAATTTGTACACTATAACGGTATACGAATGAAAGAAATTGGACCAGCTGTTCGGAAGGTAAATTAGAACAAGGAAAAATAATAATTTTGGCTTGGGGAATATCTTAAATTCCCTATATATGTACAGGGCGTGGCAACTGGGGTAATAAAGTTACGAAGTTGAAATTCACTATACGTCTAGTTAGTGGGTAGAGAAAATTTTAATTTTTGATTTGGCAAAAGTAGGCGGGTTTCGTAAGGCAGACACACCCACAATTTACAAAAACTTATATACACAGGGGTCAGATACCGTGTTTATTAGTTGATTCACTATTATAAGGCGTAATCAGATACTTGCCACGTCCACTATTTATATACAAACGTGAAAGCTATTTAAAATTTACCCTAAACAAAATTTCCTTTTCTTTTACTCCTTAAATACATTTTTATGTTTTTGGATCGATCCGTTTCATAGTGATTCTTATGTCTTTATTCTTCTTTTTACCCTACAGTAGCTGCATATAAAGATTTTATTATAAGTTATTTTTTTTTTGCATCTTATTTATCTTTCCATTTATTAATATTATTGTTTTCGTGGTTCTTTTTTTTTATGTGTAAATTTTGTACAATTCAGAGTAATAAGTAGAGAAAATTTTCAGTTACTGACGACTTCAGTAAATATGTTTCCGCTTATATGCTTAATGTATTGTTCATACATTTAAAGGGAGAATTTATGTGTTTTAAAAAGATGGTTGCTTTTGCCATATTTAACTCAAGACGATTGAGAAACTTCCTCAAACTAAAACAATTTTGGTGACCATGAATTCAGATCATGTTGCTGGTCAATACTTCTCCATAATTTTCTCAAACATCGCCAAGTTAATTTCATCCGTAATCGCAAATGTATTCCATAAATGGTCACTCGATAAATACCCTACTCCATTCATTTCTACTACAGAAACCGTCATCTGTTTTTCAGAGCAGTAGTCATGGCACTAAATAACGATTTCTGCCCTACAATTGAGAATTCGAAGTGGTGCCTGTACATTTTTAAAAGACAAATAGGGATGGAGAGAAAAGCCGTTGTTTTCATTATATCTAAAATAAAATTATTTATTTTTTTACTTTTTTACAAAATATTTTTTTTTTTTTGACTATTTCAAGAGGTTGAATTTTGATCTCAGGCCAGTCACCAGTTGCGGCAGTTCTAAGTTTATTTCCAAGATGTATCGTGTCTGTCGTTGCTCTACTTGAGGATCAGACTCATCGAAATCTGGCACGGCATTCTGCAGATCCTCATTATTATTTTCAACCAATTCAGGATTGTTGTCGTTATTTAAAATGATTTCCCGTTGAGTCATTTTAAAATTTTATTGCAAAAATATATAAAAACATTACACGAAAATATAATTAGCTTAAAGCAAAATATTTCTAATGTTTTTAGGAAAATAAAAAATATCTGAATGAAAAAATATTTATGATTATGTCAAGTCAAAAAAAAAAATTATACGACTTTTTCCATGAAGGAATGATCAAGTTTTTGTTGTTTGCTTTTGTTTAAGTGCATTTTTATACCCTACACGGCAAACGGTACAAGGAAATAACGTGTTTGTGTTGATGTTTGTAACTTTAAAAGGGTAAGTGCAGCATGCACCATTAAATCTTAATCGTATTGTAATTGTAATCAATCTAAAAACTGTTGATATTTATTGATGAAACTTGGTGCAGGAACATCTTTTGATGCAAATAAAATTAAAATCAGTCTTTATTTGACGAACATTCGCAATTATTCGTATTTTTTAATTATAACATGCTGAAGAACAGTTAATTGGCCAAATTTGAACCCAATCAGACAATTTTTAGAATGCCTCACAAAGTGACCTGTTGTGGTAATTGATTCAAGAAAACAAGGCTATATATTTCGATTATGGTAAAATAAATTCCTATTTAGAAGAAAAGTGAAACTAGTCCTTAATTTGTACACTATAACGGTATACGAATGAAAGAAATTGGACCAGCTGTTCGGAAGGTATATTAAGAACAAGGAAAAATAATAATTTCGGCTTGGGGAAAATCTTAAATTCCCTCTATATGTACAGGGCGTAGCAGGTATTTGATTACGCCCTCAAATAGTGTACGTACTATGTATCAGCTTGCTGGTCGAGTTGTACGCTCAGTAAATTTTATAAATTGTGGGCGTGTCTGTCATCCGACGGTGCCCATTTTTGACAAAGTAGTAAATTTATATTTATATATATGCACCAAATTTCAACATAATAGCTCAGTTTTTGTGGCAGATAAATAGATGTTTTTCGATTGTGGGCGTGGCATTTGAACGATTTTGTCAATCTGGGTGCAGAAACTAAAATTGTTTGAAATTTTTACATCGGTATTTCAAAATTTACGATCGTGAGAATATCAACAACGGACAGAGACATTCATGTCCAGATCGACTCAGTTTATGATACTAATCAAGAATATATATACGTTTTAGGGTCTCTAACGTCTCTTTCTGGGTGTTGTAAATTAAATGACAAACTTAGTATACCCCCATCCTATGTGAAGGGTATAAAAATTTGCGTATATTTTCTATGGAATAATTTCACAATTTGTAGCGATGTTTTGAGATATTTCGACAGGTTTATTAGAGGCAGCTGTTAAAAATGGACCGAATTGGAAATGGTTCTATTGAGAAAATTTGGCAATATGAGCACCTTGCGCCCATTACAACAATGTAAATGCAACCTGTTACATCGACATACGTTTTCTTTTCTAAACATTTGTGCTAACAAATTGTTTTTCAATAGCGAGGCCGTCTCGCGATAATAGTAATAATTGTGCTAATTTTACAAGCTATGCAGGGGCCAACAATTCACAATTTCAATCATTCACAATTCAAATCATTTTCAGAAATCACATTTATTTATAAACAAATGGCACACCTCTGCCAACGATTACAATTAAACTGTCATCGATATAAATGTCAATAAAATTTGATAGTTCTAGAAATTGTTTTATTAAAATTTTTGAGAAAAAAATTTGATAGTTCTCGAAATTGTTTTGTTAAAATTTTTGTGAAAAAAATGTATAAAATTTCTTTCTTGAAAAGTTTCGTTTTAATATCATAACCAACACTGTTCGCGGTAATAAATTACTCTACTCATGTAAGAAAAGTTTCAAAATTACTTTCTCCAGAATGCAGTGACCGAGGATGAGCAAACGTTGAAATTGAGATGCTTTCTTGTCAAGGGTGAGTCAGTATACGTAATAATAATGAAACAGTTAGAAATGATTAAAGTGGTGGGTAATGAGGATAAATTCAGTGTTTGATTTTCTTATTTAATCATCAACATCAATAAACGATTTATTCAAGTTAAGTCAAGTTCAAGATGTGCCTCGGTTTCAGTGCAATCTCTCATGTGATGCATTATATGTTTTTTAATTATCAAATCGAAATGCATATTATGGCGCTAAGCATTGCATGCATAATATTATTATGCATGCCATAATATTTCTTCTAGCAGTAGGGCAGTAGGCCCTTCGATATCCTTGAAAATCATACGGATGGGCGTCCTCCTTCTAGATCCGCTTGGTTTCAGTTTTCTCCACTGTGTCCCCTCAGTTGCAATTTGTATATCATCCGCTACATTTTGGGATGGACTGATAAAGCCGTCCTCCCATCCTCAGTCAGAGCTAAAAAAAAAAAAATACGCATTTTCTTGCCCCGACAGACTGTAAATAAATTCTCCTCTTCACTATCTGAAGATAATTCTGTCCATCCACTTTCAACACGTTGTGTAGTTTCACTTTCGGCTTCTCTTTCGCCTAATTCACATTCATTTTCTTCGGGGGTATCCTCGCATCTTATTATATCTTCTGCATGTACGCATGATTGCTAAAAAAAGGGGATCGTGCCCTAATTCCATTTCCCTATTGTAAATACCTACAATAAGTGCAGACTCTCTACAAGAACCGAAACTTTTGAACACTTTCTGAAACGTGAATGCACTTTGCACAGACTTTATTCCCAGAATAACTGACAATATCCTTAATAACAAACTGAACAATGACAAAAAGATCAATATAACATACAAACCTTACTTACCAGTAGCCAACATCTTCAGCAAAATCAAGACCAAAACGCCGACAGAACAACAAAGTGACGCGATATACAAAATGAAATGCACAGCTAATGATAACGAAAGCTGCGGAAAGAGCTGCATTGGTACAACAAAGAGGCTCCTCATGATTAGAATAGCTGAACACACCACCGACCTAAAGAGGGGTCTTGAGAAAACAGGTCCCTCACAACACATACTCAACACTAAACACACAGCTGATTTGGTCGTTGCTCTAAATAACGGTTTCTCGCATTCGAAATGGTGTCTGTATATTTTTAAAAGACAAATAGGGATGGAGAGGGAATGATAAAGATAATTTGGCGTAAGCCGTTGTTTTCATTATCATTATATCTAAAATTGAATTATTTATTCATTTTTTACTTTTTTACACAATTTTTTTTTTTTTCTTTTAGACTATTTTAAAAGGTTGAATTTTGATTTCAAATTTCGCCAAATAAGCCTTTTGACGTGTAGATTTTCTCTGCACTCACGCAATCGTCTACGATAACGGTGTCCGTCGACATTGTATCTACGATTAATGGATAGTATTGTGGTTTCATCATCATGAAAGAACTATTCACCCGACTCTCATCACCATCTGGATTAATGTTGATGGTAAACCGCGGTGAGTGCTGAGAATTTGGCAGATCATGTTCCGAAAGTGGATCAAATGTATTTGTACTGAATAATTGATTGGAAGTGGAAGACTCAGGTCTTAAGGAATTGCCACTATCATCGGCTTCTTCTTCATCATTGCCTAATCGTGAATTGTTAAAGTGTCTCACCAGTTGCGGCAGTTCTAAATTTATGTATCATGTCTGTGGTTCCTCTGATTGAGGATCAGACTCATCTATATCTGGCACAGCATTCTGCAGATCTTCATTATTATTTTAAATCACTTCAGGGTTGTGGTCGTTGTTTAAAATGAATTCCCATTGACACATTTTAAAATTTAATTGCAAAAATATATAAAAACATTGCACGAAAATATAATTAAGCATGAAATAAAATGTTTTCTAATTGTTTTAAGAAAATAAAAAAATATCTGAATGAAAAAATATTTATGATTATTATTTCAAGTTAAAAAAAAAGTCTTTATTTGACGAACATTCGCAATTATTCTTTTTTTTTTTTAATGAAAACATGCTGAAGAACAGATAATTGGCCAAATTTGAACCTAATCAGACGATTTTTAGAATGCCTCACAAAGTGACCTGTTGTGGTAATTGATTCAAGAAAACAAGGCTATATATTTCGATTATGGTAAAATAAATTCCTATTTAGAAGAAAAGCGAAACAAGTCCTTAATTTGTACACTATAACGGTATACGAATGAAAGAAATTGGACCAGCTGTTCGGAAGGTAAATTAGAACAAGGAAAAATAATAATTTTGGCTTGGGGAATATCTTAAATTCCCTATATATGTACAGGGCGTGGTAACTGGGGTAATAAAGTTACGAAGTTGAAATTCACTATACGTCTAGTTAGTGGGTAGAGAAAATTTTAATGTTTGATTTGGCAAAAGTAGGCGGGTTTCGTAAGGCAGACACACCCACAATTTACAAAAACTTATATACACAGGGGTCAGATACCGTGTTTATTACTTGATTCACTATTATAAGGCGTAATCAGATACTTGCCACGTCCACTATTTATATTCAAACGTGAAAGCTATTTAAAATTTACCCTAAACAAAATTTCCTTTTCTTTTACTCCTTAAATACATTTTTATGTTTTTGGATCGATCCGTTTCATAGTGATTCTTATGTCTTTATTCTTCTTTTTACCCTACAGTAGCTGCATATAAAGATTTTATTATAAGTTATTTTTTTTTTTGCATCTTATTTATCTTTCCATTTATTAATATTATTGTTTTCGTGGTTCTTTTTTTATTATGTGTAAATTTTGTACAATTCAGAGTAATAAGTAGAGAAAATTTTCAGTTACTGACGACTTCAGTAAATATGTTTCCGCTTATATGCTTAATGTATTGTTCATACATTTAAAGGGAGAATTTATGTGTTTTAAAAAGATGGTTGCTTTTGCCATATTTAACTCAAGACGATTGAGAAACTTCCTCAAACTAAAACAATTTTGGTGACCATGAATTCAGATCATGTTGCTGGTCAATACTTCTCCATAATTTTCTCAAACATCGCCAAGTTAATTTCATCCGTAATCGCAAATGTATTCCATAAATGGTCACTCGATAAATACCCTACTCCATTCATTTCTACTACAGAAACCGTCATCTGTTTTTCAGAGCAGTAGTCATGGCACTAAATAACGATTTCTGCCCTACAATTGAGAATTCGAAGTGGTGCCTGTACATTTTTAAAAGACAAATAGGGATGGAGAGAAAAGCCGTTGTTTTCATTATATCTAAAATAAAATTATTTATTTTTTTACTTTTTTACAAAATTTTTTTTTTTTTTGACTATTTTAAGAGGTTGAATTTTGATCTCAGGCCAGTCACCAGTTGCGGCAGTTCTAAGTTTATTTCCAAGATGTATCGTGTCTGTCGTTGCTCTACTTGAGGATCAGACTCATCGAAATCTGGCACGGCATTCTGCAGATCCTCATTATTATTTTCAACCAATTCAGGATTGTTGTCGTTATTTAAAATGATTTCCCGTTGAGTCATTTTAAAATTTTATTGCAAAAATATATAAAAACATTACACGAAAATATAATTAGCTTAAAGCAAAATATTTCTAATGTTTTTAGGAAAATAAAAAATATCTGAATGAAAAAATATTTATGATTATGTCAAGTCAAAAAAAAAAATTATACGACTTTTTCCATGAAGGAATGATCAAGTTTTTGTTGTTTGCTTTTGTTTAAGTGCATTTTTATACCCTACACGGCAAACGGTACAAGGAAATAACGTGTTTGTGTTGATGTTTGTAACTTTAAAAGGGTAAGTGCAGCATGCACCATTAAATCTTAATCGTATTGTAATTGTAATCAATCTAAAAACTGTTGATATTTATTGATGAAACTTGGTGCAGGAACATCTTTTGATGCAAATAAAATTAAAATCAGTCTTTATTTGACGAACATTCGCAATTATTCGTATTTTTTAATTATAACATGCTGAAGAACAGTTAATTGGCCAAATTTGAACCCAATCAGACAATTTTTAGAATGCCTCACAAAGTGACCTGTTGTGGTAATTGATTCAAGAAAACAAGGCTATATATTTCGATTATGGTAAAATAAATTCCTATTTAGAAGAAAAGTGAAACTAGTCCTTAATTTGTACACTATAACGGTATACGAATGAAAGAAATTGGACCAGCTGTTCGGAAGGTATATTAAGAACAAGGAAAAATAATAATTTCGGCTTGGGGAAAATCTTAAATTCCCTCTATATGTACAGGGCGTAGCAGGTATTTGATTACGCCCTCAAATAGTGTACGTACTATGTATCAGCTTGCTGGTCGAGTTGTACGCTCAGTAAATTTTATAAATTGTGGGCGTGTCTGTCATCCGACGGTGCCCATTTTTGACAAAGTAGTAAATTTATATTTATATATATGCATCAAATTTCAACATAATAGCTCAGTTTTTGTGGCAGATAAATAGATGTTTTTCGATTGTGGGCGTGGCATTTGAACGATTTTGTCAATCTGGGTGCAGAAACTAAAATTGTTTGAAATTTTTACATCGGTATTTCAAAATTTACGATCGTGAGAATATCAACAACGGACAGAGACATTCATGTCCAGATCGACTCAGTTTATGATACTAATCAAGAATATATATACGTTTTAGGGTCTCTAACGTCTCTTTCTGGGTGTTGTAAATTAAATGACAAACTTAGTATACCCCCATCCTATGTGAAGGGTATAAAAATTTGCGTATATTTTCTATGGAATAATTTCACAATTTGTAGCGATGTTTTGAGATATTTCGACAGGTTTATTAGAGGCAGCTGTTAAAAATGGACCGAATTGGAAATGGTTCTATTGAGAAAATTTGGCAATATGAGCACCTTGCGCCCATTACAACAATGTAAATGCAACCTGTTACATCGACATACGTTTTCTTTTCTAAACATTTGTGCTAACAAATTGTTTTTCAATAGCGAGGCCGTCTCGCGATAATAGTAATAATTGTGCTAATTTTACAAGCTATGCAGGGGCCAACAATTCACAATTTCAATCATTCACAATTCAAATCATTTTCAGAAATCACATTTATTTATAAACAAATGGCACACCTCTGCCAACGATTACAATTAAACTGTCATCGATATAAATGTCAATAAAATTTGATAGTTCTAGAAATTGTTTTATTAAAATTTTTGAGAAAAAAATTTGATAGTTCTCGAAATTGTTTTGTTAAAATTTTTGTGAAAAAAATGTATAAAATTTCTTTCTTGAAAAGTTTCGTTTTAATATCATAACCAACACTGTTCGCGGTAATAAATTACTCTACTCATGTAAGAAAAGTTTCAAAATTACTTTCTCCAGAATGCAGTGACCGAGGATGTGCAAACGTTGAAATTGAGATGCTTTCTTGTCAAGGGTGAGTCAGTATACGTAATAATAATGAAACAGTTAGAAATGATTAAAGTGGTGGGTAATGAGGATAAATTCAGTGTTTGATTTTCTTATTTAATCATCAACATCAATAAACGATTTATTCAAGTTAAGTCAAGTTCAAGATGTGCCTCGGTTTCAGTGCAATCTCTCATGTGATGCATTATATGTTTTTTAATTATCAAATCGAAATGCATATTATGGCGCTAAGCATTGCATGCATAATATAATATTATTATGCATGCCATAATATTTCTTCTAGCAGTAGGGCAGTAGGCCCTTCGATATCCTTGAAAATCATACGGATGGGCGTCCTCCTTCTAGATCCGCTTGGTTTCAGTTTTCTCCACTGTGTCCCCTCAGTTGCAATTTCTATATCATCCGCTACATTTTGGGATGGACTGATAAAGCCGTCCTCCCATCCTCAGTCAGAGCTAAAAAAAAAAAAATACGCATTTTCTTGCCCCGACAGACTGTAAATAAATTCTCCTCTTCACTATCTGAAGATAATTCTGTCCATCCACTTTCAACACGTTGTGTAGTTTCACTTTCGGCTTCTCTTTCGCCTAATTCACATTCATTTTCTTCGGGGGTATCCTCGCATCTTATTATATCTTCTGCATGTACGCATGATTGCTAAAAAAAGGGGATCGTGCCCTAATTCCATTTCCCTATTGTAAATACCTACAATAAGTGCAGACTCTCTACAAGAACCGAAACTTTTGAACACTTTCTGAAACGTGAATTTCTGTGAATGCACTTTGCACAGACTTTATTCCCAGAATAACTGACAATATCCTTAATAACAAACTGAACAATGACAAAAAGATCAATATAACATACAAACCTTACTTACCAGTAGCCAACATCTTCAGCAAAATCAAGACCAAAACGCCGACAGAACAACAAAGTGACGCGATATACAAAATGAAATGCACAGCTAATGATAACGAAAGCTGCGGAAAGAGCTGCATTGGTACAACAAAGAGGCCCCTCATGATTAGAATAGCTGAACACACCACCGACCTAAAGAGGGGTCTTGAGAAAACAGGTCCCTCACAACACATACTCAACACTAAACACACAGCTGATTTGGTCGTTGCTCTAAATAACGGTTTCTCGCATTCGAAATGGTGTCTGTATATTTTTAAAAGACAAATAGGGATGGAGAGGGAATGATAAAGATAATTTGGCGTAAGCCGTTGTTTTCATTATCATTATATCTAAAATTGAATTATTTATTCATTTTTTACTTTTTTACACAATTTTTTTTTTTTTCTTTTAGACTATTTTAAAAGGTTGAATTTTGATTTCAAATTTCGCCAAATAAGCCTTTTGACGTGTAGATTTTCTCTGCACTCACGCAATCGTCTACGATAACGGTGTCCGTCGACATTGTATCTACGATTAATGGATAGTATTGTGGTTTCATCATCATGAAAGAACTATTCACCCGACTCTCATCACCATCTGGATTAATGTTGATGGTAAACCGCGGTGAGTGCTGAGAATTTGGCAGATCATGTTCCGAAAGTGGATCAAATGTATTTGTACTGAATAATTGATTGGAAGTGGAAGACTCAGGTCTTAAGGAATTGCCACTATCATCGGCTTCTTCTTCATCATTGCCTAATCGTGAATTGTTAAAGTGTCTCACCAGTTGCGGCAGTTCTAAATTTATGTATCATGTCTGTGGTTCCTCTGATTGAGGATCAGACTCATCTATATCTGGCACAGCATTCTGCAGATCTTCATTATTATTTTAAATCACTTCAGGGTTGTGGTCGTTGTTTAAAATGAATTCCCGTTGACACATTTTAAAATTTAATTGCAAAAATATATTTTTTATATATTGCACGAAAATATAATTAAAATTGTTTTAAGAAAATAAAAAAATATCTGAATGAAAAAATATTTATGATTATTATTTCAAGTTAAAAAAAAAGTCTTTATTTGACGAACATTCGCAATTATTCTTTTTTTTTTTTTAATGAAAACATGCTGAAGAACAGATAATTGGCCAAATTTGAACCTAATCAGACGATTTTTAGAATGCCTCACAAAGTGACCTGTTGTGGTAATTGATTCAAGAAAACAAGGCTATATATTTCGATTATGGTAAAATAAATTCCTATTTAGAAGAAAAGCGAAACAAGTCCTTAATTTGTACACTATAACGGTATACGAATGAAAGAAAGTGGACCAGCTGTTCGGAAGGTAAATTAGAACAAGGAAAAATAATAATTTTGGCTTGGGGAATATCTTAAATTCCCTATATATGTACAGGGCGTGGTAACTGGGGTAATAAAGTTACGAAGTTGAAATTCACTATACGTCTAGTTAGTGGGTAGAGAAAATTTTAATGTTTGATTTGGCAAAAGTAGGCGGGTTTCGTAAGGCAGACACACCCACAATTTACAAAAACTTATATACACAGGGGTCAGATACCGTGTTTATTAGTTGATTCACTATTATAAGGCGTAATCAGATACTTGCCACGTCCACTATTTATATACAAACGTGAAAGCTATTTAAAATTTACCCTAAACAAAATTTCCTTTTCTTTTACTCCTTAAATACATTTTTATGTTTTTGGATCGATCCGTTTCATAGTGATTCTTATGTCTTTATTCTTCTTTTTACCCTACAGTAGCTGCATATAAAGATTTTATTATAAGTTATTTTTTTTTTTGCATCTTATTTATCTTTCCATTTATTAATATTATTGTTTTCGTGGTTCTTTTTTTTTATGTGTAAATTTTGTACAATTCAGAGTAATAAGTAGAGAAAATTTTCAGTTACTGACGACTTCAGTAAATATGTTTCCGCTTATATGCTTAATGTATTGTTCATACATTTAAAGGGAGAATTTATGTGTTTTAAAAAGATGGTTGCTTTTGCCATATTTAACTCAAGACGATTGAGAAACTTCCTCAAACTAAAACAATTTTGGTGACCATGAATTCAGATCATGTTGCTGGTCAATACTTCTCCATAATTTTCTCAAACATCGCCAAGTTAATTTCATCCGTAATCGCAAATGTATTCCATAAATGGTCACTCGATAAATACCCTACTCCATTCATTTCTACTACAGAAACCGTCATCTGTTTTTCAGAGCAGTAGTCATGGCACTAAATAACGATTTCTGCCCTACAATTGAGAATTCGAAGTGGTGCCTGTACATTTTTAAAAGACAAATAGGGATGGAGAGAAAAGCCGTTGTTTTCATTATATCTAAAATAAAATTATTTATTTTTTTACTTTTTTACAAAATTTTTTTTTTTTTTGACTATTTTAAGAGGTTGAATTTTGATCTCAGGCCAGTCACCAGTTGCGGCAGTTCTAAGTTTATTTCCAAGATGTATCGTGTCTGTCGTTGCTCTACTTGAGGATCAGACTCATCGAAATCTGGCACCGCATTCTGCAGATCTTCATTATTATTTTCAACCAATTCAGGATTGTTGTCATTATTTAAAATGATTTCCCGTTGAGTCATTTTAAAATTTTATTGCAAAAATATGTAAAAACATTACACGAAAATATAATTAGCTTAAAGAAAAATATTTTTAATGTTTTTAGGAAAATAAAAAATATCTGAATGAAAAAATATTTATGATTATGTCAAGTCAAAAAAAAAAAAATTAAACATTTCCTATGAAGGAATGATCAAGTTTTTTTTTTATAAAAAAAAAAGTTTTTTTTACAAGTTTTTTTTTCGATTAATAACGAACTTTAGCACATTATAATAAATTTCTTTTAATTTATACTTTAACCTTATGTTAAGAGGCTAACTGGACTATCAACAAAAGTTAATAATTCTCCTGTCTATAATTTTTAATATTGTTCGACTAAAAAGGGTACAACAACTATAAGTGTAAGAAGGGTACTATAATAATGGAGCTTAAAAAATCTCAAAATAAAGCAAAAACAAGCAAGAAAACTAAATTTGACACAAACAAACACATATATTATAGTCAGTCAAAGCCCTATCATTTAATACCCAACTTAGCTCCACTTAGCTCCTTAAATTATACTATAATTAATTTGGTTGTATCTGTATATACTGCCATAAAAGTTTCTTCGTGATATACATGGAAAGGGGTTCCGATCGGATTCAAATTTGGTCCTTCTATTAAGAAAATGTTTCAGTCAAAAAATATTAAGAAGGGCGTTTTTTTTTTTTCATATAAAAACTTTCATTATAATAGGAGCTTATAGCGGGAAGGGTTCTACAAATGGTTTGATCCGATCTATTTTCCATAAGGTTCCATTTTGGACCAATTTATGTCCTTGTATTAAATTTTATCGCAATATTTGAAAAATAATTGAATCTTACATGGATAGAGGCATTCTAAAAATGGTCCGATCAGGTCCATTTTCAATAGGATTCTTCTTTGGGTCAATATATGTTCTTATAGCAAATTTCATCGAAATATTTCCAAAAATGCGACTTGTAGCTTGTGCACAAATTGTCATGGACAGACAGACGGACATGATTAAATTCAGATTTTGATTCTGAATCGATTAATATAACTGAAGATGGGTGTGGCATTAATAAATTTAGAAGTTATAAACATCCGCACAAACTTAACCCTCTGGCCCAGGTGGTTAAGGGTATAGAAACGGATTTTCTGCCGTTATTGTCATTTACGCTGAATTATAACTTATAGTTTATAAGCCGTTAAAAAACGCAATAACACGCCCAAAATGGTAGGTAGATAAACGATATTAATTTTTTCTTGATTCGTAATCGAAAAATAAGATTTTTTGAAAAATGTCTGTACGTCCATAGTTTTTACTTAAACAAATGATCAAAAGCATATTATTTGACACAAACATAAATAAGACAACCGTTTACCTTGCAGCACTTCTTTTGATCTTTTCTTCTTTCTTCCTCTTTTGCATTTATTGCCATGAACTTGAATTAACTGCCGTAGTTGATTGGTTTGCCATTTACTACGAGATGACATACTTAGCATTCTTTAAGTAAAAATTCTTTACTCTTTAGCCCATATTCGATTGCACGCACACACAGAATTCCCTATTAACACCCTCTTGCATATTTGGGCACATTCATTCGTTTATGGCAGTGACACCAATTTGCCTGCAGATGCCACAACAACAGTAGTTGTAGCGTTTGTGTGCTTGCTTATCCTATTGTCACTACTACTAAATGGACTTTCTATTAAAGTTGGTTTTAAGAATTAAATTTGAAAGCAACTGCTTAACTCTGGCAAGCATATGATGATAATAATGATGATGATGATTATTATTATAATTCCTTTTTCTACCCACCATCCTTTGTATCATATATGTACAAGTGTAGGGTATAAATCACTTTGTCAAAATGTGTGCAACGCCCAAAAAAGAGGCGCTGGCCACCCCATAAAGTATATATATTCTGAATCAGCATGGAATACTGAATCGATCTAACCACGTCTGTCTATCCGTCTGTCCATCTATCCGGGGTGTACGTTCTGTGGTATTCACTGTTCCGGTTGCACAAATTGCGACATCTTTTCATCAGTCAAGCAACACCCCCCAAAATGTAATAAAAACTAAAAATGGTGAAATTTTTTCTTAAGTAAATTTTCCGTCCTACTTATTAGGTACAGAAGATATATGAACATGTTGAACTCTTCGGAAAGCTTTGGTGGGTATACAAGAATTGGCCTCAGCCAAGTATAGTTTTTTCTCCTGTTCTCTTTTGTTGTTGTTTAGTTTTGTCTTCAATTTCTTTTCAGTTCTTCTAGCTAACACAACAATTCATTTAAAAAATTTGTTTTGGTAGATATTCATTTAATACAATTCTCGGTTGTATGTGACTGTAGGGAGGGTGTTTTTTGTGTATGTGTATATGTGTATGCGTGTGTGTGGTCTTTTAACTAATTTTCCAAATAATTGGAAACCGCACACTTACTCAATTGTATTGTATTGTAGTTTCTCCACGCCTGACGGGCCACTTTGAATACTTGAATGGCAAACTTTGTCTTCTTCATTGAAAATGGTTTTATGTTGCTGCTGTTGCTGTTGCTGTTGCCTTTTTTGAAAATTCGTTTATTGCATATTTTTGCAAATTTTTGCTATTGTTAGTGGTGTCAAGCTGTACGAGCTATTAAATGCCATTTAAGGAACTTTAATGGATTCTGGTATGTTTGCTTCAAAATTTCTATATTCCGCTAGTATTTGTTTTATATACATACACATGCATACATATATGTATATATATTTGTATATTATATATAAACAAAATTTACAAGAATTTCAATTTTGTTGGATGATGAAGGAATTGGTTTACAACCCTTTCTATTGCACAACAAGTAATGAAACTAAATTTTTGGCTTTGGCGAAATCTTAAATACTCTCCATAGGTATCTGATTTCGGCCTCTATGTATTATGTATCAACCAATAAGCCACTTTCTATGCCATGAACAGTTTTTAAATAAATTGTGAACATGTCCCTTATACGAACCTACCCATCGACGGGTACGTTAATTATAAATAAACATGAAGTATATTTCATGGTTCAATTTTACTAACTGAATATATAAAATTTCAGTTTCAAATATAAAAAAATGTGACTGTGTAACAAACAGAACACAAACGGACATGACTCAATCGATTTAGATATTTACTAAAATCAAGAATAAGGTCTCTGGCGCCGCCTTTTTCTCCCTTCACATCTATAAAATATAATATATATAACAATGTTCAATTCATTCAGATTTTTATAATGATACCAAATATATTTTTTATGGTATCTCGGCTTTAATTTTATTTACAAATGAAATGAAAACTTACTACATGATGTGGAGGTTATAACAAACAGTCCAAAGTTTCATTTCAAGATTGGGTCAACTGTTTATAAAGACAAATTTTACATTATGAGGGTAAGAATTTGTCGCTGAAGTATAAGAGTATGATTCGCTTATTTCGATCCTCCTCGAGTTTTTTTAGCTGCCATGTGAATTCGTCTGACGCCTGCCCAACCCGGCCAATCAACAGACAGTTAAGAAAATTATTATAAAACAAATAAGAAAATAACCTCCACATCTACAATGGTGGGCGTGGCAAATATATATATATAATATATTGCGCCCTCTAATAGTGTTTGTATTACGTATGAGCTTGAAGTCGATTTTTACGCTGAAAGTGGTTTTTTGCTAATTGTGGGCGTGTCTGTTATTCAATTATAGCACATCGATAGATGAGATAATTATGGAAATGTATACAAAATTTCAAGTTCATAGATTAATTGTTGTGGAAGATATATAGATATTCTTATCGATTATGGGCGTGTCTGTTATCCAACCATACCTTTTTTGGGCACATCAATGTGAATGCCGAATTTCAAGTTCATAGGCCACTTTTTGTGGCAGATATATAGACTTTAGTCGATTGTGGGCGTGGATCTTGGTCGATTTTGACCATTTTAAATAGCAATCTGAAACTAAAAGTGTCAAAATTTTAGCTCAATAAAACATGTCCCGACCGACACAATTTTTGATGCTAAGGAAGGATATATATACTTTGTAGGTTCCGTGACCCCACACTCTTCTGGGTGTTGGAATGACAAACTAAGTGTAACGTCCGTCTTATGTGGAGATTATAACTACAGCTTCATTTAATAGATTAAAGAGCTTCAAACTTCTACAAAGCCATACATTTTAAAAGGTTAAAAGTTAATTCGTATATGGTACTTCTTCAAAGGCTTGGTTTCATCATGTGATAATAATTCTAATACACCACTTTTTATTCAGCAGAAAAGTATGACTATTAAGGTACTTTTTAGTACACTATATAACAGTTTTCTTTAAAGCTTCTTGAAGGCATTATCTTTAGATTAATATATAAGAAAGGAAATCATTTGTAAAACTTTAGAAGTTCAAAGTTGAAAGCTTTAGTTAGTTGAAAAGGTTCGTAGGAAAACATAAAGCTACTGAGAATTTACTTAATAACGCAACTTTTCTAACTAAATTCAATTCAAAGCAAAGTTTATTTTAAAAAAAGAAGTCGATTATTTATGATTTTTATAAACATTTATTCATATATTTGTGCTCAGTATAATACCGTTTCATTATATATTTTAATTGATTTGTTTAAACGCTGCATACATAAAATTTAATATCAAGATATTTACAGAATTTGTTGAAGGAGAACATAACGATTGCTTTGTATGTAATTTGAGCATTTCGTTCACCAAGGTAAACTTTTATTAATGTATTAAATTATATTTAAAAACAAACTTTTCTATTTAACAAAAAAGCTTTGACTTGCTGTTTATTAAAGCTTTGCTTCTGATGATTTAAAAAATCTAAAATCACTTATCTATTAATTACAGTAGAAGCCTTAAGTACAATAATATTATATAGATCCACAACATTGACTTATCATAAGAAGTGTGTAAGTATGTATGTAAAAAATTACTAATAAAAAAAATTTTAAAAAATTAAATAAATAAAATTAATTGAAATTGTATTTAGAGCTATTTAGTTAAGTAGTTGGTTTGTATTGATTAAAGGGCGGGAGGGTAAGGGGCAGAGTATTCTTTTTTTTTTTTTTTTTTTATACAATATATTGTAAGATAGAGGCACCAATTGTTTTTTTTTTTTTCTTTCCTTTAGAATAGTATAAAATGTTGATTTTGGGTATAATTAAATACTTTTACATTATATATAGTATTGTAATATGTGATTTGTGATGTATGTATGAAATGTGATGATTTTTTTTTTTTAATTTGATTTAATTACAACTCTTTTGGTTTTTTTTATGATATGTTAAGCATAGAACAGGAGCACATGATGATTATATTTCTATATATCCTATATCTGCAAAATGGCTTTCATTTGCATACATTTTAGTAGTAGTCACGTTAAACCGATTATTTAATAATATGTGAAAACTTGGAATCGCATCTTTTTTTATTCATTTTAATAAAAAATTTTATAATGTTAAATAATTTAACTAAATTAAGTTTAACAAGTACAAAAAGTAACTTAAATCTTAAATATCCTCTTCATCTAAATGAAAAGAGTGGGGGTGCGGCAGGTACCTTAGTACTCCCTTCAATAATATATGTATTGTAGTGCCAACTTACAAGACAAATTCTAGGTCGCCTAGGGTTTTTAGTAAATTGTAGGCGTGTCTGTTGTTCAACCACACCCCTTTTTTTAACACATCAATGAAAAGACTTATTACATAAATATGCTATGAATCAAATTTTAATTTTGTATAAATAGATCTTTGTTGATTGTGGGCGTGGCACCTGACCGATTTTTCCAAATTTACTTAAAACCGTAATTTCAATACAATATCTCAAAATTTACACATTTTGTTATGCCAACGGACTTTGGTCGAATCAGATTTTATTGCTCTCTCTCTCTCTCTCTCTCTCTAATCTCGAGTAAATACTTTCTTTCATCTTAGTTGCATATCTCCCATTTATAGGGTGCAAAAACATTAATCAAAAGAACAAATTAAAAATCAAAAGAACAATTCATGCTTATGAAATAAATTTTTAAAATCTTTTTATATTAAAAAAAAAAAAAAAAATGATTAAAAAAAAATCATCATTTCACTCTTAGCGTAGGGCATTTTATAAACAGTTTCAACCGATTTTACATTATAATATGTTTTCATTAGTTTTACTTGCTTTTAGTGATATTCCAAGCGGGCTCTTGGCTGACCCTGATCATCTACAAAAAATACCACAACTTTGCGTTTTCTTTTATTGCCTGCTACAGTTCGTATATTTTCCTTTTTTGTTGTATTCATTGTTGTTGTGATGGCTGGTGTAGTAGTAGTAGTAGTGGTGGTGCTGGTCATATATATTGTTGTTGTTATATTATTTGTTATCGTTGTTTTATTAGTTTTTAATTCATGAACAGTTTTTTCTTGAATTAAATTCATTTTCATTTCGTTTAATTGCAGAGCGGTCGTTGCTTTTAGCGGATTTTCTATCGTTTTCTTCTCATTTTTATTTGAATTTTCGTTGTTATTATTATTCATCTTCTTCTGCTCCGAAGATTTTTTCTCAGTTTGTCGGATAATTGGTTTCATTTCGGAACGTGGCGGCATTATCTTTGGCAATGGTGGCAATTCGGGCAGTTTACATTTTTGTTTTAAATGTTTATACACTTTATAGACACGTTCCATTAAGCGATTAACATATTTGGTGGCGGTACGATCCAAAATCGACGGAGCTTTAATACAATCATTACCACCAAATTCACAAACCTTGAGTGAGAATGAGTGAGAATTCTTTTTAACGTGGAATAACAAATTTCATAAATAACCACTTACCCGATAGTGTTGAAGTATAGCATCGGTGGGTGGTACATTAAGGGATCCCTTACCCGGTAAAAATTCCCAAACAAAATGATTACCAGCTTCTACAACAGCCTCCGGTTTGCATATATATTTAGAACGCTGTTTCTGTGGATGTAATTTGAACCGCCTGCAAAAAACCGACCATAATTTTTATCTACAATTGAAAACAAAAAAATATTTCCTCTAGCAAACCTTCTAGTTTTCCTTTGGGTAACTAAAGCAGCTCTCAGTTTGGCCAATTCCATTGGTTCATTCTCTTCCCATTGCGCTACCAGAGGATCATCTCCGAATTGTAAATAAAAGAAAGCATTTTGAAATGAATACGCTCCAGTATTACGATTACGAAAACGGGAATTTAAAGAGCTTCAAACAGGAAAAACAAATCAAAATTATGAATTCGAAATTTTATAAAATCCATTTTACTTAATAAGCTCCTTCAAAGTATCATTATGTCGTGGCACTATAAATTCATCTAAATCCACCAAAGCCAAGTACTTGTAACGGTACATGGTACGGTACAAACAATCATTTAAGGCGGCAAATAAACCTTCAGTGCGTATTTCCTTTTGAGAACGCATCCTCAAATTCCAGGGTAACATTTGTACTGTAGGTTTGGTATAATTGTAACTTTTTAGTACCCGTACCGGTGGCGTACTACCGCTAGGTGTTAAAGCAGGACTGTCTGCAAGAATAATTGGCTCATTTATGAACGAAATTTTTTTATAATTTTTCAATAATTCTAACCAACCTTTATTTCTAGGAACTATTGCTTGATTTGTTTCCATTGCTAGATCTGAACTGGTCGACTTATCCGGTACATCACCTTTTATATAATGCTGCAGTACACAATCAGCTTGAGGTCCAATTGTGTGATTATAAAACGTAAAATGGGAGACACCCATTAACGCATAAAATTCTAAATATTCCATTAAATATAAAGCCTGATCATAGTCAAAGTGAAATGGTTTCACGCAAACAGCCAACTTATCCGGTATCTGGTCATCTCGAGGAAATTTCATCATTGATTGTGATGAATTATTTGGGTTTTTTTGCTGAAAGTCCAAATCCCAATCTGTGTTGCGCAATAGTAGTAAATTACCAGGAGGTGCTCTCAAACGCGACACTATACTAATATGCTGCGGAACATCATAATCGGGCGAGCGTACAGGACATAATACAAAACAAGCGCTATATTTTAAATTCCAATTCTCTCTAATCACCTGTAAAGTAAAGTGAAATGATGTGAAATGAATAAAATTGTTCTTAGAATGGTATGAAGTAAATTTTTTTTTATTTTACCTTTACTCTGGCTATTACCGTGACCGATTTATAGCTCTGTTCTCTATTGTTGCCGGGTGAGCTTATATTTTGATTTACTGGAGCATACCATAATCTACACCAGACACGTTCAGGACCGCGTGTTTTTGTTGCTCCCACCACTCTTATCAGTTTGCCACCATCGCGACGGTCATAGTAGGCAGAGAATACAAAAAATTTGAAACGTGTGCCATTAACAATTTGCCAAGTACCATCAGTTGGCGTAATGCCAAATGGATAATGTGGCAAGGACTCTTCTACTTTGTTGGGTAACATTTTGCCCCAGGGTATTAAAGGTGCATTACCACCCACCGCCGAAGCTGATGCTACACCACCAGCATAACTATTTCCACCGCTTACACTATTTGAGTTGATTAGAACACCTGCCAGGCGGCCATTGCTGCCGCCACCACCACCACCGCCGCCATCATTGCTGTCTGCATCTAATACGGCCAGCGCATATACAACATGAATAGAAAGAAAATAACATCAAAAAGAATATAAAGCATAAAAATCTCATCAATTCTCATCAAATGCCAAAAAGTCAAAGAGATCAACGGGAGCGATACAGGTCTATCCCGCACAAAAACGTTAAATGATTAACGATGCTTGTGTAAACACCACGTAATACATTTATTTTGATTAGAATTTTTTGAAATGGTTTTTCTTTAATTTTTGTAATGGTCTCTTTTTTTAATGCAGTTAATGTAATGATTACCTTGAATTTTATATTTATTGTCTTGGAATTGTACAAAACCAAATTTATTATCACTTAATAGGCTGGCATCAATTAAATCATAGTCGTCCTGTAAAGCAGAAAGGAACGAAATATTTTTTTATTTTTTTTTAAATTATATATTAATTATAATATTATTATTACTAATATTTTTTTCGATTAGTATCGATTTTTTGTAAGTATTGATAACATTTTTATATGAAATTTATACATAAAATATGTAATTGTGAATAATAATCGACATTTGCTATCGATAATCGTTAATTAATCCTTAGCTCTGTTAGACACTACTGAAAAAATATGTATCTCTCTATAATAGTTATCTGTAATCGATATGCATTACTTTAATCTTACAATCGATATGTAAAAATCTTTAACGATAATTTGAAACTATCGTTTCAACACAATACGATAATCGATATTTTTTTCTACAATTTTTATAGATAATGTAAAAAGTACAATAATTATCGATAGTTGATGATGTCGATTGTTAAATTTCACCAACGATAAGCGATACTTTTTATCGATCTTTTGTAATTCTTGATAATAATTTTTATATAATTGTTAGCAGTATAGGTGATTTTTTTTTTTATCAATAATCGATAATAAATAATATTTTTCATAAAGTTTTAGTTTTGATAGATCGATATATATATTACTTTGTTTTAATAATATGTTTGTCGATAATTATTTTATCATTCTATGTATGATTAAACGATTTCTCACCTTAACATTATCATAATCGGGCATAGAATCACCCAAACGATTACCATAACCACCACCGCCACCGCGTACCATCATACCACTGTGACCTCTGTCATCGATCATAAATATCTAAAAGAAGGCAAAAAAAAAAAAAATTTAAAGTTGATCATTTACTTAAATTCATAGAAAGATTGCCCACCTCTGTTAATATAATAACGCCAAAGACAGCAAAGAAAGCGATAACAATTAAAAAACTCATGCCCGTACGTTCACGTGTTCCCCAATTGTGTTTTTTCATACGTTTAGAGGACGTTGATGACGTCAATGAAGCAGAACGGCTGCCATTTGTTGAAGTAGCACCACCCTGATGATGATGATGATGTGAATAATTGTGCTGTAGTTTTGTGTATTTCATTTTATTTTATAAAGGGCAATATTTTATAAAAGGACTGTAGAGAGGAGAATAATTAGGATGCCTCGTTGTAAGTTTATAGTTAAGTTGTCAAGTTCATTATAAGTTTAAGTGGAGCCCCCCATTGAAAATGATATTTGGAATGATTATTAAAAGAAAGGGGGGCTCCTTGCCAAACAAACTCTACTAATGTTTAAACGTTTTCTATCATCAGGCCTTGTACGGTCGTTTAAGAGTTCATTGACTTTATTCAACTCGAGGAATATATATTGAATTCTTATTTAAATCACGTAACCAAACAAAAACATTAGAGCGCAACAATTGTTTATCAAGATTGTTTGTAAACAGAGAACATTACAAAACGGAATTTAAAAAAACCGGTAGAGTATTTAGCCAAACAAATAAAAGAGAACAGAGAGCAATATACAGTTATTGTCACAGCTGTAGTGATAGCTTCAGGACATTCTTGTCGAAAAATCGATAATCAGTTGAGACTCCACGCACGTAAACTTTGTTTTATTTATAAATTTTTACAATTCTTTCTTCTTATTTAATCACACAAATGTTCATCTTAAGCTTTAAAAAAATTATTATTGAATGTTTCACAGATTCACTTAAAATTATAAATAATTCACAACATATGGAAGATTTTCTAAATTCTTTATCCTTTTTCATCAACGTTTCACTTCAATGTTTATACAATATTAAAATCACAGTTTATTCTTTTTTCATTTAATTGAATATTACTTCATTATTAAAACGTTTTTTATTCCTTGTTTTTTGTTTTCTCTTAATTTATTTTGATTTTTAGCTAATTTTTAATATGTTTGAATTATTAGTTTTAAGCAATTAACTATCCGCTGTTGCCTTTGTCCACTTGAATTTTATAAATAATCATAAATTTTCACAAATTTTATAAGGACCTAAAAGGACATGCGCATTTATAACTAAGTGGCATAGAGTTGCCAAAGCTCATATGATTGCTAAGGATTTGTAACAGGGGTTTTTTAATAAAACAAACTAAACAAATGATTCATTGTTTGGAAGGGTTTAATAAGACTTTTAATGTTTTGGCTAAACATCAATGTGTTGAAAATTCGCTTTAATGCGGTATCCGATTTAAGTGTTGAAATGCCATGCAATTTGTTAAAAACGGCATATTGTGTCCTAAACACTTTGCACTGTTTAAGTCATGCTTCTTCGTTAAGAGGAGAATCCGAGGAAGGACTATGTTGGCATATGTGACAACATTTTCCTTATTTTTCAATATATATTAAAAATATTTTTTTAAGCGTTTCTCGTTACGGCATTAAAAGTTATGCTTATCTATGCTTTGGTCTTAATCTTTATTTTAAAACATTGATTATTAGTTAGTGTATAAAACCTTCCAATAATCGACAACATTTACTAATTTTCGACATACATTAATGATCGGTTATGATCGGATTATACTTTCACTGATATAAACAAATAGAAATGTTATTGTCCGATTAGCTTAGCGTTTTTAATTACGATCCTATCAGTTTAGTCGTATCGTGAAATATTCTTGTATAAAAAGGGATTTATAAAAGTAGTTCGATCCGGTCCATTGTCGATATGGTTCCTCTTTAAGCCAATGTGAATGGCCTTGTACCAAATTTCATCGAAATATCTCAATAAATGCGATCAATGGCTAGCGCATAAATTTACATGGACAGACGAACAGACTAACTATAGTTAAATCAGATTTTGTTTCTGAATCGAGTGGTTTAATTGAAGGTGGGTGTGGCATTTGCCGTTTAGCAGTTACAAACAATCGTACAAACAAACCACAAGTGGTGCTGGATATATAAAATGTTTTATGTTTAATTTGAGAAAAATAATCTCTTGAGCATATAAACGATTTTCGTTCTTCATTATGTGCTTTCAATGTATCAACAGCTATTTAAAATTCTTTTCACTTTTGCTTACATGACCGGCTGGCAAATTTCATGCTTCATGATATTTCAGTAAATCAAATCAAATATTTATTTGTGTGAAAAAGAAGTTGAAAGAAAGTTGAAAGAATGTCTTTCTAAGCCAGCGAGCCAGCCAGCCAGCCAGCCAGCCAACTACCCAGATGACTTATATTCATATAAACTTTCTTGTTGTATATTTTAAAAGTATTCTTATGAATGTATAAACGTTTGTAAACAATTCAAACTATTTTTCAGCCATAAATTTTTAGTTTTTATGAAAAACTTATTTTCTTTCACAAAACTTTTGACCTTTTCTTACTTATACTTGTGCAATAAGTTCTATGCAATCTTCAGTGCATAATATTGTATTTATGTGTTCATTATATATATATGATATGTATGTTTGTTTGTATTGGATGGGTGTTACAATACTTGTAATGAATTGGAAAACTACTGCTAATATTATACAATTGTTACTTTATGGCCCTTTTATTGATGCCACTTACACACGCTTTTTGTTTGCTTTTGTTTTCCTTTATTTGTTTCCTTTTTCTTTCATTTCCTTCTTATAGTCATATGTGTTCATGCCATAGCAACAAAAAGTTGCATAAGAAAGAAAACTTTAATTCAAGCGTGCTTGTGTTTGTGTGTTTGTTTGTTTATTGATACCCACTTGAATAGGTGTTACATGCTACACATGCAATTATCAATTGTTTTTCTTCAATTTTCCTCTTTGTTTGTTTGTTAGTTTGTTTGTTTCATGAAAGACAATTATTTTCCTTGCAATGAATGCAATGCAAAATTTTTATAAAGTTTTCTCTTAACAAAAGCACAAGTTACGAGTGTTTCTTTGAAACAAGTTTAATTTTTCTACCTTTCACACTTTAATGTTCGATTTTATAGTCTTTTATATGTACATATATAGTATAGTATAGCCCGTGTCAGCTTGCAAGTTGAATTTTACACTAAAAAGAAGTTTTTGTAAATATTGAGCGTGTCTGTTATCCGATCACATCCATTTTTGGCACATCGATGAGTAAAATGATTAGAGGTAAGCATACCAAATTTCAAGTTCATAGATTAATTTTTATTTATAGATTTTTGTTGATTGTGGGCGTGACTCTTGGCCGATTTTGCCCATCTTAAATAGAGATCTGCGTGCAAAAACTAAAAGTGTCTGTTTCAGCTCAATCTCTCAAAATGTACCACCATGAGAATGCCAACAACAGACGGTCATGCGGACTTACATGTCTAGATCGACTCAGTTACTGATTTGTAGGGTCTCTGACGCCTTCTTCTTCCTTTGGGATTTTGCATCAACAACAATATACTTAGAATCTCATAAGTAGAGTATAATAAGCAAGTGGTGAAGGAACGTCTATTTAATTATTTTAATTATGATGAAATTTTCTTAAATTTAATTTTAGACTTGAAAGTTTTACAGTTTTTGAATTTGTACTATTGCCTGGTTCTCGTCTATCCTGTGTTCAAACATTTATTTAATCAAAGAGTAGGAAAAAGAAATGGTTACAAATTCTATATGAAACACATGCACAACGCATTCGTACGTAGCAATAACATGCAAAGGTAATGGTTGTGAAGAGTAAATATTTAGTTTATACATTCTGTTCTTCCTTATTGTTTATTCTATGTTTAACCAAAAGGTTACTACAGTTAATTATAGTCCATATATATGCAGACCATACAAAACGTACACAATACTCTCGAGAAAAGAAAAAAGAAAAAACAAAAAAAAAAATGGGAAAAGGACACCACATGTGTGACATCTGTATACGAGTACCTTCCACCATGCATTAGAATTTCTGTTGTCTGTGTGCTTATAATTTTTCGGATATTATTCGTTGCTCTTTTATTATTGTTGTTGTTATTGTTGTTGAGGATTATACTACCGTAGAAGCAAGAAGCTAAAGCTGAAATTTAAAGCCTCATAAATTAGCCAAGTAGCCAACAGTACGGTGGTAGAGCTTAGAAAATGTCTGCCTGTCCATGACCATCTAAGATGTATGCTTGTATGGAAGAGTGCATGTGTACACATATAGCATATATACATTTAAGCGTGTACATAATGATTTTGGTGGTTTTGGCAAATCGACCCTTGCAATAAAACAGCACGTAAGTGCTACGTTAGCACAACCTTTTATCCATCTGTCTGTCTTACGATTTGTTTGTTGAATTGTTCGCCATTCAATTTATTATATAATATGCCGTTTATATTATTATTGTATAATTGTAATAACAATCGGATTAAATTTTTCAGCTACATTTTCGCAGGGTATTACTATTTGTCTGTACGTCCATATCTTATAACTTTTGTACAATTTATCATTCTTTGGTGTCCACGATTCGTTTCATGCTTATTTTAGTTTATTTAATCGTAACATTTTTTTATACTCCATATAAGATGGGGGGGTATACTAAGTTTGTCATTTCGTTTGCAATGTCCAGAAGGAAGCGTCAGATACCCTATATGATCAATATCAGAAAGTCAATCTAAATATATGTACTCGTATATGTTCGGGTGTACGTGTGTCTGTCTTTGTTAGCATTCTCACAATCATATATTTTGAAATATTAAGCTTTTGTAGAGACATTATTAGTTTTTCACGCAGGTAACTTTTTAAAATGGACTAAATCGGTCAATCGGCTACGCCCACAATCAACAAAAATCTATTTATTTGCCATAAAAATTGAACTTGAAATTTGGTACTTGTATCTGTAATTATCCCCTCCACCGATGTGTTAAAAATGGGCGTGGTCAAATAACAGAAACATCCACAATTGACCAGAAACTACACTCAACGCAAAACTCGACTTACAAGCTGATTAGGAAGCGTAATCACATACCTGCCACGCCCACATTTTGTATGTAAATGTAGAGTATATTTAAATTTGGTTTAAGCCAAATTTATTTTTCTTGTTTTTATTGTTGTTGCTGTCATGTTTAACAAATGCTTATGGTCACGAAGTAAATGAAGTTTATATTATGAGTATAATATAGAAACTCCCGAAAAAAACATCTCATTCATAAATATTAAATGTTTATTAAAACCACAAATTTTACTTGATCTGGTCATGTACGTTCGCGTATACGTTTTGTGTGCCTATTGTTAGTTTGTTTGTTCTTTTGCAACAGCCAAATGAAGATGGCGGAGATCATATAAATTATATATATTTTTGATCAGCATAAGCGATTTAATCATGTTCGTTCATGTCGGTGTCTTGTTGATATTGAACTAAAATTTGAAAAGCAATAAAATCAACAGCTAAGTAGTTGAAATTCTGTGCACATATATATATTGAGCCAAAAAGGTAAGGTACGCCCATAATGTACAAAAAACCTACTTTTATGCGAAATTCGACTTGGAAATTGTCATGTTAACACACACATTATAAAAGAGCGCAATCAGACATATGCCACTCCCACATTTTGTATATATGTAGTTATAGAGAATATTTAGGGTCTGGCCTAAAGTAAATTTAATTTCTTGCTTAATTTTAAGCAAGTTTCTGCACCTTTTTATATAAACGATTCTGATGGTGGATGGTAGTGGTGCAACGTCCCTCTACCATTTACAAAATATACATGAGTGTATTTCTTTAGCAAAACATGCAATGCTTGAAATTTATACATGTCTTTAATTGTGGTTAACAAAAAAAACAAAAAAAAAAAAATTAAAAATTTCAAAACATGATTTCCCTCCATAACCACTAGGGGTGGTGTTGATTAAGGAGAAAAACTAATTTTAATTCACGTTACAATTGACCATTGCCGACGTCTGGCATGACTATACTATATTTATATATTTAGCTAAAGCATGATAACCTCAAGCTATGCTGACAAATTAAGGAAAAATATTGTTGGATTATAAATTTCTTGGTTTTATCAATTCCTCTTAATGCTGCTTCTTTTCTTTTCTCATATTCCCATTTTCCCATTTTCCCAACCAACAACAATTATTGTTATTCAATTTGTTGCTACGTGTGTTCTCTCAAAAAGATCTCTACTTACTTCAATTACCGAAAAACAAACAATAAAAAAAAAAAAACAAATTTAAGAAAAATATAAAAAAATAAAAAAAAAACTTGACCAAAAACCATAAATTTCTGTGGGGTCTACAACTTACGTGTTCCTGTTATGTGCATGTATAAAATACATAAAATATTTAGTTTGCTTCTTCGCTCCCCTCTTCTTCATACTTATACGAAACTACTATTTTATGCATGATGACCAACTGCAAGTATGGAGAAATCTGTAATATATTGAACGGAAAATGTACAGCTACTGCCACACTATTGGAATTGGTCTTGACCAGATAAGAAAATTTCATCATAGTTCAATAGTAAATGTTCTAGAGAGCATCATGGAAGCTCTGGTGGATGGTTGGTATTGTATTGATTGCTCTTTGCTGTTACGGCTGCTCTTGCTGCTGCTGCACTATTGGCTTTAAATCAAAATATGGTAATTTTGTTAAACAAAACAACAACAACAACAAAAACAACAAAAAATGCCTTTAGCTTTACTCCTCGACCCCTTATAACCCATATACAATAAATACAATCTGTACTCTGTGGGCATGTATAGTAAGCTAGTGAGTCATCATCATTCATTTGACTATTAGTACGTACGTCCGTTTCATTCGGTTCGTGTGGTTGGTTACGCTGTGGTCAATAAAATACTATCTTTGCCAGCATGGGTATTGAAATTATTACCACACATATTGCTAAGCTTTATATATATATTTTATATACATATTTTTTTTTTCTTGTATAATATTTCAAATTTTTCTTGCACATTTTTCAGTTTTTTAGGTATTTCAGTTGTGTTGTTGTTGCTGTTAACCATTTAGTTTTTTGGTGTAGTTTTTTGCTTCACATGTTATTCGTTATGCTGGTAAAGTGTCAAATGCATAACTTATAAAATATAATGTTTTTTTAATGGGTTTCAAGTTTTCTACTAATTTCTATCTACAATGACGAAAATCAAACATGTAAAAAACTCAAATTTAATTGGGGTTAAATGTGACACACTTTTCCCACTTATAATATAACATATGCGTTTGGCACCTCCTTACCATTTTGCCTAAAAAATCACATACAGTGAGATATTTATTTTTTGTAAAATATAGGCGTGCCTGTTATTTGATTCCGCTCATTTTCAGTCCCTCTATGAATATATGTAAATTTTACCTGTGTACCTTTAATTTTGTGTGACTGTAGAGTTTTGCTAAGTTAGGGGCACGCCCCTACCGATTATATTAATTTTAAATAATAAGCTACCTACATGTCCCAAGTCAATTTAATGTACAATTCTTACCGACCGTGAGGACATACGGACATTGTCTCATATTTGATAATATATGATATACATATATTTATATTTATATTCCATTAGTAAGTCTGCGCAGCTATAATAATAAGGTTATAAAAACATTTATTACTATAAGCAGTAGAAAATAATCTATAAATAATAAACAAAAAAGTGGTTAATGATGATTTGAAAAGTATGATAAGAATCGGTTTCGCAGACAGTAGTATTGGTGTAAAATATAATTAAATACCTATTAATAATATAAAAAATAGAATATATTTTAGTTATACCTTTTAAGAATCACTCTACCACATGTTAATTACTTAAAAGCACCCTACCGCATTGATATGTAATGCTTAACTTTCCTTGCCAAGTTGTCATTAGAATATATTAAGAATTGTTGTTTTTTATTCATATAATGATATTTTTATTAAATTAATTAAAGTCTTGAAAGTTTAAATTCATTTAATAGCTATAAAATCTTAAAGTTTCTTCTAGTAAGCGACTGATTTTCATTAATTTTCTTTTTCATACATTTCCGAAACAAATTGTCGGATATGATTCATTCTTCCAGCGCTATATTTTATACTATTAGTACTAATTTTGGTTTTTAAATAATATATTTTGGCTTAACGGATACTGAGTTATTAAGTTTTAGTTAATTAGAAATGAAAAAAGTGATAGAGCAGAGCGTTTTTTATATGATAATACTTGTTTATTTGAGAAGCTTTAATATTGTTTTGAATGATTGAATGATTATGTTAGTTTTTTAACAAGTGAAAATATTATAGTCGAACAAACCTTGACTTTCATGGTAATATTCTTAAATGTCGGTTGTTTATCAATCTAACGCGACACATGAATTTAAATTTCAGCTGAAAAAACTCTTTCACTTTTTTTCAAAGCTAGATTTGACCCCCTATCCTACAGCGGACAGAGTTTACTAAGACAAAGTCTTAGCTCACTCAGCTAAGGAAAGGATATTCTACACCATTTGGCCCCTTATATTATGCTACAATTAGGCACTGCCATATAATTTATTTTAGAGAATATCATTATATGGAAAGTGGTTTTAAAAATGGTTCAATCGGATCCAAATTCGTCACAGCCAAGTATTAAGTAAATTAACTATCCTTCCTTAAATTTTTGTCAAAGAATATTAAGAATTGTGAGTGGTTTTAAAAATGGTCCGATTTAGTTCATTTTCAAAACGGTTCTTCTTGGGGCCAATACATTTCCTTGTACAAAAATTTTATTGAAATATCAAAAAAAAAATGCGATCTGTAGCTTGTAAACAATTTTATATGGACAGACAGACGGATATGAATAAATGGATTCAGATTTTGATTCTGAATCGATTGGTAGTGTGGCATGAAGGTGAGTGTGGAATGTGCCATTTAGGACACAAATTTAATAAACCCTTTGCCACACGGAGTGCTGGGTATAATAATTACGTGACATGTTATTAACAAATAAGATCAAATGTACAGAATTACCCCTTTTTTTATATACTTAGGGAGGACAATAATATACATAATAAAGAGCTTTACTTCCAAAAACGGTCTGCTCATAAAAGTTTCATATGAAAATAAGCTTTTATGTTATTATCTTGTAAAGGAAAAACAGGACTAACGTTCATTCGGTATGTTAGTTATTTCTTCATTAAGAATTGTCTTATGAAACAAACTCTGTAAACATACTGTAAAAATATAGTTTTAGATAAATTTTGCAAAAAGAAAACATCGTAAATACATATCGTATGTAAAATCACAAATAAGCTTAAAAAATGAATGAGATCCTATCAAGGATTCATAGAAGTAGGCTTTGTAAGAATTTTTCGTTATCGATGAAATTCAAATTTTATTATTTTCTTTTATTCTTGCACTTTAACAAACAGATCTTCATATCAAATATATCGACATTTCTCCTTATAATCGAATCTAAAGGAAATCCATATAAATTTCGTTGATTTCAAAAACTATTCAATTATATTAATAATAAGAAAAATCAATACAAAAAATATTCCATAATTATTTTTATACCCTCCAGCAAACTGCATGTAAAGAGTTTTAAAGGCGAACCGCGCTAATAAAAAATTGTCACCCAAACATAAGAGTAATATGTTGATAAGGAATAATTTGTTTATGCCTACTAGAACGACGGATACACGGACGTACATGTCCAAATCTATTCTGTTTTTGATGCTGATTAAGATACTTTGTGTAGGATGTCTGACGCCACCCTTCTGGGTGTTGCAAACGAAAGAACAAACTTAGTATACCCTCATCACTAAGGGGTGGTGGGTATAATAAAATGAAATATTCCCCTATCCACACGAAAATATTTATTTGTGTGCATGTGTTAATACACCCCCACCCATGTTTATGTGCATTAATAGATAACACAAAATAAAACACAAATATAAACAGAAGGAAACAAAAATGAATTTTTTGTGATGGAATAATTCGCGAATCTGTGTCAAACTCTTTTTATAAGCAATATATACTCATACGTACCTGCGTGGGTGTATGTGTATGTGTATGCGGCAATGTGCGTATGCAAGGGAATGCTGGCTGGCTTGGTTGTCTTCTTCACGTAGCAAAAGCTTTTACATCTAATTGCAAATTATGTACGCCTGGTGGCACAACCAATACACAAAACACACAACGCACTGAGCAGAGATACGTGTGCATAGATGTGCATAGAACTGGTAACAACTTTATAATACATATTGTATTTTATACACACACACATACACATATATATATATATATATATGTTTGGATTAGTGTAACTTTTACAAGTGTTTCTGTGAAAATTGCACACTAACGCTGTGCCCTGGTAAGCGTATGTATACGTAAGTAAGTGTCTCTCCTGTGTATAACCCAGCATTTACGTACACACTGCCAATACGTACATCTTGTTTTTTGGCACAATTATATGCAATGGTTTTTATGGTTTACAATATATGTCGTATTGTTGTCGTGTAATTATTTGTGTATTTGTGCATTTGTGTATTTTTGTGTTTAATGTGTGTGCGATGATGCTAAAACTCATGAATTGTTTAAAATTCATTACTAAAGTCCCAATGATTACGTACAGCTAACATCACACAAAAAACATTCAAATGTTCAAAAGTCACTTATACACCAAACATACATACACACACACACTTACGTATATGTATATATAAAATAACAAATATATACAAGTGTGTGTGTGTGTGTGTATAGCACGTGTATGCCATGGAGATACATTTAATAGGCGTACATAAAAGTTAAGTGCATGTCAGCATAAGCGGATTGAATGCATTATTAGGTCAAAGGTCGATTACGCTTATTATGGAATATATATGAGCACATAATTTATATATAATAACCTGACTGTGCACTATCAACAATACAACCGCCTAATAATGAAAGAAGAGCACCTATCATCTGAACACAGTTCAAACAGTTATTTCTTCTAAAAGTAATCTTTCTGATAATTGTCAGCGACTATGTAATTTAACACAAGGAAGCTTACTTTACCCTTCTGTATATTTTTTTCGATACCAAATGCTCAAATCTACTGACCTTGTATGCTTGTATTTATTTTTATTAATTTCTACTGAAGTTTTCTCTCTTTTCAGGAATACCGTTACAAGAATAAAAGGTCAACTGTATTATAAACCGCGAACCGTTGTCGAATTGTTGACAAATCACAAACGAATGAAAGAAACTTTTTAAAATTTTTATAAAAATTTTATCTCTTGTTAAAAAAAAAAAACTCATAACTTTATTTGTTTTCAACTTTTTTACTTTATTTAGATCATTTTATATTTAAAAAAAAAAAAAAAAAACAACAACATCAAAAAACAAGCACTAACAGTTGACGCGCTTGGCTTCAGAAAAAAACCATTGAAAAAATATCAAATCACAGAAAGAAGAAAAATAAATAGAAATACTCGTATACGCATTTAATGCCAGATGCCCTTCTCTGTACGTATGATGGCTGAAAAGCTTATATTAAGTAAAAAAAAAATTTAATAATAAAAATCATTTTATTTATACATCATGAAAATATCTTTTAAAACACAAGCCTCCATAAAACAATTTAACACAAAAACTGTAAAAATAAGAAATAATAAAAGGTAAACCTTTACAAAAATTATACCCTTCACATAAGATGGACGGTATACTAAGTTTGTCATTACATTTCCAACACCCAGAAGGAGGCGTCAGAGACCCTACAAAGTATATATATTTATGATCAGCATTACAAACTGGGTCGATCTAGACATGTACATATATTTATAATAACACCATTCATCGATATGCCAAAAATGGGCGCAATCGTATAGCAGACACGCCCACAATTGACAAAAATCTATTTGTCTGCCACAAAAATTTAGCTATTAAGTTAAAATTTCGTACATACGTCTACATTATATTGATGTGCCAAAAATGGACGTGATCAGATAACAAACAATTTATAAGAAAAAAAAAAACTATAAAGTGTAAAACTCTACTACAAGCTGATACATACGCTGATTCGCACAAGTGATGCTGACTATAAAAATGGACAGACGGACATCGTAAAATCGACACAGATTTTTATGCTAAAGCTAACGACCTCCTTCCTGTCGTTACATACAGAATGACAAACTTAGCACACCTCCCATCTTATGTGAATATTTGTATTTTTTTAGGATTACTTTTGTTTGCAAGATCTGTTATAAAGATTATACGGGACAAATGAAATCTTTTGCTTTTTAGTATGACGATTAAATAAAGTTTAAAGTAAAAATACTTTGAAAGTAATAAATGGTTTAAGTCTTTACTAAAGCGCTTTTATGGATGCTACACCTATAAACATGTTTATAGTGAAAGCTTCGGCTGAACTTATAACTCGTAAAAGCAAACAAAAGCTTTTGGGGGCATTCTTTTCTTTTTCAAATTTTATCTATTCTCTCTTTACAGCGCATGCAAAAGTAGTTAAAATTAACAAAATCATTTGTATTCTTCTTCTTGTGATTTCAAACTAACGACAATTCGGTTCAAGACTTTGCTAAATCCGTAAAAGTGTTGAATTTCAAGATAATAGAATATTTTTTTGACAGAGGCTATTTAATTACTTGTGAGTCAGGGGCAGAAGGTTAGGTTAGGTCAATAAGCCAATATATAGACCCATTATATTACCCGTAAAAATGTACCATAATGCTTAGAAGAACCATCCAGTGCATGTTATGAAACGTTTGAGATCGAAAATCTTCGCTAGTGAACCTCAACCGGAGATACATATAGAACAACTCGATAAAATACTTTACCTGCTGGTTTTTTATCTTAACGCCTCCTTTTCCAGTCGGCTGTTCAATTCCGTGAGAGACGCCTGAACCCTTACAATCTCGCCTGTATCCTGCCTTCTCGCTGCGATTCCATTACACTCGTCAGCCATCTAGTGCTGAGTATACCTGAGGCGCCCAGCATGTTGTCGAATCTGAGGCACTGCGCTACACATTTGGATTTGTTCGTCACAGAGTCAAGAGAGCCAAGATTGCCACAAATTATGACCATGAGGCAATCATTTGTACAGCCAGGTCAATTGTGGTAATATCTGCTTGAAAGACACTGCAGATGTCCGGTAGTGAAAATGGTAGCTTTTCCGCAAGTACCTCCGAATAAACTCCCACTCTTGTGCTTAACTCTATCTGGGAGGTATAGGTGAGGACCATTACTTCAAAATGTTTGTCGGAATTACTTTCAATCTAAAGGCACTATTTTTCAAATTATTACTGAGCACTGTTTTTCAAGTGACACCCCTACCAACTTATATCCGCTATTGGCCTCATGAATTCCTTGCGTTGCAATTCTTATACAAGAACCCTTCACCCATCACCATATTTGGCCCAATCTTATCAATTCAACTTCTAATGCCCTACCAGTGCCTTCAGTCCTTTCCTTTCGAAATATACAAATTATGAACAAAATAACAACAACAAATTTTTTGAATATTTTTTTTTTTTGTTATTTTTTTATTTTATTTTCTTATTTTATTATAATTTAATATATTTTGTCTTTTATATATAAGTATGTATGTGTATATATATATTTCTTTAATATTAAAAAAATTACAATAATTGTTTATGTAACTGTATGTGTATGTATGGTATGTATATAATACAATTATATTATTTTTTTTCAATTTAAGCATTTTTTTTTTTTGTATTTTTTTTGTTTTTTTGTGGTATTTGCTGCTGTACACTAAATAGATTGCTTCTCAATTAATGCAGCCACCTACGTGTAACTCCCTCACTCTCACTCTCACACTAGCAATGTTGAAATCTTATTTCTAAATAAAAAAAATCGTTATATGTTATTTGTTATTATATATATATTGGTATGCTATTATAATGGTGTTTGTTTCATATTTGTTATTAATAATTTATGATTTATATTTGTAATGGTGAACTATTTGTTTTGTTTTAATATTTTTTTGTCATTTATTGCTGAATTTTGTTACTTTTATTTTTTGTTTTTTGTTTTGTTTTTTTTTTCTTTATTATAAGGGGTAGGGAGACAATGTTGTTGTTTTTGTTGTTGTTGGTGTTCATTATTAGGTAATAAATTCCTCAAGTTTGTTTTTGTTTTTATTTATTTTTTTTTTTTTAAATTTTTTTAAAGAAAAGCTTTACAAACAATTATATTTATAATTATTTTTATATTCATCATATTAGCAAAGAATTTTAATGGAAATCATAATTTGATAATATTTGTGTCACCGCACAGATTCAAATAAAATTGCATTTAAACCTAATCATGTATCGGTAAAGTTCTAAAACACTTTAAGTATATACGTAGGTTCCTAGTTGTTCTTAGGATAGCACAGAATAGATAGAAAGAATTTGATTTTTTTTATGTTGCAAAGTCTTTCAAATAAATTTATTTAACTTTGATTTAATTTATGATTCAGTCCGCAATATAGATAAAGGTTCTAAAAATGAACCAATCATTAATCAATGAATCAATAATGATCGTGTTGTAAGTTCAAAAGACATACCTGTGCCAATTTTCATTAATACAAGATTCATTACAAGAAATACATGGACGTACAGACGGGTGTTGAGAGAAAGAGAGAGAGACTGTAACAGGCAAATAAAAGCTAATGTAGAGAAACTGTATGCATCCCATATATACACAGGGAATGGACAAAATAATATGAATTCTTGACATAAAGACTTTCTATGAATATCAGCTGTTTGGAGCTCCTGCCATAGTAAGTGCTGAGTTGTGCTGTCATTTTTGCCAGTTAGTTAAGATAGTTTTATGTTGTCTGCCCACAATTATTTTTAATGTTCGTCTGTCTCTGTGAAATAACTTTCGAGTTTCACCCACTATTCCTTTTCGTCGATGATGTTTTACAGTGTTTGCTGTATGCTGTCATTACCATGAATACAATCTTCCGTTAAACAATTCAGCTGGTTTTTGTCACAGACACTATTCGAGCTAACCAAACAATCTTGGCTCATAAACTGTACAATACATACGCGTCGCATTATTTACACGGGAGCAGTATACTATGAACTTGCATGGTATTCTTATTATTTTGTCCATTCTCTGTAAATCATCATCAAAACCTTGGCATCAAAAAACATTTCTAATTTCTAATTTTGTTGCGCTGTATTATTTACAACTATAGTTAGTTTTGTGTTCAATTAAATTTTTTTTCTTTTTTTTTTTTGGAGAATTTTTAAAAAAATATTTTTAAAAAAATCGAAATTTTTATTATTTACTTTTTGCCTTTACATGAACCTGAGAAGCTAATTTGCCCAACAAAAACAAATTATACACATGAAAAAAATTTTATTATTATTATTATTCTAAATTTGTCTATTTTTTTCTAAATCTATGGAAAAAGAGCCACACTATGCAATTTAAAATATTTAGTTTGAATGACACCTTCATGAATCATGTTCTATGGCTTGAAAGCGTGCTTTTTTGTTGAAAATAGCCAATAAATCCAGTTCATACTTTACTCCGTGTAATATGAATTGAATTCTTCAGACGTGAAGATTTATAATTGCACAAAAAAGGCCATCTCTTCCCATAAGCGTGATTAAAGATCATACCCTTGTCAATCTATTGAAAGCCCTTAACTGGTGTTGAGTGAAAGTGTGTACTGCCTGTCAATAAACTGTTCAAGTTCCTACAAGTTTAAGTTCTACAGAATTCAAATCGAAGCTAATTTCATTTCACCTCTCAGTACCACAAACTTAATTTGATTTAAAGTTTATGAAGAAGAACTTCAGCAAAATATGTAGAAATGATTATATTCTGAAATTTTGTGAAATTATTTAAAAATTTTTGTTTTATAAATTAACAAAAATCCTAAACTTCTAAACTGAAAGTTATAAAAAGCTATTACATCAAACAGCACCTACTTTCAAATTTTTCAATTTAAAATTAAAAATTTTAAATCTAAAATGCAGAGTGTTCAGCGGAAAGGTATACTACTTTGTTTTGCCGCAATTTTGATAATTATTAGTTTTGAAAGTTTAACATTTTAACGTAACGTAACAACGTACGAACAGAACGCGCTACAGATCGTGTAATAAATGAAACTATTTGTAGCTGATAAGAACAAGTGTGGAGAACAAGATATTGCAAGATCAGCAAACAATCTATTAATCTCAATTTGTCACCGTGCTCCGGGCTTATGAAGAACAATTTTGGCCACAATTCTGGACAATGATTTGGATTTGTTTCCATTTAGGATTCAATGAAATCAAGAGTTTCTTTCACAAGACCATTTACGCCCCCCCTACATATGCTAGCTCGCCCATAACAAATCTGATAACCATGAAAAACTCATAATGAATGACGATGCGCAATAAACAGAACATTTGCTTCGGTTCAATGGAAATTTTAGAAATTATTCATGAATCATTTTTACATTTATTAAAATTATAGTCTTCACATCGGACAGGAATCATTAGAAATGTTTTTTGAAAATGGAAGACACCTTATAGTTACCGTTACTGGCCCACGATATCGTGACATGTTTGAAAATGTTTTGACGCCAGAACTTTTTACTTTGCGCTTAATTAATATGTGGTTCCAACAAAACGTTGTACCGGTTGAAATACCAGCTAGTAGTATACCTTGCCAACAGACACTCCGTGTGATATTAATAAGTCCAAATTTAAAATGACAAATCAAATTTCCGTATAACATATTTTTCATTTAATTTTTTTTTTTTTTTATTATACCCTACATCACTTACGGTGATGGGTATATTAAGTTTCTCCTAAACTCTTTTCTTCAATCGTACTGATCAGAATCAAACTCTGAATCAATTTAACCATGTCCGTCTGTCCATATGAAAGTGGGCTTTAAGTACAAGTCGTATGTTTTGAGATATTTCAATCAAATTTATAACAAGGACATATATTGGTACAATGAGGTAGCTGATTGAAAATGAACCGGATCGTACCATTTTTAGAACCTGTCCCCATATAAGGTTCTATTACAATGGAAGTCTTTATATGGCAAAAAGTCACAATTTTTAATATTTTCGGACAAAATTTAGTAACGAATAGTTAATTAGGTTCATATTTGGCTGTGCCAAATTTGGTCTCGATCGGACCATTTTTAGAACCTTTCCCCATATAATGATATATCACGAAGTAACTTATGTGACAGTGACAACTAATAACTAATTGTAGCATGATTTAGGAGCCAAGTGGTATGGGGTATTAAATGATCGAACTTGACCGATCATAACTTTGTTTTTTTTTTTTTTTAATTTAATTTAAAACTAAAAAGGAATGCTGCTGCTGCTGTTGCTTTATTTATGTTATAATAATTGTTGAAATACAGAAAATGTGTAAGTACACACACGCACACAATGATACAAAATATAAGTGATTAATTAGAGTAAAAAATTGTATGAAAAAAATTGAATAAAAAATTGTAATAATATTCATATGAAGAATTAAAAAAAAAAATATATAGAAACCAATTACAATTACAATCAATATTTGTTTTTGTTGTTGTTGCTAATATGATTCATATTTATATTTTTAATATTTAAAACTAAAAAGGGATGCTGCTGCTGCTGCTGCTGTTGCTTTATTTATGTTATAATAATTCTTGTAATAGAGAACATGTGTAAGTACACACACACACACACAATGATTAAAAGTATAAGTGATATTTTAATTAGAGTAAAAAATTGTATGAAATAAATTTTAATAGAAAAAAATTGAATAAAAAATTGTAATAATATTTATATAAGGAATAAAAAAAAAAATATAGAAACCAATTACAATTACAATGAATATTTGTTTTTGTTATTGTTGCTAATATAATTCATATTTATGCTTTTATAATAAGCCAAATAAACGAACATATCGTATTTAAATGTTCATACATATTACGAGATTTAAAAAGCTAAACTACATTGGTTTCGACATGAAAAATAATTGTAAAAGTAAAAAAAAATATATATTATTCATACAAGTTAAGTTTTGCATGAATTATTACCCATTCTCGTCTCATCTCTATTCAGATTCTCATACATCGTTACATAGACAAGCACAATTATTATAATCCTCATCATCCTCATCATCCTTATCATCCTCATCATTATCATCATTATCATCATTATTAAAGTGTTGCATTTTTTTTTTTTTTTTTTATTGAAAAAAAAAAGAAAAAAAATCTTTTTTAATCAATTTTTCTTTAGTGTTTAACAATTTAACTAAAATAATTATAAACCCAAGCCAAAATCAATTTTGTTGTAATTGTAAGAAATATTTAACACTTGTTGCTATTGTTGTGGTAGAAAGATTTTGTTTTTCTTTTCTTTTTAATGTGGTTGTTGCTGTTGTTTTGTTTTTTTTTCTCTTTAACCAAAAACATAAAAAATGAACATAAAATGAACACTTTTCAACTGGTGGGAGTTCCAAAATGTGTGTGGTTGTTGTTATTATTATTATTATTGTTATTATTATTATTGTTATTATTGTTTGTTTGTTGCTGTTGCTGTTGTTGTTGTTCTTTTTTTGTTGTTGTTGTTTACTGGAAATCTATTGTATGCAGCATGAATTCTTGTGACCATTCTTCTGCTTAAGTCTTGATTTGGGCTTGTAGCGTTCCAAAAATGATAATTGTTTGGCATTAATGGCACCACGACGTTTACTATATATATATATATAAATATATATATAAAAAAAAAAAAAAATAGAGAAATATGATGAATTTATTAATAAAAATATTATTTTTAATTAAAATTTGAATCAAAACTCACTCTCTTATCATTTCGACAGCTGCCTCATACTTTAAACCCAATTCGATTAAAGCCAAGGCCACCAATACCGGAGCACGACCCAACCCAGCTACACAGTGTACAGCAACACAAGCTTCGGGATTTTGTTGATACCTTAAATTATCATAAAGAAGAAAAAAAAAACAGACAATGAATTATTTATTTATTACTCATGAATGGTTTAGGGGTAGATGTAAAGAAATGCACAATAATTTAAATAAAATCAAATAAAAGGAATAAATTTGGTTTAGGCCAAATCTTAAATACCCTTCACATATATAAACAAACAGTGGGCGTGGCAGATAGATGATTACACCCTCTAATAGTTTACGTATTACGTATCAACTGACTGCCAAATATAGATTTCGGCCGAGTATTTTTTTTTTTTGAATTGTGAGCGTGTCTGTTATTTGATTACGCCCATTTTTGGCATATCAATGCATCAATATATGCACCAAATTTCAAGTTCATAGGTCAACTTTTATGGCAAATATATAGATTTTTGTTGATTGTAGGAGTGTCTGTTATCCGACCACGCCCATTTTTGGCATATCGACCGATAAGTTAATTATAAATATGCGTACCAAATTTCAAGTTGATAGCTCAATTTTTGTGGCAGATAAATAGATTTTTATCGATTGTGGGCGTGGCTTTTGACTTATTTTGCCCAATTTAAATAGCAATCTGTGTTTAGTAAAAGTTAATAGCAATGTAAGTACAAAAAAATTTCAGCTTAATATCTCAAAATTTACAAGCGTCAGAGTGCCAACAACAGACAGACACACGGACGAACTCAGATTTTAATGCTAATCAAGAATATATACTTACATACATATATGCTGGGTGTTAAAAATTTTGCATACTACCCATCTTATGTGAAGGGTATATAGAGAAGTTCTAAAAGGAGTAAAACGAAAACCTTACCTACAAGTGGTATTATCTTCAGTAGTCATAGGGGCTGTTATTGTTGATGTAGTTGTAATGTTATTTAAATATTTATTGGGAGTAATGTTGTTGGTGGTTTTGGTAGTGGTGGTGGTGGTGGTGGTGTTGTTGATGGTGTTGTTGGTAGTAGTTGTGGTTATATAGTTCGTATTATTTGTTATAGCTTTCTTATCAACAATATTATCGATATCGATTGAATTGGCATGGGTGCTATTATCAGCTGGATTTCTACGGAACGATTTATTTCTTAAAGAAAAACGTCTATTTTTCATAAAGGACGCTGAACGGGTAGGTGTTTTTATAAAACTACGAAAAAAAAAAAATCATATAAAAAAATAACCAGAAATAGTTATCCGAGAGGGTAAAAGGAAAAAACTGTAAAACAGAAGATTATTAAACACGAGCAGAAGATTTACTGGCTATTAGTTGTGAAGAAGCAAACATTTTAAGTAAAGCTTTGGTTACAGTTGCATAGCATAAGAAATTGTGATTTAAAAAAACAGGAAATCAAAGCGAATGACGAGTTGAATTAAATTCTATTTACAAACACGAAAACTTGAAATGAAACATAAAAAAGCTTTGTGCATAGAAAAACGGAAATATTTCTTTTTTTGTTATAACAAATAATAAAACAATGCTAATGTTATTGTGGTTGTTGTTGTTGGCAATGATAAGTTAGAGCTCAGTTTGGCAATTTCTGCTCAACATACGTTACGTACACAGCATGTTTATTGACAACATACATACAAACGTTCACATATTTGCGTAAAAAAAAAAAAAAGTGTCGAGCGAAAAAAAAAACTTTATATGATGACAAAGAAGATGTGTTGTTATGTATTCTTCATTTTTTTTTTTTTTTTTTTTTTTTTACATAATATAACAAAAACCCACTTGAAGATAAGTTTTTGTTTTTAATGAACAATTTCACATATAACACAAACATATACATACATACATACATACAATATATATATAAATATATATATTGTATATGAAAAGCTTTGATTAAAAGAATTTGAAAGCAAAAACAAAAGTAAACACACAAACTTCCACTTACTTCTGCTTCAATATCTCAAACCATTCATCAACCACATATTGCGGCGGAAATGTCCCATCCTCAAATGCTAAATCTTTAACTATGATACCTTGTGCTTCCAATTCACCAGTATTATAACTTGGTTCACACACACGTACCACCGTATTCACGTTATTCTTTTTCAATTCCTACAACAACAACAACATATAATAAGAAAATTGTTTTTTTATATAATTTTTTTTTAAATTAATTATTTTATATATATAATATATACAAATTGTGACCTTTTAAAAAGTGTTATAAAAATGTTATATAATAATAATAAAATATATAAATAACTGTTATACATATTTTTATACCCTATACCACTTGTGGCAAAGCATAACTCCTAGACGGCAAAAGTCATCCCCAATGAAAATCTGAATCGATTTAATCATGTCCGTCTGTCTGTCCATAGAAATTTGTATATAAGTTACGTTTTATCTGTTGAGATATTTCAATGAAAATGAAACTCTATTGAAAATGAACCGAATTGAATTATTTTTAGAACCCCTCCCCCATATAAGATCATATTATTAAAAATATTGAAAATTTACAAATCTTAATATTTTTCATAAAATTTGGTAAAGAATAATTTCTTAAGAGACTGTGCTAAATTTGGTTAATTTTTAGAACCCTTTTCCATCTCAAAATATTATATGACAAGTACTAGTAAAATAGATGTCTTTAGGTCGCACGTAAAGGGTTTTTCAATGATCAAGAGTCTTCAGTGTTTGAATTCATTTGATCTTGTGGTTTGAGAGATACCCAATTCTTGTAAACGGTATAGAATCGAACTGATTGATTTGGCTCAATTTGAACTGAAACACTTACGACAGCAATATTTTCTTTGTACTGTGGCCGATACGTTGTATCAGTGGCATAGAACCATCCAATAGTGAATATTTTCACTTGACTATAGAACGCACAGTCTGTTTTTTGAGAAGCTATTTAAGTTGCGACCCCAGTCTCGGAATTGCATTAGTAATTTTTTATAATTTCCAAGCAATGATTGTTTGTAAACTTTGCTATTACAAAAATGTTAACCTTGACTGACGTTTAGACGTTAACAGATCATTAAAAACACACATCAAAGGTGCCTTCGTATTAAAATACAAAATTGTTATGTCCCTATTGGAAAACCTGTTCATAATAATAATAATAATGCTTAAGTAACATATATATAATTGAAAAAAGACTTAAGAGTTAAAGATTTAAGAAACTTGAAACTTCTTGGTTCTTTTTAATTATGTACTCACCGTGATATAATGATGTATGGTAACATCGGATGGGCGATCGGTAATTAGGAACTTCATTCCCTTAAACTCAATAAGAGCGGGGGCTGGACGTAAATCCTTTTGACGCATACTGATCATTGGCAACGCGATGCGCTTCAATTTCCCGCCAAAAAATTAATATATTTGTATATATATATATATATATACAATAAATGTGTTTTTGTTTTATAAAATGCCAAACACGGTTTGTTTTTGCTGTCTTACAAATTAATTATAATTGTAGCGTTGGCGTTGGCGTTGGCGTTGGTGTGTGAGTGTCTGTTTGTGTGTTTTGTGGCTTTGTTAATTTGTTTGCTTTATGGTTTAGAAAAATTTGCAAATATTAAGAAGTTTTGTGGCGTTTGAAAAGGTATTTTTTTTTTCTGCTTGTTTGTAGTAAGTAAGTAGTTTTAGAAAATATAGTTTATTTATATGTGTATACTGTAAACCGTTGAAGTTTGCTTATTTTCTTTTTACTTTTTTACTTTTTGAGGTTATGTGTGTTAAGAACAATTTGTTTTTTGTTTTTTTGTTTTTTTTTTGTTTTCAAGAATCAAAACGTTACAAAAAAGCTCAAGTCTAAAATACAATTTTATCAAAATAAAAGATTCAAAAATTAAAGATTATAATCAATAGAATATTAAATTTTCGGTTGTTTTTTTTTTTTTTTTTTGGGTCAATCTCCCGAGTAAGCTGGTAAATACGTTTTCAAGCTTACTTTGCCTTTTGTTTTGTCTTAGATTACAAGTTTAGTTTTAGACAATTCAGTTTTCGTTTTTAGAATACAAAGTAGGAGAGCGAGTTGTAGTAGCAAATTATTTTTAGAAAATTTGTTTTTTGTTTTTTTTTTTTAGCAAATATTAAGCAGTTGTTAAGTATAATGTTGGTAGCTTGGTTGTAATTTTTCTTACAAATATATATAAATGGATATTTGAAGCGATTACTTGTTATGTTTATAATTCGTTAATGTTGTCTCTCTTCTGTGTCAACGTATACTTTTCAACTTAAAGCTCAATCACCTTAAAGAAGAAGATTATTAATAAAAATTAAAAAATAATATAAGAAAAATTAGGAATTATTCAAAAGAAATTGTTGTACCGTACTCTCTATGTTATGACGATTTAATTCTAACTCTAAGCCAAGAGGAGTTAGAGGAGAGTGTATGGAAGTAAGTTATATATATGTTTTATGTGAATTGTTTTCTTTTTCAAAGTGCAAAAAAATTGTGTGTAAGAACCTGCTTTCAAAAATTGCTTTTCAAGTTCACAAAATATCCCTGTGCCCGTTTCTTTGCTTATTATTTAATGTTACAATTTTGTTTGGTTTTTGTTTTTTGTTTTTTTGGTTTTTTGTGTTTTTTACTTCTTTTTGATCCAATCAATATTATCGAATATTGTAAGGAATTGGCGTTCTGCTCCCAGCAATATGCTAATCGTTGATTTATTTAAATAATTTTGTGTTTTTTGTTTTGGTTATTCGCCGAAAGTTCTCTTTCTTTCTTTCTTTCTTTCTTTTTTGTTGTTGTTTATTTGTTGTTTGTTTGATAGCTGTGACCGATGATATGATTTTTCTTTTTCAGAAATATTTTCTTTTCTTACTTTGTCTGCCTTCTTATATTCAACGTATATTTCAGATAATACGTTTATTTGTTTGTTGCTGTTGCTGTTGTTGTTGTTGTTATAATTATTCTTTGTCCACTTCTTCTTTATAATGCTTGAATTTGCAATTTCTGCGCTTTACTTTGGTTCTTTTCCACCAACGCTTTGACCTTCTTTCACTGTTGCTCTTCGCTTTAATGCAAACTTTATCCCCCTAAAAATAAAAAAAAAAATAAAAAATTAACTTGATTTTGAATCGAAAATATTTTGAAATGAATTGAATTTCAAGAAAGTTATAAAAAGCGCAGAGATAATCTTAAAAGTTGTCTTACAGTTGTTGCTCAGTGAAAACTTTTTAAGCCCTCCATGTACTCTACAGTTATATTATGTTTGCCCATAACACGTTAGATGCGTTCAATTTTATACAAGGTGAGCAAAAAAGATGAAAACTCTCAAGTAACGTCATTGTATGAAATTTTTCAAAAAAAAAAAAATTATACACAAAAGTTGTCGGATTAGAAGAAGGAAGTTGTTTAACCCAACAAATTTTGTTTGTTCCAGAATTTCCATCTTTTTTCCAAACTCTATATGAATCCGTCTTGTACGAGCCAATTACATGAGCCGTTCACAGCGATAAACTTACTTGTTAACATGTATTAAAAACTCGTAAATTAAATACCCTTCGCATCTACAATAGTGGGCGTGGCAGATGTATATATTGCTCTCTAATAGTGCATGTATTTCATCAGCTTTTAAGTCAAGTTTTACGTGAAGTATAGTTTTTTTGAAAATTGCTGGCGCATCTGTTATCCAATCACGCCCATTTTTGACATTTTCGATTTTGTACATTTTAAATAGCGATCTGCGTGGAAAAAAACTAAAAGTTTCTGCACAAAATTCTAGCTAAATATGTCAAAATTTACTCCCATGAGTCAATGTCAACAATAGAGGGACACGCGGACAGTGGATCGATTCATTTTTTGATGCTGATCAAGAATATATATGATTAGATGATTTTTTCTATATAGAGAAGATTTAAGGAAATAAATTTTGGATGAAGAGGATCTTCTTGTTTCATTTACTGCGCGATAAATTTGAACCTGCTAGCACTTGACATATAGATCTTGAAAACACTATTGTTTACACAATTATTTTGTTTTCTTTTTCATCACTTAAGATAAAATTGAAAGTAAACAGTAGATACTTTAAAATTATATGATAATTTTCCTATAAATAGTAACGTTTTAGTTGCCATTTCTATTAGAAGTTTTATATCAGTCGAAGAGTTGCTTTACTGTTGTGGAATTTGTTTTAAAAAAATCATGAAGATTTGGGCATTTATAATGTGTCTATTCGGTTTTATGTTGCTGATAAGTGCCAGTGACGTAGTTCCTCCGAAAAATCCCAATATAGAATATGATGACTATGAAAATGAAGGGGATACTCATTCATCTCAAGATGGCCATGTAAATATTGGAGATATTGAAGGTATTCGACTTTAAAATGGTGCGAATCGATTTACACAAAAGTTATGTGAATAAATAGCAAAATTTTGATTTATAAAAAAGCCTCTAGAGTTTTAAATTAATCCGTTTTGTAAAAGCTGCACAGAGTTCCAAGGAATGTAAGTTAAAAAATTGTGCGTTTAGGAAGAAATGAAACTCTTTGGCGTAGAATATATATTCTTCAATTTTCAGACTCTTTTTTATTACTTACTTACAGAGATATAGGAAGATTATTATTATTATTGTTGTTATTGGTTAGACAAAGAAGTAAATTCTCCGACTAACTGATATTCAAATAGCTCTAGCGGCGAGGTTATCAGCTCGACAAAAACAATTGATGGAGTGGGCCTGAAGAGATCATTTAGGAAGTGAAAATTATAGCCTTGGCAAAATTGTAAATCGTATTGATATGTTCAACGGACGGAGTTTGTAAAATATCTATAAAATTAGATCTTAAAATGGCAAGAGCACGTTGCACAAATACGGCAAATTGAAGATGGTAAATTTCTTAGTGCGTCTATGGTATGCCCCACAGGTAATCTAGAATACACTTTCATTTTAGGCTTAGCGATATTAGTCGAATGTGTTGGATGGATAAGGTCTGGATTAATAATAGAGTACTGAGTATGATGACCTTCTTTTCAACCTTTTGAGGTCAAGTTTTTCAATTGTTTGGTTCATAAGTAACGATAGGATGTCAGCTAAGTCGTTGCCCCAAATTCCAACTACAGATTCTGTTCGTTTCTGATTAAAATGTTTCTTGTTTCTTGTTTCGAGACACTACTGATTGATTATTTCTGATAGGGTGTCTGTGGCGATTATGGTTTTCTCTTTTTATCTGCTAGTAAAAATATATGCATTTGTTGTAAATTTAAAGCTTATAATGCCAAAATTATAAATTAATCAAAATTTGCAAATATCTCCATAAAGAATCCCTTAAAAAATGTAGGAATTATGATCTTCTCTCTTTGGAATTCACACCTTAGTACACGAAAACTTCTTCATCATTGTATGGATTTAATTTGGATAAAATCAGTCATTAGTATGCCTATCATAAGCCAAGTTGTGAATTCCGCATATATTGTTGTTTGTTATAATAAAATTATATTATAATTGCGCTATAGTATGACCTTAATTGACCGCTAAGTAGTAAATATTTCATTTTATTTCCTTCTACATTCCGAAGAAACGAAGACTGTACACAACGTCAAAGGAAAACATAAACAAAATTTCAATCACAAACAACGACAAGTGTACTATTGATGTTTTGACAAATGCATTTAAAAATAACTAAAATGTTGGACATGAGATGTGGAGGATCGATAGGAAACATATGTATTGTAAATGATCTATACTACATACATGTCAGGCATGTGAATAACCCGCCCTTACATTCATCAGTGAAGTGCACCTAATAATGCCTGTTGTACCGTAAAAAGGTTTATAATTTTCTTAAAAATGCATTAAAATATATTGAAAAATCTTTATTGAACAAATGCCAAATTTATTAATGCACTTAGAAGTACTATTTATGGTAAAAACTTTTAAATAGAAGGAATTCTTTTTCGTGATCTGTGACAAACTAGTTCAATTTTAACCCTTTAGACAAAATTCTTTTCAAACAAGTAAAAATTTTATACTCCAGGTCAAGTCTAACTTTTTAATACCCTACACCACTTGGCTTTTTAAATTATGCTACAATTAGTTTAGTTGTCACAGCCATATAAGTTAATTTGTGAAATATCATTATAGGGGAAAAGGTTCTAAAAATGGTCCGATCGAGACCAAATTTGACACAGCCAAATATGAAGCTAATTAACTATTTTTCACCAAATTTTGTCAAAAATCATTAACAATTGCGATTTTTTGCCATATAAAGACTTCCATTCTAATATAAACCTTATATAGGGAAGGGTCCTAAAAATGATCCGTTACGGTTTATTTTCAATAGGATTCCCCTTTAGGCTTATACATGTACTTGTACCAAATTTCATCAAAGTATCTCAAAAAATGCGACTTGTAGATTGCATAAAAATTAAGATGGACAGACAGGCAGATATTCAGATTTGCAACTGACAGAAGGAAACATCAGAGATTTCATATATTATACATTTTCTTAATCGGCCTCAAAGTCTGAATCGATTTTTTTAGGTCTGTCCGGTTTAAGTGTTTCTGAAATTCTCACGATTGTAAAGATTAAGATTTTGAGATGACATTCTTATTCGAGTTTGTGCAAATAGTTTCCTAAAATAAGCAACATTAAGCGACAATTGATGAAAATCATTCTCGACTAAACAAATTGAGCTACACTTACATTGACTACATTCATCAAATATAGCTATTTTTTACTTGTTTTACTTCATTTTTTTTTCCCCCTTTTGTGAAACCCGTAACCAGAATAATTTCGTCATTGTTATATTCGTAATAAAATGATATGAAAAAAAACTTGGCTAAGAGTTCAGGGTTAATAAAGAAACAAACCATATGACGTCAAATTCTTGATAATAATATACTTAATTAGTATTATCACAAGGCAATCGTTTTATATTTGTTTATCATTATCATGCCCTCTAAATTACATACATTTGCTGTTACATACATACAATAAATTACAATATGAAAATATTTCTTTTTTATCTTTCATTACTTATACAACAGCGAATACGTTTTGTTCCGTTTATCTCAAACATTTATAAAAAAAAAAAAAAAATAAGAAATTGGGGAAATGCCAAAATAAAAATCTATATACGAGTATGTGCAAAGGTGTATTTCTCATGTAAACATACTACAAACAACTTTGTACTCAATCGGTATAGTTATGTACAAGTTATATGTAATATCAGCTCACGTGACAAGACAAGCATTTCAGTTGTTTGTCAACATATTGACAAAACATTGACAAAAGTATCAATTGTAACAAACTGTTAGGCTAACAGAGTTATGGCAATTTAGCGACAAAAGTATTTTATAATCAGGATTTTCTAACGTTAAGAAATTTTGTTAATAAACATTAGGATCCATGACATTATTCAGGAATAATTTTAAAACACCCCCTTTGGCCCTAAGACCCTTGCTCATAAACCTCTCAGTCTATGTTTACCTGTTAAAAGCATTTATTTATCAAGATGGTTGGTGAGAATGTTCATTCAACAATTCAACAATATTTTCTTTTCTCTTTACATTCTTTTTATGTCGCCTGTATGTATGTATGAACCAGTCTAATAATGAGAACATGTCAGATGTGGGTGTTAATTATAATATAGACACCAACAATTATTATTGTTATTCTTTTTGAATGAAATTAATGTAACAACTAGTAAGTACTTGCCGCCTAGGGTAATACATTAAATAAACAAGAACAAAATGAGAAAGCATTTTTATATATTAAGATGGATTTCAAAAACAAATCGAAAATGAAGAAAACAATTATTAATTAACTTACTTTTTATTTGTGCTGTGCCTGGCAGTATTCTGCACTGTCTAGATGAAACTCCATAGATGTGGGAACAGGTCTAACCAGCTGTAACAAAAAATAAAAATTATAAAGAATTACAAAAAATTAAAAAAATTAAAATTTATTCATATTTATAAAATTTTGAAAAAAAAAAATGAAAAAAAAAAAAAGAAAAATCCAAACAATTTCAAATGAATTATTTGATTAAAAGCGAACAAAAATTGTAGAAATATTATGGCACACAAGCGTGAAATGCTTAATTAAAGCAAAAGCACTTCATATACAAATAAATAACATAAAAATGTGATAATTACTTTACGTAACGATCACTTAGTAACGTAAGATAAACCTTCAATTCAATAATTACAAAATTATTATTAAGATCCCTTCAATAGTCGAGTTAGAGAAAACTTGGCCAACAATAAATCCCAGATGGAGAGCAATATTGATTAAACGAAATGGAAACTCGCCTCAATTAAATTCGTTATAATTGAAAGAACAATAAATTAGAACCGTTTCAGAGTCAGTGAGACAATTATCGAAACTGCATTATGACTGAAGAATATAATTTGACATACTTCGCAGACTTAATTTTACACTTATTACAGAAAGTTCAAACGTTCCAATAGTCTTAGTAAACTCCAACTATATCTATCGCGATCAACTGGATTTCAAAGAGATTTTTTTGTCAAATTGTCAACTGTCAACTGTCAAATTGTTCAAAACATAAACGAAAGGTCAACTGTACTAACTGATATTAATCAAGAATTTTAGACATTTTAGAGTCACATCTTTCCCCAACATAGTCTTCTTTGATAAGCATCAACTATTTCTCAAATATGGACACACCGACAACAAAGCTAATCGATTTTAATTAGATAAATATTTAAAAATCTTTTATAATACATCACTTCAATTGTTGTTGTATTTGTGAGTTACATTGATAAAAAGGTCATAAATGTTTTAAATATGAACAAACCGGCATCCGTACTATTCTGGGCTAATCAAGAATTTATCAAAATTTTCAAGCAATTCTTTCGTTATTAAATATTCGTTTAAGTATTAACTATATTATCGATTAGCTTACCTTACACATAAAAGACTATATTTTTTTATAACTGACATAAAAATATTTAAACTTTTAATTATACGAAATATTTAATAATTTTTTTCACATCATTTTTCTTTACTATTTACAAAAGCCTTCTCTTACTAAACTTTACAACATCATTATTATTAGATTAATTAATTATTCAATTAAATAAAGCATTTGATTTAATATTCTCTCAAAGAGATAACATAACACATACACACCAACACACGTTCAGTTTAAGAAATCAGTGTTTTTTTTTTGTTTTGTTTTTTTTTTTTTTTACATTTCATCTCTCCCACTATTTAGTTTACTTTTGTTCAATACAATTGTATATAGAATATAACAAAAACAACAATAACAACAACAACAACAATTATTATGCATAATGTAAAAGCTAAAAATTAAATAGAAACACGTAAAAGTTTTCTTCACACGTGTTACAGAAGTCCAAGGAAAATATAAAATATACGAAATAAAAATTTTCTTATGAAAATACTAATAATAATATTAAATAACAAAAAAAAAAAACAAAAAAAAATAAGAAAACTTTCTCAAACATTATAAACCAATGTACAATCTGTCCCAGGTACGATGAGACTGGTACCATTATAGTTTTTAAAGCAGTGACAGCTACGAGTTTCTCAAACATAAACTGCGTCGCTGCTCTAAGAACTTCGATAGATTTCAGTCTCATCGTATATGGGACTGACTGTATATTTACATAAATACACCCACTGTAAACAAATTACAGTTTTCGTCTGATTCACTTTCGTCTATTTTTAGCTGTTGATGCTGTTTACTCTACTCAACATTTTTCCTACCTTCCGTTTTAGTGGCACATTTTTTTTTTTTTTTTTTTTTGAAACAAATTCCTAGCATAACACTATGTCTCTCTGTTCGTCTTTTGCATAAACTCTCTTTTATTCTTAATCAACTTAATAGTTTTGAATGATGACCATTCTCCTCTAAACCAAAACACTTGAACTTGAAATGAAAGATTAAGCTGCATGCACGAATACTTTTTGAAAAACAAAAAAACAAATAAAACAAAATTAAAAAATTGGGAGCCGCCCCAGAAAAACAACAAATCAAATAAAACATAAAAATCTAAACTAGACGAAATGTTGAAGAAAAAAAAAAAATCAAAACAAAACAATTGAACTTTACTTTTATGGCGACATAACTTTTTCTATTGATTGAGAGCATCGCAATTGTAACAACAACAACAACAACAACAACAACAACAACAACAGTCATTTTAATATTAGTCAATTTTATTATCGTTCATCTATTCCCTCCCCTCAGTACTCATCCCTTGGCCCATTTTTATGAAAACATAATCGTACATTTTCTTTTCGTTTAGTGAATGATTCATTTCAATGTGAGAGAGCAGCAATTAAGCACTTCCTGTTATTTTAATATTTATCTTAAAAAAAAAAAAAAAAAACTTACTCTTAAAAGGAATTTATTCTTATCTTTTGAATAAAAGAAATGAAAGAAAACAAAAAATATTTAAGTAAAACTCTTGTCGGTCAATAATACCTCATTGGCCATAACCTTGGCTTAGTCGTGAACTGTTTTCCGACTGAATTATTAACTGAATTATCAAGTATTGATATTGAGTGTGCAGAGAAAGATCTCAGAGACTCTACAAACTTTTGTTTTTTTTTTTTTTGTTTCGCTTTTTCTCAGCATCGTAAATTGTAAAATAAAAATTTTGAATGAAATTTTGCTTCGAGCATCATTTTCAAACAAACAAATTTGGCCTAGAGTCTGATTTGCAGTATGATTCAAGAGGGCCTAACCTTTCAAGCCCTTTAAAAATGATTTCACAAAATTTATGCATCATAACAATCTTATCTTCTCCAAATAGAACCCAATTTAAAACGTCTTGTGTGAGGATGGAACTTGCGACAATTTCGTCAATTCAGACAAGTTTATTAGACAATCGAAAACATTGCTTTTTCACAAGCCTAAGATAACTAAAACTTTTTCAATTTTGAAGATTTTTATGCCTAACAGTACAATTGTTGTGGTTTTTGGAGTCTGCCTGAGAAGAACATATTCTTCATTATAGATAAAAAATTCACTTAATTGGTGGTAATTATTAAAACCGTCTACAAATTAAAATTAAAAAAAATCATAATTTTTATATATTTACCTACAAACAAAGAAATGAAATGAAAAATTCCATATAATTACCTTTTTTTTCTTTTTTTTTGTTTTTGTCTTTTGACTTGCTCAAATGAAATGAATAAACAAAGACACGCAGATATCAACGATAAGCGTACAACAGCAACTGATAAAAAAAAAAAGCTAGTCGTCTTTATGAAAATTATATTTCGAGTTGAAAGAAAAATAATATAAAAATATAAAACACTTTCCAGCAGATTTTTTTATTATTTTGTCAGTTTTTTTGTTGTTTTTTTTTTTTTTTTTCCACACAAATTACTGCAAATTAATGATAATTGTATATGCACAGATGGAATTCAATTGCTTCCAAGATTATTATTTGGATAATTCACTGATACCGTTTTGTTTGCGGTTCACTTTTTGTCTATATTCTGGTTTTTTGTTTTCACACAAAATAATAGCAATCACTAATCACTTGAACAAATATTTAACTGTTGTTTAAATTATTATTATTTGATCGCGTATAATAAAATAATTTATTCGCCGGTTAAACGTCGCGACAGGATTTCAATTAGATATCGACAGGTGTCAATTCGAAGGCGTTGATCGATTACAATATTAAGTAAAATATTATAATAGGTTTTGCAGGATGAGCACTGTTTCATCATTTGTTAACGACTGATAACTAAACGGTTCAGGTGGCTTTTATATGTTCTCGAGACTCTGGACTACACTGTGTCACTAAACAAAATTGTTTACATGAAATAGGAGACACACTGAAATATGTTTACAGTAAGCAGAAGAGAACTTTTACTATTAATACGAACCACGAGAGATTAATACTAACGCATACATATGACCACCAATTGAAAGAGTGTTTATTTTTGTACTCTGCACCCTGGAGTATGCCACCTACAACGTGGAGCGTATACAAAGAAATATATAAACAATATTTCATGTTGGGGGGAGGAGTGCATGCCTAACCCAATAACACATAATGAAAAAGTAGCTGTTTGTTTATTGCGAAAAAACAAAAAAGAGTCAAGAGACGCATACCTAAATATTAGGTGGGGGGAAAAGAGAACTCTTGTGTCAAACTAAAGCAAGTCCAAAAAAAAAAAAAAAAAAGCAAAACTTAAACACTTTGTAAATACACATGTTAGCATATTAATTATGTGATCCCGCCCCTTTGAATGTGTACCCTTCAACTCAATTTTTGTTATTAGATAAATATTTGCCGATTGTGGGTGTGGCTGCTGAACGATTGTATCCATTTTTGATAGCAACCTAACGACATGTACTTAGAATGCTTTTCAGCTTAATATCTCAATTTTGTCGAATGTTAAAAATTCGAAATTTTTATACTGATCAAAAATGTATATACATCGTGCGGAACCTGAAGCCTTCTTCTAACAAACTCAGTACACTTCCCAGCCTATTTGGAGAATATAAAATAGTTTTTTAACAATTTTGCGATTAGAGTCGCGTAAGAGATGAGAAAATTCGATATATTTTGCAGTACACCAAAATTGTCCTAAGTAATCTATTGCTCAGCCTCAGTTGTCATTCGCTTTACAAATAATTCCACATGCTACCAAATGGTCAAATCTTTGCACAAGTAGTTGGCGTCAATTCATAAGACGTCAAAATATAGAGCTTCCTTAATGTAATTGTAATAAAACTGTTTCAGGCAACATTTTGACTTTGAAGATGAAATGCAATGAAATCGACAAATTAGCGTGGCGTGTGACAGTATAAGGAATATTCAAAATTTTCACCGCCTAGCTGATATTTTCGTCTTTGTTGCCAGATATATTACATTTTTCGAGTAGATTTTGTTCTAAATGACGCCAAACAATTGTTCTTTACAGTTTGTTTATTAATGGAGCTTCAAATTTAGATAATCGTGTCTAAATTTGGCAACAATTTCAAGAACTTGAAAACTTCAGCCGTACAGAAACATCTTTCATAATGGGGCGATGTTCAATAGCAATTATATTTAGACTAAAACATATCCTTGTACCAAATTATTTCATAATATGTTCCCAGATTCGTCCAATTTACATGATCTAGAGACGAACATAATTAAATTGTTCCAGAAAGTGCTTCTGTATCGATTGGTCTAATAACAGGTGGGCAGATGATTGTAATTAAATAAACAATAGAAATAAAATTCATATAGTAACTGGCATCGAATGGTATTATTTCTTAGGAATCATGGAAAAATTTATTATAATAACATTTATACACATAATTAACTGTAAAAAATATGGTTTAGATGGAATGTCAGAGTTTTCCAACGAAAACATGTCATTTAAGCCACACACATTAAAGAGAAAAATGTCATTTTTTTCCCAACTTAATACAATTGAATAAATGCTACACACACACACATATTTATATATTCGGTATGGTGGTGCTCGATATTGTAGTTTACACATTGTGTAAAAATGATTTCTGTAGGAAATGCATGAACTAGGGCGAGCCTCTCACAACCTATTTGAGAAGAATTGAGTCAATGCTTATAGTAAAAGGATTATGATTGTCAAATGCAAAGAAAGTGTTTTCTCCTCTCAAAATATATTCTATTTTTCTCTTTAATAATTGTACACAAACTGACTCTCTTTACTTATTTACTTACTTGAAAATCGTTGCGAAATTGCTTTTAATTTGTTTACAATATTACACTTGTACGATATTATGTGCATTTATTTACACTATTATACCGCATACAAGATGAGGGGAATATATAGAAATTCTCAAGTAATGTCTTCTACAGAAGTTGTCGAATTAGAAGATCAAAACATCACACGCTCTTTCAACTCAACAATTTTTGTATTTGAAATTTTTTCGAAAATTTTCATACTTAGACTCAAAAAACTTGTTAATTTATTGTACATAAATACATTATATAACAATTTCTATATACATTATACATATACATCTAAAGACAACAGCTGGGTATCAATTTTAATCATATAAAGTTTTTATAACCACCTCTTTAGTGATGAAGATACACTAAATGTGCAACAGCCAGACGTCAGGACCCTATATAGTGTATGTTCCTTGATCAGTACCAAAATTTTGACCTCCCACTGTTGTAAATTTTGAGCAAATATTTTGTACAAACATTTCAAATTTCTACTCGCAAGTTTAGATTAAATTTGGGCTAAAACGGTGGAAAGCCACGCCCACAATTTCAACAAAAATCTATCTACCAAAAACATAAATTAAAATTCGAGCTCAATATAAATAAAAATACATCAAGTCCTTCCATCGATTTAACAAAAATGGGCAAGATCGAATAACAGAAACGCTCACAATTTACAAAAAAAACATTTTTGTGTACAGAATCCTACACGTATTACTTACACTATTAAAGGGCATAATAAGGTACCTGCCACGCCTATACTTTGTGAAGGATAATTAACATAATATATGGTTTGAATCAAATCAGACAGACGGACATATTTAAATCGATTCAGATTTAGACACTGAATCGTTCGATATAATTGACATTAGCCCTATCCTTACCTAACTATATATCCTTTGTCACAAATGTTGCAGGATATAAAAATTTAAACAAATTAAAAAAAAAAAAAAACACAAATAATTCGTTAGTGTTTCCAAATGAGGCTGTATTGTTTATGGGAAATTCGTGCTTTCCACCTTTTGGTTGACGGCGTGCATGTGTCGCAATCTCATTACACATATTTTTATATTTTTCTAATAAAAGATTTGAGTTTTTAGGCTAGATGAGGTGTGGGGGTGACAAAATATGGTACGTGTACCAAAAAAATATACTTTAAATAAACTAAGGGTTAGAGAATGACTTGCACCCAAAAATATTTTCACTTAATACCCAATGATTACGTTGACAAAACTAAAAATATTTCACAGTAACTGGTAACTTGAAATTTTTGTTTGCTCTTGACGTAAACTTTACTTACGTAAGCATTTAAACAAGCACAGTAGTTTAGTAATACAAATATTAATAACACGTAAAAAGTAAAACTATAGAAAAATGACACATTAACACAACGTCACCTTACCGCTTAACGTTATGAACTTTGAGTAAAATCTCTTTCTATACCAACGATTGAACAAATCTACTACAACACTGTGTAAATTTCTGGACATTATAACAATGGGATTTTCGATGTAACATGAGATGTATAACATAACAGGACACTTGACTTGTAAGGTTGTAAGCCAAGATCTTTGGGCAAAATTCGACACAATATGGTTTGAAAGATTTCCATTTCTTGTAAACGTCGTGGCATCGACGGATTTGACTCATTTTGAACTGAAGCAATTACAACTGCAATATTTTTGGTACTTTGACCGGTGCATTGTCTCACTGGCACAGGAACATCTACCAGTGAATATTTTAACTCGAATTTATACCCTATAGCACGCATAGTCTGTCTGGTGGGACGTTTTTATAGATGCGCATACCATCTCCGAATAGCAATAGTAATTCTTATTAATTTAAAAATGGTGCTCATTTGCTCAACTTCATTATGATAAATATGTTAACCTTTACGGACGTTTTGACGTTGACAGTTTATGAAAAACCTTCAAGGGTGCATTCATATTAATGTACGAAATTGTTATGTTGCTATTGAAAATACCACAATCAAATGGGGACGACGAACATTTTTAATCAAATAATAGATTAAGAGCCACACCCACAATCGTAAAAACTTTTTAAGCTTTTTGTCCTATTAATAATCGGCCCAACTATTGCTGTACACAAAATAGAAGTTTTTATAATAATTTTTAATTATGTGGGGAGGTGTTCTAAAAATGGTCCAATTCAGCCCATTTTTAAATGGATTCTTCTTTGGGCCAATACATGGCCTTTATACCAAATTTCATTAAAATATCTCCAAAAATGTAACCGTAAAGCTTAAGCACAAATATACATGGACAGACCGATGGACTTGTATATATCAATTGAGATTTTGATTCTGAATCGATCGATGTAAATGAAGATGGGTGGTGGTTTTTTGCCCTTTCGCGCACAAACCATAAAAACACAGAACATAAAAATCCAATCAAAACTCATTCATTAGATTGGAAATCGAATTAACGATCTCTTCAGAAATTAAAATATAACACAAAACACTCTCTTTACAATTTCATGTATCCGATATAACTTCAACTTTAACCTTTTTTCCTTTTAATAGGAAAATGTCATAGATGAGAGAATATACTAAGCTGTACCAACTAGACGACTTCGCAGCCTTTTTTTCACATGTTGTTGCACTTGAAGGTCTCTCTGTTGTTGGAAGACTGTTAAATTTTTACTATTTTTAGATATCTACGAAAAATTTATGGGAAAGGTTACGAAAGATAAATGTCAGCCTCAAAATACAATTTAATAAAGTTTGAAGGTAATTCCAAAATTGTTTGCGTCCTTGAATATTTGATGAATGGACGAGCACTTAGGCAGCACTTGTTAGTTTTGTCAATTTACAATGTAAACATTCCAACATTGATTTCATTATCCTGAAGACAATTCATTTAAAAAAAAAACACACGCTTATAAAATTAATAATTGATTCGAGTACTTTACGGAACCGCTAAATGCTAACTTTATTTGCACTCTTTTAGAATCGATAATAAAATGGAATGAAATAAAAAAAATGTAATAATTTCTTCAGTAAAAAACTTTACCACAACTCGTCACATGCCTTACAGGAGAAGGAAAGAAAAAAGAGAAGGAAAAAAATGATAATTGTATCACTGGCCACAGAGCAGAGTGTAAACGGTATTAAAGGTCCTTGAACTTAAACGTCCATATAAATGATTTAACACACTCACACACAAGAAATGCCATCATAACACATACAGTTGATAATACTCCTTGTGCTACAACAAGCACGGTATGTACACCGAGCGGAATGTCTTGTTGAAACCAGACGCTTACTCATACATTGTAGTAGCATTAGCTATAACTCGAGACACATTACTGTATAGATGATGCCCCTCAAAATGCCTTTTAAAGTATTTATTTAATAATAATAAAAAAAAAAAAACAAAAACCTTTGTCTGGGAATTAAAGCTTTAGATTTTTGCAGACATTAAAAAAGAAAAAAGGTTGAAAGCGGAACAAAACGGAATAGACAAAACAATACAAAAATATGTTACCTTCCCCCTCCCTCTCTTATTATTAATATTGTGCTTATGTTATATATAAAACAATCGCAATCACAACCTACCTACCAACCAACAAGAACAAGTTATTTGGGTATAATTGCTTAAACCGATCAGTTATGTACTCTACACCAGCAAGCCAAAGTGTGTTAGGGTCTGCAGACGAAAAGACAGACACACAGACATAATTTTATTGCAAACTTGTATATAACTCTGACACATGATTATGAACATTGCGTAGAGTAGAGAGAAACCGAAAACATTGACGTTGTTTGCTAAAAAGACAAAGTATATTAAGTTTGTTGTTTGGTTTGCAACATCCAAGGGAAAGCATCCATCAGAGAGCCTATAAAGTGTATATATTCCTGATCAGCATTCAAATCTGTATCGATCTAAACATGCGAGTCGGCCTGTCCGTGTTTAGTTGGAGACTTTTAAAAATATTTTGTACAGACTTTTCTATTTTCCGTAAGCAGGTTTCTGCCATAAAAAATTTATGCATGAAATTATTTGTTTGGCATCTCTTGATGGAGATGCAATAAAAGGGCGTGGTTGCATAACAGACACTCTCCTGTCACGATTTACAAGAAAACCTAATTTGGCGCAGAATCCAACTTTCAATGCAGACACTAGTAGATAAGCGGCAGGCAGGCAGCCCAGTGTTCATACTCTAGATGTGGACGGTATTTAAGATTTTGCCCAAAGCAAACTTTACTGTTTTTTTTTTATTGGTTTTTGCAAAGTTCAAGTACGTTCAATGTTGTCTATTTCGTTTGTCTTTATTTTTACTTTCGCATACAATTTCTAACGATTTATCTTTTGTTAAACTTTTATATGAAATCATCAACAGGAAAAAGTGTTCTTGGCGGAGTTTTCAAATGAAAACTAAAAAATTTATCAAAAAACTAAATCTTATAAATCTTTTTAAAAATCCTTCATACATCTTAAACAAATGAGATTTTTTGTGTATGTTTGTAAGTAAGCGTGACATTTATGTAGCGATTGGTGGTGGATTGGTTATCGTTGGGTTATCCCTGTGTAAAGCAGACAGCTCTCCAGACCAGAGGTCAATCAACTTTTATTTGCCTTTCCGCCGTTTTTACCCCTCTACCGCTCTCTCATTGTTTATCATCGTCTTTCTTTCGTTGTCTGGACTACAATTTTCTGTGGTTTTATAAATTTTATTTGAGCTTATTTATATAAAATTCCCAAGTGTCCATTATCAGTACGGACTGGTCGGTCGGTCGGTCGGTTGGTTTGGTTCGTAAGTCAGAAGAACTCATCCTGGCCATATGTGATTCTATACAAAACCAAATTTTGTATATAAATTCTTGACTTGACTCCATGCTGAGCTAGAATACATACATTTTTGGGGGTGTGGTTAGAAAAGCAAGAACAGCTCACGTGTAACATTGTTGTGCATTTTGTAGGCAAAAATTTGCTCCTTTTTGAAAGATATTTATGAATAGATCAAAGAGCTATCTATTGCTACTTTTTGTTGTTATTGTTGTAATATATTCTGTTTATATGTTATGCATACGTAGGCACAATAACAACAAGAGAAAGTATAACTTCAATCAAATGATGGGGAAACTCATCATCAAGAATGAAAACCAAAAATGTTTTTTGCAGCAAGCAGCAAGCCGCCGCCGCTGACCACTACAAACACATGCACGACCTCGGACAATGTAAAAAAAAACCCTTTGTGATGAGATGATTATATTCTGTTTTTTTGTGGTTGAACTCAACAACAACAACAACAACAATGAGAAGAGAATTTACCACATAACATACATAGGCAGGATTATACATTATTTGTCTGTACGTCTCTTCTACATAATTATATATAACCAACAATGTAAATGGTTGGAAATAATAATATCTGTCTGTTTGAAGTTGAATGGTGTGAGTAAGAACATTTATTACAACAACAAAAGCATACATCATAAAATATATGTATATAATATATGCATACATACATATACGCGTATTGTATGTGTTGTTGTTGTTGTTATTGTTATTGTTGTATAAAAGCGTAATACGAGTACATTGACTTTTGATCAGGCCACCGTCAACATCAACATTAACATGAACATCAACAGCAATATATGTACAGGCAGGCATTCCTTTTGAACACACATACAGACACGCACAATTACATCACTGTACACTTTAAAGTCTTTTAAGGTTTTCATGAGAGAGCAAGAGAGATATAAACATATTTGTTAAGTAGATAAATATTGTTGTGAACATGTGTACGTTTACATAAATGTGCGTGTGCGTATGTATGTGTGTGTATGTGTCATATGTAAAACTCAAATAAGGGTTCATTTTCCATGTCTGGATGCCAAAGTTTCTAGTTAGCAATAACAGCAACAACTGCATTGCGACAATTTTTTTTTTTTTTTTTTGTTTTTTTTTTTGAAATATGATTTTTATTGGATCAAGTTTTGTTAAATAAATACATAAAAAACAAATAAATAAAGTGCGTAACGGTACATGGTTAAAGTTTATAGGAATTGGATATGATACAAAACTATTGATCTGTTTATAATCACACGTTTATTTAACAATAATTCGGTATTTATATTAATATTCATATTTGAACAATCAATAAATAAAACAAATAAATATAGCTACTGTTGGCTTAGGTTACATTCCGAATATCCTCCACATTTATCTAGAAAATGTGAACGTAGTGGATGGATACTTGTTTACACACTTTAATGTAATCAACAGGTTTTTTTTTTCCTTCGCTTTAATTTAATTATTGTTCGCGCTTTGTTTACATTTTATCACGCATCATATTCATAATGTAATGTGATTACTTTTCATTAAATAATGTGAACAAAAAAAAAAAAAAAAAAAAAAAAAAAAAAAAAAGTAAAAAAACGATATTTAGCTGAGGGTAACTCTTGAGTACCTATGATGGATGCACGAAAGGTTCCCCTTAAAGTATGTACCTCAATATATCTTTTGCTCTTAATAAATTTACTTAAAAAATTGCTCCCTTTTTCAGTTTTTTTTTGTTGCATTGTGGGCGTGTCGCATGACCAATTTATATATACCAACCAGCCTATGAACTCTACCAACACTTTTGCCAAATTTGAAATCGTTATCTCTCCTTATTATTACAGAATACTCACACACACACCGAACAGACGGACAGACATATACATAATATATATACTTGGTGGGGTCACCCACTTTTGCAATGTTGCAAACGTTGTGACAAAGTGATATACACCCCACCCACTCCCACACCTATGATGGCGGGGTTTAAAAACTAATTCAAGACGAAATTCAAGTTCAAGTACTTCTCCCTGAACAACCATTTTTAATGTCTCGTAATATCACTATTACTGTGACAATATATACAAAACATACATACATTTATATGAATTTACAAAAAAAACAACAAAAATTTAACATTGAAATTTTTTTTTTTTTGTATATACGTACGTGTACGTGTTAAAACGACCGCAAACACACCAACCATACATATGGATGAAGAACATTTTAACATACAAAATGTATCTCTATGAAATTTTTGTATTTAATTCATTTACATAAAGTGAGAGAGAAAGAAAGAAAGAAAGAAAGAAAGAGAGAAAGGCAAAGAGAGAGTATTTCACAAAAATTGTCTGATTGAACGCATAAATACTGTTCCCTTGTGGCTTTGATTTCGTGCTGGTTGTTGTTATGAATAGATATGCAACATTATTGTAAACTCAGTCCTTTTACACATAGACAGGAACATATTATACATAACTTTGTATATAATATGATAATGTTGTGTATATAAAAATTTCAATAAATAAGTTACAGTAACCCAATCCATACCCATTCGCTCAAGTCCTTGCTTTTTATGTAAACAAATGACATGAACAGGATTCATAAGAGGGGTTTCACAACCTTATAAAATAATTGCTAAAACCTAAGTAAAACATGTCTCAGTTATACCCACACTTGGTTGCAAAAATTATTTGAGTTGCAGCAGTAAATGCAAATTCTCGTCCTGAAAAAGTCACCTTTGTTGAATGGAAAGGAGTCCGCGATTGTGTCCAAAATTGTTACAATTAATTACTAAACCGATTAACTATTCTTCACTACATTGTATTACAAAAAAATTCTCATATAAAAACTTATTTTTCATACAAGTAAAGACGTTGTAGTAGGTCAAGTCTTATCCTTTAATACCCTACACAAATTAAGCTACAATTAGTTTAGTTGTGTCAATAAACGCGAGATATTGCTGTACAAGTCTCTTCTTAATTATATTATTATATGAAAAGGGGTTCTAAAAATGGCTTGATCGAGTTTTAATTTAGCACAGTCAAATAAATTTTGTCCAAATATATTAAGGATTGCAATTTTTTACTATACAAAGACCTCCTTTATAATATAAACCTTATATGGGAGTGGATTCTAAAAATGGTTAGATCCAGTACAATTTCAATAGGGTTCTCCTCTTTCCATATTCTTGTACCAAATTTCATCGAAATATTCCAAAAAAAGTGCGCTCTGTCGAATGCATACAAATTTATATGGACAGACAGACCGTTTGATTGATATTATTGAAGGTGGGTGTGGCATTTGCCATTTAGGAGTTGAAAACATCTGTACAAACTTAATATACTCTTTGCCACAAGTGGTGTAGGGTATAAATATGGTGTTATATGGGAAGGGATTCTGAAAATAGACCTTGTAGGTCCATCAACAATAAAAAAAAAAAAATTTTTTTTAATTTTTGTCTTTATGCATAAGTATATAGTAAAAATTTTTTTTTAAAAAAAAAATTTTTTTTAATTTTTTTTTTAATATCAAAAGTTACGACATTTAAGTTGATTACAACATATACATGGACAGACAAATGGACACATATGAAAAGTGCGTGTGGTATATACGTACAATATATATCTATCACGGTAATGTTTCATTCAATATAAAAAATAAAAAATCATCGTCAATTATGTTTCATTTGAATCGTAGTCATATCAAATAACATTCGAAGCACAATTGATTGGAATGTATAAACGAATGGATTAATTGGAAAATTATTCGAACTCATCCATTTAGTTTAGTTTAGTTTTTTCTGTCTTTCTTCGAAAAGAACACTTATACCCGCGCTTCAATAATAATTCATTCTCATATGTTTTTCTAAAACATTGTTAAGTGAACGTTCTAAGTAAACTACCAAGAAATTTAAAAAGAAATGCTATTCTATACGTGTGCACACAACTCTACACAAATTTACTTAAAAATATCACAAAAATTTTCTTCTTCTTTGGACGGTTTAGTATACTTCCTGTTTTTTTTTTTTTCCTATATAAGTCATTATGTCGAAGTTCATTTTTTTCAGTAGTTTGTATTTGTTTTTTTGCTTAGAATCCAGAATAATCATGTGTTTTGTTTACCTTGAAATAAAGAAAAGATTTCTCACGTACTTTTTTGCTTTGTCTTAAATTTTTTTTTTTTTTTTGTATTTAAATAAATACAAGTACATACAGTACGTACATGTCTACATACATATGTTGCCTGTTTAATGCTAGCAGTATAGGGTAACAGAATTTTGTGCTTCTCAAATTTTTTGTCTGTATTGTCTGTCTGCCTTTTCTCTTTATTCCGTCTACAGCAGTGTCTACTGTTATCAGATTACACACACACACATATACATTATACACACAAGCACACCTTTTGCTTTTATAATATTATGCATAAGGACATTAACCTTAAAGTATGATGATGTTACATATACAATTACACTAAAAGAAAATTTAAATAAAAAAAAAAATTAAAATTAAATGCACAGAGAAAACTTTTTCCTTTAGTACGTGATTTTTTCAACATTATCTGTTAAATAAATATATTTTTTTTTTCTTTCATTTATTTGCGCAAAATGCTCCTCAAGGGATTAAAAATGAAATTAAATATTAGAGTATACTTTTAGAAAGTACAAGTTTTATGTAAACATCGAGGCGGATCAGGTTTACTTTAAATATTTGAAATATTTATCAATGCTCCAGCCCTCCCAATTCTTCTTGGTTGATCAATCCACAAATACTTAAGTTAATCCGAGCAAAATGGTTTTAATAACACTTCTAGGGTTTTTTTTTTTTATACCCTCCCAATAAGATGATTATAGTAAGAAAATGTCAGAGACCCCATTAAGTAAATAATTAACAAAAATCTGAATGTTTCTAAAGATGTTCATCCATGTCTCCGTCGCTTAAGATATTGAGTTGACATTTCGTAAAAACATTTGTAGTTCCAGTGCGTAGGTTTCTATTTAAAATGGGGAAAGATTGAACAAATGCCACGCCTACAATATACAAAAATCCATCTATTTGTCACAAAAATTAAGCAATAAAGTTAAAATTTTTATTAAAAATTAGCTCATCCATCGATTACTGGTAACACTGCTTCTGTGTAAATAATGCAAAAACGACTACTGGGCAAAATCGGTTAAAAGCCACGCCCATAATCAACAAATATCTATATATATGTCATAAAAATTTGACCTATGAACTTGAAATTTAGTATGCATATTTCTAAGTATACCATTCATCGATGTTCCAAAAATAGGCATGGCCGGTTAACACCCACGACCACCATTTACAAAAAACCATATTCACTATTAAACTAGACTTGCAAGCTGATATGTAATACATGCACTATTAGAGAGCAATATATATATATTTACCACGCCCACTATTGTAGATGCGAAGGGTATTTAAGATTGATCCAAAGTTTTAGTTTTCTGACTTGATTTATATAAAAAACTATAGACTTTAGTTGCAACTCTAACAACTAACAAGCGAATCTTAGACATATAAATTGGCACACAAAAAAAAAACACTAAGATTGAAAATCAAGAATGCATTTGTAGCAATGTAAAATATGAAAAAATATTCCAAAGGACTTTTATCTACTACAGAGTTTGAGTTTGCCTTCTATTCATTAAAGCCATGAAAATTCTCTTTACTCATATACAAGATAAAGCAAAGCAAGTAAAAGAATGTAAGTCTGCTAACATTATGCTCGGAAATATTGATTATTCCTTACATCGACAGCAACAGCTACATTACATTCTTGCGAATTGTTATGTGAGAAGAAGTACAAAAATTCAGAATAAAAGCAAGCATTTTTTTTCTCCACATATTTTCTTTTTAAACACTTTTTACCTGAAGAAACCTGATAAGCCATAAGACACAAGTCATAATCAAGTAATATATCAATGACAATACAAGGAAATGGTAGGAACAATACTTCAAAGAAGTACCAGCACATTTCTAATTTCATTGTAAAGAATCACATGTTCGAGCAACGTGCGTAAATAAATGAGAAGAATATTATAAACACTTAATACTGCATTTTAACTTGTATTTTATATAATTGCTTTGTTGAAATTGTAGAAAAATTTCAAAGAAATCATACAATTTGTCATAGTACCTGAATGTATACAATGTATTTTGTTACCATTTATACAGATACCTGGAACGTAGGCAACGATTATGAACACATTTGTCACGTTTATTATTGCATACAATTCAAGGTTAGTAAAAAGTTATTATAAACTAGTTTTCTTTAAAAAAAAAAAAATTACTATTGTCTCCTCCCTCAGAAACAAAACTTATTTGCTTATTATTTGACTTTATGGATAGACTAAATTGCTCAATGAATTGGTAACAAAATTGAATTCAAGCACATTTCCAAATTGATAGTCATCTAATGAAGATCTACTTAGGAGACCTTCTCCACTTTTAAACACCAAGTGTCAAATGTCAGGTGTCAGCAAGGCCTTTTAGAGTTTCAGTCTTCCCTTTGCGCGACCATTCTACCCACGACCTAATCATCCCAAATGTTGAATGTTTATACAACGGATTGTGTCAATATCGGCTAAGAGTTTAAATCAGGTCCTGATACATTCAAAGGTGAAACTTAGCAGACTCGTTTGTAAGCTGGTTCTATTTATTTAAAATGAGTAGATCTCTCTTTCTAGCATCTTTATATTATTTAGTTAGCCTTAAAATTAAATGTTCTATTTTTGGACTTGAAACGAATCATTTTAGGAACGGAGGTACCTCCTTATAAAGTTTTCTCACGGTGTGACTTAAATGGCACTAACTCCCGTAGTATAAATTTTGGAACCTACATCACCAGACTATTAAATGTCGCATACACTCGTTACCAATGAAATTAATTAGATTAAGACAGCAAATCTTAACCGCAACTCAAACAGTACTTATTAAAGTTTTTTTTTTTTTAACTAGTATCGATATAATTATAATGAAATTGCGTGTTGAGTTTCAATGGCAATATAAAATTATTATTATTTCTGTTGAATAATGCGACATTAAAAACTTTTGTAGAAAACTGTCTGAAAGTTAAACACGAAACGCACAATTCATAGAAAATAAATCTATAACAAAAATATGTGTAAAGGGTACATAAAAAGAAAACTCTACAAAGGTTGGCTGCTTTTGACATATTTTATTATTATAAGTTACTTTATATTATACCTTCATTACAAGGTTAGGAAAATGTTATTCAAACCAAAATAAACAATTTTATAAAACATGCGAAAAGTTGATTTCAATATAATTTTTAATGTTACCCTTCCCTTCTGAGATGAACAACACTTAGAAGGAGGCGTTAAAGACCCTACAAAGCAGAAAGAATATATATTCTTGATCTGAGTCGAACTAGACATAAATGTCCGTGTGACTGGCTAAATTTTGAGATGTTGAGCTAAAATTTTGTACAAGCACTTTTTGGTTTTGCCCCCAGATCCCTATTTCAAATGGGCAAAATCGGTCAAGAGCCTAAATTAAGCTATTAAGTTCAAATTCGGTACGTTTATTTACAATTAATTTATCTATTGATGTGCCAAGAATGGGCGTGGTCGGATAACAGACACGCTCACCCCATTTACAAAAAACCATATTCACCAGTTTTTACTAAACGTTTTACTAGACGTGCAAAGCTGATGCGCAATACATAGTAAGGAGGGCTAATATATGCCCACCGTTTGTATGTAATTGTGGAGGGTATTTAAGATTTGGCCTAAAATTGGTTTAAATTTAGTATTTTTTTTTTTTACTTTAATAAATTTTCTTTAAAGAATAAGAAAACATTCTCATCAAATAATGTTACATAAATATTTTTTCGTTATTCTCACAGTAGGCTTTTTTTTTTAACAATTAAAGCCTAAAGTCTATAAAAAAATTACATCCTTGTCCCCATGAATTCCTTAAATTATGATGCTTGTGAATAGAAAATATTTTTGTTTTTGTTTTAGTTCCTTTATCAAGATAATATGAAGTCAAGTGAGCAATTACGAACATTACAAGTAAATGGTAATAAAAATAAAAACAAGCAAGAAAAACAAATATTCACATGAGCATATATTTTGTGTGTGGGTGTTACTACATTATTATTACAAGCATAAGCAATGACAAGTAGGGCTTCCTGTTATAAAAAATATTTATTAAACGTTAGTTAGTGTTTTGCGTCAGTGGTGGAGTTTTTTTTTTTCTTTATTTTTATAACGTGAGGGATTATACTAAGTTTGTTTTTCCGTTTGCAACATCCAGAAGGAGGCGTCAGTATGAGTCTATCTAAACACATATGTGTCCGTGTGTCCCTCTATACTTGGCATAAATTTTATTATAGATGCGAAGGGTGTGTAAGATTTCGTCTAAGCCAAATTTACTTTTCTTACTTGTTTTATATAAACAAGTGTAGTATAAGGTAGAGAGATAAGTAGGCGGATAAAGAGTATGGATAAGAAAATAATTGTAGACAGTTGCGCAAAATGATGACGTTTTTAAGGGCAGTAATTGGCATTCGTTTCCCACACACTCGGAATATATTAACTCAAAATAAAATTTATTATATTTAGATGCATTAGTTCGCTTTATCAAATGTGTAATACTTTTCAATTATAACACTTGTAAATAATCCTGTAAGTGTACCCACCACCCCCACTTAATGGAATGGAAGAGAATAACAAATATAACAGTTAAAGTCTAACAAAATCGTAAGCTACAGTAATTGTAAAATAGAAATTTTAAAAAAACAATTATAACAATTTTTTGTTAAGATTAATGCACAGAACAAAAGTCCTATAAGTGTAAAATTTTATTGAAAAAACCCAATTAGCCGCAGGCTTAATTCCCACCATTACAAGATTCAAATGTTATAGCTTCGACTAATGCGTATAACAAATAACAAATAAATGCAGTATAACAGTGTATCAATTATAACAGTTTGGTTATATATGTATAGATTATGGTGTAAAAGATGAAGGCAAGCTACACCCCGAAAAGTATATATAAATAAATGAGTCCTTCTGTCTGTCCGGGTGTCAGAGTAAATGTTGACACTTTCACGCCCATAAAAAAGTTATGATATCAATCTAAAATCTTTATTATTGTCAAATGGTTAATACTAAAAACGGTTAAAATCAGTTAAAGGACGCCCATCATAGTTCGAGCAAGATCAATTTGCTAAAAAAGCAAGACTATATATTTCGATTATGGTAAAATAAATTCCTATTTAGAAGAAAAGCGAAACTAGTCCTTAATTTGTACACTCTAACGGTATACGAATGAAAGAAATTGGACCAGCTGTTCGGAAGGTAAATTAGAACAAGGAAAAATAATAATTTTGGCTTGGGGAATATCTTAAATTCCCTATATATGTACAGGGCGTGGCAACTGGGGTGATAAAGTTACGAAGTTAAAATTCACTATACGTCTAGTTAGTGGGTAGAGAAAATTTTAATTTTTGATTTGGCAAAAGTAGGCGAGTTTCGTAAGGCAGACACACCCACAATTTACAAAAACTTATATACACAGGGGTCAGATACCGTGTTTATTAGTTGATTCACTATTATAAGGCGTAATCAGATACTTGCCACGTCCACTATTTATATACAAACATGGAAGCTATTTAAAATTTACCCTAAACAAAATTTCCTTTTCTTATATTATATATCTTATATTATTGTTTTCGTGGTTCTTTTTCTTTTATGTGTAAATTTTGTACAATTCAGAGTAATAAGTAGAGAAAATTTTAAGTTACTGACGACTTCAGTAAATATGTTTCCGCTTAAATGCTTAATGTATTGTTCATACATTTAAAGGGAGAATTTATGTGTTTTAAAAAGATGGTTGCTTTTGCCATATTTAACTCAAGACGATTGAGAAACTTCCTCAAACTAAAACAATTTTGGTGACCATGAATTCAGATCATGTTGCTGGTCAAGAATACTTCTCCATAATTTTCTCAAACATCGCCAAGTTAATTTCATCCGTAATCGCAAATGTATTCCATAAATGGTCATTCGATAAATACCCTACTCCATTCATTTCTACTACAGAAACCGTCATCTGTTTTTCAGAGCAGTAGTCATGGCACTAAATAACGATTTCTGCCCTACAATTGAGAATTCGAAGTGGTGCCTGTACATTTTTAAAAGACAAATAGGGATGGAGAGAAAAGCCGTTGTTTTCATTATATCTAAAATAAAATTATTTATTTTTTTACTTTTTTACAAAATTTTTTTTTTTTTTGACTATTTTAAGAGGTTGAATTTTGATCTCAGGCCAGTCACCAGTTGCGGCAGTTCTAAGTTTATTTCCAAGATGTATCGTGTCTGTCGTTGCTCTACTTGAGGATCAGACTCATCGAAATCTGGCACGGCATTCTGCAGATCTCCATTATTATTTTCAACCAATTCAGGATTGTTGTCGTTATTTAAAATGATTTCCCGTTGAGTCATTTTAAAATTTTATTGCAAAAATATATAAAAACATTACACGAAAATATAATTAGCTTAAAGCAAAATATTTCTAATGTTTTTAGGAAAATAAAAAATATCTGAATGAAAAAATATTTATGATTATGTCAAGTCAAAAAAAAAAATTATACGACTTTTTCCATGAAGGAATGATCAAGTTTTTGTTGTTTGCTTTTGTTTAAGTGCATTTTTATACCCTACACGGCAAACGGTACAAGGAAATAACGTGTTTGTGTTGATGTTTGTAACTTTAAAAGGGTAAGTGCAGCATGCACCATTAAATCTTAATCGTATTGTAATTGTAATCAATCTAAAAACTGTTGATATTTATTGATGAAACTTGGTGCAGGAACATCTTTTGATGCAAATAAAATTAAAATCAGTCTTTATTTGACGAACATTCGCAATTATTCGTATTTTTTAATTATAACATGCTGAAGAACAGTTAATTGGCCAAATTTGAACCCAATCAGACAATTTTTAGAATGCCTCACAAAGTGACCTGTTGTGGTAATTGATTCAAGAAAACAAGGCTATATATTTCGATTATGGTAAAATAAATTCCTATTTAGAAGAAAAGTGAAACTAGTCCTTAATTTGTACACTATAACGGTATACGAATGAAAGAAATTGGACCAGCTGTTCGGAAGGTATATTAAGAACAAGGAAAAATAATAATTTCGGCTTGGGGAAAATCTTAAATTCCCTCTATATGTACAGGGCGTAGCAGGTATTTGATTACGCCCTCAAATAGTGTACGTACTATGTATCAGCTTGCTGGTCGAGTTGTACGCTCAGTAAATTTTATAAATTGTGGGCGTGTCTGTCATCCGACGGTGCCCATTTTTGACAAAGTAGTAAATTTATATTTATATATATGCACCAAATTTCAACATAATAGCTCAGTTTTTGTGGCAGATAAATAGATGTTTTTCGATTGTGGGCGTGGCATTTGAACGATTTTGTCAATCTGGGTGCAGAAACTAAAATTGTTTGAAATTTTTACATCGGTATTTCAAAATTTACGATCGTGAGAATATCAACAACGGACAGAGACATTCATGTCCAGATCGACTCAGTTTATGATACTAATCAAGAATATATATACGTTTTAGGGTCTCTAACGTCTCTTTCTGGGTGTTGTAAATTAAATGACAAACTTAGTATACCCCCATCCTATGTGAAGGGTATAAAAATTTGCGTATATTTTCTATGGAATAATTTCACAATTTGTAGCGATGTTTTGAGATATTTCGACAGGTTTATTAGCGGCAGCTGTTAAAAATGGACCGAATTGGAAATGGTTCTATTGAGAAAATTTGGCAATATGAGCACCTTGCGCCCATTACAACAATGTAAATGCAACCTGTTACATCGACATACGTTTTCTTTTCTAAACATTTGTGCTAACAAATTGTTTTTCAATAGCGAGGCCGTCTCGCGATAATAGTAATAATTGTGCTAATTTTACAAGCTATGCAGGGGCCAACAATTCACAATTTCAATCATTCACAATTCAAATCATTTTCAGAAATCACATTTATTTATAAACAAATGGCACACCTCTGCCAACGATTACAATTAAACTGTCATCGATATAAATGTCAATAAAATTTGATAGTTCTAGAAATTGTTTTATTAAAATTTTTGAGAAAAAAATTTGATAGTTCTCGAAATTGTTTTGTTAAAATTTTTGTGAAAAAAATGTATAAAATTTCTTTCTTGAAAAGTTTCGTTTTAATATCATAACCAACACTGTTCGCGGTAATAAATTACTCTACTCATGTAAGAAAAGTTTCAAAATTACTTTCTCCAGAATGCAGTGACCGAGGATGAGCAAACGTTGAAATTGAGATGCTTTCTTGTCAAGGGTGAGTCAGTATACGTAATAATAATGAAACAGTTAGAAATGATTAAAGTGGTGGGTAATGAGGATAAATTCAGTGTTTGATTTTCTTATTTAATCATCAACATCAATAAACGATTTATTCAAGTTAAGTCAAGTTCAAGATGTGCCTCGGTTTCAGTGCAATCTCTCATGTGATGCATTATATGTTTTTTAATTATCAAATCGAAATGCATATTATGGCGCTAAGCATTGCATGCATAATATAATATTATTATGCATGCCATAATATTTCTTCTAGCAGTAGGGCAGTAGGCCCTTCGATATCCTTGAAAATCATACGGATAGGCGTCCTCCTTCTAGATCCGCTTGGTTTCAGTTTTCTCCACTGTGTCCCCTCAGTTGCAATTTCTATATCATCCGCTACATTTTGGGATGGACTGGTAAAGCCGTCCTACCATCCTCAGTCAGAGCTAAAAAAAAAAAAAAATACGCATTTTCTTGCTCCGAAGGTAAATAAATTTTCCTCTTCACTATCTGAAGATAATTCTGTCCCACTTTCAACACGTTGTGTAGTTTCACTTTCGGCTTCGCTTTCGCCTAATTCACATTCATTTTCTTCGGGGGTATCCTCGCATCTTATTATATCTTCTGCATGTACGCATGATTGCTAAAAAAAGGGGATCGTGCCCTAATTCCATTTCCCTATTGTAAATACCTACAATAAGCGCAGACTCTCTACAAGAACCGAAACTTTTGAACACTTTCTGAAACGTGAATTTCTGTGAATGCACTTTGCACAGACTTTATTCCCAGAATAACTGACAATATCCTTAATAACAAACTGAACAATGACAAAAAGATCAATATAACATACAAACCTTACTTACCAGTAGCCAACATCTTCAGCAAAATCAAGACCAAAACGCCGACAGAACAACAAAGTGACGCGATATACAAAATGAAATGCACAGCTAATGATAACGAAAGCTGCGGAAAGAGCTGCATTGGTACAACAAAGAGGCCCCTCATGATTAGAATAGCTGAACACACCACCGACCTAAAGAGGGGTCTTGAGAAAACAGGTCCCTCACAACACATACTCAACACTAAACACACAGCTGATTTGGTAGTCGTTGCCCTAAATAACGGTTTCTCGCATTCGAAATGGTGTCTGTATATTTTTAAAAGACAAATAGGGATGGAGAGGGAAGGATAAAGATAATTTGGCGTAAGCCGTTGTTTTCATTATCATTATATCTAAAATTGAATTATTTATTCATTTTTTTTTTTACTTTTTTACACAATTTTTTTTTTTCTTTTAGACTATTTTAAAAGGTTGAATTTTGATTTCAAATTTCGCCAAATAAGCCTTTTGACGTGTAGATTTTCTCTGCACTCACCCAATCGTCTACGATAACGGTGTCCGTCGACATTGTATCTACGATTAATGGATAGTATTGTGGTTTCATCATCATGAAAGAACTATTCACCCGACTCTCATCACCATCTAGATTAATGTTGATGGTAAACCGCGGTGAGTGCTGAGAATTTGGCAGATCATGTTCCGAAATTGGATCAAATGTATTTGTACTGAATAATTGATTGGAAGTGGAAGACTCAGGTCTTAAGGAATTGTCACTATCATCGGCTTCTTCTTCATCATTGCCTAATCGTGAATTGTTAAAGTGTCTCACCAGTTGCGGCAGTGCCAAATTTATGTATCGTGTCTGTGGTTCCTCTGATTGAAGATCAGACTCATCTATATCCGGCACAGCATTCTGCTGATCTTCATTATTATTTTGAATCAGTTCAGGGTTGTCGTCGTTGTTTAAAATGAATTCCCGTTGACACATTTTAAAATTTAATTGCAAAAATATATTTTTTATATATTGCACGAAAATATAATTAAAATTGTTTTAAGAAAATAAAAAAATATCTGAATGAAAAAATATTTATGATTATTATTTCAAGTTAAAAAAAAAAGTCTTTATTTGACGAACATTCGCAATTATTCGTTTTTTTTTTTTTTAATGAAAACATGCTGAAGAACAGTTAATTGGCCAAATTTGAACCTAATCAGACGATTTTTAGAATGCCTCACAAAGTGACCTGTTGTGGTAATTGATTCAAGAAAACAAGGCTATATATTTCGATTATGGTAAAATAAATTCCTATTTAGAAGAAAAGCGAAACTAGTCCTTAATTTGTACACTATAACGGTATACGAATGAAAGAAATTGGACCAGCTGTTCGGAAGGTATATTAAGAACAAGGAAAAATAATAATTTCGGCTTGGGGAAAATCTTAAATTCCCTCTATATGTACAGGGCGTAGCAGGTATTTGATTACGCCTTTAAATAGTGTACGTACTATGTATCAGCTTGCTGGTCGAGTTGTACGCTCAGTAAATTTTATAAATTGTGGGCGTGTCTGTCATCCGACGATTCCCATTTTTGACAAAGGAGTAAATTTATATTTATATATATGCACCAAATTTCAACATAATAGCTCAGTTTTTGTGGCAGATAAATAGATGTTTTTCGATTGTGGGCGTGGCATTTGAACGATTTTGTCAATCTGTGTGCAGAAACTAAAATTGTTTGAAATTTTTACATCGGTATTTCAAATGAGAATATCAACAACTGACAGAGACATTCATGTCTAGATCGACTCAGTTTTTGATACTAATCAAGAATATATATACGTTTTAGGGTCTCTAACGTCTCTTTCTGGGTGTTGTAAATTAAATGACAAACTTAGTATACCCCCATCCTATGTGAAGGGTATAAAAATTTGCGTATATTTTCTATGGAATAATTTCACAATTTGTAGCGATGTTTTGAGATATTTCGACAGGTTTATTAGCGGCAGCTGTTAAAAATGGACCGAATTGGAAATGGTTCTATTGAGAAAATTTGGCAATATGAGCACCTTGCGCCCATTACAACAATGTAAATGCAACCTGTTACATCGACATACGTCTTCTTTTCTAAACATTTGTGCTAACAAATTGTTTTTCAATAGCGAGGCCGTCTCGCGATAATAGTAATAATTGTGCTAATTTTACAAGCTATGCAGGGGCCAACAATTCACAATTTCAATCATTCACAATTCAAATCATTTTCAGAAATCACATTTATTTATAAACAAATGGCACACCTCTGCCAACGATTACAATTAAACTGTCATCGATATAAATGTCAATAAAATTTGATAGTTCTAGAAATTGTTTTATTAAAATTTTTGAGAAAAAAATTTGATAGTTCTCGCAATTGTTTTGTTAAAATTTTTGTGAAAAAAATGTATAAAATTTCTTTCTTGAAAAGTTTCGTTTTAATATCATAACCAACACTGTTCGCGGTAATAAATTACTCTACTCATGTAAGAAAAGTTTCAAAATTACTTTCTCCAGAATGCAGTGACCGAGGATGAGCAAACGTTGAAATTGAGATGCTTTCTTGTCAAGGGTGAGTCAGTATACGTAATAATAATGAAACAGTTAGAAATGATTAAAGTGGTGGGTAATGAGGATAAATTCAGTGTTTGATTTTCTTATTTAATCATCAACATCAATAAACGATTTATTCAAGTTAAGTCAAGTTCAAGATGTGCCTCGGTTTCAGTGCAATCTCTCATGTGATGCATTATATGTTTTTTAATTATCAAATCGAAATGCATATTATGGCGCTAAGCATTGCATGCATAATATAATATTATTATGCATGCCATAATATTTCTTCTAGCAGTAGGGCAGTAGGCCCTTCGATATCCTTGAAAATCATACGGATAGGCGTCCTCCTTCTAGATCCGCTTGGTTTCAGTTTTCTCCACTGTGTCCCCTCAGTTGCAATTTCTATATCATCCGCTACATTTTGGGATGGACTGGTAAAGCCGTCCTACCATCCTCAGTCAGAGCTAAAAAAAAAAAAAAATACGCATTTTCTTGCTCCGAAGGTAAATAAATTTTCCTCTTCACTATCTGAAGATAATTCTGTCCCACTTTCAACACGTTGTGTAGTTTCACTTTCGGCTTCGCTTTCGCCTAATTCACATTCATTTTCTTCGGGGGTATCCTCGCATCTTATTATATCTTCTGCATGTACGCATGATTGCTAAAAAAAGGGGATCGTGCCCTAATTCCATTTCCCTATTGTAAATACCTACAATAAGCGCAGACTCTCTACAAGAACCGAAACTTTTGAACACTTTCTGAAACGTGAATTTCTGTGAATGCACTTTGCACAGACTTTATTCCCAGAATAACTGACAATATCCTTAATAACAAACTGAACAATGACAAAAAGATCAATATAACATACAAACCTTACTTACCAGTAGCCAACATCTTCAGCAAAATCAAGACCAAAACGCCGACAGAACAACAAAGTGACGCGATATACAAAATGAAATGCACAGCTAATGATAACGAAAGCTGCGGAAAGAGCTGCATTGGTACAACAAAGAGGCCCCTCATGATTAGAATAGCTGAACACACCACCGACCTAAAGAGGGGTCTTGAGAAAACAGGTCCCTCACAACACATACTCAACACTAAACACACAGCTGATTTGGTAGTCGTTGCCCTAAATAACGGTTTCTCGCATTCGAAATGGTGTCTGTATATTTTTAAAAGACAAATAGGGATGGAGAGGGAAGGATAAAGATAATTTGGCGTAAGCCGTTGTTTTCATTATCATTATATCTAAAATTGAATTATTTATTCATTTTTTTTTTTACTTTTTTACACAATTTTTTTTTTCTTTTAGACTATTTTAAAAGGTTGAATTTTGATTTCAAATTTCGCCAAATAAGCCTTTTGACGTGTAGATTTTCTCTGCACTCACCCAATCGTCTACGATAACGGTGTCCGTCGACATTGTATCTACGATTAATGGATAGTATTGTGGTTTCATCATCATGAAAGAACTATTCACCCGACTCTCATCACCATCTAGATTAATGTTGATGGTAAACCGCGGTGAGTGCTGAGAATTTGGCAGATCATATTCCGAAATTGGATCAAATGTATTTGTACTGAATAATTGATTGGAAGTGGAAGACTCAGGTCTTAAGGAATTGTCACTATCATCGGCTTCTTCTTCATCATTGCCTAATCGTGAATTGTTAAAGTGTCTCACCAGTTGCGGCAGTGCCAAATTTATGTATCGTGTCTGTGGTTCCTCTGATTGAAGATCAGACTCATCTATATCCGGCACAGCATTCTGCTGATCTTCATTATTATTTTGAATCAGTTCAGGGTTGTCGTCGTTGTTTAAAATGAATTCCCGTTGACACATTTTAAAATTTAATTGCAAAAATATATTTTTTATATATTGCACGAAAATATAATTAAAATTGTTTTAAGAAAATAAAAAAATATCTGAATGAAAAAATATTTATGATTATTATTTCAAGTTAAAAAAAAAAGTCTTTATTTGACGAACATTCGCAATTATTCGTTTTTTTTTTTTTAATGAAAACATGCTGAAGAACAGTTAATTGGCCAAATTTGAACCTAATCAGACGATTTTTAGAATGCCTCACAAAGTGACCTGTTGTGGTAATTGATTCAAGAAAACAAGGCTATATATTTCGATTATGGTAAAATAAATTCCTATTTAGAAGAAAAGCGAAACTAGTCCTTAATTTGTACACTATAACGGTATACGAATGAAAGAAATTGGACCAGCTGTTCGGAAGGTATATTAAGAACAAGGAAAAATAATAATTTCGGCTTGGGGAAAATCTTAAATTCCCTCTATATGTACAGGGCGTAGCAGGTATTTGATTACGCCTTTAAATAGTGTACGTACTATGTATCAGCTTGCTGGTCGAGTTGTACGCTCAGTAAATTTTATAAATTGTGGGCGTGTCTGTCATCCGACGATTCCCATTTTTGACAAAGGAGTAAATTTATATTTATATATATGCACCAAATTTCAACATAATAGCTCAGTTTTTGTGGCAGATAAATAGATGTTTTTCGATTGTGGGCGTGGCATTTGAACGATTTTGTCAATCTGTGTGCAGAAACTAAAATTGTTTGAAATTTTTACATCGGTATTTCAAATGAGAATATCAACAACTGACAGAGACATTCATGTCTAGATCGACTCAGTTTTTGATACTAATCAAGAATATATATACGTTTTAGGGTCTCTAACGTCTCTTTCTGGGTGTTGTAAATTAAATGACAAACTTAGTATACCCCCATCCTATGTGAAGGGTATAAAAATTTGCGTATATTTTCTATGGAATAATTTCACAATTTGTAGCGATGTTTTGAGATATTTCGACAGGTTTATTAGCGGCAGCTGTTAAAAATGGACCGAATTGGAAATGGTTCTATTGAGAAAATTTGGCAATATGAGCACCTTGCGCCCATTACAACAATGTAAATGCAACCTGTTACATCGACATACGTCTTCTTTTCTAAACATTTGTGCTAACAAATTGTTTTTCAATAGCGAGGCCGTCTCGCGATAATAGTAATAATTGTGCTAATTTTACAAGCTATGCAGAGGCCAACAATTCACAATTTCAATCATTCACAATTCAAATCATTTTCAGAAATCACATTTATTTATAAACAAATGGCACACCTCTGCCAACGATTACAATTAAACTGTCATCGATATAAATGTCAATAAAATTTGATAGTTCTAGAAATTGTTTTATTAAAATTTTTGAGAAAAAAATTTGATAGTTCTCGAAATTGTTTTGTTAAAATTTTTGTGAAAAAAATGTATAAAATTTCTTTCTTGAAAAGTTTCGTTTTAATATCATAACCAACACTGTTCGCGGTAATAAATTACTCTACTCATGTAAGAAAAGTTTCAAAATTACTTTCTCCAGAATGCAGTGACCGAGGATGAGCAAACGTTGAAATTGAGATGCTTTCTTGTCAAGGGTGAGTCAGTACACGTAATAATAATTAAACAGTTAGAAATGATTAAAGTGATGGGTAATGAGGATAAATTCAGTGTTTGATTTTCTTATTTAATAATCAACATCAATAAACGATTTATTCAAGTTAAGTCAAGTTCAAGATGTGCCTCGGTTTCAGTGCAATCTCTCATGTGATGCATTATATGTTTTTTAATTATCAAATCGAAGTGCATATTATGGCGCTAAGCATTGCATGCATAATATAATATTATTATGCATGCCATAATATTTCTTCTAGCAGTAGGGCAGTAGGCCCTTCGATATCCTTGAAAATCATACGGATAGGCGTCCTCCTTCTAGATCCGCTTGGTTTCAGTTTTCTCCACTGTGTCCCCTCAGTTGCAATTTCTATATCATCCGCTACATTTTGGGATGGACTGGTAAAGCCGTCCTACCATCCTCAGTCAGAGCTAAAAAAAAAAAAAAAATACGCATTTTCTTGCTCCGAAGGTAAATAAATTTTCCTCTTCACTATCTGAAGATAATTCTGTCCCACTTTCAACACGTTGTGTAGTTTCACTTTCGGCTTCGCTTTCGCCTAATTCACATTCATTTTCTTCGGGGGTATCCTCGCATCTTATTATATCTTCTGCATGTACGCATGATTGCTAAAAAAAGGGGATCGTGCCCTAATTCCATTTCCCTATTGTAAATACCTACAATAAGCGCAGACTCTCTACAAGAACCGAAACTTTTGAACACTTTCTGAAACGTGAATTTCTGTGAATGCACTTTGCACAGACTTTATTCCCAGAATAACTGACAATATCCTTAATAACAAACTGAACAATGACAAAAAGATCAATATAACATACAAACCTTACTTACCAGTAGCCAACATCTTCAGCAAAATCAAGACCAAAACGCCGACAGAACAACAAAGTGACGCGATATACAAAATGAAATGCACAGCTAATGATAACGAAAGCTGCGGAAAGAGCTGCATTGGTACAACAAAGAGGCCCCTCATGATTAGAATAGCTGAACACACCACCGACCTAAAGAGGGGTCTTGAGAAAACAGGTCCCTCACAACACATACTCAACACTAAACACACAGCTGATTTGGTCGTTGCCCTAAATAACGGTTTCTCGCATTCGAAATGGTGTCTGTATATTTTTAAAAGACAAATAGGGATGGAGAGGGAATGATAAAGATAATTTGGCGTAAGCCGTTGTTTTCATTATCATTATATCTAAAATTGAATTATTTATTCATTTTTTTTTTTACTTTTTTACACAATTTTTTTTTTTCTTTTAGACTATTTTAAAAGGTTGAATTTTGATTTCAAATTTCGCCAAATAAGCCTTTTGACGTGTAGATTTTCTCTGCACTCACCCAATCGTCTACGATAACGGTGTCCGTCGACATTGTATCTACGATTAATGGATAGTATTGTGGTTTCATCATCATGAAAGAACTATTCACCCAACTCTCATCACCATCTAGATTAATGTTGATGGTAAACCGCGGTGAGTGCTGAGAATTTGGCAGATCATGTTCCGAAATTGGATCAAATGTATTTGTACTGAATAATTGATTGGAAGTGGAAGACTCAGGTCTTAAGGAATTGCCACTATCATCGGCTTCTTCTTCATCATTGCCTAATCGTGAATTGTTAAAGTGTCTCACCAGTTGCGGCAGTGCCAAATTTATGTATCGTGTCTGTGGTTCCTCTGATTGAAGATCAGACTCATCTATATCCGGCACAGCATTCTGCTGATCTTCATTATTATTTTGAATCAGTTCAGGGTTGTGGTCGTTGTTTAAAATGAATTCCCGTTGACACATTTTAAAATTTAATTGCAAAAATATATTTTTTATATATTGCACGAAAATATAATTAAAATTGTTTTAAGAAAATAAAAAAATATCTGAATGAAAAAATATTTATGATTATTATTTCAAGTTAAAAAAAAAGTCTTTATTTGACGAACATTCGCAATTATTCGTTTTTTTTTTTTTAATGAAAACATGCTGAAGAACAGTTAATTGGCCAAATTTGAACCTAATCAGACGATTTTTAGAATGCCTCACAAAGTGACCTGTTGTGGTAATTGATTCAAGAAAACAAGGCTATATATTTCGATTATGGTAAAATAAATTCCTATTTAGAAGAAAAGCGAAACTAGTCCTTAATTTGTACACTATAACGGTATACGAATGAAAGAAATTGGACCAGCTGTTCGGAAGGTATATTAAGAACAAGGAAAAATAATAATTTCGGCTTGGGGAAAATCTTAAATTCCCTCTATATGTACAGGGCGTAGCAGGTATTTGATTACGCCTTTAAATAGTGTACGTACTATGTATCAGCTTGCTGGTCGAGTTGTACGCTCAGTAAATTTTATAAATTGCGGGCATGTCTGTCATCCGACGGTGCCCATTTTTGACAAAGGAGTAAATTTATATTTATATATATGCACCAAATTTCAACATAATAGCTCAGTTTTTGTGGCAGATAAATAGATGTTTTTCGATTGTGGGCGTGGCATTTGAACGATTTTGTCAATCTGTGTGCAGAAACTAAAATTGTTTGAAATTTTTACATCGGTATTTCAAATGAGAATATCAACAACTGACAGAGACATTCATGTCTAGATCGACTCAGTTTTTGATACTAATCAAGAATATATATACGTTTTAGGGTCTCTAACGTCTCTTTCTGGGTATTGTAAATTAAATGACAAACTTAGTATACCCCCATCCTATGTGAAGGGTATAAAAATTTGCGTATATTTTCTATGGAATAATTTCACAATTTGTAGCGATGTTTGGAGATATTTCGACAGGTTTATTAGCGGCAGCTGTTAAAAATGGACCGAATTGGAAATGGTTCTATTGAGAAAATTTGGCAATATGAGCACCTTGCGCCCATTACAACAATGTAAATGCAACCTGTTACATCGACATACGTCTTCTTTTCTAAACATTTGTGCTAACAAATTGTTTTTCAATAGCGAGGCCGTCTCGCGATAATAGTAATAATTGTGCTAATTTTACAAGCTATGCAGGGGCCAACAATTCACAATTTCAATCATTCACAATTCAAATCATTTTCAGAAATCACATTTATTTATAAACAAATGGCACACCTCTGCCAACGATTACAATTAAACTGTCATCGATATAAATGTCAATAAAATTTGATAGTTCTAGAAATTGTTTTATTAAAATTTTTGAGAAAAAAATTTGATAGTTCTCGAAATTGTTTTGTTAAAATTTTTGTGAAAAAAATGTATAAAATTTCTTTCTTGAAAAGTTTCGTTTTAATATCATAACCAACACTGTTCGCGGTAATAAATTACTCTACTCATGTAAGAAAAGTTTCAAAATTACTTTCTCCAGAATGCAGTGACCGAGGATGAGCAAACGTTGAAATTGAGATGCTTTCTTGTCAAGGGTGAGTCAGTACACGTAATAATAATTAAACAGTTAGAAATGATTAAAGTGATGGGTAATGAGGATAAATTCAGTGTTTGATTTTCTTATTTAATCATCAACATCAATAAACGATTTATTCAAGTTAAGTCAAGTTCAAGATGTGCCTCGGTTTCAGTGCAATCTCTCATGTGATGCATTATATGTTTTTTAATTATCAAATCGAAGTGCATATTATGGCGCTAAGCATTGCATGCATAATATAATATTATTATGCATGCCATAATATTTCTTCTAGCAGTAGGGCAGTAGGCCCTTCGATATCCTTGAAAATCATACGGATAGGCGTCCTCCTTCTAGATCCGCTTGGTTTCAGTTTTCTCCACTGTGTCCCCTCAGTTGCAATTTCTATATCATCCGCTACATTTTGGGATGGACTGGTAAAGCCGTCCTACCATCCTCAGTCAGAGCTAAAAAAAAAAAAAAAATACGCATTTTCTTGCTCCGAAGGTAAATAAATTTTCCTCTTCACTATCTGAAGATAATTCTGTCCCACTTTCAACACGTTGTGTAGTTTCACTTTCGGCTTCGCTTTCGCCTAATTCACATTCATTTTCTTCGGGGGTATCCTCGCATCTTATTATATCTTCTGCATGTACGCATGATTGCTAAAAAAAGGGGATCGTGCCCTAATTCCATTTCCCTATTGTAAATACCTACAATAAGCGCAGACTCTCTACAAGAACCGAAACTTTTGAACACTTTCTGAAACGTGAATTTCTGTGAATGCACTTTGCACAGACTTTATTCCCAGAATAACTGACAATATCCTTAATAACAAACTGAACAATGACAAAAAGATCAATATAACATACAAACCTTACTTACCAGTAGCCAACATCTTCAGCAAAATCAAGACCAAAACGCCGACAGAACAACAAAGTGACGCGATATACAAAATGAAATGCACAGCTAATGATAACGAAAGCTGCGGAAAGAGCTGCATTGGTACAACAAAGAGGCCCCTCATGATTAGAATAGCTGAACACACCACCGACCTAAAGAGGGGTCTTGAGAAAACAGGTCCCTCACAACACATACTCAACACTAAACACACAGCTGATTTGGTCGTTGCCCTAAATAACGGTTTCTCGCATTCGAAATGGTGTCTGTATATTTTTAAAAGACAAATAGGGATGGAGAGGGAATGATAAAGATAATTTGGCGTAAGCCGTTGTTTTCATTATCATTATATCTAAAATTGAATTATTTATTCATTTTTTTTTTTACTTTTTTACACAATTTTTTTTTTTCTTTTAGACTATTTTAAAAGGTTGAATTTTGATTTCAAATTTCGCCAAATAAGCCTTTTGACGTGTAGATTTTCTCTGCACTCACCCAATCGTCTACGATAACGGTGTCCGTCGACATTGTATCTACGATTAATGGATAGTATTGTGGTTTCATCATCATGAAAGAACTATTCACCCGACTCTCATCACCATCTAGATTAATGTTGATGGTAAACCGCGGTGAGTGCTGAGAATTTGGCAGATCATATTCCGAAATTGGATCAAATGTATTTGTACTGAATAATTGATTGGAAGTGGAAGACTCAGGTCTTAAGGAATTGTCACTATCATCGGCTTCTTCTTCATCATTGCCTAATCGTGAATTGTTAAAGTGTCTCACCAGTTGCGGCAGTGCCAAATTTATGTATCGTGTCTGTGGTTCCTCTGATTGAAGATCAGACTCATCTATATCCGGCACAGCATTCTGCTGATCTTCATTATTATTTTGAATCAGTTCAGGGTTGTGGTCGTTGTTTAAAATGAATTCCCGTTGACACATTTTAAAATTTAATTGCAAAAATATATTTTTTATATATTGCACGAAAATATAATTAAAATTGTTTTAAGAAAATAAAAAAATATCTGAATGAAAAAATATTTATGATTATTATTTCAAGTTAAAAAAAAAGTCTTTATTTGACGAACATTCGCAATTATTCGTTTTTTTTTTTTTAATGAAAACATGCTGAAGAACAGTTAATTGGCCAAATTTGAACCTAATCAGACGATTTTTAGAATGCCTCACAAAGTGACCTGTTGTGGTAATTGATTCAAGAAAACAAGGCTATATATTTCGATTATGGTAAAATAAATTCCTATTTAGAAGAAAAGCGAAACTAGTCCTTAATTTGTACACTATAACGGTATACGAATGAAAGAAATTGGACCAGCTGTTCGGAAGGTATATTAAGAACAAGGAAAAATAATAATTTCGGCTTGGGGAAAATCTTAAATTCCCTCTATATGTACAGGGCGTAGCAGGTATTTGATTACGCCTTTAAATAGTGTACGTACTATGTATCAGCTTGCTGGTCGAGTTGTACGCTCAGTAAATTTTATAAATTGCGGGCATGTCTGTCATCCGACGGTGCCCATTTTTGACAAAGGAGTAAATTTATATTTATATATATGCACCAAATTTCAACATAATAGCTCAGTTTTTGTGGCAGATAAATAGATGTTTTTCGATTGTGGGCGTGGCATTTGAACGATTTTGTCAATCTGTGTGCAGAAACTAAAATTGTTTGAAATTTTTACATCGGTATTTCAAATGAGAATATCAACAACTGACAGAGACATTCATGTCTAGATCGACTCAGTTTTTGATACTAATCAAGAATATATATACGTTTTAGGGTCTCTAACGTCTCTTTCTGGGTATTGTAAATTAAATGACAAACTTAGTATACCCCCATCCTATGTGAAGGGTATAAAAATTTGCGTATATTTTCTATGGAATAATTTCACAATTTGTAGCGATGTTTGGAGATATTTCGACAGGTTTATTAGCGGCAGCTGTTAAAAATGGACCGAATTGGAAATGGTTCTATTGAGAAAATTTGGCAATATGAGCACCTTGCGCCCATTACAACAATGTAAATGCAACCTGTTACATCGACATACGTCTTCTTTTCTAAACATTTGTGCTAACAAATTGTTTTTCAATAGCGAGGCCGTCTCGCGATAATAGTAATAATTGTGCTAATTTTACAAGCTATGCAGGGGCCAACAATTCACAATTTCAATCATTCACAATTCAAATCATTTTCAGAAATCACATTTATTTATAAACAAATGGCACACCTCTGCCAACGATTACAATTAAACTGTCATCGATATAAATGTCAATAAAATTTGATAGTTCTAGAAATTGTTTTATTAAAATTTTTGAGAAAAAAATTTGATAGTTCTCGAAATTGTTTTGTTAAAATTTTTGTGAAAAAAATGTATAAAATTTCTTTCTTGAAAAGTTTCGTTTTAATATCATAACCAACACTGTTCGCGGTAATAAATTACTCTACTCATGTAAGAAAAGTTTCAAAATTACTTTCTCCAGAATGCAGTGACCGAGGATGAGCAAACGTTGAAATTGAGATGCTTTCTTGTCAAGGGTGAGTCAGTACACGTAATAATAATTAAACAGTTAGAAATGATTAAAGTGATGGGTAATGAGGATAAATTCAGTGTTTGATTTTCTTATTTAATCATCAACATCAATAAACGATTTATTCAAGTTAAGTCAAGTTCAAGATGTGCCTCGGTTTCAGTGCAATCTCTCATGTGATGCATTATATGTTTTTTAATTATCAAATCGAAGTGCATATTATGGCGCTAAGCATTGCATGCATAATATAATATTATTATGCATGCCATAATATTTCTTCTAGCAGTAGGGCAGTAGGCCCTTCGATATCCTTGAAAATCATACGGATGGGCGTCCTCCTTCTAGATCCGCTTGGTTTCAGTTTTCTCCACTGTGTCCCCTCAGTTGCAATTTCTATATCATCCGCTACATTTTGGGATGGACTGGTAAAGCCGTCCTCCCATCCTCAGTCAGAGCTAAAAAAAAAAAAAAATACGCATTTTCTTGCTCCGAAGGTAAATAAATTTTCCTCTTCACTATCTGAAGATAATTCTGTCCCACTTTCAACACGTTGTGTAGTTTCACTTTCGGCTTCGCTTTCGCCTAATTCACATTCATTTTCTTCGGGGGTATCCTCGCATCTTATTATATCTTCTGCATGTACGCATGATTGCTAAAAAAAGGGAATCGTGCCCTAATTCCATTTCCCTATTGTAAATACCTACAATAAGCGCAGACTCTCTACAAGAACCGAAACTTTTGAACACTTTCTGAAACGTGAATTTCTGTGAATGCACTTTGCACAGACTTTATTCCCAGAATAACTGACAATATCCTTAATAACAAACTGAACAATGACAAAAAGATCAATATAACATACAAACCTTACTTACCAGTAGCCAACATCTTCAGCAAAATCAAGACCAAAACGCCGACAGAACAACAAAGTGACGCGATATACAAAATGAAATGCACAGCTAATGATAACGAAAGCTGCGGAAAGAGCTGCATTGGTACAACAAAGAGGCCCCTCATGATTAGAATAGCTGAACACACCACCGACCTAAAGAGGGGTCTTGAGAAAACAGGTCCCTCACAACACATACTCAACACTAAACACACAGCTGATTTGGTAGTCGTTGCCCTAAATAACGGTTTCTCGCATTCGAAATGGTGTCTGTATATTTTTAAAAGACAAATAGGGATGGAGAGGGAAGGATAAAGATAATTTGGCGTAAGCCGTTGTTTTCATTATCATTATATCTAAAATTGAATTATTTATTCATTTTTTACTTTTTTACACAATTTTTTTTTTTTTCTTTTAGACTATTTTAAAAGGTTGAATTTTGATTTCAAATTTCGCCAAATAAGCCTTTTGACGTGTAGATTTTCTCTGCACTCACCCAATCGTCTACGATAACGGTGTCCGTCGACATTGTATCTACGATTAATGGATAGTATTGTGGTTTCATCATCATGAAAGAACTATTCACCCGACTCTCATCACCATCTAGATTAATGTTGATGGTAAACCGCGGTGAGTGCTGAGAATTTGGCAGATCATGTTCCGAAATTGGATCAAATGTATTTGTACTGAATAATTGATTGGAAGTGGAAGACTCAGGTCTTAAGGAATTGTCACTATCATCGGCTTCTTCTTCATCATTGCCTAATCGTGAATTGTTAAAGTGTCTCACCAGTTGCGGCAGTGCCAAATTTATGTATCGTGTCTGTGGTTCCTCTGATTGAAGATCGGACTCATCTATATCCGGCACAGCATTCTGCTGATCTTCATTATTATTTTAAATCACTTCAGGGTTGTGGTCGTTGTTTAAAATGAATTCCCATTGACACATTTTAAAATTTAATTGCAAAAATATATTTTTTATATATTGCACGAAAATATAATTAAAATTGTTTTAAGAAAATAAAAAAATATCTGAATGAAAAAATATTTATGATTATTATTTCAAGTTAAAAAAAAAGTCTTTATTTGACGAACATTCGCAATTATTCGTTTATTTTTTTTTAATGAAAACATGCTGAAGAACAGTTAATTGGCCAAATTTGAACCTAATCAGACGATTTTTAGAATGCCTCACAAAGTGACCTGTTGTGGTAATTGATTCAAGAAAACAAGGCTATATATTTCGATTATGGTAAAATAAATTCCTATTTAGAAGAAAAGCGAAACTAGTCCTTAATTTGTACACTATAACGGTATACGAATGAAAGAAATTGGACCAGCTGTTCGGAAGGTATATTAAGAACAAGGAAAAATAATAATTTCGGCTTGGGGAAAATCTTAAATTCCCTCTATATGTACAGGGCGTAGCAGGTATTTGATTACGCCTTTAAATAGTGTACGTACTATGTATCAGCTTGCTGGTCGAGTTGTACGCTCAGTAAATTTTATAAATTGCGGGCATGTCTGTCATCCGACGGTGCCCATTTTTGACAAAGGAGTAAATTTATATTTATATATATGCACCAAATTTCAACATAATAGCTCAGTTTTTGTGGCAGATAAATAGATGTTTTTCGATTGTGGGCGTGGCATTTGAACGATTTTGTCAATCTGTGTGCAGAAACTAAAATTGTTTGAAATTTTTACATCGGTATTTCAAATGAGAATATCAACAACGGACAGAGACATTCATGTCTAGATCGACTCAGTTTTTGATACTAATCAAGAATATATATACGTTTTAGGGTCTCTAACGTCTCTTTCTGGGTGTTGTAAATTAAATGACAAACTTAGTATACCCCCATCCTATGTGAAGGGTATAAAAATTTGCGTATATTTTCTATGGAATAATTTCACAATTTGTAGCGATGTTTGGAGATATTTCGACAGGTTTATTAGCGGCAGCTGTTAAAAATGGACCGAATTGGAAATGGTTCTATTGAGAAAATTTGGCAATATGAGCACCTTGCGCCCATTACAACAATGTAAATGCAACCTGTTACATCGACATACGTCTTCTTTTCTAAACATTTGTGCTAACAAATTGTTTTTCAATAGCGAGGCCGTCTCGCGATAATAGTAATAATTGTGCTAATTTTACAAGCTATGCAGGGGCCAACAATTCACAATTTCAATCATTCACAATTCAAATCATTTTCAGAAATCACATTTATTTATAAACAAATGGCACACCTCTGCCAACGATTACAATTAAACTGTCATCGATATAAATGTCAATAAAATTTGATAGTTCTAGAAATTGTTTTATTAAAATTTTTGAGAAAAAAATTTGATAGTTCTCGAAATTGTTTTGTTAAAATTTTTGTGAAAAAAATGTATAAAATTTCTTTCTTGAAAAGTTTCGTTTTAATATCATAACCAACACTGTTCGCGGTAATAAATTACTCTACTCATGTAAGAAAAGTTTCAAAATTACTTTCTCCAGAATGCAGTGACCGAGGATGAGCAAACGTTGAAATTGAGATGCTTTCTTGTCAAGGGTGAGTCAGTACACGTAATAATAATTAAACAGTTAGAAATGATTAAAGTGATGGGTAATGAGGATAAATTCAGTGTTTGATTTTCTTATTTAATCATCAACATCAATAAACGATTTATTCAAGTTAAGTCAAGTTCAAGATGTGCCTCGGTTTCAGTGCAATCTCTCATGTGATGCATTATATGTTTTTTAATTATCAAATCGAAGTGCATATTATGGCGCTAAGCATTGCATGCATAATATAATATTATTATGCATGCCATAATATTTCTTCTAGCAGTAGGGCAGTAGGCCCTTCGATATCCTTGAAAATCATACGGATGGGCGTCCTCCTTCTAGATCCGCTTGGTTTCAGTTTTCTCCACTGTGTCCCCTCAGTTGCAATTTCTATATCATCCGCTACATTTTGGGATGGACTGGTAAAGCCGTCCTCCCATCCTCAGTCAGAGCTAAAAAAAAAAAAAATACGCATTTTCTTGCTCCGAAGGTAAATAAATTTTCCTCTTCACTATCTGAAGATAATTCTGTCCCACTTTCAACACGTTGTGTAGTTTCACTTTCGGCTTCGCTTTCGCCTAATTCACATTCATTTTCTTCGGGGGTATCCTCGCATCTTATTATATCTTCTGCATGTACGCATGATTGCTAAAAAAAGGGAATCGTGCCCTAATTCCATTTCCCTATTGTAAATACCTACAATAAGCGCAGACTCTCTACAAGAACCGAAACTTTTGAACACTTTCTGAAACGTGAATTTCTGTGAATGCACTTTGCACAGACTTTATTCCCAGAATAACTGACAATATCCTTAATAACAAACTGAACAATGACAAAAAGATCAATATAACATACAAACCTTACTTACCAGTAGCCAACATCTTCAGCAAAATCAAGACCAAAACGCCGACAGAACAACAAAGTGACGCGATATACAAAATGAAATGCACAGCTAATGATAACGAAAGCTGCGGAAAGAGCTGCATTGGTACAACAAAGAGGCCCCTCATGATTAGAATAGCTGAACACACCACCGACCTAAAGAGGGGTCTTGAGAAAACAGGTCCCTCACAACACATACTCAACACTAAACACACAGCTGATTTGGTAGTCGTTGCCCTAAATAACGGTTTCTCGCATTCGAAATGGTGTCTGTATATTTTTAAAAGACAAATAGGGATGGAGAGGGAAGGATAAAGATAATTTGGCGTAAGCCGTTGTTTTCATTATCATTATATCTAAAATTGAATTATTTATTCATTTTTTACTTTTTTACACAATTTTTTTTTTTTTCTTTTAGACTATTTTAAAAGGTTGAATTTTGATTTCAAATTTCGCCAAATAAGCCTTTTGACGTGTAGATTTTCTCTGCACTCACCCAATCGTCTACGATAACGGTGTCCGTCGACATTGTATCTACGATTAATGGATAGTATTGTGGTTTCATCATCATGAAAGAACTATTCACCCGACTCTCATCACCATCTAGATTAATGTTGATGGTAAACCGCGGTGAGTGCTGAGAATTTGGCAGATCATGTTCCGAAATTGGATCAAATGTATTTGTACTGAATAATTGATTGGAAGTGGAAGACTCAGGTCTTAAGGAATTGTCACTATCATCGGCTTCTTCTTCATCATTGCCTAATCGTGAATTGTTAAAGTGTCTCACCAGTTGCGGCAGTGCCAAATTTATGTATCGTGTCTGTGGTTCCTCTGATTGAAGATCGGACTCATCTATATCCGGCACAGCATTCTGCTGATCTTCATTATTATTTTAAATCACTTCAGGGTTGTGGTCGTTGTTTAAAATGAATTCCCATTGACACATTTTAAAATTTAATTGCAAAAATATATTTTTTATATATTGCACGAAAATATAATTAAAATTGTTTTAAGAAAATAAAAAAATATCTGAATGAAAAAATATTTATGATTATTATTTCAAGTTAAAAAAAAAGTCTTTATTTGACGAACATTCGCAATTATTCGTTTATTTTTTTTTAATGAAAACATGCTGAAGAACAGTTAATTGGCCAAATTTGAACCTAATCAGACGATTTTTAGAATGCCTCACAAAGTGACCTGTTGTGGTAATTGATTCAAGAAAACAAGGCTATATATTTCGATTATGGTAAAATAAATTCCTATTTAGAAGAAAAGCGAAACTAGTCCTTAATTTGTACACTATAACGGTATACGAATGAAAGAAATTGGACCAGCTGTTCGGAAGGTATATTAAGAACAAGGAAAAATAATAATTTCGGCTTGGGGAAAATCTTAAATTCCCTCTATATGTACAGGGCGTAGCAGGTATTTGATTACGCCTTTAAATAGTGTACGTACTATGTATCAGCTTGCTGGTCGAGTTGTACGCTCAGTAAATTTTATAAATTGCGGGCATGTCTGTCATCCGACGGTGCCCATTTTTGACAAAGGAGTAAATTTATATTTATATATATGCACCAAATTTCAACATAATAGCTCAGTTTTTGTGGCAGATAAATAGATGTTTTTCGATTGTGGGCGTGGCATTTGAACGATTTTGTCAATCTGTGTGCAGAAACTAAAATTGTTTGAAATTTTTACATCGGTATTTCAAATGAGAATATCAACAACGGACAGAGACATTCATGTCTAGATCGACTCAGTTTTTGATACTAATCAAGAATATATATACGTTTTAGGGTCTCTAAAGTCTCTTTCTGGGTGTTGTAAATTAAATGACAAACTTAGTATACCCCCATCCTATGTGAAGGGTATAAAAATTTGCGTATATTTTCTATGGAATAATTTCACAATTTGTAGCGATGTTTTGAGATATTTCGACAGGTTTATTAGCGGCAGCTGTTAAAAATGGACCGAATTGGAAATGGTTCTATTGAGAAAATTTGGCAATATGAGCACCTTGCGCCCATTACAACAATGTAAATGCAACCTGTTACATCGACATACGTCTTCTTTTCTAAACATTTGTGCTAACAAATTGTTTTTCAATAGCGAGGCCGTCTCGCGATAATAGTAATAATTGTGCTAATTTTACAAGCTATGCAGGGGCCAACAATTCACAATTTCAATCATTCACAATTCAAATCATTTTCAGAAATCACATTTATTTATAAACAAATGGCACACCTCTGCCAACGATTACAATTAAACTGTCATCGATATAAATGTCAATAAAATTTGATAGTTCTAGAAATTGTTTTATTAAAATTTTTGAGAAAAAAATTTGATAGTTCTCGAAATTGTTTTGTTAAAATTTTTGTGAAAAAAATGTATAAAATTTCTTTCTTGAAAAGTTTCGTTTTAATATCATAACCAACACTGTTCGCGGTAATAAATTACTCTACTCATGTAAGAAAAGTTTCAAAATTACTTTCTCCAGAATGCAGTGACCGAGGATGAGCAAACGTTGAAATTGAGATGCTTTCTTGTCAAGGGTGAGTCAGTATACGTAATAATAATGAAACAGTTAGAAATGATTAAAGTGGTGGGTAATGAGGATAAATTCAGTGTTTGATTTTCTTATTTAATCATCAACATCAATAAACGATTTATTCAAGTTAAGTCAAGTTCAAGATGTGCCTCGGTTTCAGTGCAATCTCTCATGTGATGCATTATATGTTTTTTAATTATCAAATCGAAGTGCATATTATGGCGCTAAGCATTGCATGCATAATATAATATTATTATGCATGCCATAATATTTCTTCTAGCAGTAGGGCAGTAGGCCCTTCGATATCCTTGAAAATCATACGGATGGGCGTCCTCCTTCTAGATCCGCTTGGTTTCAGTTTTCTCCACTGTGTCCCCTCAGTTGCAATTTCTATATCATCCGCTACATTTTGGGATGGACTGGTAAAGCCGTCCTCCCATCCTCAGTCAGAGCTAAAAAAAAAAAAAATACGCATTTTCTTGCTCCGAAGGTAAATAAATTTTCCTCTTCACTATCTGAAGATAATTCTGTCCCACTTTCAACACGTTGTGTAGTTTCACTTTCGGCTTCGCTTTCGCCTAATTCACATTCATTTTCTTCGGGGGTATCCTCGCATCTTATTATATCTTCTGCATGTACGCATGATTGCTAAAAAAAGGGAATCGTGCCCTAATTCCATTTCCCTATTGTAAATACCTACAATAAGCGCAGACTCTCTACAAGAACCGAAACTTTTGAACACTTTCTGAAACGTGAATTTCTGTGAATGCACTTTGCACAGACTTTATTCCCAGAATAACTGACAATATCCTTAATAACAAACTGAACAATGACAAAAAGATCAATATAACATACAAACCTTACTTACCAGTAGCCAACATCTTCAGCAAAATCAAGACCAAAACGCCGACAGAACAACAAAGTGACGCGATATACAAAATGAAATGCACAGCTAATGATAACGAAAGCTGCGGAAAGAGCTGCATTGGTACAACAAAGAGGCCCCTCATGATTAGAATAGCTGAACACACCACCGACCTAAAGAGGGGTCTTGAGAAAACAGGTCCCTCACAACACATACTCAACACTAAACACACAGCTGATTTGGTCGTTGCCCTAAATAACGGTTTCTCGCATTCGAAATGGTGTCTGTATATTTTTAAAAGACAAATAGGGATGGAGAGGGAATGATAAAGATAATTTGGCGTAAGCCGTTGTTTTCATTATCATTATATCTAAAATTGAATTATTTATTCATTTTTTTTTTTACTTTTTTACACAATTTTTTTTTTTCTTTTAGACTATTTTAAAAGGTTGAATTTTGATTTCAAATTTCGCCAAATAAGCCTTTTGACGTGTAGATTTTCTCTGCACTCACCCAATCGTCTACGATAACGGTGTCCGTCGACATTGTATCTACGATTAATGGATAGTATTGTGGTTTCATCATCATGAAAGAACTATTCACCCGACTCTCATCACCATCTAGATTAATGTTGATGGTAAACCGCGGTGAGTGCTGAGAATTTGGCAGATCATGTTCCGAAATTGGATCAAATGTATTTGTACTGAATAATTGATTGGAAGTGGAAGACTCAGGTCTTAAGGAATTGTCACTATCATCGGCTTCTTCTTCATCATTGCCTAATCGTGAATTGTTAAAGTGTCTCACCAGTTGCGGCAGTGCCAAATTTATGTATCGTGTCTGTGGTTCCTCTGATTGAAGATCGGACTCATCTATATCCGGCACAGCATTCTGCTGATCTTCATTATTATTTTAAATCACTTCAGGGTTGTGGTCGTTGTTTAAAATGAATTCCCATTGACACATTTTAAAATTTAATTGCAAAAATATATTTTTTATATATTGCACGAAAATATAATTAAAATTGTTTTAAGAAAATAAAAAAATATCTGAATGAAAAAATATTTATGATTATTATTTCAAGTTAAAAAAAAAGTCTTTATTTGACGAACATTCGCAATTATTCGTTTATTTTTTTTTAATGAAAACATGCTGAAGAACAGTTAATTGGCCAAATTTGAACCTAATCAGACGATTTTTAGAATGCCTCACAAAGTGACCTGTTGTGGTAATTGATTCAAGAAAACAAGGCTATATATTTCGATTATGGTAAAATAAATTCCTATTTAGAAGAAAAGCGAAACTAGTCCTTAATTTGTACACTATAACGGTATACGAATGAAAGAAATTGGACCAGCTGTTCGGAAGGTATATTAAGAACAAGGAAAAATAATAATTTCGGCTTGGGGAAAATCTTAAATTCCCTCTATATGTACAGGGCGTAGCAGGTATTTGATTACGCCTTTAAATAGTGTACGTACTATGTATCAGCTTGCTGGTCGAGTTGTACGCTCAGTAAATTTTATAAATTGCGGGCATGTCTGTCATCCGACGGTGCCCATTTTTGACAAAGGAGTAAATTTATATTTATATATATGCACCAAATTTCAACATAATAGCTCAGTTTTTGTGGCAGATAAATAGATGTTTTTCGATTGTGGGCGTGGCATTTGAACGATTTTGTCAATCTGTGTGCAGAAACTAAAATTGTTTGAAATTTTTACATCGGTATTTCAAATGAGAATATCAACAACGGACAGAGACATTCATGTCTAGATCGACTCAGTTTTTGATACTAATCAAGAATATATATACGTTTTAGGGTCTCTAAAGTCTCTTTCTGGGTGTTGTAAATTAAATGACAAACTTAGTATACCCCCATCCTATGTGAAGGGTATAAAAATTTGCGTATATTTTCTATGGAATAATTTCACAATTTGTAGCGATGTTTTGAGATATTTCGACAGGTTTATTAGCGGCAGCTGTTAAAAATGGACCGAATTGGAAATGGTTCTATTGAGAAAATTTGGCAATATGAGCACCTTGCGCCCATTACAACAATGTAAATGCAACCTGTTACATCGACATACGTCTTCTTTTCTAAACATTTGTGCTAACAAATTGTTTTTCAATAGCGAGGCCGTCTCGCGATAATAGTAATAATTGTGCTAATTTTACAAGCTATGCAGGGGCCAACAATTCACAATTTCAATCATTCACAATTCAAATCATTTTCAGAAATCACATTTATTTATAAACAAATGGCACACCTCTGCCAACGATTACAATTAAACTGTCATCGATATAAATGTCAATAAAATTTGATAGTTCTAGAAATTGTTTTATTAAAATTTTTGAGAAAAAAATTTGATAGTTCTCGAAATTGTTTTGTTAAAATTTTTGTGAAAAAAATGTATAAAATTTCTTTCTTGAAAAGTTTCGTTTTAATATCATAACCAACACTGTTCGCGGTAATAAATTACTCTACTCATGTAAGAAAAGTTTCAAAATTACTTTCTCCAGAATGCAGTGACCGAGGATGAGCAAACGTTGAAATTGAGATGCTTTCTTGTCAAGGGTGAGTCAGTATACGTAATAATAATGAAACAGTTAGAAATGATTAAAGTGGTGGGTAATGAGGATAAATTCAGTGTTTGATTTTCTTATTTAATCATCAACATCAATAAACGATTTATTCAAGTTAAGTCAAGTTCAAGATGTGCCTCGGTTTCAGTGCAATCTCTCATGTGATGCATTATATGTTTTTTAATTATCAAATCGAAGTGCATATTATGGCGCTAAGCATTGCATGCATAATATAATATTATTATGCATGCCATAATATTTCTTCTAGCAGTAGGGCAGTAGGCCCTTCGATATCCTTGAAAATCATACGGATGGGCGTCCTCCTTCTAGATCCGCTTGGTTTCAGTTTTCTCCACTGTGTCCCCTCAGTTGCAATTTCTATATCATCCGCTACATTTTGGGATGGACTGGTAAAGCCGTCCTCCCATCCTGTCAGAGCTAAAAAAAAAAAAAAATACGCATTTTCTTGCTCCGAAGGTAAATAAATTTTCCTCTTCACTATCTGAAGATAATTCTGTCCCACTTTCAACACGTTGTGTAGTTTCACTTTCGGCTTCGCTTTCGCCTAATTCACATTCATTTTCTTCGGGGGTATCCTCGCATCTTATTATATCTTCTGCATGTACGCATGATTGCTAAAAAAAGGGGATCGTGCCCTAATTCCATTTCCCTATTGTAAATACCTACAATAAGCGCAGACTCTCTACAAGAACCGAAACTTTTGAACACTTTCTGAAACGTGAATTTCTGTGAATGCACTTTGCACAGACTTTATTCCCAGAATAACTGACAATATCCTTAATAACAAACTGAACAATGACAAAAAGATCAATATAACATACAAACCTTACTTACCAGTAGCCAACATCTTCAGCAAAATCAAGACCAAAACGCCGACAGAACAACAAAGTGACGCGATATACAAAATGAAATGCACAGCTAATGATAACGAAAGCTGCGGAAAGAGCTGCATTGGTACAACAAAGAGGCCCCTCATGATTAGAATAGCTGAACACACCACCGACCTAAAGAGGGGTCTTGAGAAAACAGGTCCCTCACAACACATACTCAACACTAAACACACAGCTGATTTGGTAGTCGTTGCCCTAAATAACGGTTTCTCGCATTCGAAATGGTGTCTGTATATTTTTAAAAGACAAATAGGGATGGAGAGGGAATGATAAAGATAATTTGGCGTAAGCCGTTGTTTTCATTATCATTATATCTAAAATTGAATTATTTATTCATTTTTTACTTTTTTACACAATTTTTTTTTTTTCTTTTAGACTATTTTAAAAGGTTGAATTTTGATTTCAAATTTCGCCAAATAAGCCTTTTGACGTGTAGATTTTCTCTGCACTCACCCAATCGTCTACGATAACGGTGTCCGTCGACATTGTATCTACGATTAATGGATAGTATTGTGGTTTCATCATCATGAAAGAACTATTCACCCGACTCTCATCACCATCTAGATTAATGTTGATGGTAAACCGCGGTGAGTGCTGAGAATTTGGCAGATCATGTTCCGAAATTGGATCAAATGTATTTGTACTGAATAATTGATTGGAAGTGGAAGACTCAGGTCTTAAGGAATTGTCACTATCATCGGCTTCTTCTTCATCATTGCCTAATCGTGAATTGTTAAAGTGTCTCACCAGTTGCGGCAGTGCCAAATTTATGTATCGTGTCTGTGGTTCCTCTGATTGAAGATCGGACTCATCTATATCCGGCACAGCATTCTGCTGATCTTCATTATTATTTTAAATCACTTCAGGGTTGTGGTCGTTGTTTAAAATGAATTCCCATTGACACATTTTAAAATTTAATTGCAAAAATATATTTTTTATATATTGCACGAAAATATAATTAAAATTGTTTTAAGAAAATAAAAAAATATCTGAATGAAAAAATATTTATGATTATTATTTCAAGTTAAAAAAAAAGTCTTTATTTGACGAACATTCGCAATTATTCGTTTATTTTTTTTTAATGAAAACATGCTGAAGAACAGTTAATTGGCCAAATTTGAACCTAATCAGACGATTTTTAGAATGCCTCACAAAGTGACCTGTTGTGGTAATTGATTCAAGAAAACAAGGCTATATATTTCGATTATGGTAAAATAAATTCCTATTTAGAAGAAAAGCGAAACTAGTCCTTAATTTGTACACTATAACGGTATACGAATGAAAGAAATTGGACCAGCTGTTCGGAAGGTATATTAAGAACAAGGAAAAATAATAATTTCGGCTTGGGGAAAATCTTAAATTCCCTCTATATGTACAGGGCGTAGCAGGTATTTGATTACGCCTTTAAATAGTGTACGTACTATGTATCAGCTTGCTGGTCGAGTTGTACGCTCAGTAAATTTTATAAATTGTGGGCGTGTCTGTCATCCGACGATTCCCATTTTTGACAAAGGAGTAAATTTATATTTATATATATGCACCAAATTTCAACATAATAGCTCAGTTTTTGTGGCAGATAAATAGATGTTTTTCGATTGTGGGCGTGGCATTTGAACGATTTTGTCAATCTGTGTGCAGAAACTAAAATTGTTTGAAATTTTTACATCGGTATTTCAAATGAGAATATCAACAACTGACAGAGACATTCATGTCTAGATCGACTCAGTTTTTGATACTAATCAAGAATATATATACGTTTTAGGGTCTCTAACGTCTCTTTCTGGGTGTTGTAAATTAAATGACAAACTTAGTATACCCCCATCCTATGTGAAGGGTATAAAAATTTGCGTATATTTTCTATGGAATAATTTCACAATTTGTAGCGATGTTTGGAGATATTTCGACAGGTTTATTAGCGGCAGCTGTTAAAAATGGACCGAATTGGAAATGGTTCTATTGAGAAAATTTGGCAATATGAGCACCTTGCGCCCATTACAACAATGTAAATGCAACCTGTTACATCGACATACGTCTTCTTTTCTAAACATTTGTGCTAACAAATTGTTTTTCAATAGCGAGGCCGTCTCGCGATAATAGTAATAATTGTGCTAATTTTACAAGCTATGCAGGGGCCAACAATTCACAATTTCAATCATTCACAATTCAAATCATTTTCAGAAATCACATTTATTTATAAACAAATGGCACACCTCTGCCAACGATTACAATTAAACTGTCATCGATATAAATGTCAATAAAATTTGATAGTTCTAGAAATTGTTTTATTAAAATTTTTGAGAAAAAAATTTGATAGTTCTCGAAATTGTTTTGTTAAAATTTTTGTGAAAAAAATGTATAAAATTTCTTTCTTGAAAAGTTTCGTTTTAATATCATAACCAACACTGTTCGCGGTAATAAATTACTCTACTCATGTAAGAAAAGTTTCAAAATTACTTTCTCCAGAATGCAGTGACCGAGGATGAGCAAACGTTGAAATTGAGATGCTTTCTTGTCAAGGGTGAGTCAGTACACGTAATAATAATTAAACAGTTAGAAATGATTAAAGTGGTGGGTAATGAGGATAAATTCAGTGTTTGATTTTCTTATTTAATCATCAACATCAATAAACGATTTATTCAAGTTAAGTCAAGTTCAAGATGTGCCTCGGTTTCAGTGCAATCTCTCATGTGATGCATTATATGTTTTTTAATTATCAAATCGAAGTGCATATTATGGCGCTAAGCATTGCATGCATAATATAATATTATTATGCATGCCATAATATTTCTTCTAGCAGTAGGGCAGTAGGCCCTTCGATATCCTTGAAAATCATACGGATGGGCGTCCTCCTTCTAGATCCGCTTGGTTTCAGTTTTCTCCACTGTGTCCCCTCAGTTGCAATTTCTATATCATCTGCTACATTTTGGGATGGACTGGTAAAGCCGTCCTCCCATCCTCAGTCAGAGCTAAAAAAAAAAAAAAATACGCATTTTCTTGCTCCGAAGGTAAATAAATTTTCCTCTTCACTATCTGAAGATAATTCTGTCCCACTTTCAACACGTTGTGTAGTTTCACTTTCGGCTTCGCTTTCGCCTAATTCACATTCATTTTCTTCGGGGGTATCCTCGCATCTTATTATATCTTCTGCATGTACGCATGATTGCTAAAAAAAGGGAATCGTGCCCTAATTCCATTTCCCTATTGTAAATACCTACAATAAGCGCAGACTCTCTACAAGAACCGAAACTTTTGAACACTTTCTGAAACGTGAATTTCTGTGAATGCACTTTGCACAGACTTTATTCCCAGAATAACTGACAATATCCTTAATAACAAACTGAACAATGACAAAAAGATCAATATAACATACAAACCTTACTTACCAGTAGCCAACATCTTCAGCAAAATCAAGACCAAAACGCCGACAGAACAACAAAGTGACGCGATATACAAAATGAAATGCACAGCTAATGATAACGAAAGCTGCGGAAAGAGCTGCATTGGTACAACAAAGAGGCCCCTCATGATTAGAATAGCTGAACACACCACCGACCTAAAGAGGGGTCTTGAGAAAACAGGTCCCTCACAACACATACTCAACACTAAACACACAGCTGATTTGGTAGTCGTTGCCCTAAATAACGGTTTCTCGCATTCGAAATGGTGTCTGTATATTTTTAAAAGACAAATAGGGATGGAGAGGGAATGATAAAGATAATTTGGCGTAAGCCGTTGTTTTCATTATCATTATATCTAAAATTGAATTATTTATTCATTTTTTACTTTTTTACACAATTTTTTTTTTTTCTTTTAGACTATTTTAAAAGGTTGAATTTTGATTTCAAATTTCGCCAAATAAGCCTTTTGACGTGTAGATTTTCTCTGCACTCACCCAATCGTCTACGATAACGGTGTCCGTCGACATTGTATCTACGATTAATGGATAGTATTGTGGTTTCATCATCATGAAAGAACTATTCACCCGACTCTCATCACCATCTAGATTAATGTTGATGGTAAACCGCGGTGAGTGCTGAGAATTTGGCAGATCATGTTCCGAAATTGGATCAAATGTATTTGTACTGAATAATTGATTGGAAGTGGAAGACTCAGGTCTTAAGGAATTGTCACTATCATCGGCTTCTTCTTCATCATTGCCTAATCGTGAATTGTTAAAGTGTCTCACCAGTTGCGGCAGTGCCAAATTTATGTATCGTGTCTGTGGTTCCTCTGATTGAAGATCGGACTCATCTATATCCGGCACAGCATTCTGCTGATCTTCATTATTATTTTAAATCACTTCAGGGTTGTGGTCGTTGTTTAAAATGAATTCCCATTGACACATTTTAAAATTTAATTGCAAAAATATATTTTTTATATATTGCACGAAAATATAATTAAAATTGTTTTAAGAAAATAAAAAAATATCTGAATGAAAAAATATTTATGATTATTATTTCAAGTTAAAAAAAAAGTCTTTATTTGACGAACATTCGCAATTATTCGTTTATTTTTTTTTAATGAAAACATGCTGAAGAACAGTTAATTGGCCAAATTTGAACCTAATCAGACGATTTTTAGAATGCCTCACAAAGTGACCTGTTGTGGTAATTGATTCAAGAAAACAAGGCTATATATTTCGATTATGGTAAAATAAATTCCTATTTAGAAGAAAAGCGAAACTAGTCCTTAATTTGTACACTATAACGGTATACGAATGAAAGAAATTGGACCAGCTGTTCGGAAGGTATATTAAGAACAAGGAAAAATAATAATTTCGGCTTGGGGAAAATCTTAAATTCCCTCTATATGTACAGGGCGTAGCAGGTATTTGATTACGCCTTTAAATAGTGTACGTACTATGTATCAGCTTGCTGGTCGAGTTGTACGCTCAGTAAATTTTATAAATTGCGGGCATGTCTGTCATCCGACGGTGCCCATTTTTGACAAAGGAGTAAATTTATATTTATATATATGCACCAAATTTCAACATAATAGCTCAGTTTTTGTGGCAGATAAATAGATGTTTTTCGATTGTGGGCGTGGCATTTGAACGATTTTGTCAATCTGTGTGCAGAAACTAAAATTGTTTGAAATTTTTACATCGGTATTTCAAATGAGAATATCAACAACTGACAGAGACATTCATGTCTAGATCGACTCAGTTTTTGATACTAATCAAGAATATATATACGTTTTAGGGTCTCTAACGTCTCTTTCTGGGTGTTGTAAATTAAATGACAAACTTAGTATACCCCCATCCTATGTGAAGGGTATAAAAATTTGCGTATATTTTCTATGGAATAATTTCACAATTTGTAGCGATGTTTGGAGATATTTCGACAGGTTTATTAGCGGCAGCTGTTAAAAATGGACCGAATTGGAAATGGTTCTATTGAGAAAATTTGGCAATATGAGCACCTTGCGCCCATTACAACAATGTAAATGCAACCTGTTACATCGACATACGTCTTCTTTTCTAAACATTTGTGCTAACAAATTGTTTTTCAATAGCGAGGCCGTCTCGCGATAATAGTAATAATTGTGCTAATTTTACAAGCTATGCAGGGGCCAACAATTCACAATTTCAATCATTCACAATTCAAATCATTTTCAGAAATCACATTTATTTATAAACAAATGGCACACCTCTGCCAACGATTACAATTAAACTGTCATCGATATAAATGTCAATAAAATTTGATAGTTCTAGAAATTGTTTTATTAAAATTTTTGAGAAAAAAATTTGATAGTTCTCGAAATTGTTTTGTTAAAATTTTTGTGAAAAAAATGTATAAAATTTCTTTCTTGAAAAGTTTCGTTTTAATATCATAACCAACACTGTTCGCGGTAATAAATTACTCTACTCATGTAAGAAAAGTTTCAAAATTACTTTCTCCAGAATGCAGTGACCGAGGATGAGCAAACGTTGAAATTGAGATGCTTTCTTGTCAAGGGTGAGTCAGTACACGTAATAATAATTAAACAGTTAGAAATGATTAAAGTGATGGGTAATGAGGATAAATTCAGTGTTTGATTTTCTTATTTAATCATCAACATCAATAAACGATTTATTCAAGTTAAGTCAAGTTCAAGATGTGCCTCGGTTTCAGTGCAATCTCTCATGTGATGCATTATATGTTTTTTAATTATCAAATCGAAGTGCATATTATGGCGCTAAGCATTGCATGCATAATATAATATTATTATGCATGCCATAATATTTCTTCTAGCAGTAGGGCAGTAGGCCCTTCGATATCCTTGAAAATCATACGGATGGGCGTCCTCCTTCTAGATCCGCTTGGTTTCAGTTTTCTCCACTGTGTCCCCTCAGTTGCAATTTCTATATCATCCGCTACATTTTGGGATGGACTGGTAAAGCCGTCCTCCCATCCTCAGTCAGAGCTAAAAAAAAAAAAAAAATACGCATTTTCTTGCTCCGAAGGTAAATAAATTTTCCTCTTCACTATCTGAAGATAATTCTGTCCCACTTTCAACACGTTGTGTAGTTTCACTTTCGGCTTCGCTTTCGCCTAATTCACATTCATTTTCTTCGGGGGTATCCTCGCATCTTATTATATCTTCTGCATGTACGCATGATTGCTAAAAAAAGGGAATCGTGCCCTAATTCCATTTCCCTATTGTAAATACCTACAATAAGCGCAGACTCTCTACAAGAACCGAAACTTTTGAACACTTTCTGAAACGTGAATTTCTGTGAATGCACTTTGCACAGACTTTATTCCCAGAATAACTGACAATATCCTTAATAACAAACTGAACAATGACAAAAAGATCAATATAACATACAAACCTTACTTACCAGTAGCCAACATCTTCAGCAAAATCAAGACCAAAACGCCGACAGAACAACAAAGTGACGCGATATACAAAATGAAATGCACAGCTAATGATAACGAAAGCTGCGGAAAGAGCTGCATTGGTACAACAAAGAGGCCCCTCATGATTAGAATAGCTGAACACACCACCGACCTAAAGAGGGGTCTTGAGAAAACAGGTCCCTCACAACACATACTCAACACTAAACACACAGCTGATTTGATAGTCGTTGCCCTAAATAACGGTTTCTCGCATTCGAAATGGTGTCTGTATATTTTTAAAAGACAAATAGGGATGGAGAGGGAAGGATAAAGATAATTTGGCGTAAGCCGTTGTTTTCATTATCATTATATCTAAAATTGAATTATTTATTCATTTTTTACTTTTTTACACAATTTTTTTTTTTTTCTTTTAGACTATTTTAAAAGGTTGAATTTTGATTTCAAATTTCGCCAAATAAGCCTTTTGACGTGTAGATTTTCTCTGCACTCACCCAATCGTCTACGATAACGGTGTCCGTCGACATTGTATCTACGATTAATGGATAGTATTGTGGTTTCATCATCATGAAAGAACTATTCACCCGACTCTCATCACCATCTAGATTAATGTTGATGGTAAACCGCGGTGAGTGCTGAGAATTTGGCAGATCATGTTCCGAAATTGGATCAAATGTATTTGTACTGAATAATTGATTGGAAGTGGAAGACTCAGGTCTTAAGGAATTGTCACTATCATCGGCTTCTTCTTCATCATTGCCTAATCGTGAATTGTTAAAGTGTCTCACCAGTTGCGGCAGTGCCAAATTTATGTATCGTGTCTGTGGTTCCTCTGATTGAAGATCGGACTCATCTATATCCGGCACAGCATTCTGCTGATCTTCATTATTATTTTAAATCACTTCAGGGTTGTGGTCGTTGTTTAAAATGAATTCCCATTGACACATTTTAAAATTTAATTGCAAAAATATATTTTTTATATATTGCACGAAAATATAATTAAAATTGTTTTAAGAAAATAAAAAAATATCTGAATGAAAAAATATTTATGATTATTATTTCAAGTTAAAAAAAAAGTCTTTATTTGACGAACATTCGCAATTATTCGTTTATTTTTTTTTAATGAAAACATGCTGAAGAACAGTTAATTGGCCAAATTTGAACCTAATCAGACGTATTTTAGAATGTCTCACAAAGTGACCTGTTGTGGTAATTGATTCAACTCAACTAATTATGGTATTCAGTGTGAATCCAAGTGATCTAGGAGGGTGTTATCGCATAGAAGCGACTGTAATACTTTCACATGTTTTATTACATAGATGATACTGTGCAGCTTTTCATTACGGATGCACAATATTATTAAGTATGTGTAGGTGACATAATGAATAGAAGAGAATTATTACCACCCACTTAAGAAGCATAACTTTTTTTGTTCTGTTGCCTTTCATGTATGATCCCTAGTTTCAGTTTTTATGGTTGCAGCCCTACTTTCTTTAAAATCAAATTTAAAATTTAAATTTTACTCATCAGTTGCCATAACAGGTTATCTTTATGCATGTGTATGGTGTACACATTTGTTAAGGATGGCTTTTATATTTCTATGTATCATTCCGTTTGGTATATGAAGCATTCTAATTTAGCCACAGTCGTTTTTGTTTCATCCTAATAATAATAAAAACAATAATAATTATAATACAATAACACACAACAACAACATTGAAGCAGTTTCTCTGATAAGCATTTTTGTGTTTTCATGAGTGTATAAACGGGGAGTACTGAACATAACATTTTGTTTATGCATGAATGTATATGAAATTCTTTTGTTGCTATATTCTGTTCTGTGGTTATAATTTTCTTTTCTTTGGCTTAGAAAAGAACATTACAACCGCTGTATGTCCTTCCGTTCACATTTTGGAAAATTCTTCCACCATCACTATATACATATTGATACGCCTATAAAATGGAAATCATCTTTAAAAAACATTTCATTACAGTTGTGAAAAACCCTTGCGGCTAATTTTATAGCTTAAATACCAACAGATATAGGTTGACATCATATCTTGCATTATTTCTTACTGCCTTACTGCCTTACTGCCACCATCCTAACCTAATTTTTTTTTTACCCACTGTGTTCATTATGACCAGACGTGTATAATTATAACGACTTTGTGAGAAAAAAAAAAAAAAAAACCGAATAGCGTTTAAGTAAACCAGGTCAACAAAGCTTCAACCTTACATATAAACTTGAGTTATGTACACACATACACACACATACATACACGTTTTTACATATTTAATCATGGATATAGGTGTTTGTACGTCATATAATAATTTGAACTCATTCTTCTCCACACAGAGCAACAAATGACCTAAATATTGATGCCAACTGACCCGTGTACGTATGTGTGTGTGTGTGTTTATGTTCATATAAATTCGTACGTAAAAGCAATTTCCTGTGTTTTTGCAAATTGCTTAAAAAATTACTTTTTCCAACACACCTACGTACACATCTACGTATGTTTTACAGATGTTTACTTTTAAACGAATAATTCATTCTTTGCTGCTACCGAAATTGTTTTACTATGATTAGTTTTTGGTATAATTTATCCCGAAACTGATTAAAACAATTCAGCATTTAAATACATATTTAGCTTGGAAGTCTAGTTTTATGGTGAATATGAATTTTTTTATATTGTGGGCGTCTGTTAATCGACCACGTCCACTTTTTGGCATCTGGATGGATGGGATAACAATAAATATGTGTACTTAATTTCAAGTTCATAGATCATAATGGGCGTGGCCACAATTTGCGTGCCTGTACAAAATTTCACCTCAATATCTTACAGACTGATACACGGACCCGTGGACACACATACCTAAGTCGATTCAGTTTTTGATGTTGTTCAAAATTAGATATGCTCTGACGCCTCCTTCTGGGTATTGCAAACGGAATAACAAACATAGTTGTCCCCCCCCATCTTATGTGGTACAGTATAAAAACTAATTCAGCATCACATTTCAAACGAATATTTCCTACAAAAAGTTGTAATAAATATCATGTGCAACCATTCAAAAACACTTTAATATATTTTACTGTAATAAATGTTTGCTATAATTAATTTCGATTGTGATTAAATCAATTATTCAGCAACATGTAAAATGATATGTTAGATAATTTGATGGTTCGAAGTTCAGATCTACGTCTGCTCCATCGTTTCCAACTAGCAGATTAGAGAAGTGATACAGTTTAGAGCTTCTTGTACACTTGTGACTAAATTGCCGTTCTTGTCGTTAACAGAGGAAGAAGCTGTTGACTTGAAACCTTCGGTTAGACGCTTAATCGTTGCCTTGGCATGAAAACCTCTTCTATTGTTGTTTGTCTCTTTTTCACTCCCACACGCTCTCTCTTTCTCTCTCTCTCTCTATATATATATATATTTATTGAAAATATAGAAATTCTAAGTATTAAATTGCTGACTTTTTTAGGAAAAATTTCCGGGTTTCGTTCAGTCCTTTATCATCTCTAGCTCGCGTGTTTCATGTTTCCTCATACCTTTCTCACACACCGCGCGTGGCAACTGTTGATTGCAGAGTATTTTGATATGCAGAGTTTGTCTTTCTTTCTTGTATTCTATGAAATATTTTTAATTTACCAGCAAAATTACTATTCAGCAGTTCCTTGAATCTTGAATTTTCGAAGTTCAAATTTTCCATATTTCCAGTTCTTGACAGTTTTGTCCATTTGTGTGACCATGGTCTTTGACCAATTTTGCGGAGTTTGAATTTGGAATTTTGATCTTCATTTGAGTTGCATTGTTATGTAATAAAAACGAGGTTTTTTTTTTCTTCACTTAAGATACGAACGCATTAGCAAAAAAAAAAAATCACCAATTTGATTTTTAGAATTCCTATAGTTTTGTTTGAAAATATTTACATAAATACATATATATATATATATATATATATATATATATATATATATATATATAGAGAGAGAGAGAGAGAGAGAGAGAGAGAGAGGCATTGAGAAAGAGAGAGCGGGAAGGAGTGAAAAAGAGGCAGAGAACAACAGAAGAGTTTTTCAAGCCAAGGCAAACCACTATAACAACAACAAAAACAAAAACAACAACAACAACAAATATAAACTACAATCAACACCACAATAGTACCAACCAATAAACAGTTGTGGCCTGGCACGTTTTCGTTATACGATAAGTTCAAAAAAAAAAAAGAAAAATACGATCAGACACTGAACACACACACTAATTAACTTGTTAACACTTCATATGTGATATTCGACACCGTTATTTGTAGTACATGCATTTTAAACATAAACTGAACAAAAAAAAAAAAACAGTTATTAACATAATATAAACAGAGTGGAAGAAACAAAAGCTCATGCTTGTGTTTTATGTAAAATGAAAACAGGCAGAGTGAAAAACTACACTCTTGCGTTCAGGAGAATTTAAAAAACATATGATCAAAAAAACAAGAAAACAATAACAATGAAAATATTACAGTTGGTTCAGCCCGACTCTTTAATACCCGATATTACGATAGGATCACATATTAAATAGATTTCAGTAAAACCGAATGTCATCGAAATATCTCAACAAATTTATATGGACAGACGGATGGACATGATTAAATCGTTTCACATATTGATTCCACATCGGGCGTGTGTGACATTTGCTGTTTAGGAGTTACAAACATGAGCACAAACTTAATATTTCTTTTGCCACAAGAGTGGTGCCGGGCACAGAAAGGCAATATTTAATTTAATTGGAGAAGATCGTTAAACAAAGCAATGTAAACAACCAAATAAATAAACAAAGGCATTAAATGATGGATGACTGATACGGATTGGTTCATATTAAAATTGTACAAGTGCACGACTTACCGTATTTTAGATTATATCGCGATACAGTACAATTTTACTATAAACGTTCATGTGTCACATTACCAGACTAAACAAATTCATTATTATTCTTATTATCGTAGAGAGACGAAGAACTAAATTTCTTATAATAAATAAAACAGTCAACTACCGACCGTTATTCAACACTTTACATATCACTTATCATTAATCCTTTGACATTCTTAGGACAAAATTAACAGAAACAGTACAAAAACGCTCCCAATAAAGCAGAGATAGCTTGAAATACCTTCACCTATCTCGCGCACACGAAACCAAACAACAGATAAATATCAATTCTAGTATTAAGAAGCATAAGTAGAGTTTGTTACCTCCCTTCGGCATAAAAAATTTCAATCATACAATATCCTAAAATACACCATGTGCTGTGACCATATCCAAGAGAAAAAGCTAGCATCAGTGTATGTTGAAGGGTTAATACCATATATAACATTTTTAATTCCCAGACCGTCAGTATTTTGTGTTTATTTTTATAATATTTGTTATTACGATTCCTCGCTTCAAGTTTGTTTTCACAAGTTGGGCGCTAAACTTCTCACAATTCATCACATTACAGTTTATTTACTTTTATGGCAACTTTTTAAATGTACACCACTCAAATTATATTTATGGTACATTTTTTTTTTTTCTGTTTTTTTTTTTTTTGTTTCTTTTACTTTAATAATTTTGGGTAATCCCCAAATTTTATCAAGTTTTATAAGAAAAATATATTAATTCACGAGAATTTACTTTAGAAAAATAACTGTTAAATTTGTCCGACATCATTTCTCTGTAAATATTGTGGTAGAACACAACAAACCAAGGAAAGGTAAAGCAACTGAGAGGAGCAGTTGCTTATACACGTTTGCATTTGAATTCTCCGGAAATAAGTAAAAGAAGTAAAGCAACTTGATTTAGGCTTAGGCAAAATATTAAATACTCTCCACCACATCGGCAACAGTGTCATACATATAAGCTGCGCTCTATAATAGTGTATGTATCACAGCTTGCGGGTCTAGTTTTATGGTGAATATGGTTTTTTTGTAAATTGTGGGCGTGTCTGTTATTTGACCATGCCCATTTTTGGCACATCGATGGATGGGATAACTAGGCACACCAAATTTCATGTTCATGCTTCAATTTTTGTTGCAGGTATATAGATTTTTGTCGATTGTGTGCGTGTCTGTTATTTGACCATGCTCATTTTTGGCACATTTCATGTTCATTTTTCAATTTTTGTGGCAGATATATAGATTTTTATTGATTATGGGCGTAGCTCTTGACCGTATTTGCCCATTTTAAATAGCGATCTGCGTGCAAAAACTAAAAAGTGCCTATGTACATAATTTCAGCTCAATATCTCAACATTTACACCCCTGAAATTGCCAACAACGGACATACATGTCTAGTAATTTTTGTTCAGTTTTTTAATACTGATCCAAAATATATATACTTTGTAGGATCTCTGACATCTCTTTCTGGATGTTGCAAAAACTTAGTATACCCCCCCTTAGTACGTTACGTGTAGGGTATAAAACTCTTATGACGTATATATGCAAACATTAATATTATATTACGGCAAAAAAATTCACTTTATATAAATTAGCCATGAATTTCCGCAATATATTCCGCATTATCGGCTATTCGTAACACTTTTTATTGTAATTTCTAAAAATCATTAAAAATCACTTTCTAATGAATGTGTGCATAATAAAATTGCAAACTTGTTGATAACCGTACAATGAACGACGGCGTCGAGGTGAAATGACGTCATTTACATGTTAAGGAAATTTAATTACAAACACTTTGCGGTAGCTTATATGTTCTCACATATTATAACTTTCATGTAACGGAAATTTAATTTTTTTTTTTTCATATAAATATATATAAAGCCATGCAGTGATAATAAAATATAATGGAAAGAGAGAATTTGTTGAAAACTAAAAAGTAATAACTCAGCTATTGAATAAAGAAATGGAGTAGAAGAGAGGCATAGTAGCAGCAATCATGCCGCATAAGCGTGACATGATATGAGTTTGAAAAAAAGGTTAAAAAGTAATAGCAAAGTAATAATAACTGAACTTGTATAAATCAATTTAATATATAAGTAATCGCGTTGAGCTGATAGCAAAAAAAAAAAAAAAAATCACAGCATGGACATATATTGTAATACGAATTTTACAAGATTATGAAATCACAACACACAAAATGTCAAACACATATAAATATATATGCGTAATTACGTAGACTACATGCATGCTTATGAAAATATACAGAGAGAATGAACGAAGCTATTTATATGTATTATATACACTTAACTCTCACTTTACAGGTATTTATTTACCCTGCACCACTTGTAGCAAAGTGTATATTAAGTTTAAGCGGATTGTTTGTAACCCACCTTCAATAATACGAAACGATTTAGAATCACAGCCATATAAAAAATTAAATTTTTATATGTACGTTAGATGACGTTCTTTATTGAGCTCATAAACCACCACTTAAATAAAAAAAAGTGTATACAAGTGTATAATATAATAGGTATATCAAGTGGTTTAGGGTATTTGAGGATCGGGCTTGTTCAACCAACTATAATAATTTCACATGTTTTTTAGATGAATTCAAAGTTTCACGTATTAAAACATTTCTTTAATATAAATACATTTACTTGCCTTGAAAGTAAATTTTTTTTAACGCTAATATAAGAACCAATGAAACGCGTAATATATTATATCTATTAGCCAGCGTAGGCTGGAACATATTACTCGCATGAATAATACACGAGGGAAATTAAACAGTTGTGAGGAGAACACAAAAAATAAATGAGAAAGTATTAATGCGAGCGAGTGAGTGCGTGAGAGATATAAACTTACGCTTAGTTGTATATATTCATTAAAAGAAAACAATGTTGGCATTTAGTGTACGCTACGTACATATTTTGATATGGATAAAAATAACTTTGACTAATTTATGAATAAGTAATTAACATTAACATTAGGTAAAAAAAAAATACATTCGGCTGAGGCCAATTCTTGAGTACCGAATATTTTTTTTAAACTTTTTCATTTTATACAAATTTCTCAAAATTAAAACAGACATGTACACCGGAAGTTCAATGTTTAAGGAGGCTATACCGAATACTTGAAACATCTATCTTACAGGGTATTAAAAATAGAAAATTTCTGTTAATCTGTTAGAAAAATGGAAAGTTACAGTAAAAGATAAAGGTAATGGTAAAAAATAACTTAACCAGCAAAAATAAAGCACTTTTTTATATGTATTGTTATTAAAAATATATTTGTATTAATATATATAAAATATTCGCTTACCAAAATAGCCATACACATTTGAGATTGACTACAAATTGGGCGTTGTGAAAATTCCCACAGAATTGTTCACACTCACTGTATCTTGTAATTGGTTTGAGGTGGTATCCGCACGCAGTAACACACACTCTATCTATATACAAGAAAATCTCTAAAAATGTTTAATTCCTTATAGTACTTGAAACAAATTTTACAAATATTTTGCTAATATATCCTTGAAAATTGTCCAAATTAATGCACTACAGATTAGCTTTGTTTCACTTTATCAAAGTTATTCAATGTATTAAACAAATAGTAGTTATCAGTACGTTTGCTTTACAAGTTTATTCTCTTTCTCTCCCTCTCTATCACACTCTCTTTATATAACATATTTATAAATATATATATTTATTTATATATATATATATATATATATATATTTATATGGATATATATATCTGTGTATGTGTATGTGTGTATATGAAAATATAACCTCACTTTTTCTCTACGTAAGTAACACACCCGACCAAACACTTTTATAATACAATACTAATGAAAAAGACTTCGCCCTGAATAGAAAAGTTACTTATATGACACGATTGTTTAGCTCGTATACTAAAGAACGCTTCAAAAATTGCACACAATTGCTGATTTTATATACTTTGTATAATTTGCGATTATAAAAATCTCCAAATATATAACTTCCTTAAATTCTACAAGAGAAATTTGCACAACTCTCAATAAACCACTCGCTATGAATTACACAAATGTACTAAAAACGAATTTGCATTAAAAGGAATCTCAGGTGGCATTTTCCTATTGCGGAAGAAAATACATAATATACAAAAATAACTAAATACAGAGATGTCATGACCAATGACAATTTTAGAACCGTACTACTACGTTTTCTACTACTACAGTACAGTACTAAATGAGAAATATATTATATTCTGTGCAAAAATAAAATAATTAAAGTAATTATAATAAAAAAATTTTGTTAATAAACACAAATAATCTTAATTAAATGAAATAGCATTTTAATAAATAGCGTTTAACATAATAAATTCGCTCAATTTATACTTTGTTTAAAAAAAAACACTTTGTACGTCAGCTGGCATAAAAACTTTATTGAAATAAAAAATTTTCTATCGGAGGAGGCCGAGTTATATGTCAGAAGAAAAAAGAAAATTATTCTTCATAGTAAGAAAATATTTTCTTCAATACGTTAAAAAATGTTAGCTCCCATACAACATATTTTAGCTAAAAAGCGGATCATCTTGGCGAGTTCCTCGCCGAGGAGGCAAGAATTGATTAAATCTTTGGTAAGAAAGCGAAATTATATTTTTAAGAAAATTTTTATTATAAATTAAATGTTATGAATATCTAGAATATAAATGCAGAATTTTGTCCGTCCGGTTTTGATGAGACTCTCAGTCCCTGTGATTATGAGAGCTTCTCCAAATACATAGAAGCTACGGCTTTGGGCAAAGCTGAAGAGGTTTATAACCGCTTGAATATTGGTGATAATCCCCAAGATTTATTAATAATAGCGGCTGATACCATGGTTACCGTGGGTTCAGAAATATATGGCAAACCTAAAGATCGTGCCGACGCTATACGCATGTTGTCAAGGTCAGTTTTTTTAACCAATATTATAATTACGAAATTGTATATGTTATTGTTAGTGTATTTTTTTTATTCTAATTTCTTATTATTCTAATATTAAAATTTTCTAGCTTGGCTGGCACCTGCAATCGCGTATTTACAGGTGTCGTACTTAAGCATGGCAAGGGCGTACGCAGTTTCACTGAAATGGCCGACGTTCACTTCGGCAATGTAATGAAGGAACAAATTGAGGCATATGTAGATTCCGGGGAACCCATGTAAGTATTTTCATTTTGAAGTAAAAATATTCAATTAATGAAATAATTATTATGAAGGGATAAAGCTGGTGCTTATGGTATACAAGGAACCGGTGCCAGCTTCATTTCCCGTATTGATGGTGATTTTTATTGTGTCATGGGTTTACCATTGCACCGTTTGTGCTGTGAATTGCTTAAATTGTGCAAGCAGGATTCATCCTAAGCATTTTTCATTTATATTTGTACTAAATTTGATGAGTAATGAAATTTTTTGTACATTTCTTTCATACATACATATAACCTCAAATATTGTCTAAAAACACATTAGCTCAGGAATATTTTTCAAATGAATTAAGGAGCCATGTTGTTTAACAGAGTTACCAAAATTTAAACATGAATTGTGAAAAATTTCTTGTTATTCTAAACAGATTACCTATGTGAACACACTAGTACAAATATAATGAATAAACTTTAATTGCATTTAATGAAGGTCATTTAATATTAATTTGAAATAGATTTTAATAGAAAAATACCAAAAAAAAAAAAAAAAAATGAATATTTTAAAAGGCTTTGTTGGCCAATGCATAATATTTATGCTAAGAGCTGCGTTTCTATACCACGTTATTTTTTAATAAATCAAAGTAAGCATTTGTAGAAACTGAGTTGATGATACTTTATTTTCATTAAAGGTTACTAGATAAGTAAGTAATACGCGTTGGTGTTACATTGTTATATAATTAATAATTTTGCTTTAAGATGCAACTCCACGGTTTAGTGTAAATATTTAATTGACACTGGGACTGTTGGGTGTGTAGTCCTTAATTGGTTCATAGTTTAGTTTATTTATATCCACATAGAGGGGCTCCTCACCCTTTTCCAATTGTGAATAAGCGGTTACCGGAGAATTGGGTGGTGTGGCAGCTTTATTATTGGAAATCAACACACCAAGATTTTGTTGTAATTGCCAACGACGTGCTTCACGCAACGATTTATTACGCCTCAAAGTTTTAGCCAACATGAACGCACATATAGAACCCAACAGCTAGTTATTGTACAACACATATAATTCAAGGAATTATGATTATAAAAAAAAAAAAATAGAATATTTACCTGTACAAAGGATACAGTGGTGGCACCGGTAGCAATCAGCATGGTACTTTGCGATATAATAAAATGCATTCGTGGCAAACAGCCATCTACGTAATGCTCTTCACATTCCAACAAGTTATCGGAATATTGTTTACAACATGATGGTGGTATCAAAATCATATCATCGGATACAGTACTGTTCGAATTTGCCAAATGGTAATTATTTTTCCAATCGTCCGGCGAATACACACCACAACAACCCAAACCGCTTTGCATAAAATCGACAGCACTCTCTATATAATCGCTGTGCTCGTATTCAATCAGTGAATCATTTAAGGTGCGCACCAACATTTCACGTACTTGACCCTGCATAATGAATGCCACTATCGAAACCGTTACTTCCAAAATAAATACCAGAAACAAGCAGACACCATACTGGAATAATATTGGTACAGTTATAAAATTATGTTTCTTTGTTTTTTATGTTACTTTTTTTTTTTTCTTTAATTTTTTTTTTTTTTCTATTTTTCAAAATCATAATTGCTTACCATATTAATTAGCAAGACACTCTCTTTAATGGCACCGTAGGCTCCAAGGAAAGCAACCACAAGCAATATGAAACCAATGGCAACGATCAGAGATGGTGGTGAGAGAAAGTGATCATCAACGAATTGACGAAAATCACCGAAAATAGCTTGAATTGTTGTACCAACCATCACCAATAAAATGGCGGTGATCTGAAAACATATGAATTTAAAAGTTTAAAAGGACAGACAAAGGTAGATTTTTCAAAAATCAAGTAAATATGTTGGGGGCCGTCTCTAGAGGAGAAGTGGATGGTATTATGGAAGTGGAAATGGTATGAAATTGAAAACTTTTTAATAATATTTTTTGTGAAATTTTTTTTTTTTTTACATCCTTTATCACTTGTGGCAAAATCCACAATCACCATCAATTACATTCATCGATTCGGAATTAAAATCGGCATCGATTTAATCTTGCCGTCTGTATGTTTGTCTGTTTGATAGAATTTTTTTTTTTTTGTATTATGATGAAATTTGTACCATATAGGCTTAGAAAGGAATCTTATTGAAAATAAAACCCCCCCTTCCCATATAAAGCCCCATTATAACGGAAGTTTTTATATCGCAAAAAAATTACAATTTTTCATATTTTTTGACAAAATTTTATGAAAAATATTCATAATAGTCCCGATCGGACTATCACAAAATACATCGAGTAAACGAATTGTAGCATAATCTAGGGAGCTAAGTGGCGCGGACTATAAAATGTTTTCTTTATTCGTAACGCTATGAAAAATGTGCTGTAAACTTTATCTAAACTGGAAAGAGAGATAATAGGTATATAATAGATAACAATATTCGCGTATCATTAGTCATATATAAAAGGTATGTCATTTTAAGTGTGAAGTTTAAAAAAAAAGCAAAGAAAAAAACAAACACTAATAAAATACAGTTTTCTTTGCGTTTAAAACATACGCAACGCATACTTTATAGAATTCATTTCATTATAATAATATCAGTATGTAGGCAAACATGAAGTGTTTGTATGTGTATGTGTATGTGTATGTGTATGTTTATATATATAATGATAAATAATAGTTTGCAATTGTTTTTTTATAGTTAGTAAGAAAACATATGCGTTAGTGTGATATTGTGTATCACACACAATACCAACAACAAGCGAACTTTAGATTAGACAAGTAAAATAATTGAGTTTAATGAAATGTTTTTGTATAGCTAATGCGCGAGACATAACTTTTTTTTAGGTTCAAGTTTAATATGTTTTTTGTTTTTAAATTTACTAAAAGTTGGTTAAAAATAATGTAAATAATTGTTATAGGCTTGGAACAACTATTTACAAACAAGAAGGCGCCCGAAACTCCGCAAAGCTTAAAACATTTTATTCAGCCTAAGCATGACTTTCCGTGTCTTATACGTGCATCATTGCATATATATTGGCTGAAAACTTGAACAGAGAATTCTTTTATAATTCGGACGAATGCCATGCCTACAAAAACAAAACTATAAACATGAAAAGAAAGCTTATTTCAGGGAGAATTCTAAACTGTTGATGTAAAAGTTTAATAGAATGGAATGGAAGAAGGCGTAACAGTATATGTGTTACATCTACAATTACTATTTTATATATATATTTTGTTTATTACTAAGGTAAATATTGCTTTTTTCACTATTTAACATATTCTATAAAATCCTGTAAAAGAATAGAAAAGAATTTATGTACGGACGTACAGACACTTTGCATTAAAATACTACGTTTTATATATATATACAAACTCTCTCTCTCTCTCTCTCTAGGAATATAAACATTTTATACATATTTTTCATTCACTTTAGATATAAATATGAAAAGATGATCATTAAACAGACAATTAACAATTCACCTTCTAACACGGACGTACAGACATAATGAAATTACTTTTAGGTGAAATATTACTAAAACCTTCAATATACATTTTTACGACCACATTGTATTGTATTATAGTAATAAAACACTTTTCAACTAAACAACGGAATATTTTTAAACATTTACCATTTTAGCCTTTTGCGGTCAATGGAAGGATTTCAGTAAAACCTTTCATTTAGTTTAAAAATCTACTAATTGAAGATTAATTTTAAGTAAAGAAATCTTTTATAATATGTAACATTTAATAAGAAACACTTATTAACCAGGTAGTAATGGGAAATCATTATAAATGTTCGAGATGGAAACAGAAGTTCGTGTTATTCTTTTTTTATTATATGTACGTATGTATGTACACGTCAAGAATATAAAAATAAATTATTATTTTTATATATATATATATATATATACTATATAATGCTACCAAACTTACCGCAAACATAAAGCTAACAATTAGCAGCATATACTTGGCACAACGCATGCCAGTATTTAATTGTAGATCTCTAAGAAACACCATTTTTTTGTTAATTCACTAGTGTACGAACGGTTGTATATTATGTTGAATTTTAAAAGTTTTTTTTTTTTTTTGCCTTTTTTTTTTTTTCAGTATTTATTTAAATATATCCGATACTGTTGGGTTGTTAGAGTAGTTCGCTCGTTTGAAGACACCTTTCCTTTGCCAATGTTACAAATACACTAAAAATACTAATTAAGTATTTTTTTCTGTTCTGTACTACTGCTCTCCCTTTCAAAAAAAAAAAAAAAAAAAAAAAACAGTTTGCATGTATGTATGGAATGGGGTATACTCGTACATTAATAATTGTATAGTAACGAGCGTTGTTATTCATACTCGTCTTCCCTTGCCGTTGTTGTAGAGCTAATGGGTTGAGTTTACTTACTTCTATCTAAACTTTGTATGTACAGGTGTTACTTTCCGTAAATAAATACAACTGTATATTCATATAAAACACATTTTTCATGCACTTATCTTATCACATAACAATATGGTTTTTTTTTTTTTTTTTAATTTTTTTTTTTTTTTTTCTTAAGTATTGCAATGAGATAAAAATCATTTTTTTACGTTTTAAGTTTTGGAAAACATATTATTTTTTTTCAAATTCTATATATTTGGTATTGTGCAGTTTTGGGAATGGTAGCATTGCAGGGTAACGGTTTGATGGTTTGTTTTTATTATTTTTTCTTACCTACACCGGTGATATATTATTTGTGTCACAAGCCTATCAGACCTACTTACTTATATAGCTTGCGTACCAGTTGATTGATAAGGGACAGACATTGCATACAAACAAACCTACACGTTGTTGACAAGGGTATACTAAGTTTGTTGCTTTATTTGCAGAGACACTCATGGTCGGTAAATTTTTTCAATTTTGTACTGAAATTATGTACAAAAGTTTTCATGGCCTGTACAGATCCATTTAAATTATTGTACAAAATTGGTTGAGGGCCGCGACATAAAACTCCCTCACAGCCACAAAAATACATTTATGAAATTGAAATTTAGTACACATGTTTATAATAAGGGTGAATTGTGAAAAATGGCTCCACTTTCCATAAAAAATTCTTAATTAGGCTACAATTTTTCGCAACACAAAAATTCTAGAGGCCGTTTTCAAATATATGTCACGCCCACTGTAGAGAGTTTTTAAGATTTGGCATAAATAAAATTACTAATTTTACTTATTTGTTTTTCTTTTTGGTCAATATTAACATTCTGAGCCATTTTAGTTAAAACTGTACGTACGTTCGGCAACGTTTTCTTCTACACTTTTTGGTGTTTAAGTAGAGAAAAATTTTGGATTGTCGCTTCACATACTTGATGATTTAATACTACTTAATCCTATAATACTAATTTAAAAAAATTAAAGGATCATTTTTTAATACAGCAGAAGGATAAATCTACATTAGAATTGCATTTAAATACGTTCTTTAGTACTACGGTACCTTTTTAGTATTTCAGAATTTATTCTTTATATAAGTATAGTATTTTAAATGTATTAATATTGATTTTTAGTATATAAGTACTATGTATTTTTAGTACTTAAGTAGTCATTTTTAAATGTTGTACAAATTTTAGATATTAGTACCTTTTTAAGACCGTACTAATTTTTAGTACACCTGTACAATTCTATAACATAGGTATTGCAGTTTGATATTTTAGATATTTTAGTATATTTTTAGTAATCATATATGGAATTTTAGTATTTTTTTAGAACAGTACTAATTTTTAATAAATTTGTACAATTTTATCCCGAATTTAGCTATCACACATTGATGTTTTTAGTACTGCACACCTAAATTTTATTCCGTTATATATATTTCTGTAACATTTTTTAGTACATTTCGTACGTTTTTTATTACAATCTATTACAACAATATTGTTTAGCTTTCATTTGTAGTACTTATGCATCAAAGTTTAAAGTTTTTGTTGATTTTTTTCTTCACTCTTTAGTATTTTAGTGTTAGTTTAAAGTATGTACTAAGTAAGCAACTTTTTAGTACCTCAGTATTAGTTTTTTTTTAGCACTTTTTTATTATTTGTGTATTTTTCTTCTATTAGTAGATAATCCATTTTTCAAGGTTTAAGTATCATTTTTAGTACTGTAATGTAAAAGTTTAATTCATTGAGTATTGATTGGTCATTGGTGCTAAGTTTAAAAAATAGAGCAAGAATTGTAAAATCCAGGTAGTTTCTTTAACTTTAGTACTATTTTTAGTACAAAATTAGTAATGTCTAAAACACTTTAGAAACTTTGTACTAAATTTATTAATTTTTGTGTTGTGTTGAATTAAAATTTAGTACCGTAGTACTAATAAAAAAATTAGTACTTTACTACTTATCTATTCTTTTAAAATCTAATTTAGTATTTATGATCTAAACATTGATTATTATCATTATTGTTGTGCTTCAAAAGATTTCTAAAAATTGATCCAAAACGAACGGTTCTCAAGATTCTGCTTTTGCTTCATTTTATTAACTTTTCCGTTTCTATGGCAATTGAATTTTTAGGTTTGTTTTTATAAAAACCACAAACCATTGTTCACTTGCTTATACTTATAGGTCATTTTCTATACCTAAATAATATCGATTTTCTGTATATTCATGAATACAAAGATATCAATGACCCTCCACTAATTATCAAAACACTTTTCAATAGTCTAGAATTACATTTATTACGTGTAAACTTTTGATTAAATAATGTATTTACCATTGAGTAATTAGTACAGTTAAAAATAATCAAAGTATAGATTATATGAAAACCGACGAAATATTTAATAAAAATTCTTTATTATATTACGGTATTCAAAATATGTAATATTTACGTTTTAGAAGACATATTTTCATTAAATCGATTTGTATACATTTCATAAGGACCTCTTTTTAGTGAGTTTGAATCAATTTAAAATAACTTTACAAGGACAAGTGAAAATGTTATATATGGTTAAGCTGAACAATGTAATGTGTTCTCCATTACTTAGTTGTATCAGTATAAACGAGACATGAAGATAGTGTTTTACGTGTGTTCCGCATGGCATTTCAAGCCGAAGCTCAGATGTAGGGGAAAAGATAAACGCTTCCCAACGCCCCGTTAGGTACCAATTTAGGAGCCATACTGTAAGGGTATGAAGTGCACTCTTTCGTGAGAAGTTTGCAATCTACCCTCTTCCCGTGAGGGGGAAAACACAACCACCACGATGCTCCCATTAGGGGGCCTACCTCAATATGCTAGCAGGAAACAAGTTCCTGGGGCTCTAGCATACCGTGGTACCAGCAATAGGTTCCTGGGTCAAACCGCGTATTCCACTGGGAGGATATAAACGAGACATGTGAAATATTGAAATGGTCCCTTTAAGTCCAATTAGCTTTTCTTTATCAAATTTTGTCACAATATATTAGGAGTTGCGAATTTTCACTATTTAAAAACTTCCTTTATACGAGGATCTTATATGGGGAGAGGTTCTAAAAATGATACAATTCGGTTCTATTTCAATAGAGTTCCTCTTTGGGTCAAACTATGTTCTTTTACTAATATTTATCACAATATCTCAAAAATTGCGATCTGTACCTTGCATAAAAATTTTCATGGTCACTCAGACGGAGAGACGAACTTGACTAAATCGATTCAGGTTTTGATTCTGAAGTAAAGAGGCGATGTAGCACTTGTACTTAAAAACTAAACTATTCGTTTTTCTTTCTTATGTAATTCTTTCTAAAAATTAAACCCTTTAGTAAAACCTTCGAAAAAGCCATATTCCCTATTTTATTATTCCAAAAGTTAGAGGCACTTAAAGAACAAAATTTAACCATAAAAATATGAATTTTTACTCTAAAGTACTAAATTTTTTATGCGAAAGAATCTTCAATATAAAAAGCCCTGGTAGTATACCTTCTGCTAATCGGGAATAAGACGAGCAAGTCTTTGGATTTTAACAAAAATTAATTTTTGATTTGTCATATTACTTTGTCATAATCTAATATTTTTGTATACGGCAAACTCTCTGATTTTTATAATATGCAATTAAGATATCATGAAAAACATCAAAGCGTACGTGCCTATTAAAACAGAAAAATGTTATGTCTCTATTGAAAACCTCTTTAGAATTAACATTTGAAAAGGTCAAAGGACAAAGCTCAACTTCAATAGAAATTTTTGGAACCACTTCAGTTTTAGAATCTGTAATGTAAGGAAAAGAAGGCGTCTAGTAGACATCAAGCAATTTTCGTAAATGCAGTTTCTCAGAAAACAACATTTTTGTAGAAAAAACTAGAAAGAAGGCCCTTAATATATATAAGGATTTGCAATGAGTGTCTCTATCTTTTATATAATTCCATAAAGCTGACTCAATAAAGATACCTTCACGTTTTCCCGATTTTTAGAACGAAAACTTCTCCAATCATTTCTAAATCGAAATGCCAGTAAATTTCAGAACTATTTTAGTCTAGTTATAATTTCAAATCCCCGGTAACTGACAATAATACCAAAAGGTATTGTACAATAGAGAGTCTTTTGTTACTGGACTTTTCGAAATTTTTATTCAACTTTTCATACACTTACATTTAGATCAAACAAATCTCTCCCTTTTCTAAAAAAATAAATTACATTTTAAAGTAATAATAATAAAGTAGAATTGCTGCCGCAACGCTTGTAGGGCTTATAAATTCTCCTTAACCCATAAAACCGGAAATTCCATTACGTATCTTAATTTCGCGAGCTATATAACAAGCAAATAATACACCAGCGAACTGTAAATAAAACAATTATTAAATAGAAAAATCATTAAAAGTTAAAAAAAAATAAAAATATTCCAAAAATTTACCTGCAAAACAGCTATGATAATGCCGGCAGCCCCCAAACTAACCGCATGAGCAGCTATATAATTTGAAAATTCCGTTAAACAACCCAAGCTATTACGATTTATATCCTCATTATTAATAGTGCAACTGAAAGATCCCACTATGCCATTGGGTATAGAGCAACAGGATAAAGGTAAACTGTCATTAAAATATTTCGACCAATCCTTAAAGCTATCCACACCACAACAAGTAAACTATAATTTAAAAAAAAAAAAAATAATTAATAAAAAATATATTAAAATAAAAGGCAATTTTCAACTTACCGTCCTTTGTATATAATCCCATAAACTAGTTACCTCATCCACTGTTGTGGTGTTATATTTACTCAAAGAATTTGTTAATCGTCCTCTTATTAAACTTTCAGCATCTGAACGTAATACATAACCGCTTATGCCAGCCGATAATTCCAATATGAAAACTAAACCCAATAAAACCGAAAATGTTAGAATTAAACAATAATTCTCTTTCAAAGCACCCCAACAGCCGAAGAAGGTGAAAAAGAATATGAAAGAACCAATAACTATAAGAAATGTGGGCACGGAGAAGAATTTCGATACCAAAAATATTTCATATTCTGAATAAGCAGCTCCCACACCAACGCCAACAGCTATCAGTATAATGCCGGTAATCTAGAATTATAAAATAAAATAAAAAAATATGAAAAAGAAACTGTGGGAGTGGCACTAAAAACTTTTAAAATATTTGTTACATTCGAACTCTATATCAGTGATAGTTTTTTGGCAAATGATGCGCCAATCTTGTTATCCGATTAAGTCCATTTTATAAATAATAAATAAACTTTTACTACTTTACTTTTACTACTACAGTTCACAAAAGTAGAGCTATATAGTTGAAATTTTAATGGAATATTTCTAAATGACCAATTGGTCGTACGTCAGCGAAATTCTTAAAGTGCCATGCCCACAATCGACAAAAGTTACGAAAAGCTTTATAAATAGAGCTTTTAAGTCTAAATTTGTTACAAATAGTTATCAATAATTACTGAATCCAACTTAAATGGGGCGATAGTAAAAAAGGAATTCAATTGAAATTTTAAATTTAGTGTAAACGTTAATAAAATAATGGGCGTGTTCTAACAAACAATTCACATAAGTTCCTTTTTGACAAAGCATTATCCCTGGAAGTCTAGGTGTAATCTATACTTTTTTGGAGAAACTCCCATATTCTACAATTTGCATTTAGAAGTGGAGAATATTTTAGAGTTAAGTTTTTTACTTATTTTTTGTTTAAAATTTTCCACTTTCTATATAAAAGTTTTTCTACTTTTTTTTTCATAAGAAAAAGTATTGTTTGTTAAAAATTTTGAGGTTATGTCTGTTTATAATGCCACTTCTTTCATTTCATGTATCATTTAATACCAATTTGAATGAAATTTTTAAATACCATTGTGATCATTGATAGAAATAAACTATGAACAGCACTCTGCGTTGCCATTATTTTCATTCAAAAAAAAAATTCAAAATTCCGCACTTTTTATATCTTTAAGAAAATCTTTAAGAAAATAGCCGACTTTGTTTCATATTATAAAGTATATATGGTAATGAGATAATTCCCTTATAGAAATAGTTTTACAGTTGAAATAATATATTCCTGACAACCCTGACTTTGCCTTAATTACTCTTACTCTCTTGCTATCTTTATTGATTTAAATGTTTATTTATGCAAATTGTTTTTGAAAATTGCAATAATTTTTTATATATACAAACTGTTCAAATAACTGTTGTCGCATTTAACTAATAACCTATCGACTGTTAAAGGTATTACCATTAAAAGCAAGGTTGGTGCGACGGTCAAATGAGTTTTGTAAGCTTGTAAAAAATCATAGGGTTATGTGTTCAAATAACTGCAATATATTGAGCTCGTGTCGATTATTATTATTAAATATTCTTAAAAGTTTTAAGAATCCAAAATGTAAGTTGAATACAAATTGAAAGGATGTGTTAGCGAAGTGATTTCTTTTACTTGACCGGCGATCGGTGTCTATTCTTTATTTATTTATACCCTCCACATAAGATGAAAGGTATATTAAGTTTGTCATTTCGCTTGAAACACTCATAAAAAATCCTTAGAGACACTATAAAGTAGATATATTCTTGATCAGCATCAAAAACTGAGTCGATCTAGAAATGTACGTACGTGCGTCCATTTATTGTTGGTATTCTCACGGTCATAAATTTAAAGATATTGACCCGAAATTTTGTACAGACACTTTTAGTTTCTGCACGCAGCTTGCTATTTGAAATGGGCAAAATCAATCAAGAACCATGCCCATAATCGACAAAAAACTATCTGCCACCAAAATTGAGCTATGAATTTGAAATTTGATATGTTTATCTATAACTATTCCGTTCCGCGACGTACCAAAAATGGGTATGGTCAGATAACAGACATGCCCACTATCGAAAAAAATTTATATATCTGCCACAAAAATTGGCCTATGAACTATAAAATTCGGTATATATATTTATAAATATAAGCGTGGTCAAATAAGAGACACGCCCACAATTAAAAACCATATTCATTATAAAACTAAATGATTTGCAAGCTGATACACTATTAGAGAGCGCAATATATATATATATATATCTGCCACGCCCATTATTATACATTTAAGATTTGACCTAAGTCAAATATAGTTTTCTTACTTGTTTCATAGTAGAATACTTACCATAAAAACGAAATTAAATGAAAACAAAACATATTTAACGCAATTTGCACTTCCCGTCAGCAAAGACATATTTAATCTCACCCACTTTCTCGGTATTTTTCTCCTGGTTGAATTATAATTGGAAATATTTCTTTTTAATAAAATATCTGGAAGAGAAGTAATTGTTTTAATAATTTTAATAAATCTCATTTAAACTTAATTTATAATTGTGCAAATATTTGAAATCATTTGATTGAATTTTATTTGCATCCACAGCAGAATTTATGTACTTGTAACTCACTTAAAATGCTCTCCAGTTATGATTTTTAAATTATATTTTTTTTATATTTTTTTGTATGATTGTAAGATAAGCTATTGATTAGATAACAAATCAAATATTTAATGATAAAAATGTACTGTGCTGTGCTGTGCTGTGTTATAGGTTGTTATGTTTGTGCAGTGAGTTCGGTGTACTTGTGCGCTCTGCAAACAATTTCGATTTCGTCATGTAAAACTCTCTTCTGCAAATCTATGACTTTTCAAAAGATATTTTCATTTATTTCAATGTCTCATGTTGGGCACAACTCAGCAAACAGACATGCCCACAATCGACAAAAACCTTTTCATCTTCATGATACACGCCTACAATTAAGAAAAAAACATTTTCAACGTAGAACTAATCTTGCAAGCTAATACGTAATGCATACACGATTAGAGGGCTTAAGGCCAAGCCGCCCACCATTTTTTAACATATAGTTTTCTTACTTGTTTTACTTAAAACACGTGGTTACAAATGTTAAAACATGATGTAAAATAAAATATTTAAAAATCGATCTTCTTTTAATTCTAATCTCTCCTAAGAGAGTCTGTAAGGAACATTTAAGTTTTGTTCTTACAGTCGAATAAATGGAAGTTTCTCGCATTTCGATTCTATGATTTTGATATTTAAAAATTCGTCATTCTACTGAACGTACAGACAAAAAAGCATCCCTGTATATATTTTTATTTTATATGTCACTATCTCTATAATTAATATTTCCTAATCTATTATATATATTTTGTTTTCGTGACTACATAGCGTATAAGTAATATTTCATGCTTTCCACAAAACATCCACACAATCGATAGATAACTATTTATATACAATATATTTATATACAATAATAAAAATCAAATACAAGTATTTTCCATGCCTTCCAAACGAAATTGATGACCTTCACTTTCATTTGTAAATTTTTTGTAGTTTTTTTGTTTTTTTTTTTTTTCTTGTATAATTTTGAAACACTTACTTTCTTCATTTATTAAGAAATTGATTTAATTTATCATTAGAATAATTTTGCTTAAATATGAAATTTTACAATATGACGCAATTTTAAATAGATCACGTAGCAGTAACAGGTATTTAGCAACTAACGTTATAATAATTTGTTGTATGCTCTTGAACTGTAGGTGTTACAAAATGATATCAGTTTATAAGTAAGAGAGTAGAGAGTTAAAGAGAGTATGTGTTCTTAAAAGTAAATTAGGCAATTAAGAAAACTAAATTTGGCTTAGGTCAAATCTTAAAGACCCTCCACATCCTACAATGGTGGGCGTGGTAGGTATATGATTACGCCCTGTAATAAAGTTTATAGAGTTTATACTATGTATCAGAGCTTGGAAATGAAATTTTAGGTGAAGTATAGTTTTTTGTAAATTGTGGGCGCGTCTATTATTAGACCACGCCCATTTTTGGCATATCAATGGATGGAATAATTATAGACAGGCATACCAAATTTTAAGTTCATAGGTCAATTTTTGTGGCATATATGTGTATTTCTGTCGATTGTGGGCGCTTCTCCTAACCGGCCACGCCTATTTTTTACAAATCGATGGTCAAGTTAATTGTAAATTGTAAACCTTCCAAATTTCAACTTAATAGCTCAAATTTTGTGGATGATATATAGATTTTTGTCGATTTTGGGCGCGGCTCTTGACCTTTTTTGCCCATTTTAAATAGAAATCTGCATGCAAAAAGTAAAAAGTGCCTGTGTACATAATTTCAGCTCAATATCTTAAAATTTACGACCGTGAAAATGCCAATAACAGACGGACATACGGACATACATGTCTAGATCGATACAGTTTTAAATGCTGAGCAAGAATATATCCACTTTGTAAAATCTCTGAAGTTTCCTTTTAGCGTTGCAAACGGAATGACAAACTTAGTGCTGGGTATAAATACTAAATTGATAAATAATAATATTATTCTAAATCGAAAAGCTAATTAAATCTTTATTAAATATTTTTTTCATGGTTTAGTTTTAAATAAAATTACATTTATTTAATGAAATGGTTTTTAAACATATTTCATAATATATTTAAAAAAAAAGTTCATTACATTAAATTTTTGTTTTTTTTTTCTTAATTGTTTATAATATAATTTCAATGAGTATCCATTTTGAAGGGCGTGAGATATATTTTTATTTTAAATTATTTTCAAATAAGCATAAGTAAAATTATTCTGAATATATGAAAAAGGCAAGCAAGAGTTAAAAAAATTATTAATTAATGTATAAAGGAAAACAATTTTAGTAACAAACATTTTAAAAATGGAGATTGAACGAAATTAATTCAATCAATATTAGATAATTAATAATTTATGATTTTCTTTCCCGTTTACTGCGCGATTTATCACGTTTGGCGGTTCTTCTAATAAAAGCAGTTTTCAAATCGTACATGTGCTCGGCGCTTGACAAAGGTTTGTCATTCAAATTTCGTTTACTAGTAGATCCTGATGGTGGCTGCTGACAATTATAATGATGATATGATTGATTATAAGGTGGCTGTTGATCATGGTAATTATGCTTCCTTAGAGAATTTTCAACGGCAATATTTTTACTGGATCTGTAGATTATGATGAAACAAAAGGAAAATTTCGTAAGTCTTTAAAATTATTGGAGAATTTTGAAGGTTATTTTAAAAACTACTATTTACTTAATATATGAAAATTAGAACAAACTTTTTAACTACTACACAGTCTCGTTTTTTTGTTAATTCTACAAACTATCAAAATATTTTGAGTTTTTTTCTAAACACAGACTACTGAAAATAAAAATAAAATAAAAGTAATTTTTTTTACAGCAACATGTTCATAGTCAGTAATTACTACAACTTGAAGGGTTAAAGGAAATATTTTGAAAAAATTAGATTTGTGTGAGGTTATGTTTAGGACGTGAAGTGTTATATACGAGTACTTTATACGATTTTTGTATTCTACAATACTTGTTGTAATAAGATAGAGGGAGGCAACCGCACTGCGACCTGAAGAGGTCTGTTGTGCTATCCCAAGGTCTTAGCCCTGGAATTAGAGCGATTTGGCTCTTAGGCTCCGAGCATTAAATTGTGGCCGTAGTCAAGAAGTAACTGTCGAACACCCGATAACACATTGTTGCGTACTCACATAAAATGTGATGGGACGTTTCAATGGGCCTCTCGCAGAATCTGTACACGTCAGTATCGAAAATGTCTGTGTTTTTCAGGTGATACCTGAGGGAGTTGTGACCCGAGCAGAAGCCTTTGATTAACCTGAGGTCACTGTCTGTCCAAGTAAATTTGTGCCAAAGCAACAGGCTAAGATATTTCGATGATATTTTCAAAACCGAACTTTATTAAAAATATTTTCCATTTAATGTTTTTCTCTAAAAAAAAATCACCATTCTAAATTTAAATTTTTCATGAAAATTCCATGGATATTATTTACATAACCTAAGTATCAAATGTTGCAATTTTGGACCGAGGAGAACTATTTTTAAACCTTTCAAAGTCAAGCTATGAGGCAAGGGTTCAAATCTAGTCCGAGAACAAATTATAAAAAATTTTCAACTGAAATTTTAACTTAAACTTGTAATCCACTGATAATAAATAGGACAGTTGAGATTGTTTCCACAAGTGAATAAACTATACTTTAAGCTTTTAAAGGGTCAATCTTTTTTATTAATTTTGAACTTAAACGGACTTCTTTTAGATTGCCACCAACAGCGGACAGTTCAATATGAAAAATTATTATAAGAAAGTCATACGCAATTGTGGTTTTAATTACGTTAGTAGGAAAAGTAGTGATAATCCAATAGGAATGTGAAACTTTAACTTTAATATAAAGAAAATAGAGAAAATGTTACTCGCGCAATCCGTTGATAAATTATTAATATTTTTCCAATTTACGATTAAAAAATCATTTGACTTAGTCCTGAACTCTCGCAGTTTGACGGGTCTTGGCATATTGTAATATCACCTAGTTTACCTAGTCCGACTTATTACAAAAACATTACATCTTTCAAAAACTGATTATACTTCGAGAGATTTAACAAATAAAAACTAGAGTAACAGATATATAGAATCAAGAGTCTATCTTGGTGAAACATTTCTTTTTCCTTATAAGGTAACAGAATTTTTTTTAATGACTACCAAGCGATTAGTTATGAAAGCATTTCGAAAACATGCTTTTAAAACAAATTAAAATATTAAGATTTCATTAAGGGGATATATTTTAGTTAGTTAGTTAGTTGGTCTTACAAAAAAGTATGTTAAAACTACCGGGTTTAAGAAGAGTTACAATCAAAGAGTACATACGAAGAAAAGATTGTTTTGGAGTAATAAAAAAAATATTTTAACTCATCTTACTCGGTAAAAAGTAAAAATATATCCAATAAACCGTATTTTACGAGTATGAGGTGCTTTAAGGGAATGATGAAGTTTTCGTGACGTATAATTTTCGTGTTCGGGTTAAAGACAAAATGGTGCTTGAGAGACAGTAAAATGTAGTGCCATTATTAGTATTATTGAAAGTTTTCTTTAATTTTTTGAATTTTTTCTTAGATGAGGTAGAACTTTTGCTGATATGGCCACCGAGCTGCCCCTTAACGTAAAAGTTAAGTTTTGTGTTTAGGGTGCAGCAATTCGCATTTTATGCATTTTATAGTAGTAGTGGAAGTAGTAGTAAAGACAAACTATGAACATGTGCAAATGCCAAGTGGTTGATGTGTAGAACGCAGAGTACGACGTACAGTGCGTCTTCGCACGGCCTTTTGCGTTTGACTGTAGTAACAGTATCCGGCAGCACCAAATAGTTGGTTATGCTCATTAACTAAATTTTGTTTGTAGGCCTTGTTGATTGTTAAAGAAGATGGCACCGCATACAACATGTAATTATCGTATAAGGCTGCAACATTGGAATCGCGTTTGTCCTTGTTGGCAATATGGGGTGGTAGAAAGGCGAAAGAGGAAGTAGTTGATTGGGTGTATTTGGGATTCTGATTATGACGGACTTTAGGCAGACAACACGTTATGAAATGGCGGGTGATGGGACGCGGTAGGGAACTTTTCTTTAAAGTACTTTGATTGGAATAGGTCGGTGGTATTATGCGGGTTTTTACATTATACTCATAAGCGGTAGCGGGATACAATACTTTGGATTTTAATGTGTTGGGACGTTGCGTTTTAAGAGTGGAAGTAGTCGCTAAAGGTATCATGGATTTTTTACGTTTCTTACGTGGAGGTTTTATAGGAATTTTGGGTAATGGGATAGGTCTACAGTTATGATCCTCTTCTTTACGGTCATTAGCTATTTTATCTTGATATATATCTAATGTACAAGTATTTTCATCTATTTTATCGTTTAATATTGATTCTTCACACGCGTCTTGCCTTAAATTTCCAAGGCTTACGTACGTTGCATTATCATTTGTTAGATGTTTATTAAGTTTTGTCTGCCTTTCCGGAGTTGAAGCTTTTCCTGGTAGATCACGGTGGCGTTGCTGAGAAGTAGAGCGATTCGAGTGAACTGAAAGTAAAGAAGATGACCAATTTTTAACATAGATAATTTATTATTAATTCTATTAGTTATTAATAATTCTCATTGGGTTTGTAAGAAAATTATTTTGGGAAGGGGGCTAATAGTGTTATTATAAAACCAAGTTGCTTAAAAAATGCTAGTAGCTGGTAGTTAATAAATAAATGAGACAAGAAGTAAGGTGACTTCAATTATAAAAAGAATAATTAACCGGCTTGCTTGAGTTCAACTGTTGCAAACTAATCGACATATGGATAAAAGAAATCCTCTCAATGCTTTAGTTACCAATTTTAGTGCTGGTTGTTGGACTACTACATCTTAAAATCCAGGAACTATTTTTATTACCCTCTTACTGATTCGTATAACTTAAGCGCTAAAGGGGAGTACCCCATATTTGACGTCAGTTTCATTAAATTCGTTTTGAAGTTTTGTTTTTGTGTCACCTTACATTTTGTCCTTAGTAACAACTTCCAAAGGAATTTATCTAACCTAAAATGTTGCTGTACATTATTTGGCTGTGTAGCGCCCATAATCAATAGACTTAAAGTCACAAGGTCTGTAAGAAAATTATATAATAATAAATATTTTCATACATACTAAGGACTTAGTATCCAACGTATCCCTAACTTTGCTTTAACTCTAAGTATTACCTTTCGCTTTTGATGTTCCCTTTTCCCTCTCAACTTGACGTTCTCCTAAACGCTGAACGCCCAATTTCGTTCGTTGTTCATCATTTTTGGTAGATTTTTCGTAACGTTCATCGTGTACTCGTTGTACGGTCGTTTGATCAGAGCTCTTCAAACGTTGAGAATAGTCTGTCGAGTCATATTTTTGTCGGCGCATACTTCCTGCGGTTCGTTGTAAAGTTGATTTAGTTGGTTGATGGTAAGATTGTTCCCTAGGGCACTCAAAACGTTCTCTATTAGTAGAAGAATGCTTGGTGCTGGAACGTTTCATATCATCACGTGAATGATGATTCGAACGCGTTGATGTGGTTTTAGAAGTTGGCATATTAATACTATTATTATGACGTTTAGTTTTGATACGACTACGTTCCTCACGTCGAAAATTGTCAATGCAATGCTGATCTTCTGTGGAGGAGTATTGCGAATGTGTTGAATTGCGAGACTCACAGGAATTGGAGCGATTTATTAAAGATTTTTTATTAACTACACGAGTATTTCTTGTTTTAAGGGACTCGTATTCTTTTTCACTGGATAAAGATCGAGATCGTGCCCGGGGACAACATTCGATGGAAGATTGTGAAGATGTTCTTTCGCGTGAATTTGTAGCCAGAGGCGGTGTTCCACGTTTCACAGTACGTTTCGCTTCCGAAGCGTGAATACCTTTAATGACTTTCACAGCTTTACCAACTTCCGGCAGTTTTTCTATGTACGGAGCTTTCTCTGCTATAGTTTCCAAAGGTTTTGATTTATGTCGTGGTAAAGAATGACGCCGCCTCTCTTTCAATGCTGACTCTTCAGACAGTTCCTAAATTGGTATTTCTTTAGTTTTTAAAAAAAAAATTCTTAATAGTTACTCCCTTACCTTTAACGTTTGATCAGCATTACGATTCATTTCATTTAAAATTTTCACATCTCGATCCACATCCAATTTGCGGTTATAATTTAAAGAAGGAGGCGATGGTGACTTAACCTTGAAAACAGAAGTAATTTCATTGGCTATATTCTCATATAAATGTTCGTCCTCCGAATCTAAAACATTTTGTTTCAAAAGACTGACACGTTCTTTGGCTTTTGGTTTCTCCGTCATTAATGTTTGATGCTTAAGCAAATCGTGTAACCATTCTTTTTCTTCATTTTTCTTAAAATCTGTTAATTCATCTTTGATGCGACGTGAAGGTAAGGAACGCTTATTTGAAGTGGGCACGTTTGCAGTTTTTTGATACGTTTTGATTATATTTGATTGATCTGGGGTTTTATCAATAGGTACTCCAAAATAAGATAATTCATGGTTCCGCAATTGTCGGGCGCCTCGTGCTTCTTTGATAATTTTTAAAGAATCTCTCCTAAAAAGATTAGAATCCGCTGAGGTGGCCTTAGTTTTTAAAGACGAAGAAGGCTCTTCAACTTTGATTTGAAATATTTTTATTAAAAAAGTACATGATATATGATTTTATAAACTCACCAATAACAGAAGACTGGCTTGACTTTGCCAGGGTACTGGCATTATTGCCTGAGTCTGGGGTGTCCTGCCTTGTAGAAGCTGAGTGTAATTTAATGCTCATTACATTAGATTTAGGTAGATCTAAAATCATTTAGATATTGTATTGAAAACATTTAATATAATGATTGAATATGGTGGAAAATAAATTTAAAGAGAGAAACCTGTAGATGATCTACTTTATTTATAATTTATTTTATATACAATAGAAGCTTATCACCTGATGCTTTTTTAGAGTGAACTGCTGCATTTCCATTATTGATTTTCCATAAAGCTCTTTCCACTTTCAGGCGACTCCAACTGCTTTTGTATTCACGATGGTTTCCCTCCTCTGAAGAGTTGTCGCCACTTTCGTTGTTATCCTCCCTAAAATAACTTTTCACCTCTTCATCAGCACTATCTTCACTTTGTGTAAGACCAGCATCAAATATCATTCTCAGTCTTTGCAATTGTTGGCTAACTGACATAATATTCATAGAATCTACATCTCCATCATTATTAAAAGAATCTCTGATATAATTGCTGGTAAAAACCGAGGGCCATTGCCCAGATGGGGTGTATTTTGTATTATTTGTATTATATTTTAAGCCATTCTCTTCTGTAATTAAGTTTAAGCTTGGTGTGCAAGTATGCGGTAAAATATGCGATGGTGTCGGAATTATTATCGACGTTGTGTAATTCACTTTATTATTGGCTAAACTTAAACGTTTCATGGCCTCATCAAATTCATTGGCTGAACGTAACGTTCGTATTATTAAAGTGGTGGATTTAAGACCTTCATCCAATAGACGCTGATGTGCTTTCAGATCTTGTAGCAATAATTCTTGAGCTGTTTGGTTAGTTCCCTCTTTCCCTGGATCATTTCGATTTAAACCTGTATTCAGTAAATTCAGAGGTGGGTTGGGTTGCTTTGCTTATTCGTTATTATTGAATGTTTTGAGGTTAGAATGAAATTTCAGATTAAATTAAAAAACTTTAGTTATACATTGTTTCCGAATTATTTAATTTAAAGAAAATTTTTTATAGATTTTTAGAAGCATCAAATGGAGAAAATTTTGCTTACATATCATATACAGTGAAAAGTGAAAAAATAGCTTTAAAGAACACTGTACAGAAAGGCTTTTTAGTTTCTACTAAAGAACCAATTAATGCACTGTTAATATAAATTAGGGAATGAAAGGGAAAAAATTATTTATTAATATGAAAAACAATTGAACATGCTTTTAGCCTATAAATTACAATAATAATAAAAACTTAACCAGAGCAACATAAATACAATAAATAAAGTAGATCATCCTGGCAAAGTAGGATAATAATAATAATAATAATAGCACACAAAAATACGTCAAAGCCACATATTTTCAGCTAGACCAAATTACAATCCAACGTTTATATTATAGGCTAACATATACACATATGTACAAAGGTCATATAAGAGAACTTTAAAAAAGGCGAAACTTACTCGCTTTGCTTGAATCCCCCAAACTAACATTAATTTTGGTAGAAAAGCTATGCGATATATTAGATTCATGCGTAGAACTATTAATTAAATCCAGCGGTTGCTGTTGTTGTTGTTGTTGTTGTTGTTGTTGTTGTTCTACTAAACGTACCCTTTCCGCTACAGTTTTCGTTGTAATTAATGTCGGAGAAGGCGAAAAAGATTTCGAATCTTAAATAATATTAAAAAAAAAACAATTAATCAAATAAATTAATAAAAAAAAATACTATCCATACCTCGATTGTTTTTAATTTGTAACGGTTGTTTTTGTTTCCATAAATCTTGAGCACTTTCAATATTTTCCCCCAACACATAGGGTTTAGGTTTCGCCGGTTTGTTTTTCAAAATGCCACGTAAATTAATTAAATCATCCGTGTCACATTCAATATTATCAAGAGCGCTACTTGTTGGATAATTAGTAGATGTGAAATGATTATGGGGCGGTATTGATATAGTAACATTAATAGTAGAATCTTTTGATAGTTGTAGTTCAGGCGACTCCAATCGACTGTCACGGTAGGCCAACGTCGGAGATGAGACACGTGTTTTACAAGTTGTATCGCTGAATAAAGTAACCGGCGCATTTGTTAGTCCTTTATATTCAACCGTTGAAGTCAGCGGCGTTGGTGACGTACTAACCGTAGAAGCAGCATGCACCAATCTTTGTAAAGGTCCCATACTGGAGCTGCGACGTCTGCGTCTAAAATTATTTGTTGGCGGTGGTTTACTATCGGTTTCTACAATATTAACTCTACCCGACTCTGTAGCAAAATGTACTTCGGTCTTGCAAAATTCTACTCGTTTTGAAGAACCTTTCGGTATTATTAAAGCTGTAGAAGATGGCGTTGAGGATGATTCAACATATGGTTCACAAGATAAACCATTCAAACGTATTTGTGTAGATTGCCTTAGATTTTCGGTTGAATATTGTCTTTCATCTAAAGCAATCGAATGACGTTTAGCATCTTCTTCGGGTTGTTCTTTAATCTTCGTATACAAACGTTGAATCGTACTCGAAGCATTCGGATTTGTATGGGTATTACCAAAATGTATAACAGTGCTATTACGATTTGTGGTGGTAGTTAATGTTGGTGTTTCCAGAGTGGGTGACCAATTACTTAATTCGCTTGATCTACCTAAACCGCTATCAGTCGAATTATCTAAACCGGGCATAACTTTGTTTTCGGGTGGTGACATTTTCTCAAAGCCATACGATTTACGCCGTAAATGCCATTCCGTAGAGTTGGGTTCACGATATTTTAAACGTGATTCTAAACTATGACTTGCATGTTTCCCGGTAACAGTTATGATGGTGGAACTTTCATCTTTTTTCGGATTAAATAGACGAAAACGTTCATCAATATTATCTACGTTATAAGTAATCTTTTTTACTTCTTCTTGCTGTAATTTATTGATGGAATCATCTTTATATAGAGCGGCATCGGGAACTTTCTTAAGTTTGCCACGAATTTCTTTTAAAGACTCAGCTGTTAAAAAACTGTCTTTACGGTTTATTGAAGACTTGGCTTCTTTCGTGTCGGAAACATTTATTGAATCATTCAAAGTTTTTACATCCAGGAGATTGTTATGCAATCGACGACCACTTTCCAATTCTGCTCGTATTTTGGCAACACTTACAGAATTATGGGGTAAATCTAAAGGTTTCCGTGCAACAATGATCGATTTATAATCTTCATTTGTTGCTTTGTTGGACGATTGAAATGAACGTCTCAGTTTGCTAACGCGACGCCAGATTTTTGGATTTTCATCGTCGTCTTCTATACTTTCACTCGCACACGGATTATATTCACTAGACAAATCATCCGTTGATACGGAATGAGATCTTTGCAACGGACTTGTCGTTTCAATGCTTGCTAGCGATTCGGCATTTCCTGAAGTTGAGTAAGGTATCTGTTGCCGTTTAAGGTAACGTGATGATAATCTATATAAAATGAAAGAAATATTTAAAGTTAATCATTGATAAAGCTTATGTATGTAACAAAATCTGAATCGATCTAGCCATGTCCGGTTAGGAGCAATACATACAATCGACAAAAATCTGTTCTATCAGCTTCAACATTTAAGCTGTGAAGTTGAAATCTGAAAAACTTATCATTGGTCCATTCAACAATGTGGCAAAAGTGGGCGGGGACATAGCAGAATTCGATATGTCATACATAAGCTATTTTTAGGCACTTGCCAAGCTTACAGTTTTAAGCCAAATTTAGTTTTTTATTAAATATTTAAGAAGATGATGTAAAGAACACACGGACACTATTTGATGTGTTATCATTTATTTTATAAAACATCTAAACACCACATACATATATGTATGTTGGGTAATTAGCCAAGAATCTGTAATAAGACTGATCGAGACGTATCGTCATACCTAAAATCATTATTATTGTCTCTTAGTTTGCTGAAACGCGTCTTCTCATCATTAACGGTTTGATTCGGATCATTATTGTAAAGCCGGAAATATTCCAAATCACGATTGTGGTGTATTGAACTGTGATGATGACGCGTTGGTGTCAATCTATCGATTTCAAGCTGGTGCGACTCGTCATGTTTCTGTTGTTCGGGTTCATGTTGTTGATGATGATAGCGTTGAAGATCATGCAATGTGACAGACACGGTTGTTGTTGGCGCAGTTGTTGTTGTCGTTGTATTTTTAGTTAAATGATATTCCTCATCATCATTATCATCATCATCATCGTGATCGTCATCTGCTGCGCTATTATCATCATTATCATGAGCATTACAATTAATGTTAACACCTACGCATGTTTTTTCCATTAAATGAGTCTGATTGCTTGATGTGTGGCTGGTACTGTAACTGCGACTCTGATTCTGTGCTGTGCTGCTCTTACTATTGTAATTTGATGTATTGTGATATGAGCTTTTGGTGCTGTTGTTTTTGTTATTATTGTTGTTACTTGAAGTAAATAAGGTAGGTTGCCGTTGCTGTGATTGTTGATGCCAAGCTGCCTTCATTGAAGACTTACTATTCATGTCTGTAGTAATATTGTTGCTGTTGTTGTTGTTGTTGTTGTTGTTAATGTTGCCAACAATTGCATGTAGGCTTATTTTTTGATTTAGCCCACTTTTGTGGGTGTTCATTGACATCAGTGTCGAAGGCATCATAGTTTTTATGGGCATTGATGATGCAGTCGCTGTATTAATGCCAGTACTACCACCACTACCACTGCCACTACCGCCATTTGTTAAATTACTGCTAGTTTTCTAAAAAAAAAAAAAACAGAAAAATAACAAAACCAAAAAATAATTACAATAAGATTTTGAGAGGTTTGACTTATATTTACGTCTGTCAGTCTGTCTTGACTAATATTTTTAAATATTTAACTTTTACTTGAACATCTTGCACTTTTCTTTTCCAAAAACATCAATTCTTTAATGTACACAACATTTCATCTCATGGTCAAATCATGTATACGTATGAATATATATTTAGTTGTTTTAGTGTGGGAGTGTTAAAATACCCACCTAAAAGTACAAACGAGATTCATATATTTTTTATACACATATTTACACAGAAAATGAGTTCATTCTGAGTGCTTAATTAATAGATATTGCGTCATAAGCAAAGTACGTAAAACTTAGCACATATTGAAGAATAAGGCAAAAAGAAATAATATTAAAATCTGAGACAATTTCAATCACATCATTCCTTTTTATATGCTACGCCTAAAATGAGTTGAAATTCTGGGTTAGGTTCTAGAACTATACATTCCTGTATTCTTGATCAGCTGTACACATTGGTATTATAAGCATCTCTGGTTGTAGTGGGTTTCTTTTTAAATGGAGCAAAAGCGGTCAAGTGTCAGGCGCTTGAGCATCTATCATCTATTAACCATAAAAGTAAATAATAAAAATGAAATCTTTATACAAATATTTGTAATTATCTCATCCATTGATGGGTGGACACGCCCACAATTTTTAAAATATCTCATTTGACGCAGAATTCAACTTGACTTGTTAGTTGATATACATAATAAATCAACTGCTTACCTTGATACCATGGTAACGGACATGTTTAAATCGATTTAGATTTTGATTCTAAATCGATCGGTACAATTGATGATGGGTGTGGCATTTGCCGTTTAGGTGATAATGATACCACCACTATTAATTCGAAATGGTGGGGCTCCGTTTATTAACAAGAGTTTTTTGAAGTTTTTTTTTTTCACTTCAAATCCTAAAATTCTCATATAATCTCAAACCTATCTGTAGTTCAGTTTGATTCCTGAATATATTTCATTCCAAATAATTGCAGTTTTTTCTAGACTTCTTCTATACTCCTTGTGTATATTAATCAGGCTGCCCTGACTGACTGTAAGAGTAAACATGTGTTTGGCTTGTGATTGCCGACCTACCTTAATTAAGTTCTTACGGGTTTAATTTCCGCTTTTATTTATTTATCATAATCTACAATTTCTACATAATAAACTTGAACGTGAATTTTCCCATACCATTATCCCTCTTCTTTTTCTTCTTCTTCTGCAAACTTATTTCTACAGTCATTAATAGGTTTTTAATTTTTTTGTTTTTTTTGTTTTTGTTTTTGTTTTTTTGTTAATCAATGAATGTACACCCTTGAAACCATCCTGCTATTCTGCGCTAGTCTTTTATACTTTGTTGTTGTTATTTTACTCACCATTAAATTACTTAGTTTTAAACTTGGCGCCGCATCCAAAAGAAATTGATTACCATCATGGTGGTGGCTGTGACTGTAACTTGATTGTGGAATGCTAACATTATTGCCATTATTTCTTCTTCTTCCTCTTCTACTACTATTACAACTACAACTACTACTCTTACTATTACTACTATCACTACTATTTGTGTATGAAGGGGAATCATTATGACTGCCCCTGCCTAAAGCACATTCCTGTTGTTGGTGTTGTTGTTGTTGTTGTCGTTGGTCATGCAAGGCAATTGAATGATGTTTTGTCATTAGACCCATACAACTACTATTCGCATTACCGCAATTATCAACGACCTCGTTATGGTAAAATTGTGTATTGAACTGATTGCTTGAATGTTTCTCTGGATGTTGTTGTTGTTGTTGTTGTTGTATGCTTTCATTACCAATCTTTAGGTTATTAACTAAATATGGATTATCAACGGTTAGCGTATCATTAGCATGGCCATTATGAGCCATATCATCATCATTGTCATAACCACCGTCATCGCCATTGCCATCATCATCATCACCATTATCATTATGCTTTTGGGCATAATGGCCATGAAGATGATGTTGATGCTGATGCTTAAGCTGTGGCCGTGAGGTGGACATTTTATCGTTGTCTAATTGCAATTGTTGTAGTTGTTTATGTTTATGTTTATCCAGCAACAACAATTTACTTTTATATGCTGGAGTTTGAGCTGGTGCCTGAGCTGGTGCCTGAGCTGGTGCCTGAGCTGCTACCACCACCACCACCTTAGCTTCAGGTTCATCATAAATATAACCATTATTACAAGTATTAGTTACCAGTGCCGTGGGAGATGTTCTGCATGAAGAACCTGACAACGATGATACTGAAACTGTTGATGATAATGATAATGATGATGATGATGATGATGATACAGATGATGTGTTTATTGTTGTTTCTGTTGTTGTTGTTGTTGTTGTTGTTGCTTGGTTTAGTGATAATGTGGTTCTAAAATTGTTGTTGTTGTTACTAAATTTCTGTTTTCTTGTAATGCTTTTCTTCATACTGATATTATTGTCATTTTTATTATGCTCTAGCTTATTATGTGTATTTTGTTTGATTGCTGACTGTTGTGCTGGTGCTCGTAATGGCAATTGTGACGTGGTTATGGGTGATGATGTTGATGTGGATGTAGATGTGCATGTAGTTGTACATGTTGTTGCTGATAACCGTAATAATGGAGAGGCCGTTGAGGAAGTTGACCATCGTGATGATGTTGTTTGTATAGTTTGTGCACGTATCACTTGCATGGCCCCCCGGGCAGTGCAAGCCTGTAATACTTCTACTTGTTTATGTTGTGAGTGTTGGGTGCCATTCGGCTGTGAGATATTTTGGGAATCGGATATCTAAATGGAAATGAAATAAAGGAGGAAATATTTGTTTGTTTTTGTTTTTTTATAGGTAAAGGAATATGTTTTTGTATGTGTACAATATAAACCCTTAGAATCATTAGGATTTGAAATGTTGCATTTTTTCTATCACTAAACTTCTACCACTAAAACCACTAAACTAAGTGCTTGATGCCCTGCAAACACTTGGTGTACAAAACTGTAGAAGGCGCACCAAAGATCAAAGCGCATGGCGTTCTCTTCTGCAACATGCCAAAGACCTACATAGGTTGTAATCGGCCAGACATGATGATGATGATGATGATGATGATGATGAAACTTTAATTTTAAGCTTTATATCTTTAAAAAATACTAAGGTGACCAAATAGTTGAACAAATATGTTCCCTAAGCTGTTTTTTATTCCATCTTTTTTTAGTTGAAAGCTTTTTAATAAAATTGTCTTTAATTGAATTTCGTTTATATACCCATCAGCGGGGTAATCATTTGATCAAAACGTTTGCAATGCCCAGAAGGAAGCATCAGAGACTCTACCACTCTTTATCAGCATCAAAATTCTGAATCGATTTATTTATGTCTGTCTGTCCGTCTATGTATCTGTTTGTATTAAACATATTTTTCTGTCGCTATAATAAGAATATTGACTACAAACTTGGCTAAAATATTTGTAGTTATCCCAGACATCGATGGGCCGGATTATGAACAAAAGCCGTTTGACCCCTTTTTACATACAAAAGCTACAATTTAATACCAAAGAATTCTATCTGTCTGTCTGTCTGTCTTTCTTTCATGTTGCTTTCAATAAAACAAAGAGCCGCCTATTAAATATTTTTATTAAATGTAAATACGCGTCCACAATGTACAAAAAAAAAACCATACTGAGCGAACAACTCGACTTGCAAGCTGAGATGTAATATATACACTACTCAAGAGCGTAACTAAGTATCTGCCACGCCCACCCTTTGTGTATAGATGTAGAGAATATTTAAGATTTTGTCTAAACCAAATTTAGTTTTCTTATTTGTTTTAAAGATCGAAGATGGTGGGTCATGCAAGATTTGACGTAAGACAGAAATAACACTTTTTATATTTTCATAAAATTCTGACATTCGACTGCACACTTCTTACTTATTGAATTTCATTTTATATACACTTACAGTTATTTTTTGGATTTTGTGCTAAATATTTTTGAAAATGATATTTTATATATACCACAGATATGTGTGTATACAGATTAGAAGAACAACTGGAGGCCATAACTCATGCATATCGTATTGTAATCTTAAAGTTTATGGTCAAAGTGTTAACATATCAAAAGTATTTATAAAAAAAAAATAATAGAAAGAATGAATGACTCTAACAAAAATATACATACAGGGTGTGTATGGTAGTTGAGGACAAATTGACATTAAGACAAATTTGTTCATATCGTTTCACAAAAATTTATTATAATTCAATGGAATTTTTAAACGACTCGCAGATTAAACAATTATTCAATAAAATTCCTATTAACGGCAATAACGGACTCAAGCCGGGTTCAGAAACGATTGTATACCCGAATCAAATTCTCTTTGTTCGTTTTGATCATTGTTGTTGTTATAGCATACTTCAGTGATGAAATAGTTTTATGGTCTACCGCTCAACTACGCCCCATACGTAATAATCCAAAGGATTAAGGTCTGAGGAGCTAGATGATCATATATAAGTATTCTTAAATATCGTACGCACCCTGTATATATATAAACTGAAATAAATTCAATTACACTCAATACTCAATACATTGCAATGGCATTTATCTTCACCCTAAAATGTTAGCCTTGTTTTTTGTTTTTTGTTTAATTTTTTTTTTTGTTTTTATTTTTTTTTTTATTTTATTTTTAATTCATCGATTATATTGCACATACAAGGCAGTGAGTCACCCAGTGAGTTTTTTTTTTTTTTTTTTTTTGTATGAGTGATTTATAGAAAAATTGTTTAAAATTTCAAATTTTAGTTATTGTGTTTATCTAGGTAAATGGCCTTAACAACAATATTACAATAATAAAAACAGTGACAAATTGAGGGAAATATTTTATGTGAGAGAAATCCATAAAAGCCCTTCGGCCAACAACGCACAATTTGTGATACATTTACTGAGCTATTGAAAGCGAAACATTTGCATTTTTCATCACTCTTTGAAACCGTACTTCATGTACAGATGCTTTGTCAGGCAGGCAGGCAGGCAGGCAGGCAGACAGACAGGATGTAATGTAAATGTGCTAATGTTTCTCACGGTCTTGCCAAACTTATGTATAAAAAAAAAACAGCAACACCAACAACAGCCTTAAAAGAAGTCATGTTCTGTATTTTTTTTTTCTTTTTTTTTTTTACATAACTGCCATTGTCCCCCCTCATCTTTTCGGGGTTTTTTGTTGTTGTTGTTATTGTTGTCTTGTTCTATATGGTATGTTGATTATATGGGTACATACAACGAACATACACAGTTGCTTTACATATATTGTACATTTTCCAAAATATATTAACTTGTCTTCAAGTAAAGAGTTTTTTTTTTTTACCAAGCACACACACACATTTTATATAGAATTTATGTATATTGCTGCGGTTTTTATTATTATTATTATTATTGTTGTTGTTGTTGTTGTTGTTGGTTTTTGGCAGTCGCGTCTAGCCGTTTGACCCCTTTTTACATACAAAAGCTACAATTTAATACCAAAGAAATCTATCTGTCTGTCTGTCTGTCTTTCTTTCATGTTGCTTTCAATAAAACAAAGAGCCGCCTATTAAATATTTTTATTCTGTTTTTTTTCACTTAATAGACTTGTTTATTGTAATTCCCAATGATTTTTTTTTTTCTTAGAGGAGAGTCTAACTAAGTATCTTGTGCTTTACATTAAATATAAATTTAAATAAATTTTTTTTTTTTTTCACCAAAAAATATTTTTATAACAATAACGTTCATTTCCATCAATTCTATGTATAAACTAAATATTTTATAAATGTGTGAAACTTATTTCATTTTGGTAGTTCTCTTGTTAGAGTAGTAAGATACTTTTGAAAATTAGGGGCGTGGCTCTTAACAGAATTTATTTAATGTAGATATTTGCGCCCTGAATGTCAAAACGTCTGTTTAAAATTTCGTTAAAATGTGGGCGTGGTTTTTACACAATTTTATCCAATATTGAAACTTTTGTGAAGAAGTTCAAGAATATCTGTATAAAATTTTAGATTAACTTTCTTGTGAAAGAAAGAAAATTATGGGCATGATTCTGGACCTACAGGGGATGAACAAAATCATATGAACACCGGACAATATTTATTTATTAATAAGATGTTGGGCCACCATTTGCTTTTGTAACAGTTGCAATCCTTCAGCCGTTAAACAATTCAGCTAATTTCGTCACAGATGCTCCCGCAAACCGTTTTGCTTTCTTTCGAAGTCTAAGACATCACACATTTCATTGATCGGTTGTCTTAACCGCCGCAGAATAAAGGGGACAATACACTGAAATATAAGCTACAAGACTTGGTATGCGTCGCATTATTTACACGGATCTAAAAAATCTTAAATATTTCTGGGAAGAAACTTAATTTTTTAAATTGCAGAAAAGTTTGTGTTTTGCAATAGGTAGGTTTCTCTTAACAGGGAAACTTTCAACTTAATATATCAATATTTGTAGGCGTGTCATTTAATAAATATAACGTAAAATAAATACTTATTAGGTTGAGGAGCTACCATTACTTTTGTTTGGGTTTGATAGCTAAATTTTTGTGACTAGCTGAATAATTTCCAAACACAAACTGACAGAGGTATAGGTAGGAACTAGATACACAAAATTATTTAGTTAATACAGAATGTATGCTTTTTAGGGTGCGTTACGCCTATGAAGATAAATTCCCTTTTCGTCTTCAACTCTAAGCATTTGTACTTGTTTCGAGGATATTTTTTAAAAACATTTCCCACTAAAACGAGGCATTATAACACATGGCCTCGTGTTGCTCACCCTGTTCTTAACAATATACAATAATTCCAATAAATTCAATTTTTCGAAAGTCTATATCAACCAGAAAACTTAAACAATATTTTTTTTTTTTACCAACATTTTGCTTTCAATCGAGAGTCAACGATAAAGACCTTTATTCTAATTTTATAATTGAATAAAACGAACAAGAAACGAAATTCCCAAAAAATAATGATAATAATAATAATATTGTATAAAACATTAAGGTGGGACTGACATACATATTTTATAGAAAATTGCAGTCATTTACAATATTAGTTGTGTTCTTATATTACATTCTTAAGCTCCATATAATCCTTCCCATACACAGCAACCTATGCAACCTATGGTACACATTGTAAAATTTTACTGCTTGTATGTTAGTGGGTAGTTTTAATACCAAAAACACAAAAGAAAAAAAAAAAAAACATAAGAAGGAATAATAAAAGAAAAAAAAACATTTCCAAATCATGATCTTGAACCTTAAAGGTCTTTGGGTGAAAACATGCTGCAAGCCAAGTATCACACAATAAAAACCAAAAAAAAAAATAAAAAAAATTAAAGAAATATTGTTTTCAAGTTGAAAAGAGACAAGAAACAGAAAAAAATTTAAACGTTAATACCAAGTAACACCAATATAACAATAATCACAACAACAACAACAACAACAACAGCAACAAAAACAGCTGCAACAGCAACAGCATAGCTTACATTCCTTAGAAAATTGAAAATTACCAAAGAGTCAAGTTTAAGGTTCACTTAGAAGAAAAAAACAAAAACAAAAACAAAAACAAAACAAAAAACAGAATACAAAATTTTGTCTTTGCTGTTGTTGTTGTTGTTGCTGTTGTTGCTGAATGTGATTAAAGGTATTCTTAAGCCTTAAGAGAGTTCATACATGTTAAAGAAGTAAAAAAATAAAATCGAAAAAAAAAAAAAAAACACTTTAACGTCGTGATGAAGACTTCTTGAATTAAACAGAAAAATAAAAAAATAAAAAGATTTACAAAACAACAACAACAAGTAAGGAAACTAAAATTGGCTTAGACCAAAATTTTAAATACCCTCCACATCTACATCTTCATACAAAAGGTGGGCGTGGTAAGTATATGATTATGCCTTCTAATTGTTACATATCAGCTTGCAAGTCCAGTTTTATGTGGAGTACGGGTTTTTGTAAATTGTGGACGTGTCTGTTATCCTACCACGCCCCCTTTAGCATTTTTATGAATGAGATGTGAACCAAATTTCAAGTTCATGGCTTAATTTTGGTGGCAGTTAAATAGATTCCTGTCAATTTAGGGCGTGGCTCTCTCCTCAATTTTGCCCAATTTAAATAGTGATCTGCGCGTAGAAGTATTTGTACAAAAATTTTCAGCTCAATATATCAAAAAATTACGATCGTAAAAGTGCCATAAACAGACGGACACACGGACATTCAGTTTAAATTGATCAAGATTCAGTTTTGGAAGCTGATCAAGAATATATAGATAGTTTTTTTTGGAAAGGGTCTCTGCCAACTTCTTCTGAGTGTTACAAACGGAATTATAAACTTAGTATACCCGCCATTTGAAGTGTAGAGTATAAAAACAATTCTAAAGCTGTAAGCGGCATTGAGGTGGTGGTATGGTATGGTTCGTTAGTTTTAAACGCATGCTTGGCTGCATTTTTACGTTGATTTTTTTTTTCTTATTGGGTGAAGCTTCTTCTTATTCTTCTTTAAAAACACAAAAAAAAAAAAAAACAAAAAAAAAAAGAATCTACTGAAGTGATTGACTGAACTGACGGACTGTGTGAGTGCTGGTGTTTTCTTTCTTCTTTTCGATATTCTTTTTTTTTCGGATGGCAATGGTTAGTTGTTGTTGTTGTTGTTGTTGTTGTTGTTAACGTTGCTGCTGCTGCTGCTGCTGCTGCTTTACTAGATTCAATGTCTATCACACATAATCAATGGAGTGTTTTTAAGCTTCTGCTGCCATTCTTTGCTGTTATATGCTAGAATAGCTTTCCACACATACACAAATATATGAACTCCTCCATATAAATTACATACAAACAAACACACATAGAAAATAATTGCAACCAAGTGAAAAATCTTTGTGTGCTTGCTGACGGATTGTTTGTTTGACTGGACAGCCAGTCTAGGCAGTTAGGTGCACAGCATGATGATTTTTTTTTTTTTTTTTTTTTGGCCGTTGCTTAAATCAAGTCTCTCAAGATAAGGGTGACGTCTGTAGGTACTTGCATATATAGATGGTATACTGTTATGGTCACTACAGACAGTTACTTCTTGTCAGTTGTAAAACTGTTGGAAACTTTTATGGTCACTTCTTTTTCCCTCTCTCTCTCTCTCTCTTACACACATTTCGTAGTTGATTGTACGATTTTTATTGTTCTTCTTGTTATTCATGTGAAAAATTACTGCAAGAATAATTTTATTTTGTTTTTTTTTTTCACATTTTACTTTTGTTCACTTTATTACTGTCACGATGTTGTTAAGGTAATAATTTATATACATAAGGCTGTCTGTCTGTTTGTCTGTCCGTCCGCCCATCCATGCATTCATCTGACTTTGATATTAATTTAATCTTTTTATACTAACTATCTATCGTTGAAAGGAAAAAAACAAAACAAAACAAAACAAAATGATTAATTTTGCACACTAACACAAGTCTATAGTACAGTGGGTGTAGTGTAGTATAGTTATTGTTGTTATTATTATTTAATGATTGCACTAAACTCTTATGAAGGTTGACGACTTTTACGGCTCTCTCTGTGTGTGTGTGTGTGTATGTGTGTATACATTACAAGTTCTCTGCTAATAACTGATTGGAAGGAAACAAGCAATTTATACCATAGAACCGGGGGCTTGGACAAACATGACTATAGATAAATTATCTAAATAAATATGTATGTCTGTTTAAGCCAAATAGGTAAGTGTTTCAATTATAATCGGTTTGTGTGTTGTGAGTATTATTCTTTTGCGAAAAATTCACATACATCATATACGTGTATTAATATCACATAAATCATATATCGAGTTAAAGGAAAATCAGATGGTGGTGGTCCGCTTAGATTTAACCACCTGTACACAATACAGAACACCCAGTACCTAGTGAATCATTTTCTAACTCATAGTCATATTGATATAAATATATATTGAATCATATAATTTAAACTGACTTTTTCCACAAGACCAACTCTGCACGGATCAACAACAACAAAGTGAAAATTTTTAAAAAAAAGTGAGAATTTTCCGATAAATATTTTGATAAAGTATCCCAATTCAAAGACATATTTGTCCTACTAATTTTAAAATTAATTTTGGTTTTGGTTCTTGTTTAAGAGAATGAAAACCTTTGTCCATACGTCCGTTTTACATTAAACAATTTTTAACATAATTTTCACCCTTAATATGCGAATATTTTAAAATCCTCTCGCAGTAAGCATTATATTTCATCCATTCATCTACATGTAAAATTTCATTTTTTAATTCTGTACAGATTCCAAGTAATCGTTACTTTAATCTCACAAATAATGCAAAGAAAGGTACCTTCGATATAAGCATCATAGGTTCATTTGTATACATTTTTTTTTTTAATTTAAAACTATTTTTAATAACAGGCTCTTTTTTTAACATTATAAAAAGATAACAGATTTTCCATAACCTTTTGTTTATTTTTGATTAATTTGGGAAATAAATTGATTAAAGGACGTACGGACAACCGGCCAAAAAGTTAACACTTCTTATAACAGAATACAAAAACTTAATGTTTGATGCTTTTTTTTTTTTTTTCTGGATTAATATCTATCCTCCCTCAGTCTATGTAAATTTGTATTCAAATATTATGTATTAAACTTAAAGCTCAACTTATGGGATAAGGATAAAATCGGGCTTTTTTTATACCCCACTTCCACTTCCACGCTCTATTCTGATATGAAATTGAATTAGTATAGAATAGTTATTTAGCGTAAAAATCAATTTTATTGCATTTGTACTGTATCCAACCAAGTTAAGACGCCTTCAGTACTAGTTGTATGCATAAGGTAACTTAACTTACAAACTTAACAGTAACAAAAAATCATTATTAGCTGAATGAAAAGCATATATACTTATCGAACATAATCAAGTTTAAAGGCCAAACAAAAAACACATCTTATTAACAAATCATAAATTTCAATATTTATGTCCAGCATTACTTGTGACAAAGGGTATATTAAGTTTGTTCGTATGTTTGTAACTTCCATAAATGGCAAATGCCATGCACCCCTTTAAATAGACACCGTCTGTCTGTCTGTCCGTTTGTATTGTCTATGACAATGTGTGCTTTAAGATATTTCGATGAAATTTGATATAAAAACATTTATTAGCGTATAGAGGGTCGGATGGGGTAATTTTTAGAACCCCTCCCCATATAAGGTACCATTGATTTTTGAGATATTTCCATGAAATTTAGTACAAGTACATGACATCCTATTGAAAATGGACCGGATGGGATCATTAAGTTCTATTATAAGGAAAGTTTTTATTCTTATTATTTTTTAACAAAATTTGATGAAGAATAATTAAATAGATTTATATTTGGCTGGATCGAATTTGGACATAATCGAACAATTTTTAAAACCCATTCTCATACAGAGATATTTCACGAAATGACTTTTATGGCAATGTTTCAAGTTTACTGAGCATAATTTGTGGAGTTTAGTAGGGTCGGTTATTAAATGGTCGGGCTTGACCGACTTTAACATTTTTACTTGTATTTTTTTTTTAATTAAATTTGACTTTGGCCAAATCTTCCACAATTGTATAGAAAATATGGGCGTGGCAGATGCTTGATAGCGTATATGATACATATCAAATTCCAGATTTCCGATTTTTTACAAAATAAAAAATTTCTTTTTGTAAATCGTGGACGTGTCTGTTATTTAATCCGGCTCGCAATGTTAAGGCTCAATATAAATATTCTCGTGGCTCACTTTTTGAATAAATAGATTTTTTGTCGATTGTGGGCGTGGCTCTAAAATAAATTTTACTAAACTAAAGAACAACCTGCTTGCAAAAACTAGAAATTCACGTAAAAAATTTCAGCTAAATATTTCAATGTTTACAAACGAGAGCATTTCCACAACAGACAGACGTACGGACGGATCAAGAATATAAGTAAATAATATCTAACACCTCTTTCTGGACATTGCAAACGGACCAACAAAACTCTGTAATTCTTCCCTTTTAGCCTCCACCTAATAATTGCAAACAGAAAAGCTCCCATATTTATAAGTAGTGTGTATAAAAACTGATTGTATATCTCTACGTATACTTAAACATATTATACATACATTATGAATTTTCCCAAGACTTCCTAAAGAAGAAAATATGAAAGAAAAAAAAAAATGCCAATTTTATGCATTAAGCTAGAACATGATGTACACGTGCCCCTCTCTACCAGAAACCACAATTAACTTAATTGATGTCTTGGCTAAGAACTAACCCACAGCGCTACCGTTTAAATACGAATACGAAACAAAAACTTGAAATAATTCGTGACTTTAACAAAATCAAAAGCCAAAAAAAAACAAAAACAAAAACAAAAAACCAAAAACCAAAAACACTCCTTCCAAATGATTGAAAGTAAGATTCTTTTCAAAACATATTTCAACTGCAATTACAAATTATTACCAACAATTTCATACTGGGTAGAAGTATACGTGAGATAGATAATTATCATCAATAGCACCATTAAATTGTTAATTTATTAAATGATATATCAATACAAACAAATGTTTACTTGATATTGTACATAAAAATGTTATCGCTACCGCAGAGAGTTGTTAATGGTAAAAATTTTATATTGTTAATAAACTCATTTAATTGCATGTGTGTGCTTTCAAGTTATTCACAAAAAAAAAAAAAAAAAAATTAAGAAAATTTTTTTTTATACCCTACACCTTAGTGATGCGTAGTCTATGTTTACTATGACGTTAGCAACACACAGAAGAAGGCGGAAGGAGAAGAACCTACTTTAGTATTTATATTCTTGATCAGCATTTAAATATTAATCGCTCTAAATATATCCGACCCTGTGACGGTCTGTTGTTGGCCCTTTCACGGTTTTAAATTTTTTAAGATATATACAGACGTTTCTTGTTTCTGTACTGCAGATAGTAAAATCGGTTGAGAGTCACGCCCACAATCAACATAAATATATTTATCTGATACTGAAATTTGAAATTTATTATGCTTATTAACAACTAATCTTTACATGAATGTGCGAAAAATGGGCATGGTTGATAACAGACACGTCCACAATCGACAAAAATCTATACATATGTCACAAAAATTGACCTATGAACTTTAAACTTGGTGCACATATTTATAGTTAATCCATACATGGATGTGCCAAAAATTAGCGTGGTAGGGCATTTACCATAAAATTAGACTTGCAAGTTGATACGTAATACATACCCTATTAGAGGGCGTTATCATATACCTACCACGCCCACCATTGCAGATGTGAAGGGTATTTACGATTTCGTCTAAGCCAAATTTCGTTTTTTTACTTGTCGTTACTAAACCATCTATTATATTAAAATAATTTTTTCATTTCATTTAAGCTTCAGATTAATTGGAAATTTATTAACCCGTATTAATTGAATTGAATTGAATTGAATTGTTTATTTATATAGTATTGTAATGAATATTTATAACATTTTATCACTAATTGTTGATAAGTGTAAATTTGTTATTTATGTTGCCGTTTAAAATGCAAAATAGCATTCAATTGCTTTCAAATATAGTAAAATTGTTAAAAGGAAAATGAATTCATTCTTTAATTATAGGAAATATTTTTTTGTGGCAGATATATATATTAATTTGTTGATTGTGGGCATGGCTCTTGACCGATTTTGCCCAATTTCTGTTCATTATCTTACAATTTACAAAGAAGAGCTATTTTTGACGCATAATTCAACTTCTTAGTTGATGCGTAATATAAACCTGCCACGCCTACTGTTTGTATATGAAACTAAAGGATATTTAAAATTTGGGTGAAGTCATATTCATGTATTTTTTTTATCGATTATTCAGTGAAATTTTATCCCTATTAAAACTTTTTAGCCAACCGTAACCGAATAGAGGAAAAAGCGTTTCACAAATCCAATCATTTTTATTTCATATAAGTTTCATCCATGACTTATGCAGATATATAGAACACAAAGCCAAAGTTTCACTCAAAATTACAAATTACAAAATCTCTCAAAAAAAAAAAAAAAAAAACTCATTGACAAACAAAAGTCCATCAGCCTGATCGGCATAATTAACGCAATTTGAAAATTTATTACAATTTGCCAAATATGTATGTATTATGAAAAATGTGTTGATTTGAAGTTTAATCAAATAACAACAACAATAATGAAACATTTTGGAAGAAAAAAAAAAAAAGAAAAAAAGAGTAACTTGTGTGAAAATTTAACATTTGATGAATACAACAAGAGCCATTGGAAAGATGTTTTCTTTCTTTTGCCCAAAAGGCCAATTTTATGACAATGGAACAATGGTGGACTAATGTGTACAGCTGCACACACAACAACATATAAAATAAAACCGCCAAAGAGCAATGCTACCTAAGTACCAACCGACCAAATATGGTAAATGTCACCTTAAATACTTATACTTCCACACTTTGCGTATAAAATAAAAATAAAAATAATATAAAAAAAAAACGTAAGCATTTCTGGCAGCATCGTATATATGTCTTCTGGTTTTAGCTTCAATTTATTATTAAACAAATATCAATCAATTATAGGTTGTGTGAAAGGAAAAAAGGCAGCTTGCTCTAGCTAAACATCCTTACGCGACGCACGTCAATTATAGGGTTATGTATGATGGTAGGTTGTTTTATAAAGAGTCCTCTTGGCTTTACAACCAACAACCAACCAAGATTATAGATTACAAACACGTAGCAAGCAAGTTGATGCAACTACGTTGGTTTTAAGATGTGTGGGAAAGGGGGCAAAGAAATAAGGAAAATAACTCACCTTGCCATAACTGTGCGAAGGGCCATTTACCCAACGATCGGCTTCTAAACGACCGGTAAGTAATGCACCTGTATCCGGATCGATACGTTGCCATTCACGCACCTCACGCTGGTATGGTGAACTATCATTACCGCTACCACCACTATCACCATTGTCGCCGCATCCATTCCCAGTAGCTGTACTGTTAATATTGTTATTATTATTATTATTATTATTATTGTTGTTGTTGTAATGTTGCGGTGTAATGGTAGCAGCCAACATTGTTAATTCTTTTTGACGTTTTTGCTGCAGCTGTTGCTGTTGTTGCTCTCGATGATGATTGTGATCATAATGATGATGATGATGCTGATGATGATGATTATAGTTTTGATGTTGATTACTCGTGTTGGCCATCACATCCATGTTTAGCTAAATGTTTGGTAGCACACACAAACGCTGCTCTATCTCTCTCTTGCGTTTTGCTTCGTTCTTCCTTCCGTTCCCTGCCCTTCTCGCCCCTTCTTTCTTATTCACTATTAAGATAATTATTGTATACGTAGATTGAGTGCAGTAGTTATTCTGTTGTAATTCTGTGGCTGTGTATGCTTTTAAATGAAATTGATGTGTTGCTGTTAAATTTATGAACTCAAATTATTATTCTTTTCTTTCATTGATCAGCTACCGTATTTATATTTTTCTTCTTATTATTATTACGGTTTCTTTTGCTTTTGCTTGGCCTTCGTTTGCTTCCTTGTTTGGTAGTCTCTTCTCGTTGTATTTATAGTCTACTCGTTGTTGGCCGTTCTTCACGCTCCAATTTAATTAAATTGATAATCTGCCAGACAATATAAATAAATATGTTTATAATGGGTAGCAACAAGAGCGATATAAACAATTATAAGTGGATGTTTAAAGAAATAATTAAGAGATGATAGTTTCTACTTAAACAAGAATAATTACACAACAAAGGTGTTGCCACGGAGCAGCATAAATGGCGTTTCTTATGCGATTGTCGAATCAACTTCAACTTAAGTTAAACAACAACCTTTAATGCGAGTGCACATTGACATTGAAAGCTCTCTATATATTTTTAAGCTTTTGCTGATGATGAACGAAACATTTTTAATATTTTCACAAAACTCGACCCCGCCCATTTTTGGTAAATCGATGCATGAGATAATTATAAATATGTATAAAAAATTTCAACTTAATAGCTTAACTTTTGTGACAGATAAATAGATTTTTGTCGATTGTGGACGTGCCCCTTGACCGATTTTGCCTATTTTATATAACGAAGGTAATCAAAATTATGTATATTCTCTGGGTGTTGCAAAGGGAATGATAAACTATATACCCCCCCTTAAATGTGGAGGGTGTAAAAATATATTTTATTAAAAATATTTATATCATTTTATACGTTTTTTTTATAAATTTTTTTTTTTGCATATATTTGCATTAATTTATTTCGTTTCGTAATGTCGTTATATTGTATAATGATAAAAAAAATATTTTTTTTTATAATTTTTTATATAATTTTTTTTTTTATAATTTTTTTTTTTTTTTTGTTAAGAAATTTTCTGATGTTTACTTTCATTTTGTTGTGTTGTTGTTATTATAATTCTAAATCTTATCTTATAAAACTTAACTTCATGACTCATCTTGTTAAGTGAGTTTAAAATGACTTTTCAAATATTTTACGTGCACCTTAGTTTTATATTTAACCACATACTCAATTATATGCTAACAACTCTAAATTAAAAGTCACACTTAAACGAACCTATAAAAATTATTACTTTCACTACTGAAATCTCATACAAATGGTTATAAAATAAGTGACTGCAAAAACCTATAAAAGTAAGAAAGTAAAAAAGAAAAAATGTAAAAAAAAAAAAAATTTATATTAAACTAATTACACCATTACAGACGTCTTTGTTAGGTTTTTAGTGAGTGTTGATTATAAAAATTCATTACGTACTTATGCAGCCTAGAATAAGTTTGTGTCTGAAGTCTTTTGTTCTGTTCATAGCCAAGAAACAAAAAATTGTACAACAACAACAACAACTGAAACAACAGCCTTTACCTCCAAGTAATTTAATGTAATTGTATGCTTTTGTTGTTGTTATACTTTAACATTTTAAACATTTTTCAGCTTTAAAGGGAGATGGAGAGAAAGAATGGTCGGTCTCATTCTGTTGGTGTTAATGGTTAAAAGTGTTAAGAAAAATTGTTAATTAAGGTGTGAAATTAACCAGAACGAAATGAAAAATGAAAATAAATGAACTTGACTCGTTCAGTTTGTTTTTTTTTTTTTATGAAAACACAACAAAACAACGAAAATGACTTTAGAGTAATTTATTTTAATGCAGACTTCATGCGTGCAATATATTGTTTTGATAATTTAATGCTAAACTATTAGTGAGAATTTTACAAAGAGAAAAAAAAAAAAAACAAAACAAAAAACAACAACAAACGTACAGAAGTTAACAATTTTTTTATATTTTCAATTAAATATTAAAAAAATTTATTAAATCATAATAAAATCAACAAATATTTTTTAATTAAAATAAATAAATAAAAGCGTTTTAAGTAGAAAATTTAACATTTTAATTTTATGAATATTAAGGTGAAAGTGGTCAGGTCCGACTATATAATATCCGACACCACTTAGTTTCTTAAATTATGCTACAATTAGTTTAGTTGAAACAAAGTGTCTTTTCTCTATGGGAAGGGGTTCTAAAAATAGTCCGATAGGTGTACGTCCGTATGTCCATTTGTATGTCTGTTGTTGGCATTCTCGCGGGCGTAAATATTAAAATATTAAACTTAAATCTTTTTATGGGTAGTTTTTGCAAGCAGATGGCTATTTAAAATTGTCAAAATTGGTCAAAAGCCACGCCCACAAACGAAAAAAAATCTATTTATCTACCACAAAAATTTATCTATGAACTTGATATTTAATATGCCTATCTATAATTATCCCATCCATTGATATGCCAAAAATGGGCGTGGTTGAGTAACAGATACGCCTACAATTTACAAATTTTACATAGTGAGCGCAATCCTGCCGCGCCCACTGTTTCTGTATAGATGTAAAGATTATTTAAGATTTGGATTGAGTCAAATTTACTTCTTTTTACTTGTTTTAAATCAATAATTTTGAAAAAAATAAAAAACCATTTAAAACTTGATTTATCTACACTAATATTATAAAGAGGAAAGATTTGTATTTTTGTATTTTTGTATGTAACGAATAAACTCAAAAACTACTGGACCGATTTCAAAAATATTTTCCCTATTAGAAAGCTACATTATCACTGAGTAACATAGGCTATATTTATTGCCAAAAATTGTTGGGGATCCCTGGACATTCCTACTATTACTAACCCAAGGTGTAAAAAAAATTAGTCATAAAATATCTTTCATCGAATACGCTGCGGAAAGTATTGATGTTAAAACAAAAAAAGTTCTACAATATTATAGAACATATCAATATCTACAAAAAACTTTGCGAGACCATATGTCCAACTATTGTACTTATGTCACTATAACCCCTTTTTATACCCACCATTGGTTGTAATATTGCCAATTAAGAAATTAAGTATTCACAATAAGTATTTCACAATATTTAAATAGTAGGGAAATCTGAAATCTGACAACGGCATGTGTGGATACCACTCCAGATGCATCACTAGATTCTGGAGAGGATTTTGGGCATAGGCAACGTTTTATCTCTCGAGATAACCGAATTCCACGCAGGTGAAGCCGCGAACAACAGCTAGTATCAAATAAATTCAAAGCTTAAAAAAAAAAAATGATTCATTCAATTATTTATTTGTTAATTTTTATTAAAGAAAAAAAAAAAAATTTTGTCATATTTAAAAAAAAAAAATCTTATTAATATGAAGAACTTTCATTGAGTGCTCGCAATCAAGCTCGATCGTATATATAAGATTTCATCTGACTAAATCATGCATATGGTTATTGTGTGGGCGTTTTATCAGTCTGGTTTTGAATAACAGAATATTATTAACTACAATTCTTGTTTTTGTATTTTACATATATATATATGGACATACGGACATATATAAGTATATATATAAATATATTCATATTGCGTGTATATTATTTCACTTAAACCTTATGAATATGTTAATATAATTGACAGCTACGTATGTACTCGTATAGCTTGGTTGAATTTGTTGTGAAATTTATTTTGTTTTTTTCTACCACAGATTGTCTCACATTGTTCACTTTATTGTCACAACATCATATTTGAGGCTGATGGTGGTAATAATACTTCATTACATGTACGATATAACATGATGTGTGTGTGTGTGTGTAAGTGTAAGTGTGTCTGCATACCGTAGTGAAGGCCTATAATTTTCTAACATTATATGCAAATTATTTGTGAAATGAAAAAAAAAAAAAAATAAAAAAATCCAACAACTATGTATTCCAGTAATGAATGAAATAAACCAACAATAACACTAACAACAACAACAACAACAACAACAACAAACAAATATGTTAAAAAGACAAATGACTTGTTTCTCTTGTTTCTTTATGACAACGAAGACGACATGTTAATGAATCATTATAAGGAATTTCCAGTTTCAAAAATTATTCCTCCATTTTTTATTTCTTTTTTTTTTTTTTTTTTTTTTCTTTTTCTTTCTTTCTTTAATATTCATTGTTCCTGTAACTGTCTAGTTAGATGTATGGCAAATAAATAGCGGTATTAAAAAAAAAAAATAGTATGTAACTGTAAAATTTCAGTATAAACATACACACATGAAATGTTTACAATTGTGGTTACTTACAGTCTCTCTCTCTCTCTCTCTCTCTCTCTCTGTGTATGTCCACCAATCACCTCACTAGCTACTTGAATTACAGTTTTGACTTTGAGTTTAAATTGCGGTGTTAAATAATGACGATGATGATGAACATGATCATGATGTTGTTGGTGGCGGTGATGGTGGCGGTGATGATAGAACATCTTTCATGTGTTGTTAGTTAGAAACTAGTTTTGTTCCGTTTTGTTTTTTTTTTATTTTTATTTATTTTTGTTTTTTTTTTTTCATATTATCTGTAGTAAGTTTTCTTTCCGTCATTTAGTAGAATTTCCTTTTTAGTTTAAACTTGTATTTAATCAATTGATTTTTTTATATGCAAATTATATTATTGTTTCTTTTTGTTTTTTTTTTATTCTACACATATAATAATACAGCTGAATGCTGTATGTATGTACATAGAAAGCTGACAACTTAAGATTCCATAATAAAATATCAACTACTTATCACTCATATTAAGGATCTGTCCATCCGTCCGCTTAAGTGATTTATTTTATATTTTATATTATATTCAATTCATTTCATTTTTATATAATTTTTTATTAAAGGTTAACTTGGAATTTATTTGTTATACTGGAAAACAGTTGTTGCTGTTTTAGTAATTATATCTATCTTTACACTTTACAATACTTTAAATAAGTTCAAGTGTTTCAAAAAGTGAATGGATCGAGAGTTGTGTGTTTGTGTGTCTGTACGTCCGTCTCTTGTTGGCATTCTCACGGTCGTAAAATTTGAGATATTGTGCTAAAATATTTGTACAAACACTTTTAGCTTTTGCACGCAGATTGCTGTTTAAGGTCAAGAGCCATGCCCACAATCGATAAAAATCTATTTAACTGTCACAACAATTTAGCTATTAAGTTGAAATTTGGTATATATATCTAAAATGATTCCATACATCGATGTGCCAAGAATGGGCATGATCGGATAATAGAGACGCTCACAATTTACAAAAAACCATATTCACCATAAGACTAGACTTGCAAGCTGATACGTAATATATGCCCTGTTAGAGGGCGTAATATATATATGTATCTGCCACGCCTACTATTATAGATGCCAAATTTAGTTTTTTTAATTATTTAACACTAAATTTAGATAACATCAGCATACATGTACCCGTACGCTTACACACAACAGATCAGTTTTGTGGGAGATTTTACATAAAGAAAAAACATATATGCAAAGGGCCCGAACATCTAAGCTTTTTATTTGATACGATAATAACGTGATCACTGAACCTTTTGGTTAACTTTTAAAGTATTTGCAAGATTGTGGCATTTTGTCCTTGAAGTTTATTTATTTCTTGATCAACATAAAAGTCTTCTCCTTTAAACGATATCCGCGTGTACGTATATCTGTTTCTTAGACTCTCATGATCGCCAATAAACGCTTACAATCTTAAACAAACCAATTTCCTTCTGTTGATTTTATTTGGCCAACAGCTGTTGCTGTTATGTTGGTTAATCTCTTTATTTTCATTTCGTTAAATTTTAGTTGTTTTTGTTGCTTTAGGGTTTATTTTTATTTTTATTTTTTTGTTTATAATACATTTTCTCATACTTACGCTACGTACGTACAAAATGTTATTGAAACCAAAAATGAACTGAATTGTATAAAATTGAAATCATAAGAAAAAGTGAAAGCGTTTAAAAAAGTCATATGATGGCAAGAAAATGTAGTAACCACATGAAACCCACACTAACACAAATTCAGAAAACTGAAATGAAAATATATTCAAGTAAAGGTTTTATTTTAAGATGTTTATAGATTTGTAAAGTTATGGGTTTTACTCCGTGGGGAGTATAGTATGAGGAGGTGCGTTGTTATGTTTCACAGTAAAGAGCCAGCTATCCTTAGTCTTCAAAATAATCTGGTGTATCATTAGTTTTATTGTTCATATATCCTCTGATACTTTACGCCTTGAGAATGCTAAAAACAAACAGACAGACTCACGGACACGCGGACATACATGTCTAGATCACAGTTTTTGATACCGATCAAGAATATATTTTGTAGAGCCTCGGACTGACAAACGTAGTGGGGGGGGGGGGGGTATATTGCTTATGGACGCCCAGACGGTCTTCATTAAATCGAGTCAGACTTATGTATTATATAAGCCGATCTAATGTTCTAACATTCTTATAGTTACAAACATACGCTCTTGCATCCCTTTGTAGTAAAGTATGAGTATAACAACTCAAATGGTATGCAAAAGTATTCAATTTTGTTGATAAAAAAAAATTTCACTTTTCTTGTTGAATTTTTTTTTTCCAATCTTTTATATTTTCTTTCTTTTTTTTTTTTTTTTTTTTTACCAACTCATGTTCAGCTTTTCTTTGTTTTATTTAGATGACTAAGAAAAAAATAATGGAAAATTATTTTTATCAACCGCAAACATTTTTTTTTTTTTTTTTCATAAAAGTGAAAAAAAAAAGAAAACTTCAATAAACATTTAGTTCCGTAGTGTGAACGTGCTGCAATGTTAGAGAGAAAGAGAGAGAGAGATGTGGTTATTGGAGCACTTTTACTACAAATCCAAAACCCAACAAACGGATGATAATGCATAAAAATGATTTCTTGGCAAAGTAAAAGAAGCTTCTGAAAGGTTACAATAGACATTTCATACATTATATCGATTCTCCTTATAGTTGAGGTTTTACGTCCGTCGGTCTGTCTTATAAAATTTCACCGGTTTCAAGCTCGCCCTTATTGAGTTATCATCAGCATATTATTGCATGATCAATAATATATATATATATATATATATATATGAAACATATTATTGTCACAGGATCATAAAGGATGAGTGTTATCCTGATCCTTTATAGCTGAAATATTAAACCAACCATTAAATCATTTACTTTGCCCAACACAGCACAGACGTACGGACAAAAGTCCTCTAGCGTGTACAAATTCAAGTTCTCAACTTTGTAGCTCAATATTTGTGGTTAATAGATAGATTTTTGTTAATTGTGGACGGGGCTTTCAACCGTTTTTGACCAATTTAAATAACGCTCAGTCTGCAGCATAAAAATGCCTACAATAGACAGACATACGGACGGACATGTCAAGATGGACTCAGATTTTAATCAAGATTAAAAAAAATTTTTTTCTACTGAGTATTTCAAACGGAAACTTTGTGTACGTTCCATGTGTATGTGTAGGATCTTAATATTAACGGGACCGCCTATAAAATACGTACGTAAATACTTTATGAAAAGATCAATGCTTTCCAACCCATGTGATGCTGCTTTAAAAATGGTATACATGTGTGTGTGTGTGTGTGTGTGATAATCTACAACAGATCATATGATGCATATAACAATGAAAGGATGTAAATCCAGTTTTGTTGATTTTTTTTTTTTTCTTCAACGTTTTTAAATTATTAGCAATTTCCTTTCAAATTAAACAATTTGTATTTTATTATCTTTACTTTCTCTCTCTCTCTCTTTCTCTCTCTCTCACACACACACACTTTAACCTAAAACTCACACTTAATTTATTGCGTTAAGCATCAGTAAATAAACGCATTAAACGAAAATCAGGTCACCAGCACAGTTACTCATCTCTACACCTAAATAATAATGAAATGAAATATAAAAAAAAAATTCAAAAGTCAATAAAACCGAACAGAACACAATAGCAACCAACTAACCAACCAAGCCAACCAAGTAATGATAAATATGTTTAAACGAGAAACGGTTAATTAGCAAAAATCACTCTATTAATGGTCATTTGGGTTAATGCAAGATAAGATTGTATATGTATGTAGCGAATTTTAAAACTTTAAACTTTAATAAAATTTTACACATTTTCTTCTTTACTTTCACGCAATCATCTTCTCTATTAAGTTGGTATAGGCTTTTAATTATGAAAAAGAAAATGTTTATGGATGTGTGTGTGTGTGTGTGTGTGTGTGTGTGTGTGTGTGCAAATGAACACATTTAATGTGCTCTATTTCACGTACTTTCATTTATGAATTGTGAAAATTATCACAGTTTTATTCTTCTTCTTCTTTTTCCATCTATAAGCAACACTTTATATGATTTTGATATGTATGTGTTGCTAATGCTTTTCACTACTTAAGATAAGTGGCACATGACTAATAAAGTCGTTAATATACCTTAAGTGTGTATTTTTAAGTTTAATATTTTCAAATGATTCTTTTATTGTTATCATGACTACAGTACAGTGGAAAGGTGCCCGCCACCTTTGTTATGGAAGTATACTGCGTTTATGATACCGCTTGCAACACTCTTCAAAAAGTATTTTAGATCTTACCAAACTCAATCGATGTAGACATGTTCGTTCGCCTTTTTGAGTGATATTGGATTTCTCACGATGGTTTATTTTGAGATATTGAGCTAAAATTTTATACAAACATTTCTGGTGTAGGTATGTAGGTTGATATAATTGGACGAAATTGCTCAATTGTCACGCCCACAATCAACAAAAAGTATAAAATTGAAATTTATTATAGATATTCATAATTAAGCCCTTCATAGATTTGCTAAAAATGGGAGTGGTCGAATAATAGGAACGCCCCCAATTTACAATAAACCTTATTTGGCATACAATTTCATTAGCAAGCTAATACGTAATATATATACTATAAGAAAATGTAATCAGGTACCTGCCACGCCCACACTGTGTATATCTATACATCTAAAGGATATTTAAGATTTAAATATTTTTTTTCTCCTTTTTTTATGCGATAACACAAAAAAAAAAAAAATGTTCTTGTAAATCTCATTTATATGTATTGTATTGCATTTGTATGTGTATGTATGGTATGCATGTATGTCAAGCAAGCTATTGTATTGTATAAATCTTTATCGTACGTGAAAGTAATATAAATGAGGTTCAAATTCAATTCTATTTTGTACAATATGTTCTTATATTGGACTTGACTTGTATAATAATAATAATAACAACAACAACAATAATAATAATAATAATAATAATAAAAGTAACGAACAATAACACTGTATTGTGCTAACATTAGTTAACGGCCAAAGCGTGTGGTCTACATTTTAACCGATCAAATGTTATTTAGAGCAACACACAGCTTTACGATGTGTTTAATGATAAATAACAACGCATGTTGGTAATTAATTTGACACCGTTATTAGCTGTATAAATAACAGAATTGTTCACTATTTTTATGTAAATTGTATTATAAATTATTTCCATTACCATTGACAGCAATAATCAATTCAATTAAAATTGTGATCTATTGGCAATGTTTTCAAAATAATTTCTTTTGATACCCGGCATCATAGTAGATGCAAGTGTATATTACTTTAATAAAACGTTTGCAACGATGTCGCTAAACCTACCAAGTATAAATATTTTAAATCAATTTAGTCAATCTAGACATATCTGCTGTTCGTCCATCGGTCCGTATATGGTCGTAAAATGCCAACTCGTCAAAAAGATAAAATTGTTGCTGAAATTATTGAACCGAATCGCAAACAATCACTTAAACGTCGTTCTTAAGCTTTTCTTTTGGACTCCACATGGAGTTTTCTTCATAAAAATTTGAATTTTAAAACGTTTAGAGGAATATTTGACCCTAAAACTTAAACCAAATGACCCGAAATTGTACAGATTGGTCTTTAATGCAACTTGAAACATATGCATTATTTTATTTAAAAAAAATCATCTTTAGCGATGAAATTCATAAATAAGCAAAATTGTCGCAATTTTTATTTAGAGATCGCACTATAGAAAGTACCTTTTTTTTTTTTTTTTGTGTTATGCAAACGGCCATACAAACTTAATATACCGTCCAGGTTATAAGAAAAAGCTGAAGCTTGAAGACATAGATGTTTCCGTTTGATAACAGCTGACACTTTGTGGCCATAAATAACCCGCATAAACATGCACCCTTGAGGATACAATTTTCATAGAGAGGCCACATAAATATTTTAAACCACAAACAACAACGCGAACGGGGAAAAAATAAATTAAAATAAAACGAAAAGTGAAAAATACAAATACAATATATTCGCCAGCGTACACATGGAATAGAATGATTGTTGATTCTAGAAATGGAAAATAGTGGAAGTGGAAGGCACAGAGTCAAAACAAAAGAACACATTCTTGGTTATGTTTTTTTTTTTTTATTATTATTGTATTTTATTTATTTTTTTTTTTTTTTTGCCAACACATAACTTTTAACTAACTAAGGCTAACAAGATGCCCGGATCTCTAGCTTTGTAAATTTTCGGTTTTATTTTATTTAAAAAAAAAAAATAATAATAATAATAAAAAAAAAGTGAAAAAAAAAATAAAAATAATAAGAAGCAGAAAATGAAACAATTGCCTAGACCAGAGTCTCCATAATGAATGTATTATAATAGATATACGAGTACGTTCAGCCAGTTAGTAGAGAACAAAAGTTTTCCCTTTTTTTTTTTTTCTTTTTTTTTTTTTCTTTTCTTTTCTTTTTTCTTTGTAGCCGTGCTGTGGTGACTTGCGTGTTTGAGCGTGAGTGTGCAACATTTTAACACTACTTGACTTACAATGCATTGTATTATGGTGTTTATGGTAAGTATTAGGGCCCTAAGGATTCTTTTCTTCTTTCCTTATATAGCCATCTCACTTTTCCTCTTTGCATTACTGTCTCACTGGCTACCTCCTTAAGGGAAAAGAAAAATGAGTTTATTGATGTGCCAAAGATTAAAGTTAACATAGAAAAAAATATAAAAAAAAAAAAAAAAAATATGGCCACAATCCTTTTGGTGCAACAACAACAACAACAACAGCAAAAACCTTAAATAGTCTTTTGTGTTATTGTTTAACAGATAAGTTAAACCAAGACATTTATAAAACAAGAACAAGAACAAGAACAGCTTTTTGTACTTCTTCTCCATAACCTCTCTGCCCAGAGTTAGTTGACTTTTTAAGTAGTAAATGTTTATGGAAACTCATAAAATAAAATCTTTTTTTTTTTTTTTTTTTTTCGTTTTGAGATAAAACCTCTTCAAGTGGTTAATGGAATTAAGTAGGTAATCTGGTTTTGTTTTTTGAATTTTTGGTTCTGGATAGAAGCTAAAGAAGATGCAACAGAAATGGCGAAAAGCTTCTTAGATAACAAAATGTATAAAAACTTATACGTAACGTAAATGTAATTAAAGTTAATTTATGTAAAATTTATATAAATTTATAAATTTCATAGATTTTCAATCGAAACAAATTATTGGAGTGAAAAATTGTTAAAGGACGTTCAACGCTCTCTATTTTAGTTGAATTTCGAAAATGTTGATGCTAGATGCCGTTAAATTTCAACAAAATTGCAATTATATGAATTTGTAACAACAACAACACCTGATGCTGCCAAAAATTTACTTTAAATTAAATACAGGATATTATCCTTAAATTTATAAGAAATAGTAGGCGTGTATCTCTTTTTATAACAAAGTAAGTTTAGTTACAAGAGATACTTCTGCATTTAAATCATTGCCGTTGAAGCAGAGACGCTCACGCTTTCTTAAAAAGAAAAGTTCGCCGTACGCTACTTATTCGCATGCTGATATTGGCATGGTCCATCGTATAAATATTCAAATTTATGTTTGCGATTATTTCGCCATTTTTCTTGTATGTTCCACTTAGTTCAGTCGGTTTGATCTGCGGGCGGGAACTTAAAGGATGTCGCCTAAGAGATAACTCGAAACTCCGGCGTAGGGTTTGATGGTACTTGGAGTTTTATACACCAAGAAGAAGAAGCGTTCTGTGCTGCAACAGGCTACATAGTTAATTAAGTTGTAACCAAGCTGGTCGTGCCCATGGTTATAGAAATGGGCACGTCCAAAATTCGATCTCGCCTATTCTAATAATAATTTTTCAAATATATATAATTTTTTAAGCTTCATAGCTCCATCTTTGTAAATAAGTGCAGTTTTTGTCAATAATAGGCGTGGTTATTAAGCGATTATACCCGATTTAGATAAAAAATAAAATAATAAAATAAATTTTGTTTGCTTAGGCAAAATTCCAATTACATTAGGTTCCAGAACAAACGGGGACCCGAAGAGCCAAGGTTAGATTGAATTAGATTTTTAATCTCGAATAAAGTTTAGTCCATTATTATGTTAAATATCTAAATTCATTTATTTTTTGTGAAAAAAATTTTAGAAAATATTAAAAAGTATACACTTTTAGTACTTTCACTAATTAAAATGGATAAAATCGATCAAGAGACACGCCCCCAATCGACAAAAATCTATTTATCTACCACAAAAATTAAACTATTAAGTTGAAATTTGGTATACATTTTCATAATTATCTCACCCATCGATCGATCACCAATCGTTCCAAAAATAGACAATGTCGGATAACAGACACGCCCATTATTTACAAAAAACCTTATACCAGATAAAACTAGACTGACAAGCTGTTACGTAACTATTAGAGGGCATAATCATATACCTGTCACGCCCACTATTATAGATGAAGAGAGTATTTAAGATTTGATCTAAGCCAATTCTAGTTAGTTTACTTGTTATACTGTTATACTACTACTCTGTTATACCATTGTATTATTGTACAATTATAATATTATAATTATATAATATGGTGAAATATACTGTTATATACTATTATACTACCGTAATGGTATACTGTTATACTGTTATACTGTTATATTTTGTTGCTATACTATTATAATTTCACTACGCTATATTTTAATTCTAATCTAATTGTTAACTGTTATACTCCGTAATATATTTATAAGGAAAGTTCTTGTACAATTCTTCTCATTTAGTAACCTAACAAGTATACACAACAAGTTCAATTTTTTTTTTTTTTTCTTATTAATCAAGTCTCTCTTCAAAAAAAAAAAAAAAAAATGTATTTCCTTTCTCAACAGTAAGGCAATTACAATAGTTAGTTTTTACGCATATAAACAACCCTCTTATACACCATTTCCTTTCATTCATTCATTTAAAATATAAACAAATTTTCTCATATTTACCGGTATTTAAATTATTAACTTTTATCTAAATGTAAACATCAACTATAATAAAATCAACAGAAAACATAAAACAATGTAAAAAAGCAAAACCCTCTAGACATAATAATAACAACAACAACATAGTTTATTTATTAAGCCAAAGGAATATATATTTTTATATACGATTATATGTTTATGTATATGTAGTGAATAAACGAAATTCGTATGCATGAACGCCATCAAGTAATTTGATTATAAGGTCAAGTTTATACAAATGGTTAAACACAACCAAACACAACACAACACAAAACAGTTATTTGACAAAAACAAAAAAACACTCAACAACTGAAATACATGCTCATATACATATTGTATATGGGCACATAACTCTAAGTGGTACCACAACTTAAATAGCTTAATTTATATGATAATACTGTTAATAAATTATTTCATTTAACTTTAACTTTAACTACATAAACAAGTTTTGTCTCATTGTTTAAATCTTTTAGCTTAACTAAGCAGCATTATTTTCTATATAAAGTTTGTAGCTTAAGTCTTTTTTATGATTCGCTAGGAAACTTGAATTATTATATGTATGCGTGTATGCGTGTATGCGTGTATGAGTGTGTGTTTGTGTGTCAGGTTTTTTTTTTTTTTTTTTTTCTTATTATTATATTTTTATAACCTGCATCACTTGTGCCAAAGGGTATATTAAGGTTGTGCAGATGTTTGTAACTCCCAGACGGCACCTTCAGTTGTACCAATCAATTCAGAATGAGAATCTAAATCGATTTAACCATATCTGTCTGCCTGTTTGTCTGTCCATGTCAATTTGTGATCAAGCTATTAATCAAATTTTTTGATAAAATTTAGTGCAATGACATATATTGGTACAAAGAGAAACCTTATTGAAAATGTACCGGATTGAACCATTTTTAGAATCATTCCCCATATAAGGTTTATATTATAATGGAAGTCTTTATATGGCAAAAAATCGCAAATCTTAATATTCTTTGATAAAATTTGGTGAAGAACAAGTTAATTGACTTAATATTAGGCTGTGTCAAATTTGGACCTGATCGGACTATTTTTAGAATTCCCTCCCATATAATATTATATAACGAAGACACTTATATGGCAATATCTCGGGCTTTACTGACACAACTAAACCAATTATAGCATGATTTAAGGACCTAAATGATGTAGGATATTAAATGGTCGGGCTTAACCGATTATAACGTTTTCACTTGTTTTTCTTTGAGAAAAATAATTTATTTTTATTTTTTTTTGCACACTTTACATAATATAAAGAAAAACTAGTTAAAAAATATTATATAAAATCTTTTTTACAGTAATTTACTTATATGGGTAAAAGTATGAGTTAATCAACATCATATGAACTGTTTCAAGGTATAATTATATGTACAATGTAAGGTGAATTATAAAAGAATAAAAAAAAGAGTTGTTGTTTTGTTGTTGTTGTTGTTTTTTTTTTTTTTCATTATAATAAACAAGAAATCTTTTGTTGGCAGCATTTACATTTTCTAACAATGAATGAATGAAGTAATTATCTAAAGCAAGAATTTGCGAAAAACGCAATGCCAGTAAGAACAATGAAAGCAAAGAATGCATAATTTCTTCCTTACTTTCAGTGAGAGCTGGTATAATAGTTAGGTTGTTACGTTGGCATTACATGACAGTAAGAAGAATAAGCGTCAGCTTATAAATATTTATTGATTTAAAAATGTCTGTATGTCCAGGTATAAGCATTAAAACGCTAACGATATCAAAAGTTGACGCAATTTCTTTTAGTTCATGTTGCTGAAGCTGTATGTTGAAATGAACAAATTTGATCAACAACCATGCCCACTTTTCAAAAATATCTATATCACAAAACTATGTATATATGTACACATATTATTATATATCGAAAAATGTGCTAAATATGGACGATATTACATAACAGGCACGCCCATTATTTATTCAAATATCTTTGTTTAGTGAGCAATTTAAGCGCTGAAATGAAATGTAACAAATACAAATATTGGTTGTTAAGAAGGAGCCCAAGACTTTTCCACATAAGTTAAAAGCAAAGTTGGTGACAATCAGAAAGCGAAAGAATAGATAAAGTACCACGCCTACATTAGATAAAAATTTATATATATCAGCATACAAAACCTAAAAGCTACGAATATTATTTATACTTTATATATAATTTTCATTAGCTTAAAAGTGGGCGTGATGGCATAACAGATACGCCCACAATGTATAAAAAAATATCTTATAAGTAAAACATTCCGTTTTATAAGTTAATACCGCATGCATGTACTACTAGAGGGCATTTTTAGGTATTCACTGGGCCATGCCCAGTTTAAATATTCAAAAGTTATTAATTAAGATTTTGTTCAAACTAAATTTATTTATTTTTTTCTTTTACTAATTTATCTATATACTTCTTCTTCTTTATGTCGTAATTTTTCATAACTTTTATTTTCACATTTCATCTTCAACAATTGTCACCAACTTTATGGTAGATTTATAGGTGTAAATATATATATATATGTCTCCTGCTTTGAGCTGATTCTACTCTATAATAACAATACACAGTTGTTGCTTATATACACATCATAAATGATCTTGATAACTGTTTTCAATGAAAAGCCAAGTAATGTAAAAAAAAAAATAAAAAAATAAAAAATAAAAAAAAAAGGACAAGACAAACGTTTCCAGTTCATAGTATTACAAAATTAACTTTAAGTTGCAACAGAGTAAAAAGAAAAACAAAATGTTACACCTCAGTTAACTCATGAATGAAAATATTACATACAAACAAACATATATGATATATATATATTTATACAATAACAACATGAAACCAAAAGGTACACAATACAAAAACATTAGGCTACTAAATGTGTGGTAAGTCTAACATAAGCAGGGGTACATAAATTTCAACAGCACGGTTTATACATATATTTTTCACCACAATATTCATATGATATACACACACATACTTATACATATGCATAAAAGTATATGTTTTTCAAGAGAAACATAAAACAAATGATAAATCGTAAGCAAAAGCTGTTTAGTGTACCATTTGACCCATATTTTTCAATATTTTGTCCACTAACCATACAGACACACGCACACATACTTTCGCTTACTTTGTGTGGCCTCGTATATACTTTATAATCTAAACTATACAATATATATAAAATCAATTTGTTATACTTTCATTTATTTTTAATCAGCTTACATGCAGCACTGCTGCTGTAATTAATTATTATTATTATTATTATTATTTTTTTTTTATATTAAGAAAAAAATGTTTAATTTACTTTTCTTCATATAATAGAGTTAAACTTTACAATATAAAAACACTCTTTCCGCTTTTTTTCTTATATCGCTTCTGATATATAAATAATTGAAAAATTTAATGATTTTTATACCCTGCACCACTTGTGGCAGACAGTATATTAAGTTTCTGTCGATGTTTGTAATACCCAACCTTTACTTATACCGATGGTTTTAGTATCATTTTCTAAAACAATTTAATCATGTTAGTCTGTCCGTCTGTCTATTGTTTGTGTACATGAAACAAAAGGAAAAGAAGCCTATTGAAACTTATGCAGAGGATCACAGGTTCGATACTCACAACAGTTTAAAACACCTAAGAAAACTAAATTTGGTTTAGACCAAATCTTAAATATACTTCACGGCTACAATAGTGGGCATGGCAGGTACCAAATTAGTGTATGTATCAGCTTTCAAGTTCAGTTTTTGCATGGATTACAGTTTTTTTTGCAAATTTTGCGCGCATCTATTATTCGATCCAGCCCCTATTTTAATCATATCGATGGATGAGATAACCATAAATATGTGTATCAAATTTTAAGATCATAAGTCAAGTTTTGTGGCATATATAAAGACTTTTGAGGATGTGATAAGATAAGGAAATATCTCCTGAGTGCGCCATTTTTTTAAAAATATCGTCATTTTTAATATTTTTTGACAAAATTTGATAGAGATTCAATAATTGGCTTAATAATAATAGGATGTCCCCAAATTGGACCCGACGAGGCCATTTTTAGAACCCCTTTCCGCGTTTACTGACTACAATCAATTATAAAATAATTTGTAAAACCAGGTGGTGTAGGGTATTAAGTTATCTGGTAGATCTAAACATATTATTTTCGCTTTTTTTTTTATCTGAGCTTTTTCTCACATTATTTTGTCACGTTTAAATTAGATTTCTTTGTGATTATAATTAACAATATATTGCAAATTATATTGAAAAAAATATTTAAAAAAATATTTAAACATTGTTGAGATATTTTAAAAGTTAGTTGTTAGTCGAAACGATTAAGATTTTCAGTGTCAAATGGTTTTACTTTTTGCCCCCACTCCACAACTGGTCAGAAGTTTTAATTCTACGTGAAAAATTTCGTTTGCTTTTATTTAAAATATAAATGTTTTTACGTGTTACAAACATATATTTACACATTATACCAGCCATATAGCTATAATTAATTTTTTTTTTTTTTTCTTAAACATAAATTTCAATTTTCTACACTTGTAAGCATACACAACACAGGCAAATTATTTTTAATTATATTGTTGTCAGTTCATTGATAAGTTGTGCTTTTAAAGTTAAAAAAAAAAAAAAATATAGTAAAATATTTAATTACTTGGACCGGGTGGTGAATGTCATGTCACGAAATTTAAATAAATGTAAACAATGAGTAATAACTGTAAAAATGTAAAAGAATTATGGGAATTGTATAAATTACAAATAATATGAAAGGAAATTTTGTCTGTAGATCAGATAATTGGAAAATTTGAATAGAAGCTAAACTATAAATCCCGTTATTCCAAAATTTAATACATATAATCTGTATAAGTAATTTGTCTTGATTGGATCAAATTTAAAATATAGTAAAGAGGATCGATGCGATCTGTGAGACAATGTGGCATAAAGCGAATAACTTGGTACAGTGATCAGCTAAAAAATATGTCGTTCTGCCTAAAAATATTGTGTTTGATTCTCTTTTGTTCTGTTCTATATAGAAACATATTAGTCAATCAGATGATCTCGCAGACTGCCCATGCCATTATACTCTCCACATATGATGGAAGGTTTGTTCCTCCCTTTTGCAACACCTAGAAGGGAGGGGTCAGAGACCCTACATAGTATATATATATTCTTGATGAGCATCAAAAGCTGAGTCGATCTAGACATATACGTCCGTGTGTCCGACTGTTGTTGACATTCTCATAGTCGTAAATTCTGAGATATTGAGCTGAAATTTTGTACAAGTACTTTTAATTTCTGCATGTAGATCGTAATTTAAAATGCGTAAAATCGGTCAAAAGTCACGCCCACAATGGAAAAATTTACATATATGTATATGCCACAAAAAATGAGCTATTACGTTAAAATTAAGATTTGGCCTTAGCCAAATTTAGTTTTCCTACTTGTTATATATGTTTTTTTATTACTTTTGCTATATATTTAAAATATTCTCGTAATTAATATATTTGGAAATACTTCCTGCTTCTATAAGGTTTATAGCCATAACCTTAAACTGCATGTTAAAGTCAAGTTGAAATTAAAACTCTTCAAAATATTGAGAGTTTTCAATTAATGTTTATTTAGTCTAAAAATAATTTATGTAAATCAGTTTTGTGTGAGTTTATGTTCTCGACTCATCACGTATTTTTATAATCATCATTATTGTGATTATGGGGGTATATTGTTTTGGTTCAGACATTTGCAAATACTAGAAAGAGACGAGTCACACCCCCAAAAGTATATATTTTTGATCAGCATCAATACAAAAAGTTATCTGTCCGTCCGTATGTCCGTATGAATAATATACTTTTTTGTTGAAACTCTCGCAGTCGCAAAAATTGAGATATCGTGCTTGTTTCCTGTTGAAAATGGGCAAAATCGCACCATGGATCTTCCTACAATTTCACAAAACGTATAGTTTTTCCTTTCCTTGCAGACAAACCATAAGAAATATAAAAAATTTAATAATTCATTATTTATATATTTGGAAATTCAACCAAATTAACCACGCCCACCTAAAGTGAACTCATCAGGAGTGTTGGTATGTTTTAGAGATTTATTTAGAATATTTGGTGTCGATTGCCACATACGAGTATAAATATAAAATTTACAAATTTTCCCTCATGTGCCGAACAAGGTTGTGAAAATGGGCGTGATCGATTGGCGTACGTATACACATTATATCTGTTCCACTAGCGTTTAAAGTTATTTGAGATATTATTTCCTAACAGATTTGAAAGAGATTCGTAAAGATGATGGTTAAGCCAGATTTGGTATACGCCTAATAAAGCCCCGTTTTGCTTGTTTTTAATTTATTTTCTGGTTTAACCATCTCTAGTACAAAGTGATTTAGTTAAGAATTCGTTATTTCGTTATTTTTCTTTTTTTTTTTAAATATTGTATCACACCTCAGCAAACACTTGGTAAAGAATTCAAGTTAACCACTTGAATGAGTACAAGTGTGCAAAAGACAGCCAAAAAATACGTATGTACATAAAAGTTAACCTTTACCTTGTAAAAACCACTTCAAAACGAACATAAACGGTTTTAAAATAATCGAAAAAAAAAAATTAATTTTGAAAAAAAATATACAACAACCCACCTATTGTGTTAAGTTGCTTTAATCAATTTTTTTAATACATTAAATTTAGTTCATTTAACAAATTATTGCTATTATTAAAGTTTTATGCTGTTGTATTTTTCTCAAAGAGAGAGATTGTTTCAATTCTAAAAACCATTAACTTAAAAATTGCTCGTTTTAATTTATATTGTTAAGACATGTACTGCATCACACCTTCCTTGAATTTATACCATTTAATAAACAAATACAAGTCCATTATTCGTATACTCTCTATAGAGCTGTTAAAACAATTACTTTCAAAAACAAAAAAACAAAAAAAAAAAGGGGTTCAAATTTAATAACTTGAACCATTTATTATTCATAAATGAAACAGCGAAAATCATTATAACTGAAACTCAAGGTAAAAGAATGATAAAAGACAAAATCATAAACTGAAATGAAAATAATATATAATTAGAATAAATTTCAATTTCAATGCAATTAAAAAACAAGTAAGAAAACTAAATTTAATCTTAAATAGCCTCCACATCTACAATAGTGGGCGTGGCACATTTTTATAATGCCGCCTATATGATGACAAGTTTTTTGCTGCTAAGTCGTAGTTCTTTTAGTCGAAATCAATTACCCAAGATTTCTAAATATCTCGACTAAAGCGAACCTATAATCTCCGTCATTGTATATATTTCTTAAACGATTTATCATTCATTTTTATAACCTCCATATAAAATGGGGCGTATACTAAGTTTGTCATTCCGTTTGCAACGCCACATTTTATAGATTCTACAAAGTATATATATTCTTAATCAACATCAAAAACTGAGACGATATAGACTAGTATGTCCGTATGTCCATGTGTCCATGTGACTGTCTGTTGTTGACATTCTCAGGGACGTAAATTTTAAGATATTAGGCTGAAATTTTGTACAGGCACCTTTAGTTTTTGCACACAAATCGCCATTTAAAATTGGCAAAATCGGTTTAAAGCCACGCCCATAATGAACAGAAATCTAATTATCAGCTACGAAAATTTAACTATGAACTTAAAATTTGGTATGTATATCTATATATATTGCGTTCATTTATGGGCAAAAAATGGGCGTGGTCGTATATTATACATGCCCACAATAAAAAAAATCTATATATCTGCCACAAAAAAAAGGCCTATGAAGTTGAAATTTAGTACACATATTTATAGTTACCCTTTCATAATTGTGCCAAAAATGGGCATGGTCGGATAACATAGACGCCCTCAATTTACAAAAAACCATATTCACCATAAAACTAGACTTGCAAGCGTAATACTTACACTATTATATATATATATACTTGCCACGCCCAGCGTTGTAGATGTAGAGCATATATAAGATTTGGCCTAAGCCAAATTTAGTTTTCTTACTTATTTTTTAATTATTAAACAAAGCAGTCTCCTGTCTCATTGCAGCCCTACGCTTCGATTCATCTAACTGGCTACCTTCTTCAAATTCATATAATTTAACTGATTTTTTACAGTACCATACTGAAACAAATCATTATATCTGACAGGGTTTTAAATCAAAAACATAACACTCGAGTTTTTAATGCGGAAAGTTCTCGCAAAGCATAAAACTGGACCCTATATATTTATCAAAATTGAATTATATCTTTGAAAGTAAGATTGGCACTAAGAGGAGTTTTTTCCTAAACAGAAAACTGGTGTACTGCTTTAGATTCGTTTCAATTAATTTCTTCAGGAATTAGTGTTGTCTCCATAGCGAAGTTCGAAAGATTTTGCTAGTTAGGAATAAATTAATACCGCTAGTACCGCTATGGGATTCAAATTGATAAGTAAAGATTTTGGTTGTTTAAAAAATCCATAATTAAAATAACTATTCTATGATGGGAGTGAAAACTTCAGTCTATGTAATTACTACTTGTACTCCTAAAGGAAAGAAGAAGGATATTTTAAAATTCTATGTGATTCATTTTTTTTTTTTTCAACTTACACATACGAGTATTACTAATTGGTTGGGACGGTAACTCATATGTTAAATATTTTATGGTTTATTTGTACAAAATAAACTTTGCTGTTAAGTCTTTTATTTGTATGAATAAGTTGAATTCAAATTGAAATTTATTGAAAATGATTCCGTTCATAATTCATTGGAATTTTAAAGCGTGGTTGTGCGTGGGCCTTACTGTTTATTGTTTTGTTTTTATTTTTTTTTTTTCAATAATTTTAAACTAAGTACGAAAACCAAGTTCATCAAGTTTTCAGGTAAATGAAATGTAAATACAACAATAACAACAACGGCCGCTCATAAATTCTTGATTTGTTTAATTTGTTTGGTTTTTTATTTATTTATTTTTTTTTTTTTTGAAACAGCTGTTTTAGCCATAATTAAAACCTTAAACTTGTTTGTTGTGTATGTGTGTGTGTGTTTTTTTTTTTTTTTACTTTACCTTAGAAATCATTGAATATTTATGTTTGATTTTTATTGGCTCTCCACATGTCGTTTTCAGCCGGAAATCAAGCTTTTGCTGCGTAGCTGCTTTTTATTCTGAATTTATTTTTTACGATTATAATTACAGCTATTAATTTTAAACTTTTTGTAATAAAAGTTAATTAACACTTGAAGAGTTTCACTTTTGTTGTTGTTGTTTTTTTTTGTTTTTTTTTTTGTTTGTGTTTCGCTTATTATTTATTTTGTTTCGTGTTTTGCTGCCTTTTAAGAAAATAAAAAATATGAAAAAAAAAAATTAAAAATTTTAAAAAACAAAATAAATAAATAATTTGGAAAACACTTTAGTTTTGGTTGAACGCTTTACTACAATTCTTACTGGCCGTAGCACACAATTGCTGGTGAGCTCGTGACAATCAATTGTTTATTGACAACTCTATTCCAACCAACTGACATCATTTGTGTACAATACTGTTATAAACAAATTTAATGGACTAGTTATGCTTGAAATCTTTACAAAAAAGTTACGCACTTTTTCTTTTTTTTTTCTTTTTGAAATTATTATAATTTTTTTTTTTTTGCTTAGAAAAAGTTTTACTGTTTTTTTTTTTTTTTTATAATTAAATTTGTGTTAAAAGAACCGCTATTTTTGGTAATTTTTATTTTTCGTTTTGTTATATCAGCTAAATTATTACCATCGCTTGTAACCGCCAACGCTGTACTAAAAATGTTTGCAGTTCTGCTTGGCCATTAAATAAGTTTTTTACCGATGATGTCAGCTTTAAGCTGCTGACTAGCAAAGAGAGTCCATTTATAGTAAAGAGCATTATTTCACTCTTAGTATATTAAGAGAGAAATTTTTTTAATATCTGCAATGATTGAATTTTGAAAGAACCATCCTCAGGCTTGATTAACCCCGTATTTTGAAGTATAATTACAATTTATTTACCAAAAATTGTATTTTATAACAACTAAAGTAGGAAAAAGCCACTTTATATTGTATATCTGGATCATTTTCTGAATGTACTATAATTTGTCCCTCTGTCCAGAATATATGTTACTCCTGGTATGATTTCTAAATGAATGAAATTGATGTAAAATGGGTGTTTTTTAAAACAAATTCAAAATTGTACATTAGTTATTATAAATTTTTCTTTCCTTATTACCATAGTTCCGCTTCTCTGCGTCAAATGGCAAAATCTTTTGATCTAGTTATCAATTTATTGGGTTGGCAACCAAGTGATTGCGGATTTTGTCGACAGAAGGATTTTACAATTTGTTTTGTTTCGTTAACGTGTTCAGAGTATCTAATCCATATTTTTTTCTTAACGTTTGAACTTTTACCTTTCATTTAGTTAAAAAATTTTATCGAACTTGTGTACCGTATATGGGAATGAAGCTTTGAAAGAGGAACAGTGTGGAAATTGGTTTGCCAAATTTCGTTCTGATGATTTTTCATTGAAGACGTTGAAGTCAATGAGCCTAAGACCAAAGACTAATTACTGGCGATGAAAAATGCATAGTTTATAACAACATTAGGTGATGCAAATGAACCAGCCTAGACGTCATCAAAAGCGGAGACTCACCAAAGAAATATTATGCTGTCAGTATGGGAGGAGTTCTGCACTTTGAACTTTTACCAAACAACCAAATGATCAATTAAAATATGTACGTTCAACAACTCCCCTATGATAATGCAAAGCCCCCCACATATCTTTGCGCCTTCAGATTACCATTTATTTCGTACCATGCAGAACTTCTTAAATGGTAAAATGTTTAATGACGCAAATGATGTCAAATCACACTTAATTCAATTTTTTTGATAGCAAAATTTAGAAATTTTATAAACTATGACACTTCCTAAAGGATGGCAAAGGGTCATTGACAAAAACGGACAGTACTTTATTGAATAATGTTATATTTTTAAGCAAACATTTTGAATTTCATTTTCACTTGAAATCCGCAGTCAATTAGTTGCCAATCTATTAGTTTATAATCAAGTAACAAGTAAAAGCGCTAAATTTTAAATACCTCCAACTATACATACAAGCAGTGGGCGTGGCAAATACCTTATTACGCCCTTTATTAGTGTAAGTAATACATATCAACTTGCAAACCGAATTTTGCGCCGCATAAAGTTTTTATGTAAATTGTGGGCGTAAATATTCTTTAATCCTGCCCATTTTTGGCACATTAATGAAACAGCTTTATATAAATATAAATAACAAATGTCAACTTCGTAACTTAAGTTTTGTAGTCGATTATGGGCGTTACTGTTATTGGATTTTGCTCAGTTTTTGCTGCTGATCAAGAATATATTTATAAGGCCAATGACGCCAAAATCATACTCAAATCTTTCCGGAAAATTCGTTATCTTACAATATAACTCTCTTTCTCTCAGCAATTATTTATTTTCATAACAACAACTATATTAACGACTCTTTAGTTAAATTGTGCGAAAGAAATGCCGGTAGTTTAAGTGAAGACTAGAAATCATGTTCGTTTTACAGCTGAAGCCGGGATTTTTAGCACAGAGAGTAAAACGGAATGTTTTTTTTTTTAAAAATGCACTCTTTTCTTTCATTAGATAATGATGTAAGAGAGGAAAAGAGAGAGCGTGTGTATAATTTACAAGAGTTTTTGTTTTGTTAGAAACATTACGGTTTAGTATTAAGATGATGTGGTGTGTGCGTAAAAGTGTTTATGGCTATAAAGTCATACTACCTACACTGCCACCGATCATTTGTTATTTGTGCAAAATTTCTATTATATTCATGCTGCGGTTGCCTTTATTATTATTATTATTGTTATTGTTGTTGTTATTATTGTTATTGTTATCTGATCAATGTGTAATCAATCACTGGTAGTTTATGTGATAAAGATATAAAAGAATATAAGGTAGCGGAGGTAGAAAAAAACTAAACTAAAAAAAAAAAATTTAGAACATAATATATATTTACTATAATTTGTAACTAATGAGTTTTCTGAACTTTACAAAAACAAAACTGAATGAATGGCTTTTTTTTTACGTATACGTATGTAGGCATGTTCACATATACAAACATATATTGTTGTTATGAAGATAGACAAGTAGAAGCTGGCATAATATTTAGCTATTAGATGAGACATTGATTGGATAATTAATTGTAATCTTGTACAGAAGATTATTATTTTAGTTTTCTTCTTCTTACTTAGAAATTGTTTAGAAATATATGTATTATTACAGCATAGATTTATATTATTTAAAATCGATTAAAGAGTACTTGAGTAGAAATAATATTTCATATAAAACAAGTAAGAAAACTTAATTTGGCTTAAAACAATTAGGAAAAACTCTCCAAATGTACAATAGTGGGCGTGTCAGGTATATATGCCCTTTAATAATGTATGAATTACGTATCAGCTTGCAAGTCTAGTTTTTTGGTAAAGTACAGTTTTTTGTTAGTTCTGTGGGCGCTTCTGTTATTCGATCATGCCTATTTTTGGCACATCGATGGATGGTATAACTATAGATATGCATACCAAATCTTAACTTTATAAGTTAATTTTTGTGGCAGATAAATAGATTTATGTTGATTGTGGGCGTGGCTTTTGACCAATTTCGCCCAAACTGTGTAACAAATTTTCAAATCATTAAAGTACAGCAGATGATTTATCTCCCCTTCTAAGCAAACTAACTAGAAAATATATAAAAATGAAAAATTATCATCATAGCAAACGATTAGAAGAACAAAATATTCCATATATGTGAAAAAAAGTTGAAGTTTTAAAACATGGTCTAATCTGTTAATTAATTAAACAACAATCATTTATTCATTTGCTTTATAAAATGTGACATATAGCGATGTTTACTTTCAGAAAACGATTAATTTCACAAAAAAGTAACTGCAACCACATGCGTACGTACATTTCCTACCCAGCCATGTTCAATATGTATTACATTAAAAAATTTAATACTACACACATCCATATATCCAATAACGTCACGTTTCATAAAAAGAACTCAAAATAAGAAAAAATGAAAAAGAAATCCGAAACCTTTGACTGCTGAAAAAGAAACAAATTGAAATCAACAGTACATGTGTTATTATAAATATCATCAATAAGTGTACGGACGTGATGTACACGCACATATCTCCATCTTCTTCTTCTTATTATTATTATTATTATTATTATTGTTGTTGTTGTTGTTAAAGATATGGAAGATTACAGAAAAATAAGATAAAAACGGGCAGCGTACGCATATAATCACTGGTTTACTTTACACGCCACCATTCATAATCTTTATAATTGTATTAATGTCAAAGTTGTAGTTCTTGTTTTTTTTGTGGTTGTTGCTGTTGTATATTGCATTATTTTCCCCTATCCAATACACATTTTTACACGTACACACAAGATTAAAACAACTAGAAACCTTAAGGTCAAGACCGGTAGTCATCTTGTGGTGCGTAAATGATTTGCTGCAGATGAATAAAAAAGAGTCACAGATAGAAAGAGAAGGGCAGATATAGAGTAAATTACAGTTTATTGAGGTTGCGCGCTATTACCACATAATAACAGTAACCGCCAATCACTAGACAAAAAAAAAAAAAAAAAAACACAAAAAAAAAAAAAAGATGAAACAAAAGCATAATAATACCATCGATTACACAGGTAGGCCTATATATGTAGGTATAGAGCATTAAGTTGAAGCTTTTCTTTAACTTATGCCGCTTGATTATAGGATGCAAACTATTCTTATTTTAAATATTAATTTTTTCTGCATTTATGTGGCATTTAAAAAATCATTCCACTACAAGTGTGGTCTAATAGACAACAACAACAACAACAACAACAAAAAGAGAAAAAAATTTATTTGGCTTAGGCCACAGCTTACATACCCTACATATCTATTTACAAATGGTAGGCGTGGCAGGTATATGATTACGCCCGAATAGTGTATTACGTTACATATCAGTTTGCCAGTCGAGTTGTACGCTCATTATGTTTTTTTTTTTTGTAAATTGTGGTCGTGTTTGTTATTCGACCACACCTATTTATGGCATAACGATGGATGGAAGAACTACAAAATGGGTACGTCTATTATTCGACCACGCCCATTTTTGACACATCGATGAAGGGAATATTTATAGATATTCATACTACATTTTAAGTACATAGGTCAATTTTGGTGACAAATTAAGAATTTTTTTGTCGATTGTGGGAGTGGCTTTTGATTGATTTTGACCATTTTAAATAGCGACTAAAAAAAACACGGACACATTGGCATACATGCCTAGATCGACTCAGTTGTTCATGCTGATCAAGAATATATATACTTTGTAGAGTCTGTAAAGTCTCCTTCTGGGTCTTGCAAACCGAATGACAAACTTAGTATACCTTCCATCTTATGTGGAGGGTATAGCAATAAAGCACATAATAGTGCACTTACTAATACATACATACATACATACATATATCTAAATACCTGTAAAAGCATAATGCCTTATATATTCAAGCATACCCCCGCTCTATATACAATATCTCGACCACGTATGTCATGTAATACTTGTTCATATAAAATGATATAAAACATGATTTAAAAAAAAACCTGCTACTAAATAATTGCTATTATTACAGTATATTGTTATTGTTGTTGTTATTATTATTTTAATGTTTTTGTTATTATTATTATTATTATTATTATTGTAATATTATGTACTTTATATTATTGACCAATTTCGTTTTGTAAATATCAAAATTTTAACCCGTTCTTGTTTTATTAGTTTTTTACACTTTTCACTACAACACGAATTTGTCTAAACAAAGCAAACGCGTAACAGTAACTTCATCGAGATTAGTATCAATTGATTTATTATATGCAATGCAATTTAAATAAAATACAAATTATTGGTCAATCAAACAGTAGCTGAAGCTCCCCTCTTTACATTTTATTTATATGGAATAACAATTAAGTGTCACTGCAATATGTTTTATGGCTACATGATCACTATGTTGCTGATCGTGACGCTGATGTTTTTCCAATAGATAAATACATGTTGTTACATATACATATCATGTGGTATATGTGTGATATATAGATTATAGAAAAAAATTAAAAAATTTTAAAGCGATTTTTTCATCCTCTACTACTCCACTGTATAAATATGGGTTTGGACTTGACTTAATCTCAGCTGTACAGCATTTTTATCATAATCTTAAAAACTCTTCTTATATTTACAAATTGTAGGCGTGGCAGGTATTTTATTACTCTTTCTATTAGTGTAGGTATCATGCATCAATTTACACATTTCGGGTTTAGTGCTACTAATCGTTTGATAACTTATGGAACGAGGTGGTGTGGGGGGGGGGGGGGGTATCAAACGATCAAGCTTGACCGACTGCAACATTTTCACTTGTTTTAATGTTGTTGTGCACCATTTATACAAGATAGAGAAATAATTTCATCACTTTCTTGCTTATTTTGTGCATTTTTATTTATAATCGTTTTCTTTCTTTTCAACTCATATGTAAGTCATTGGGTTGATATTAATGTTAAAAGCATGTACAGTTTTTTTTTTTTTTTTTCATTTTTCATTTTTTATTACTTTCCTTTGTCTATTCTCTAAGACAAATTGAAGATATGGTTAAGGCTGCCATAGCCAAACAGTACAACTTTACCGGTTTTTCTACCGCATAAATAGTTGGAGTTTTTTTTAAATTTTTTTTTTTTTTTTCATTACAGTTCATATGCAGTCTCATCATTATGGCTTTGCCAGGCAAGTTGATTATGTTTTTTCCTTCTCTCAGTAATATTTACTTTTACAACTTCCTTACATGGTTTGTACATGTCCACTGGTAGTCATAGTGTTTATGGCCTTTTCCTGTATGATAAAATTTAGTAATGAATTAGACAAGTTTTGCAGCTCGTTGCAATTACATATTTGGATAAATGATCGTAGGGTATTAAATTTTGTAAAATTTATTAAGCAAATGAAAAAATTAAATTTATACATTTGATGTTTTGGTGATATTTTGAAATTTAATTTTTTTTTGTTGTTGTTTATTTTAATATTTTTTTTTTTTTCCGTGTTGTTGAAAATTGATGCCAAAGCGTCTGTTTACTCAATCGCTTTAACTTTTTTTGTTGAATAATTTATGAGGTTTTATTTTTTGGCGGGGGTGATGGTGAGGGGTTTAAAGGTAGGTAGAGGTAGGTTGGTAGGTAGGTAGATATGTGAAATGGTTGTAATAACAATAATTTAATGTTAATTATATGATATGAACATATCATCACACATCTCAACACCAACACATCACCATCTTTAAAATACTTTTTACACTTTTATTAGCGTCTAAGTCTTCTTTTGTGTGTTGAGAGTTGTGAAGCTTTTTGGATCACACATTCGTTTGTTTTATAATTGTGTGGCCTTCCCACACACACACACACACACACTCACACACACTTACATTCACACTTTGTATGAAACGGTTAATAAATATTTCAAAAATTGTCAGTAAATGTCGCTGCTATAATTACAATGCATCAAGAATTTCAATTAACCCGCTATTGAATAATGTACACGTTACGTAGAATGAATAGTGGAACAAAAGCAACAACAAATGACTTTTACAACCATATAAAGTATTGCAAGTTATTAAGATAATTACTGTTTAAGATTTTTTTTTTTTTTTTTGAAAAAAAAAAATTTTTTTTTTTTTTTTTTTTCATAATAGTCTTCTTTTAATCTTTTTAGGATGTAGAATATATAGTTTTTTGGTTACGCTATCATCATCAATCATATTCTTTATATGTAAGTTGCTTATAAATTTTTAAAGTCAATGTTGTTGTTCGGTGTTATTGTCGTAATGCCCTAAAAACTTATCGATCTTAATGGGTGTCCGTTCTATCACTTAAAAAAAGTACAACTTTCGTTTTTTTTATAACTCTTTAAATAATTTGTATTAGTCCTTATAGAGCTTAACTAATTTTTATACTTTAGTATATATATCCTTGATCAGCGTCAATAGAAAAGATAATTTAATCATTCTGTCCGTTTGTGTGTCCATGTGAACAATACACTTTCTTGTGGGAACTCCCGCAGTTGTAAAAATTGAGATATCGTGCTTGCTTCCTGTTGAAAATGGGCAAAATCGCACCATGGACCTTCCTACAATTTCACAAAACGTATAGTTTTTCCTTTCCTTGCGAACAAACCATATGACATATAAAAATTTTAATAATTTTATATATAATTTATCATTATTTATATATTTGGAAAAGTCAAATTAACCACGCCCACCTAAATCTTATCAGGGATGTTAGTATGTTTAAAGGTTTATTTAGAATATTTGGTGTCGATTGCCCCATATAAATATAAAATTTACAAAATTTTTCCTTATGTGCGGAGCAATGTTGAGAAAATAGGCGTGATCGATTAACGTACGTACACATTATATCCGTTTCACATGCATTTAAAGACATATGAGATATTATTTCCCAATTATTTGGAAGAGGTTCGTGATGATGATGGGTAGCCCAGATTTAACATACGCCTCATATAGCTCCGTTTTACTTGTTTTTAATTTTGTTTAATGATATTTTTTTTTAATAAAACATCTATGCGTGGCGCCATTGCGTCTCTCTCAATAAATAATATCTGTAAACATACACTTCATATAAAATATGAAATGATGTCATTGAAATTTTTGTTGTATCCGATTAAAGCGAACAATTATTTTAATGTTTAACTACACGCCTTAAATTTTAGTCTGGAACACATGTGGCGTTTATGGTTTATGATCATAAATTGTGAAAAAAAAAACAACAAAGAAGCGATGAATCAAACTTAAAATTATATTCATAATTAATAAATATTAATTTCGACCATCGTGTTAGATTTTCGGTTATATATAAAATGCAAAGCGATGTAGTTGATAAGAAGCAAAAATTTTTTAATACGTTGGAATAAATTAATGTTACGCAAAAAAAAAAGGAAGAAAAGAAAATTTGGCTTATAACAAATCTTAAGTACCCTCCACAATTACAATAGTAGGCGTGGCAGATATATACATATTGTGCCCTTTAAAAGGATATGTATTATGTATCAGCTTGCGAGTCTAGCTTTGTGGTGAATATGGTTTTTTATAAAATAGTGGGCGTGGCTGTTTCCCTATCGTGCCCATTTTACGGCACATCAATGTATGGGTCACTTGTAAATATGCGTACCAAATTTCAATTAAATTTTTGTGGCAGACAATTAGATTTTCCTTGATTGTGAGCTTGGATTTATTCCGATTTTGCCCATTTTCTCAAAGTTTACGTCCCTGATAATGTCAAAATTAGACGCACACATAGACATACATGTTTAAGTCATCTCAGTTTTTAATGCTGATCAAGAATATTGTACTTTGTACCCTGACCCCTCCTTCTAGGTGTTTCTTATATGAAGGTTATAAATGATTTGATAAGTAGTAAAATAGAATTGTGTTTTCTGCAAAGAATTAGTTTGTTCAATATTTCGCGATCTGTATCTGTGCCGTTCGCATTAGTTCGCGAACTAAATTGTTCTTAGTACCAATCTACAATTTAGAACTATTTTCGAAATGATCGAAGTGAACGAATCACCACGAACTAGATCGTATCATTCACATAACTGAAGTAAATACAAAGAAGATATCTTAGAGCGATCACAGGCTTCTACATTATTCTTTCAGGTAATACCTGAAAAGCATGCATGGATCTATGCACAATCTGTAAAGGGGCGGTCAAAAACGTTCCACCACATTCTATGTGAAGGCGTAGCTATCTGCAATATTAGATGTGGGGTATTCATGGAGCAATTTGTGACACAAAATAAAATTTTATGTTCGATGCCCAGGAAAATGGTGAGATTTATAAAATCTCTAATAGTTTGAAAACTACACAAATTTATAGTAACAGCTTCTACAGTACAAGTACTCATTTACACGAATACACCAATACTGTTACTGTAGGTTTTACTGTAAAGTAGTGTACTCCACCTTAATGAGCCATTGGCTATTTCTTTTATTTGTTTTCTACATTTTTCATTCAAAAACAAATCTGAACCCATTTTTTATTGTTGTAATTGGTATTACCGTTAACATTAAATGTCTTTATTATCGAAAAAAGCATTTTGTCTGCCGATAGATTTTTATTAAATAATTAACCCAAGTGAACCCATAATTAAATTGTCAGGCAATGAGGGCGTATTTACATGTAACACTATTTTTTTTTTTTTTTATAAATATTTGAATATTTTAATATTATTGTATATAGATACACATGTTTACCAGTGTATAATTGCCATAAAGTATTATTTATGCTTATTAGAATCCATGATATATACATATATGTGTATCTGCTGATATAGGTTAGCCGTGTCATAGTGTACTAGAGTGTGCTTGATACGGGTAATGTATGAGTAGGAAGTGTGAAATTCAATTTTCATATAAAATTTTATTTACAATTATTGGATTTTTTCCTTCATATCGCACATAAAGACTTAAATGTATTTGCATTTTGAGAGTTATAAGCCATTCACACCTTTTGAGGTACAATGCAAGCGTGAAAGCAAGGTTATATGAACCAAAACCAAAACCAAAACAAAAACGAAAAAATCAAAACCAAACTTATTAAACACTTGGATGGAGACCCCACCCATTTTGGAAATCATTTTAACAATCTTTTGATTAATCATTGACAATAAAAAGGAAAAGAAAAAATAACAATATTTTATAAATGTTTAAATTGGGAAAAAGTTGTTCGCAATTGAAAATATATAATTTATGGAATAATTTTTGTGAAATTTTATACATATTGAAGGGCTTTCACAACCATAAGGTTATTAGAAAGAGATCTCAATAGATGCAAATTTGTTTAAATTATTATTATACCCATCACCTACAGTGAAGAGGGTATACTAAGTTTAATATTCCGTTTGCAACATCCAGAAAAGGTAAGATATTGTGCCTACAAAGAATATATATTCTTAACATGTTCAAAACTGAGTCAATCTAAACGTGTCTGTCCGTGTATCCGTGATTTGTTGCTGGCACCCTCACGATTGTATATTTTTTATATTGAGCTGATATTTTCTTTTTTTCTGTGTAAAGACACAGATTGTTATTTCAATTGGGCAAAATCAGTTTAGAGGCACGCCCACATTCAAGAAAAATCTTTATATCCATCCACAAAAACTTGAAATTTGTTACAAATATTTATACTTAACCCTGCCATTAAGCGACTAAAAAAAGGAGTGGTCGTATAACAGACACTCTCACAATTTACAAAAAACTTCATTTGAGGTTTAATCCGATTTATAAGTCACGAAATACTTGCACTATCACATTCACAGGTTGTATATTAAAGTGGAGGATACTTAAAATTCGGCTTAAGCCGATTTAGTTTTCTTCAATGTTTTATACTCTCCACATAAGATAAGGTTTTATTTTATTCCGTTTACAATACCCATAAAAAGGCGTCAGAGATATCCTACAAAGTATATATATTTTTTTTAAGCGTCAAAAACTTTGTCGATCCAGACATGTAAGTCCGTGTGTCCGTGTGTATGTCCATTGTTGGCATTCTCGGGGTCGTAAAAGTTGACATATTAAGCTTAAATTTTCTACAAACACTTTTAATTTCTGCACGCTATTTAAAATGAGCAACATTGGTTAAGAGCCACGCCCACTATCGACAAATATCTACATATCTGCCACAAAATATGGCCTATGAACTTGAAATTTGGTACGCGTATACATAGTTATCCCATTAAAAATGGGCGCGGTCGGTTAACAAACGCACCCATAATCGACAAAAACCTTTATATCTGCCACAAAAATTAACCTATGAACTTGAAATTTGCTACATATATTTATAGTTACTCTTTCCTTTGATTTACCAAAAATGGGCGTGATAAGATAACAGACACGCCTATAATGGACATAAATCTATATATCTGCCACAAAAATTAATCTATGAACTTGAAATTTGATGCACATATTTATATAGTTATCCCAACCTTCGATATGCCAAAAATGGGCGTGATCGAATAACAAACACATCAACAATTCATAAAAAACCAAATTCCAAGTAAAACTCGTCTTGCCGGCTCATACGTAATACAACACTAATCGTATATCTGTTACGCTCACTATCGTAGATGTGAAGGGTATTACAAAATTTGACTTAAACCAAATTTAGTTTCCTTACTCGTTATATAAGTATAATGTGACATTATATTTAATCCAACAAGACTGTATTTGCTATTTAGCTTATAAATGCTAATGAGTTGCGTTTGCATTATATCAGATGAAAAAATGTTTATCGTAAAGCACATTGACAAGTATTCTAAATCCTTTCTGTTACGCATTAAACTTCCCCAATAAGTTACGTTAACGTTTCTCACTTTTATTTTTATTGATTTTATGTTATGGTGCTACAAGTTAATAATATAATTAATAATAATTTATTTATTTAATACTTAACACCTATTATCTGAGCACATGCTACATGTATTTTATTCTATACAAGTTGCCACATACAAGCATGTGGGTGGTTTATCAGATATTTAATCACACATATGTGTACATATGTACATAAGTCAAGGCAGTGCCTACAGCTCATAAACTGTCTGTAGCTGAAAGGAATAAATAAAAAAAAATACACCCACTTGCTATAATAAAGAATAATAATAATAATAACAATAACAATAACAACAACAATTATACAAGAGTAAATAATCTATTACAAATAATTAGTTTGTAATGAAAATTTATGTAAACAAAATATCAATAAAGCAAAAATATAAACGTTAGATTAATAAAAAAAAAAAAAAACACTATTTATAGGAAAGGAAAAGTTCACTTAATCATGTCATAGATCATTTTAATACAATATACCAGAGAGAGTCATACTTATAGCTGACTTTCTTGTCTGTCTTAGTACAATATACGATAAACTCATTTAATACGGCGGCTGTCCGAATAAGGTCGATTACCTGTTTCATTATAATCTATGGGTATGGTGTGGGTAACATATGAAAGAGTTTGACGTGTACAATGCCAAAAACAAAGTAGCACTATGCTAAATCTCATGGGGCGGTTGTGCGAAGAGGTTAAATCAATAATTTTTTCAAAAATGTGTTGTTGTTTTAAACCAAATACGGTGGATGTTACAAAAAAGTAACTTATATTGGGCGTGACATATATAAAATTACAGCCAATTTTATCTATGCTTGTCTGAGAATCGCATTTGATCTCAAAAGTTATGGATGTATACGTAAATTAAACCATTCGGTCCACTTTCTATATATCATTTGTAGGGCATATAATAGATATAACAAATTTTAACTTTCTTTTAGATATAAAAAGAAGAGTTATGTTGTGGGTAGGGGTTCAATATTAATAAGAACAACTTACTTATATAAAGTAGGATATATAAGATATTTTTTTAATAAATTATGTCAGTTAATATACGGCAACAACATTTTTATACCCTACATATAAGATCGAGGGTATACTAAGTTTGTTTTTTCGTATGTGACACCCAGACAAAGGCTTCAGAGACCCTACAAAGCATATATATTCTTGATCAGCATCAAAAACTGAGACGATTTAGACATTTATGTCCGTATGTCCGTCTATTCTTGTTATTCTTACATGCCTAAATGTTGAGACATTGATGTGAAATTTTGTATAAACACTTTTAGTTTTTGCATGATATTTAAAATTGACAAAATCATTCAAGAGCCACGCCCATAATCAACAAAAATCTGCTATAAAAAATGGCCTATAAAATTGAAATTTAGTATTCATATTAAATGTTTTCCCATCCATTGAGGTGTCAAAAATGGGCATGATCGGATAACAGACACGTCTATAATTTACAAAAAACCATATTCATCATATAACTCGACTTGTACGTTGATACATAATGCATACATTATTAGGCGGTGTAATCATATACCTGCCACACTCACCGTTTCCATGTAAATGTGAAGGGTATTTCAGATTTGACCTAAGCCAAATTTAGTATTCTTATTATAACCGACAAAGGTTTCGACAAAGTTTCTGCAGATCACCCATCTTCAATTATACCGATCGATTAAATCAAGTGCATCTGACTGTGAGAATTTTTTGACATGAACTTACAATAAAATTTGGTGCAAGAGCACCATTGAAAATGGATCGAATTGAACCACGTTTAGAATATCTGTCCATTTATAGTCCTCTATTATTGTAAATATTTATATAACAAAAGTTTGCAATTGTTTATATTTTTTGACAAAATTTGATGATTTTTATAATTATCGGTGCCAAATTTGGACCTCATCGGACTATTTTTATACCCTCCACCTTAGGGAAGAGGGTATATTCATTTTGATCATCCGTTTACAACACATCAAAGGAAGCGTCGGAGACCCCACAAACCATATATATTCTTAATCAGCATGAAAAGAGAAATCGTTTGAGACATGTCCGTCCGTGTGTCCGTGTGTCCGTCTGTTGTTGGCACTCTCACGGTCGTAATTTTTGAGATATCAAATTGAAACTTTGCATACGTATTCTTAGTTCAATTTCACTGTTTCGTATTGAAATTGGGCAAAATCGGTTAACAGACACGCCCACAATAAACAAAAATCTCATCATACCTCGAAAAAATTGTATCTTTAAAAAATTATATATCGCATAATACTAAGCCTATCAAGTTGAAATTTGGTATATATATAAAGGGTACCGTTATCCAACACTGTGCCAAAAATGGGCGTGATTGAATAACACAAACGCCTATAATTTAAAAAAAACTCTATTTGCGTAAGTACATGAAATACATAAATATGGCAATAGGAGCTTATTTTTTAGAGAATTACAAAAGGTGGAGGGTATTTAAGCTTCGGTGTTAACCGAACTTTTCTATCTTGTTAGAACCTTTTCCCACATAAGGATATAATACGAAGAGACGTATATAGCAATACCACGCGTTCACTGATACAACGTAGTAATATAAGTAGTGGAGCGTATTAAATGGTCAGGTATTACCGGCAAAAAGATTTTCACATTATTTTTCAATAATTTTTATTTAGTTTTAAGACTTTATAATAAGTTGTTATATAATTACTGGTATAAGCAACATTCAACTTTCCAATCCATTTTCAAAGTTATAACAGATTAAATTTAACAATTAATAATTAATACTGTCGGCACTTTAAATCTATTATAATTGAATAATTAAAAAAAAAAAAAAAAAACCTAATCCTCAGTATTTCGTATTCAAAACAGTTAAACGGTAAATCGCTGTATTGTAATTAAAGTAGAATAAATGTTAATTAAAGAAATATATAAAAAAAAAAAAAAAATTAGTGATTATTTAATTAAATTAGATAATTATAAGAGTATTAAATTTATGAAAATTATTTTCATTAAATCTTTCCCTGCCACCGCATCATCACACCACACCACACCACACCACACCTTTGAAACGGAAGCTTAATCATAAATTGTTAATGTTCCTAATAAAACTGACAGTTTGTGTATATAATATTAACTACAACAACAAAAGCTATTGTATAAATATAATATCTAAATATATAAGAAAAAGTTTAAGAGTGTAAAGATTTCTATAAAGATAACAGAAAATATTAAACAATAGTAATAAAACGCGTGCTATTTGTAAATATAGTTTATTTCTAGTTTTTCATCATTTCAGTTAAACAATAGTCTTATATATATACAAGTATATAAGGCTACAAATCTGCTAACAATGGGTGTGATCAGTTATAGTTGAAAGGGAGCAAAACAGAAACATGTAAATTTCACTTAAGTTATTATTGTAAGCAGCGCTATAGGCTTGGTACCTACCTACAAGTACCAAGTATTATAGGGCGTTTTTCTCTCTTTTCTTTTCCATTTTATTTTCATTTCACCATTAAAACCACGTTTTTGAACTCCATGATAGGGTCATAAGCGTGTCTTTCAAAATTTATCATATTTCCTCTTCTTGCACACTTTACTATGACTTTTTACAAGTACAGTAAAAACATTAAAACATAAATCTTATGTAAAATGATGAGAACATTACGCTTAAGATATCCAATAATAATAATAATAATTATAATAAAAAAAAAACCCAAAATATATTAAAATCATAAAAATATAAATGAGGTACTAAGTGTCTATGATTGTATTGTTATGAGATTTCTTTTACAATTCTATGTAATCTGTTTCTTAACAGTGACCCGAACTTATTGCTTTCAGACTCTTAGTTAGAACATCATTTTATTCGTATTATGTAGTAAATAAAGTTTATTTTTCAAACATAACCATTTCATTGTATTCATAAGCATATGGGTTCAATAATTAATAAATTGTCGATGCTTTTGAAAAGGTACACTTACGCTTTCTTTCAACTATGCAACCAATTTGGTTGTTTAGTAAAAGTTTAATTTAATTACTTAGAATTTTTTTTTATTAGAAAAAAAAAAAACATCATGAAAATGTTTAAAATTATTAAAGTTAAAAACAAAAACAAGTAAGCTTAAGCTAAATCTTAAATACCCTTCACATCTACAAAAAGGTAGGCGTGGCAGGTATTTTATTACGCTCTCTTATATCTGTATCTGTAACGTATCAGCTTGCAAGTCAAATTTTAGGCTGAATATGGTTTTTTGTAAATTGTCGGCGTGTCCCATCACACCCATTTTTGGTACGTTTATGGATGGGATAACTATAGATACGCTTACCAAATTTCAAGTTTATAGGTTAATTTTGGTGGCAAATTAATCATTTTTTGTCGATTGTGGGCGTGGCTCTTGATCGATTTTGCTTATTTCAAATAACAAGCTGCAGTGTCTGTGCATTTCCGCTCAATATCTCAAAATGTATACCTGTAAGAATAACAACAGCAGACAAACACGCGGACATACGGACATACATACATGTCTAGATCGCGACTCAGGTCTTGATTCTGATCAAGAATATTAATACTTTGTAGAGTCTGTAAAGTCTCCTTCTGGGTCTTGCAAAGGGAATAACAAACTTTGTATACCCCCCATCTTATGTGGAGGGTGTAAAAAGCTTTTCATTCATTACCATTAGGGAAACACTGAATTTCCAAAAATTATGTATGTGAGATTATTTAACAGTTAACTAAAAATAAACGTGACTTGACGCTTTAAAAAGTGTCAAGTTTAAGGTTTTTTTTTTTTTTTTAATAAGTTGGTGCGAAGGAAAACAAAATAAAAACCTGTTGCCCAAAAAAAAAAAAAAAAAAAAAGAAATCAAGTGTTTACACGAGTACAAGAAAACATCCGAAAAATGTTTAGTTAAGAGATATATTACACACACACTCACACACATACATTATACATAAATTCATAAGTCATTAAACTAAAAAATTGAAAGAAAAAATTTCTAAAATTCTACCTCACACTGGAAAATAAATTTGTATATAAATTTCAAATTTTGCTTCTTTTTTTTTTTTTTTTTTTTTTTTTTGTTGTAAATGCTCAAATTATGATTAATTTTAAGCAATAATTGATTAGGTGTTGCTAGGTATTTGAGTGGTATAACTTGACCTAAAACAAAAACAAACAAAAAAAAAAAACAAATCAGTTAATTGTTATGAACAGCAGCAGCAGCAGCAGCAGCAACAGTAACAGCGCGACACCATATTATCAAACCGAAAACCAACCACCCACCAATTACCATAAAACACAATTTAATTGTTTTGAACAGTAAATTTGCTAAACTGAGCAGAACTGAATTTATGCTTAACGATTTATTATAACATATACATACACACATATATATATGGTACAACAACAATATTGCAGGTACACTGCTGCAATGTTATTGTAAAATTTTATGAATCAAACATGACCACAATGACTGTATGAAGCACATAATAAAAACAATAATAAATGATTTTGAAAGTAATTTCGTTTCCTTTTACATATTCACGGCATACTCGTACAATGCTATCAACAAATATTTTATATGCTTTGTATTTATATTGTACAGAAACATAGATATTTGCTATAAAGAATAAAAATTAATTAAATTTTTTTTTTTTTTTTTTTTTTTTTTTTAATAAATTACTAAAATTTCCATGTCAAGCTTTAAGTATAGTTTTAAGCAATGGCAAGGTTTACGTTCTGCAGCAACATTCAATACAAAAATTCTTCTTTAGATTTGTGGAAATAATGCTAGAGTTTCAGTACAAAGGAAAGTTTTTTAAAATAATTTAAATCGTACAAGGGGCACGCCCACCTGCCACTTGACATCTTACAAAGAAAGAAAGAATGGACTCACATAACCTGAAACTATAGCATTTCGTTAAATATTTAAAAAAAAAAAGTGGATGGGGTCGGGAAATAATCACGATCTTAATTTGTAAAAATTTTACTTTTATATAGAATTCGTTTATGTAAGATAAAGTGCAACATAAACTGTAGCAGTCATATGTCACGCCCATCCAAAATTTGTCTTGAGCTTAGTATACATTTTTTACTTGCCTTTTATTACCTAATGGTTGTGTGATTTTAGTTGATTTCAAGCAAAAAGACTTTCATTCCTAGTGTAAGAGGTGCTCGCGTTGCAATTTGTCATACAATTTGCAGCAATGGCCGCAAGAGAATTTTTTTTTTAAATCAACATCAATATTTTACCATAAAAGAACTTTATGCAGTTGTTGTTTTTTTTTTCTCTCTTTTTTTTTTTTAACTTTAAGTTTTTGCTTTTGATTCTGTATGATTGAATTCGTGTTCATAATATTTGACATGACTTGTTGTTGGCTATATATACATTTCCAATGGCACACAAATGACCACACAAAGCCTGAGTCAGGCTGGAGCGTGTCAATAAATAGGTCAAATCACATTTTATTAATGTAACTTTACTTAAAAATTGTTATTTCCTCCTCTTCCTCATCCTTCTTTTTCTTCTTCTTCTTCTTCTTTTTTTTTTATCCCCCTTAAGCATTATTCAGTGTAACTCTTAAACAAACGATAAAAGACTTAAGTCCGAAACTAGTTTAGGAAAATAATTTTTTTTTTTATTTTTATATAAATTTTTCATTATTATCAATAATATTTGGTGTCTGGGACAAACAGTGTTAACGAATGTTAATCTAATAAGATTATGTTTTTTAATGATATGCGTAATAAGTTAGGACGGAAACTGGCCTATAGGTCGTAACAATATGAGACTTAAATAATGATCAAAGCGAACCGCAAAAAAAAAAGGCATTAAAGACAAAAATATTGCTAGTTTGGGTTTTAAGTTTATATCGGCCACTAACCGCAAAAAAACCCATCAAAGACTGAAAGCACGAATTTGATATTTCTCTCTTTCTCATTAATTAAAAACAAGTAAGAAAACTAAATTTGGCTTAGACCAAATCTTAAATACCCTCTACATCCTCAAAGGTAGGCGTGGCATATTTATATATATATAAAGCGTCCTCTAATAGGGAATGTATTACGTATCAGCATGGTGAATGTAATTTTTTGTAAATTGTGGGCGTGTAGTCGTTCGACCACGCCCATTTTTCTAATATCGATAAATGGGATAACCATAAATATGTGCATCAAATTTCAAGTTCATAGGTCAATTTTTGTGGCAGCTATATAGAGATTTTTGTCGATTGTGTTCGCGTTTGTTAACCGACCATGCCCATTTTTGACATATCGATGAGTGGGATAACTATGGATACGCGTACCAAATTTCAAGTTTGTAGGCTATATTTTGTGGCAGATATATAGATTTTTGTTAATTGTGGGCGTGGCTTCTGTCTAATATTGCCTATTTTAAGTATTGATCTGATCGTGAAAAAACTAAAAGTGTCTGTACAAAATTTCACCTCAATATGTCAAAATGTACGCCCGTGAGAATGCCAACAACAGACGGCGGCACAGACATACATGTCTAGATCGACTCAGTTGTTTATGCTGATCCCGAATATATACGCTTCCTTCTGGGTGTTGTAAACAGAAGAACAAACTAAGTATACCCTCATCAGTACGGTGGAGGGTATAAAAATGTTTATGTATATCTCAATGTAGTTTATAATTATTTCAAATAGAGAGAAACAAAACAAAATTATAGTGGGATGCGACCTCACACACAAGATAACATGTCTAAATTGTTTGTTTTTTTTTTTTTATAAAAGATTTTGGGTGCAGTCATTTGAAGTTGTCATCAAACTAACACTTTCAAAAAGCATTTTAACATAATTTTTTTTTTTTTTTCGTTTAAAATAAGTAGCCTTAATAAAAGAGCAATAAAGCGAACAAGATACGTATACAATATTACAACAATAACATTTATTTATTGATTATTATGTTCGTGCGGGTCTGGTGCGGGGAAATATCGAAAACGTATGAAATTTATCTATTTGTATAATTATGTTTTTTTATATACATACAATACTAAAATTAGTTGACCGGATTAATATAGTTTTAGTGGGATTTAAACAGAGCCCATTACCTTTTGCCCAATTAGAAACATTACTCAAATCACTGTTAAGATTATTAATACAGCAATAAACTAGGTCTTGAGAACAATTGAGATGTAGTTGAGCATCATCATCGGCGTACTTGTGAATCTTACACCATTTCAATATATTTGGCAGATCAATAAAAAACTTGGAGCATAAGAGTGGTTTCAGTATAGATCGTAAAGTATCCCTCCACGATCTATACTCCCGTTACCGTTGGGCTATCAGAGCATAAAGTGTTAACAGAAACACTTTGAAATCTACCCGAAAGATAGGATCGAATTAAATTACTAGAAGAGGCCGAGAAATTATATAATAAAATTAGTTTGATTCATAGAACTTCGTGGTCAATACATAATCAAATGTTTTAGTGTCTAAAAAGCCACTTGTATCATTCTCTATTTGCCGTCATTTATTTGACAGCCCTGTTTTAATAGGATGAGTTGCTTGTTGTATGTTATTAATTTACTATTATACAAAAAAAAAAATGAATCAAACAAGAAGAAGAACAGCAAGTGCAAATTCTTTAGGTTTTTGGGGGTATTTGCTTCGTTTTTTCACAGACTACTTTCATTTATTTAAAGAATTTAATATTTCACAATATTAAACAATTACAAATTAATTATAAAAAACAACAATTCCAAGAAATGAACATTTAAGGCAAATGTGAAATAAATATTTAAATCGAATATGAGACGAAATGTAAACACAACACTCCACTCCACTCCTCACATATATAGGAAAAACTGCTAGGGTTTTTTTTTTGTAATATTTTTGCCAGTACAAGTCTCATACTTGACGTTACCGTCATAATTGAGAGAAATTCAATTACACGCGTATAAAATAGTTTAAGCACTTTTTGTTTAGATGAAAAATTGATTTTTGAATGCGGCTTCCCATTAACAGCATCAGCAAATGGAATCACAAAAAAATAATTATATATCGAAGCTGTTCGTAACCACTGCCGTTGACGTTAAAGATGAACTTGAAGAGGTAAGTAAGGTGCTTGTATAGCTATGTACTTGTTTATGGCACTATACTGATAAATAAATTTGATTTGATTTGATGTGAATTGTGTACACTTGCAGCGTTTGGAACGCGCCTACTTTAATCTACAACAACATATTAAAGGCCTTAACGATAAGGATATGCATGATAAATTATCACAGTTGGTATGTAAAGACAAACAACATGAAGAGATATCTATAGGCTTTCTCTATATAATGCTTACGGATGCTGCCTTGGCTCCAAAAAGTTATCGCGATCTAACGTTAGTGACACGTGACGGTATGAATTTAATCGTCAACAATCTTACGATATTGGTGGCTGAAAAGTATAATAAAATAACGGAAGTGGCCAGGCGTCAATTGATTTGGTTATTAAGAGAATTGGTTAAACATCAAGTTTTAAATGTAGAAAATATTATATGGAACTGTTTGCGACAGGCGGGCGGTGGTGATGTTTCGCAAAAAAATCTATTTCTTGTGGAGAATTTGCTGGACATATTTATCGAGTATAGAGCATGGTTGGAGACGCAAGCATTTTTAGTGCAAACTGTCGTCTATAGCTATGTGCGACTTATCGAAGATCATGCTAGTCCGGTACTGGCTGCTTTGCGCCACAAGGAAGTGAAATTTATTATATCTCTGATAAGGGAAAGATTCATGGATATTATACCGTTGGGGAGAGACTTTGTACGGTGCGTTATATTGAAGTGATAAAAAAGGCATTCATTCATTCATTTTTGTTGTTGTTGTTTCAATTTTAGATTATTGCAAAACGTTGCACGCATCCCAGAATTTGAACAACTGTGGCGCGACATTCTAAACAATCCAAAAAGCTTACATCCCACATTTACCGGTATATGGAATCTGATGCAGATACGCACAAGCCGACGCTTCCTGCAGTGTCGCCTTACCCCCGAAGTGGAACGAAAATTACATTTTTTAGCTTCGTCCGTGAAATTTGGTAACCAGAAGCGTTACCAAGACTGGTTTCAAGATAAATACTTTGCGACGCCGGAATCGCACAGTTTACGCTCCGACTTGATACGTTTCATTATCAATGTTATACATCCTTCAAACGATATGCTTTGTTCAGATATTATGCCACGATGGGCTATAATTGGTTGGCTAATATCCTCCTGCACCAATACGATTGCATCGGCCAATGCAAAATTATCGTTATTCTACGATTGGCTCTTCTTCGATCCGGCCAAGGACAACATTATGAACATTGAACCGGGCATACTGGTCATGTACAATTCGATACGAAATCATCCAAGCGTTAGTAGTACATTGTTGGACTTTCTGTGTCGAATTATGAAGAATTTTTCTCTAAAACATGAGGACAAGATTCGCACGGGAGTGTATAATTCGCTTAATAAAATTTTAGAGAAACAGGTAAATATATGCAAGGTCTACAGAAATCGTAATAAAAATATTTTTATTCTTTATACCCTGTGTTAACCACTTGCGCTAAGGAGTATATTAAGTTTGTGCGGATGTTTGTTACTCCTAAACGGCAAATGCCACACCCACCTTCAATTATACCGATCGATTCAGAATCAAAAATCTGAATCGATTTAACCATGTCCGTCCGTCCGCCTGACTGTTCATGTAAATTTGTGAGCAAGTTATCGATCTCACTTTTTGAGATATTTCGTTGAAATTTGGTACAAGAACATGTATTGGCCCAAAGGGGAACCCTATGTATCGGATTGGACCATTTCTAGAACCCCTCGCAATATAAGAACAAAAATTTTTGATTTCATAAACAAACAAAAAAAAACAAGTAAGAAAACTAAATTTGGTTTGGGCCAAATCTTAAATACCCTCAACATCCACAATAGTGGGCGTTGCAGATATATATATATATTGCGCCCTCTAATAGTGTATGTTTTACGTATTGGCATGCAAGTCTAGTTTTATGGTAAATATGATATTTTGAAAATTGTGGGCGTGTCTGTTATCCGACCACGGCCATCACATCATGGCAAATCAGTCAATGGGATAACTGTGTATACGCGTACTATATTTATAGTCAAATTTTTGCGGCAGACAAGTAGATTTTTGTTATTTGTGGGCGTGGCTCTTGACCGATTTTGCCCATTTTAAATAGCGATCTGAGTGGAAAAACTAAAAACACACGGACACACGGGCATACATGTCTAAAACGACTCAATTTTCGACGCTGATCAATTATACTTTGTAGGGTCTCTGACGCCTCCTTCTGAACAAACTTAGTATACCCTCATCACTAATGTGGAGGGTATAAAAAAATGTTTATCATATTGAAATTTGTGAAAATACAAGTAAGTATAAAAAATATATAAAATTTTCATTTATCAAAAGAAAAAAAAGAAAAAGAAAAAAAAAATTTTTGACACATGTATCATATTGAAATTTGTGAAAATACAAGTATGTATGAAAAAATATAAAATTTTCATTTATCAAAAGGAAAAAAGAAAATTTTATAATAGATCAAGTGGTGAAGAATATTTAATGTCAAGCTTATAATATTATCATTTATTTTTCGTTTTTTCTGCAGGTCATTCCAAATATACTTCCCTTGTTTGAGTCACCAAAGTTGGATCGCGAGTTACGTTTATCAATAAGAGAGAATTTTCGTAGTTTCGTTTCACCTCAACCGGGAACACTCACGGGCAGTATACCAACGCCATTGTATCCAACTGCATCAGTTATACAAGCTCCCATATTTAAAAAGGAAGCAGACCAACGCTCATTACATCAAGGGGCCATGATGTTCAGTGGTGCTGGTGCTGGTGTACTGCAGCAATCTCAGCAACATCATGATTTACAACACCAACATATACAAAACCATTACCAGCCACATATATCCCAAACTGCTGCTGATCTTATGGATCATTCTGTCATGGCAGCGGCAAATATTGATTCGGGAGGAGGTGGTGGCGGTGTTGGCCATACCACAGTCACACATATTATATCTCTCATTGACGATGACAACCAATTGGCCGTCATACCGTCCGAGAGTGAGGAAACGGACGCTGTCTTTAGTGACGATGAGGAGGCAAATAAGGAAATCAAAATTGAAGAGTTGACCGATGACGATGATGATTTGCCGCTGTCTAAAGTGCGCTTAAGAGAGAAGCCCAACCCGGAAAAAGTGGACCTGCCCACCTCTATTAGCGATACATTTGAAACGTTCGTCACCAAACGCAATTCCTTTACGTGGGAAGCTTTCCTGGAAGATTTCCGTTCACTGCCCGCCTCGGTTCTGGATGAAGCCCAGCTTCAATATGTGATCTCCAATACACATCTGATTTTGCGCGAAACCCTACCACTGCAAAATCTATTCTCCGACAGTAAGACGGACGAAAAGAATTTAAGTAAAAGCATCAGCTATCCATTGTTCGGCCTGTTTCGGTTTCTGTATGATAATGAGGATAAGAGTAAAAAACCATTTCAAACGTTATTGACCGAGATCTGTACGCGCATACCAGAAACCGGTTATTTGTTGCTATACTTTATGAAAGTTTATGTTAAACTGCAAACGCGTAAAAACGCTCAACAAGGCACACAATTTAAAACCAACATCTATCGTTTGCTGTGCGATGCTGTAGACGAGAAAATTGACGTCTGCCTAACCAGAGACTTGGATCTGCTCGAACAGGAGAATACGACCATTTATTTATGGCTATTGCCGGACATCTATCGCGAATTTAAAACGAATACAATAAATAACAGTGAACTGTTGCGCGTCACGTTGCGTTGTGTGGATGCCAAGAATTTGCGCGATTTAATGTACCATGTGGCTCAAGGAAAGCTGACGCTTTTCAAGTCGGACGGTGTCATCGACTGTATACGGGACAGTTTAGGTTATGAAACGTATGAACAGTTGTGTTTGTGGCAATTGGTGCAAGCTCACGACATCTCGCTAAAATATTTACAAGTGTGTTGAAATGAAATGAAATTAAAAAACAATTCAAAAAAAAACACTAAATTTCATATTTATAACACATTGCAGGATATATTACCCGAACTGGAATCCTCCAACCACCCGGAAGCACTCAGTTACATGCTACTGCTCTTAAAGAACGAAGACCCCACAAGTGAATTAATCCGTTTACTTTTAAGCCGGGAAACAAAAACAAGGGGTGATCCTTTTGTCACATCTGCCTTAAGGTTAGTAACACCCTGTCATCTTCACTTTCATTTCAATTATTAATCTCTGCTTGTCCGCCTTCATAAACTGTAAAGGTTAAATAATTGTTATATAATAGGTACGAACTCAGATAATGTAATTAGAGTGTATTGCATTAGAAGAAGAAGAAGAAGAAGATTAAAGTATTCTATATAATAGTTTATGTGATCTTCAGTCGCAGACTAAAGCTTTGTCTTAGTAAACTCTTCACGCTGTAGGACACGGGTTCAAATTCAGCTGAGGAAATAGGTTCAAAAGTTTTTTCAACTGGAATTTGAACTCAGACTAGGAAAAAATAATATAACTTCTCGGACCAAACTAATTTTCATTCTACTAAGGCTCTAACAAAGGACCCTGAGTCCTAACTGAGCCTTTACGATCTGACGTGGCGAATTTATCTGTCGTTAGTTCACTGAGCTTTAATTTAAAAAAAAAATATAGTTTAATATATTTCCTGTTATATAATGGTACCCGAGATTATTTAAGCAATTTCTACTAACAAGTAAGAAAACTAAATATGGCTTAGCTCCACATCTACAACGGTGGGCGTGGCAGATATATATTGCGCCCCCTCTAATAGTGAATGCAAATCAATTACGTATCAGCTTGAAAATCGACTTTTGCGTGGAATATAGTTTTTTGTCGCGTCTATTATTCGACTGCGCCTATTTTTGACACATTAATGGATGGGATAACTATAGATGTATATATTGAATTTCAAGTTCATAGGTCAACTTTGTATATAGATAGATTTATAGATTTTTGTCGATTGTGAGCGTGCCTGTTATCCGACCATGCCCATTTTTTGGCGCATCGATGAAGGAGGGATAACCATAAACATGTGCACACCAAATTTCCAGTTCATAGGTCAATTTTTGTGCCAAATATATAGATTTTTATCGATTGTGGGCGTGGCTCATGACCGATTTTATCCATTTTAAATAGCGATCTGCATGCAAAAACTAATATACAAAATGTCAGCTTAATATCTCAAAATTTACGTCCGTGAGAATGCCAACGAGAGACAGACACGCGGACACACGGACATAGATTTTCTATTTTTCTTGGTGATTAAGAATATATAAACTTTGTAGGGTCTATGACCCCTTTTCCTAGGTGTTGCAAACGGAAGAACAAACATCATCACTAAGGTGGTGGAGGGTATAAAAAGGGAAGAGTCACACCATGTGTAGTTTAAATAGTTTAATATCATAACGATAATATAATTAATGAATATTTTATTATGCTCGAATGACAGATTCTGGTGTCAACGTGGTGAAGAGAAATTATCGGAAATTATTGCATCATTGTTAACATCAAAATATCCCAGTTCATCACCGAATAAAAGAAAACGACCATTAAAAGGTAGTTCGGCAATGAATAGTACACCTTCAGCAGATCAGGTGAATTGATTTTTTTCATTTATTTTTAGTTAATTAGATAAAAGTGTAATAAAACTTTATTATAAAATGCAGGTATTAAGTCATTTGGAACATTATAGAAGAAGTTGTCGCCATGGTACAGGTACAGGCCTTTATGTACACGATGCCATGCAAAGAGCACTACAAACTGCTTATACACACAGTAATGAAAGCACAAAGGTAATTATATTAAATTATTTAAAAAAAAAAAAAACGGAAAAAACTAGAAAGATTTAATACTGAATTGAACAATTTTGCGGTGACTTTCGTAGAAACAGTATAGCGACTTATTTGCTTTAGCAGCCGAAGATGAAACAACAGCAGTGGGTCGTAGAGGCGGCAGTGGTCGTGGCCGTAAGCAGCTAACATCTAAGAAAGATAGTGGCGGCCAAAATAATAATAATAAAAAAAATTCTGATCCAGTGAAAACAATTTTTTCTTCCGATGAGGATTCGAGTGAGGTAATTATATAAAAATAATGATTACTATTATTTAATCATATTAATATTATATTATTAAATAGGAGGATTGGTCCAAGCAGAAAATTGCCCAAGCTAAAAAAAGGAAAAAGGCCATAAACGATTCGGACTGACACAAATATCAACAGCAGCAACAACAATCATCATCATTATCATCACCATATTGTTTTGAAGATGCTTTCGATAATGTAGATGATCATAATAATGATAAATACGTTTTTAATCAAATTGTTTAAGAATAGTGCACATATAAAAGAAGAAGAAGAAGAAGAAGATAAAAATAACCTCCCCCCCTCCCCCAAACATTATTAAACTTAACAAGATTATAAAAAAAAAACAAAAAAAAATTAAACGTACATATAAATTTATTGTAATGTCTACTTTTGGGTACAGTAGTATAATATCACTTGTAGTTTTCCAATGTTACCACGATGCATATTGTATTTTTTTTAATTTTAATAAAAATCGATTTTCTAAAACAAAATCCCCGTTACACATGACACCACATTCGTCTTTGGCTTAATTAAATTGGAATGCAATCAATATATTTCTTAATATATATTAAACATTAAACAATTTTTCTATAAAAACATAAACTGATTGTAAGCAATATGTTCCACAATATGCATGTAATTTAAAACTTTGTTTCATTTTCATTCATTTCAATGTTATATTCGATTCGTTGTGTTCACCTGTTCTATATATTGTCACAGTAACGTGCAATATTTATTATATTTTAAGTGTTATACAAGCTAAATTTATTTTAAGTTAAATTATTATTGTTTTGTCATAATAATAAAACCATTATTGTAATTATCAAATGTGGGGCGATACACTTCTTATAGTTTTTATATCAATTTGTACAGCATTAATGGGCGAAGGTAACTACAGCCAAATGTTATTTCAGTCATAAAAAAATAGTTTATTAAATTGATAAAATTTTATGAAAGGTTTGACGTGGCTATTGGTATATCGTACAGAAAAATATCAGAGACTAAAAGGTGAAGTGGAAAAACAAAGTAAAAAATGTTAGTACGCTTTATAAATTGCAAAAGCACTGTAAACAAAAATTAAAGAAATATTTCCAAAATTTTTTTTTTTTTTTTTTTGCTTAAAATAGTAGAAAGACGTAAAGAGATTCATGGTGAATCGTTAGACAAGTCTCAGAAGCGTAAAATTGAGCGTGATGAAGAGAAGCTTAAAAACAATAATCGGGATCTGTCCTTGGTGAAAATGAAATCGATGTTTGCCACCGGTTTCGCCTTTACCGCCTTGTTAAGCATGTTTAACAGTATGTAAGTATATTAACAGTTGCCCAGGTATGTAAAAATAACAGCTGTTGTTTATTTTTAGTTTCGATGGTCGTGTTGTAGCTCAATTACCCTTTACCCCCATCTCCTGGATCCAAGGACTAAGTCATCGCAATTTAGCGGGTGACGATTTTACAGATTGCTCGTTTATATTCCTCTATATATTATGTACAATGTCGATAAGACAAAATATACAAAAATTACTTGGATTTGCACCATCCCGAGCAGCTAGCAAGCAAGTTGGTGGTTTGTTTGGTCAAACGCCGGCCCAATTTAAATAAGATACACACACACACACAACCTATTATTGTAATTATTATACTCTTATTTAAAAAAAAAAAAAAACACTTAATAAATGTTTGATTCTATCATGGGACGATCAACAATAATGCGATCAAAACCTAAACGTGTTAAATCGATAGTTCGAAATCTGCCATCGATAATCAATTCAGAAATGGCTCTGCCTACGGCTGGTGTTTGCTGTATGCCATGCCCACTAAATCCAGTTGCTATTACCAGATTATTATAATAGGGATGTAGACCAATAATACCATTCTCATCGAACACATTATACTCGTAATAGCCAGCCCAACTATTTACAACTTTGGCCGATTCAAATGCTTGACAACGTTTGGCCAATGTGGGCCACACTTCGTTAACAAAATAATCATGATCCACGTCTAAATTATCTACGGCAGGTTCTTGTTCGTAGGTGGGGCTACGTCCACATAAATAATTGCCACCCAAACCGTCTCGTCGGAAGTAAGTGCCATCGGGATCTATTGTGAGGGGTGTGCACAAACCGGGAGCATTTTCTCCTTGCGTATTAATAACATACACATAACGTTTTCTTGGTTCCACTGGCAACGGTATACCCAGCAGACCCTTACCCAGGCCAATTTTCGCCATGCGACCAACTTCACCCGAATAGGCTCCGGCTGCCAGGACGCATATTGAAAATTGAATTGTTTTCTCTTGACCATCTGGCATTCGTACAACAACTTTGTCAAGGCCTGAATAGTCAACCCCGGGATCGGCTTCTACAACCATATCGGAGACTTGCTTATACTTGAAGCCAATGACCTCAGCATTCAGAAAATGGGCTCCAAATTCTTTGGCTTTGTTTTTGAAACCCATAAGTAAAGCCCACGGATCAAACCAGCCTTCCCGTTCCAGGCCATGACAACCTGAAGTCAAAGCAATGGATAGCAATGGATTGAATATATGTTCCAATATAAACAACTTACCCAATACCACGCCCTCTGTACAGAGCCAAGGAAATTTCCTCCGTAATTGATCTGCATTTAAGAGCTCATTGCAGGCGCCCAATTCGTTTTGTAATTTGGAATTGCGCCGCAAGGTTTCGGCACCCGCTTCAGTAGCTAAAGTCAGATAACCTGTAACCAGCCACAACCTGAAGCATTACTGTTCTCCAAATCGTACCCGAATGAATCACTCACCGTGAGGTGTAAAGTTTAGTTCCACATCACCTAAATGCCGCTTAATGTCGCGCATAAAGTCAGCACCAAACAGTGACATTTCAATATTTTCGGGCAGTGAAAACTGCTGGCGTAGGCCACCTACAGACAGCACTGTTGAGGCTCGTTGATACTAACATAATAAATTTCAGATAAACTGCCATCAAAAATTCACATAAAAGAACTCACAGTTAAGTCGCGCTCCACAACCACCACATTAAGGCCCTCACGCGCTTTCTGCTTTAACCAAAAGGCCACTGAGGAGCCGACACCACCACCACCTATAACCAAAACATCACAATTTGTTTGGAATTGATTGTGAAATGATGAATCAAATGAGTTTTGCCTTTGACTCCCTTCGTCATTTTTTGTCGCCGACGAAACATCAGCTGGTACAAAAAATTTTGCAAATCTTTGTACATCATTTTTTATAATCTGAAATGTTCTCTTGATTGGATGCATAACATCATCTTCGGATGCCTTGTTGGGACCCGTGGTAGCCGCAAAAAATCGAACTTTCTGTGTCGCTGCAAACGAATCATTTGCTACGGTTTTAAATACACGCCACATAATCGTTTCAAAACAATATAAATATTCCGGCTATTTATTTATTGTGTACGCAACTAATTCCCGTATAACTACAACATTTTCTTTTATATATATTTTGTTACTTTGATAAGATTATCTGAGTTTTTGATGGAGTACAGAGATAACAAGGAATTTTTATTTTTTTTATTTTTTTACAGTAACACCGTCTTTTTCCGAACATAAAACACTTTCTTATTATTTTTAAATTCTCAAATACGCGCTAGGACTTAATTTCGGAAGTAGACCAAAATAAATGAATTTATTTATGTTTATATTCTTTAATTTAATATAAATTTTACCCAGCATACAGAATTTAAAATTTATTCAATTACAGTTATTTATTTCATCTTCTTCTAAAGCTAAACATATTATTATTTATACTTGAAAAATCAACAGCATTTTTATCTGGGACTTATTTTCGGAAGATGTCTTATTTTACAAAAAAAGTTTCGAAAATTGCCATAGGGCTTATTTTCGGAACAAGACGGCATTACAGTAACTTTCCTTTAAATGCAAAATTATTTGTGACAAAATATTTTTTATAATTTTCTTTGGAAATATTTATTCTCTCTATGAAACTGAAGTGATGAATTAAATGAATTTTCTTTTTTTCTAAAAAATATTTTCAAATATTTCGCATATTACATAACGACCTGAAAGGTATGCGTGTAGGCTATGTAGCACATGTTCTCATGAATACCTTAAGTAACTGTTTACACTTAAGTGATAATCGTTTGTTGCAGCACCTTAAGTAACCTCTTGCTACTCTTAGCATAAATAAAAAAAAAAATGAAGATATTTTAATTGTATTTAAGAAAATAATAATTGCAGCAACATAATATTTAAGGAAAAATGAAAATTCGTTTAAATAAAAGGAATACAAACTTTTCGCCAAATGATATAAAACTACTGTTGGCGTTGGTAGGCGAAAGGAAGTCAATTATTAATTGCAAGAAAACCGATAGAATGAACACTCAAATCAAAGAGGACTCCTGGCAGGCCATACAGAATGCCTTCAATGCCAAGTCTAGTGTATTTCGTACTTATCGAGAATTGAAAAAGAAATATGAAAATATCAAATCTATGGCCAAGAAGCAAACCGCTGAAGGAAAAGTAAATACATTCACAGCTAATGGTAATGACAGCGAACAAACATTGCCCGCTGGTATGCTGTGTGTGCAACCAAACATCAGTGCTGTGCCAGATAATCTAATACGAAATTCCTCCAAAGAAAATAATCATGATAATAATACGGATAGAAATGTTAAAGGTATTTTTGTAAGGATTAAATTATTGCATTAGGTGCCTAATTAATGTATGTATCGTAGATGGGGTAATGAAATGTAACATTGAAGATGGAGAAGATTCTGTTGCCTTTAAGAATAGTAGCAGTAAGTAAACGTTGTTGTTTTTTTCAACAACACCTGCTCCCCAACAGCACATATTTTCATTGCAGATACTACCAAATTGAATAAACATGGCGCTAAAATGATGAATAAAAATCCTTCCAGTATTGAAATTACAGATTTCTATGAAACTTCCTCGACTTGGACAAAATTAGCCAATGTTAAAACTAAACTAATTGAGGATAGAGCTCAAGCGGAAATTAATATGTTACGTGAAGAGCATCTTATAAAAATGCGACATTTGGAAGAACGGCATCGCATGGAAATGGAGAAAACTGCCATTGAATTGGAAATTTTAAAAGCCAATTTGGCATTAAAACGCCAAGAATTGGGTGTAAATGTTGTGTCAGGTCATGAACAATATATTAAAAGTCTTATGGAAGAAGATTAGGCATAAGTTTTTAAATATCTACAAAATAATTTGTAATGGAATAGTTTTTTTCCTTAAATATAATTTAATTTTATTTTATTAAACATACAATCTCTATATATATAATGTTTCAATTCCTTTATAAGCCATATAACGGGGAAAATTCTTTGAAAGTTTTTTATAATGGTTTTCTTTTATATGTAAATTAAATACAATTGTAATCAATCTGTGCTAATATCGTAAAGTGTTTCGTTTCCAACCATTCCGTTCATATATGTATATGTTTACTGAAAAATTGAATGATTTTGAAAATTTTTTCATAGTTTAAGCAATCTATTATTAATCAGAGAAAGGAAAAAAAAGACGCACATTCTTCTAAATAATTCCACTAAAATATATTTGAATCATTTTATATAAAGCGATACAGATCAAACAGCTAACAATATGCCGCAATATAAAGGTTTGACCATTTAAAAAAAAAATATGTTGGATAAAATTAATGACAATTTTAAAAAAAACAATGACTTATAAATTTTCTTTATGACATGTAGTTAAGGTGAAGTGGGGACGCGAACAATTTCCCGATATTCAGGTGAATACGGATGAGGAGCCAATTTTATTTAAGGCTCAACTATTTGCTTTGACCGGAGTTCACCCAGAACGGCAAAAGGTTATGTGTAAGGGTGGCATTCTAAAAAATGAGGAATGGAATTTGCAAATTAAAGATGTAAGCGAAAAAAAAATGTAAATAGTAAAATATGTAAAAAATGAAAATATGTGAAATCATTAAAAGGGAGCAACCGTCCTATTGCTGGGCACTAAAGAGGAAGTGCCACAACAACCTTCCGAACCTGTCAAATTTATTGAAGACATGAACGAAGTAGAAATGGCTACTGCCGTAAGTTTGTTTTTTTTTTTTTTTTGTCTATTATAACAAAAGTGTATAAAAAGTGATTTTTATGTTTTTTTTTTTTTTTTGTGACTATAGTTGGAGTTGCCAGCTGGCTTAACCAATTTGGGCAACACGTGCTATTTAAATGCTACATTGCAATGTTTGCATGCAGTCCCCGATTTGCGCAAAGCTTTGGATCAATTTCGCGTAGACAATACTAATGATAATTCCGAATCGTTGGCCATTACATGTGGCTTGAAATTTTTATTTAAACAAATGGAACGAGGCAGCACTATTACGCCAATTGTATTATTGCAAACATTTCATCGCGCCTTTCCACAATTCTCTCAAACCGGAGAGAACGGCACCTATCGTCAGCAAGACGCCAACGAGTGTTGGTCTGAAATGTTGAAAATGTTACAACAAAAACTGCCGCCCAATACGGCCGAGCCGACCCCTGAAACTCATTCATACAAAAAATACAGGTAAACCCGATATGAACTGCAACACTTTTTTGTACTTACTACTGTGAGTGCTTCTGGTTTTTGGGCTTTTATTCTGCAGATCATTTATTGAGCAATACTTCGGTGGCACCTTTGATGTGCAAATGACTTGCAGCGAATGCCCCGAAGAGGAGACAACCTCCAGCAAGGAGCAATTTCTGCAACTGAGTTGCTTTATATCGCCCGAGGTCAAGTATATGCTGAGTGGCTTAAAATCAAAAATGAAAGAGACTTTAGTTAAATATTCCAATACTCTGGGTCGCAACGCTAATTATAGCAGATCGGTAAGAGTGCAAATATCCGGAAACAGTTTTTACTTCCATTTTATTCATTCATAGTATTTAATAAGTCGCCTGCCGGCCTACTTGACGGTTCAGTTCGTCCGGTTCCAGTACAAGGGCAAGGAGGGTATCAATGCAAAGGTCTTGAAAGACATCAAGTTTGGACTGGATTTTGATGCATTTGAATTGTGCACTGTGGCACTGCAAAGCCAATTGGCACCCATGCGTGGCAAATTCAAGGATCTGGAAGATGAGAACGTAAATAAACGAGCAAAGAAGCCGTTGGCCGAGCAGAGCACAGTAGCACAGGATGATGGCGACAAATCAAAGACAATCGATTATGAACCGTACTGGTTTGCAAATGATTTGGGCAGCAACAACTCTGGCTATTATACATTGCAGGCAGTGTTAACACATAAGGGGCGTTCCAGTTCGTCGGGTCATTATGTTGCTTGGGTCAAGCATAAGGAAGACGTTTGGTTTAAATTTGATGACGACATTGTTTCATCGGTTACCAGCGAGGAAATATTGCGTTTATCGGGTGGCGGTGATTGGCATTGTGCTTACGTTTTATTGTATGGGCCAAAACAACTGCCAGCCAAAGCAGTAACTGCTTCAATACCAGATGAAAAAATGGACGATTAAATTGTGTACATCAGCAAATTTTTATGTGATGCGATCATTATGTAGTGAAAATAATAAAAACAATAAACATTTTATGAAACATTGGGCAAAACTTGAAAAGAGTAAACAATTGAACAATAGGGGGAGAGGTGCTAAAAATGGTCCGATCCGGTCCATTTTCAATAGAGCCAAAACGTGTCCTTGTATCAAATTTCAGCAAAATTTATTAAACAAGTAAGAAAACTAAATTTGATCTTGGCCAAATCTTAAACAGCCTCAACATCTACAATAGTGGGCGTGGCATATATATATATGTGTATACATTATGGCTTCTAATAGGGTATGTAGGCGTGGGGCGTAGTTTTTTGTAAATTGTGGGTGCGTCTATTATTCGACCATGCCCTTTTTTGGCACATCGATGGATAAGTTAATTGTGTGTAAATTCATATTAAATTTCAACATGATAGCTCGATTTGTGTATCAGATTTAGAGATTTTTGTCAATTGTGGGCGTGGCTCTTGACCGATTTTGCTCACGTTAGAAAGCGATCTGCATGCACAAACTATTTTGTACAAAATTTACGACCGTAGAATGCCAACAACAGACAGACACAGGGACGGACACGGACCTACACGTTTAGATCGAGTCAGTTTTCGACGCTAATCAAGAATATATAAGCTGTGTACTGTATCTTGCTCACAAATTTATTTGAACTTAAAGAAACAACCGCACAGGGTACAAAAAGTTGCACTTTATGTTTATTTTCTACACAAATGTTTCACTATATGAATTTATTACTGGAAACTGTAGGCGCACAATCAAATACGTTACGTGTGCTTTTATATATAATATTGGATAAAAAATATATTGTTTAAAAGCCATCTTCATCGTCCTCAGCCATTTCCTTGGCCAATTCCAAGTCTTGCTGTTCCCGTTCTCTGCGCTCTTCAGCGCTTTCTAGATCTTTCCCGTACGATTTCGGCGGATAACGCATAGCCTTGACACTCTGATTGTGTAAATTTAAACAGAATGAAATGCGTTCGTGGAAGGCCAGTTGTGGTTCCCGCGTACTGTAAATATCGGTGCTCTCTTTACTGCGCAAATAATTGTTGTCTGTGTCCAGCGTGGCCTCGATCACGCCGTCCCTTATAGCTTTGGCCACAATAAATTCAGCATCCTCCGCCGAATCCAGCATAAGACGTTTGGCAATATCCTGTGGTGAGATGCGTGAATACGACAGACCTATGGAGCGTATGGCTGTTTTTATAACGTTGTGACGCAAACGTATGATGAGGGTGTACGTGTGATCTTGTTGAAATTTTGGTCCGAAATTCTCCACCACTTCGCCAAATCTCAACAAATTACCCATGCGCACGGCTTGCGTTAGCTGAAAGTAGGGTCCTAGAGATTTGCGTAGAGCGGCCTGCCGGAATATTGTACGTTCGGGTATATTCCCCAGAAGCAACTCCACCACAATTATTAATTTTTGTGAGGTTTGGCGAAAACCAATGGCCGCGGTTTGCGGTGCTTTACGTAAAGCTTGCACCAAATGCTTATGAGCGTCACTATACTCGAGCTTGGCAGCTTTTATGCGTCCTAAATAGTATAAAAAGCGCGCCCACTCATTGTTGCTGGCCGTTTCCGGAAACACTGACTTCTTCACCAACTTGTCCGCTTGATCGTACAAGTTGTAATGCAAATAATTGCGCAAAAGGCAATTTAAGAGGACCGCCTGTCCTTCGTAATCATTACGCAAGGTCGCTGTACGTAAACGCGCATGCAAAAATGGCCGAATCTCTTCCAATTTATCGGTTAATTCGGCAACCCGCGAATAATAAAAATACGATTTAGCACCGATCAGGTCTAATGTGCGCCGATTTTGTCCTTCTAATTTTGTCATCAATGTCTCACAGCAGCTGAAAGCTTTTGCCATATCACTATCATCAATAAGTTTGACCAAAAGTAATAAATAAATATATGCATCCACTTCAATAATAGGTAATTTAGTATTGGCTCGAGTTTTTGACACTTCCACTTCATTGGTTATTAATGGAATGGAGGGCAAAAATGACATTGCAGTGTCCCGCTCAATACCAGCCGGATATACAAATGTAACCATATTGCGCAGCACCGTACCATTTAATTTGCGCCGCGTATTTGGTAAAGAACGTATAACACGCAGAATAAAACTAAAATTATTTTATTTAATGAAAAATATATTTTCTAATTTCCCTCTCTAATCTTACCGAGACTCTTTGCTATTTACTGCTTTTTCAATTTGTCTCACTTGTTCTCGTATTTCTTGCAAAGTTGTGCCATCTAGATCCTTTTTAAAATCTGTTACATTAGGTGTATCAGATACAAGTTCTACCTCCATTTCCACATCTTGGATATTATTATCAATTCCAGTCATTTTTACTTCAAAGCCTTAATTAATTATTTCCAAATACTATCACTTCTAATTCCAGCAATATTTTTCGCACAGTCAGTTTATGCATACTCGGCGTTAGTTACACTGTACAACTTGTTACAATGGAATTGAAACTATTATACTAAACAAGGTGCTACAAAAATAATAAAATTCATTAGTTAAACGAATTTAGATTATACGTATAGCTTGTGATTTATATTTTCGAATCGATATAATCTATTATTCACTTTTATGCATGCTTGGGATTATTAGGCCTATCCGAAAATTGTAATATTTTTGCAAAAAATGAAGCAAGAAATTTTTTTCATTAGGTTTATAAAATATGTTCTTCTTCTTCTTTTAAACATCCCGTGATTGAAATAGTAGCATTGACAACAACAAAAAAAATTTAACTCTTAAGTCAAACTTAATTTTCCAATATATAGAATAATATAAATTTATAAATTAGCAAATTAAACGAAATAATGGAAAATGATGAATCAATAACTTTATCACCAGAGACTTTAGCTATTTTAGATGAATTTATTAAAGAAAAAATACAACGGGAACGATTAGAATGTGAGAAAATCCAAAACAAGGCTGGTAAAGAAATAGAATTTGCAGAAAACTGGGTGCGTGTATATGTTTGCACAGGATTCAAAATATAGATTCATTGGATGTGCTTTTACGTTTTTTTTTTTTTTTTTTTTTTTTTAGCAATTAAGTCAATTTTGGTATAGTGAAAAGACAAAACATATTTTGGGTACCGTAGTGCAGCGTTTATTGGAAACCAACGTAAACTGTGAGAATTATCAAATAGCTTTGCTCTCGTGTCCGTCTCTATATAAAACCATAAAAAATATTCATGATAAAGGTTGGTAATATATGACCATATAATTAATTATTTTCCAATCAGTTATATTTCCATTATAGTAAATATTTTTGAATATGACAAACGTTTTGGCGCCTTTGGTGATGATTTCGTTTACTATGATTTCAATGAGGCTGACACAAAGGATTATTTAAACCACTTTCATCAACAGTTTGATCTAATTATAGCTGACCCACCATTTCTATCGGAAGAGTGTATAAAAAAAGTTTGCAAAATTATACAAAATCTATTGAAATTCTCGGGTAAAATAATATTCTGTTCAGGAGCTTTAGTAGAAAATTGGCTATGCGGCGAACTTTCTGTAAAAAAATGTTCATATCAGCCGGAGCATGAGCGTAACTTAGGTAATGAATTTGCATGTTATGCTAATTTCGATTTAGATAGTTATGTAGAGAAAATTTTTTAAAATGTTCAACCTTGTATGAAATTTATTTTGAATAAATTTTAACATTATTTGTTAGCATCTGCTTTTTTACGTTGCTGCACTAATTCACGCAATCCGTCCTCTTGATCTTTAAGTGATTTTAATAAAAATTCTTTTTTCTGATTTAGCAAATCTAGGGCCTTGTCACATTTGTCCTGTTTCGCCTTAAGTTCACTCCTCATATCCTGTACATTGGTTAGAACAAACATACGCCCCACTGACAGATAAACTCTGAAAACATATACATTTTAATCGTTTTTTTTTTGCTAAGAAATAGTTTTTCATTGTATTCAGCCTTACCTGGTGTCATCCGTAAGGTCGCTGGTGCCTTTTTCTGTTAATTGGTATTTCTGTTTGCCTGTTTTAACCATATCACACTTCATATCGATCATATTCATTTTCTTCGTTGTCTCTATTTTGGTCACTTGCATTTCAGTAAAGGCCTACAATAATGGCGTTTCATCCTCATCATTTACATTTTAACTCTTTATCCATTTACCTTTTTTAATTCCAAATCCATTTGCTCCATTTTGTGTTTGTTTTATAAATGGTTTAAAAATTTTTGTAACACCTACACTTGGAGCATTTAATTTTCATGTAAACGAAAGCATGGTTTTTAAGTTCAGATAACAAAGCGGAATTCAACGGAATATTTGTAGGAAAAAAAAACAACTCAATTACAGGTTAGGCAAAGATATGATATCAATTTATTTAGTTGAAAACATGAAGTAATTAAATTAACATAGCGTAGAAACTTTATAAAATATAATATAATATAATATGTTGTTTTATTAACATTCCTAGTTTTTTGTTTCTATTTTGTTACGTTCCTCTCATTTTATGCGGAATAAATTCATTGCATTCATTACCGCGTTTTAAGCACACCTTTTATTATAGCAACTATTATAGCTATATATATAATTTTATAGAAGCTTTTTAGTATATTTTATATAAATATAAACATTAAATATAAATAATAATAAAATAATTGAATATAAACAAATGCATTCGATAAGAAAATCAATGAAAGTTTGATGCAATGTGTGTTAATATGTTGAAAAGTTTAATTAAAAATGAAAAGAGTGATACCCAAGGTCAAATAGGATTTTGCCATGTGTTTTTTTTTTTTTTTCTTTTTGCATATAAGGTTGACGTGGACCGAGCTCACAGCTCATATGTCCAGTTAACTGATAAAATTATATTATATTATTATTCATTTTTCACTATTAAAATTCCTAAAATATTAATCCCGTTAGATCACATTAAATTATTCAACTTTGTCCCGTTAGATGCCATACGTTTAATAGCAAAGATTAATAAAAATTATAAATTTTGTTGATGTACGATATAATGTTCATAAAGTCAAATGAACCATTAGAAAAATCATTTATAATTTTAATCATATATAAAAAAAAATGGATTCATATATATATGAGAGGTTAGAGGCAGGACTTGTATATAAATGAAGGTTTTATTTTTTTAACGCGTAACGAATTTCTCTCCCAACATTAATGTAAAGGATTTATGGCTTGTTAACTGTGTTTCAAGAAATGTATTAAACAATACAGCATACGCGACCTTCTTAATTAATTAAAAATGCGAAGATAAAACTAAAAGTAAAAAAATCCAATATGATTGAACAGCTGGCCCGTTAACTTTATATATAAAGCCACTTCTTTTTTATTACCAAAAGGACATATTTGTTCAGGTTTCTATTGATTATTTACTTCAGTTATATACGCTGTTTTATCATTAAAGAAAAAAAAAAGAAAAAAAAAAACAACAACTTATTACTATGCAAGGAGGGAAACTTTTAGTAAAGGTGTGTCAGAAGATTTATCCGGGTGTGAATATGAAGGAAAAAGGGATCTTTTTGAAAAATATAATAATAATAACAACAACAACGTTTATACGCAATTGTCATCTATATAATTGTATGTAAAGTAATTTTCTAAGACGCAATTCTTTTCAATTTTCAAAGAGATCACAAAACAAAACAAAAACAAAAATAAAAACAAAAAAGGAAAAACCTTTAGCTAGACACAGTGTGAGACTTGGGATTTCAATTATTGCATACGTGTTCTAAATGCCAGTTACAATAACTGTGCATTCCCCCTCATACAGAGTATGAACAAAATATTGCGGGTAAATAAATACTTACTCTGCACAATAATAAAACTTTTTAGCAGTACGTGTGCACTCACACATAGTGTATAAATAAATATTATACCTACATATGCACACATATATATATAGAGATATCCGTTCTCATTTACAATATATTTCTTAGTACATCTAATCTCTTTTTGCACGATATTTACGTTCCCGAAAAATTCGCGTAAAAAAAAGATATTGGCTAAATGGAAGAATAGTACCTTAGTTGGACCTCAAAAAAAAAAAAAAAAAAAAAAAAAATTGAAAATCGTTTTAAAATAAAACAATTCGTGTAAAAAGAGAATTTTTTTTTTTCGTTTTAACTCGTGTTAAATTAAGTTCGTGTAAAAAAAATTCGTGTAAAAAGAGAATTAGGTGTATATGATACTTCCAAGTGTGTACTCACATATGATTTGTATGGATGTGCATTAATATTCGCATACATTGCATAATATTTGTATAGTGTGTTAATGGGGTTTTTGTTGTTGTATCTTATCTGATTATATAATGTATGCACTCAATCTTTGTGTGTAGACCCCCCTCCCCACCCCTATATGATCACATTTGACATTTTTCATTATTTTACGGCATGTTATTACAACAAATGTAACATTTCGGGCATACGATCGAAAACAATGGATGTCTGGATGGGGATTACTTGATTTACTTGCTTTCTTCACGTTAAGAACCGTTTTTTTATTAAGTGATTGCATAATATATCAAAATTTGATAGTTGAGATGAGGGGTCCAATGCCGTTAATAAGTGTTGAGCAAACTTTACAACTGCACGATTAATGAGTGACAGCGTACATCTTGAATATCTTCGGAGACCTAAAACTGAGACATGTTTGTTAAGGGGAGGATATTACAACGAACCTAGCTAAACGTTTTTGATTAAAATACTCAATATAAAGTTTAAAGTTCACTTCTTTGCCTGTTTCATCCGTTCAACAACTACTACTGATCCCTGATCAATGCGACCGCTGTTGAACGCGGAACACATGTTTTCTTAAAAACAAGTGCTGGACCCTGTTTATTATGTTTATTTTCATATTATATTTCTTGGACAATTGATTAAAAAACAAAACATAATTATTAACGTATATAACGGTTTTACATTCATTTGTTATTCGTTACTTGAAAGATTTCCTTTTTTGCGTTCGTAAGCATTCTTACAATTTCACCAGGTGTTCAAGGGATTTACCGGTTTATTATACATGTACATATACTTATACAAGTCTACACACAATACACGTTCCGTTCTCATTCAACCGAAGAGAAAAAAAAAAACAAAAACAAAACTAGCAAAAAGAAATATACAACATAGCATAAGACACGTTCCACTACATTAGAAAATTTAGGCGCGCATTTTTTAAAAATCTTATTTCATATGCATGTATAGTCAGCCCTCTTATAACGCGTAATTAAAATTTAGAATTATTACAAATCAATTATTATACCATACCACATACCACGCAGTGGTAAAAGTGGTGGTATTTGTATGGGCGTTTGTAATTCCTTTTTTTTTTTTTTTATATAATCATCCACTCAGGGGATGACTCCTATACGTGCAAGCACGGTGGCGATTAGAAGGAATTGGAGGGAGGAGGTTTTGAATTTGCGTACAGTGGGCATGGTGGGAAATACCTCTGGAGGTAGATGGTTCCAGAGGCGAACACCCCGATTGAAATCGATTTAACCATGTCCGCCTGTCTCTTTATTTTTTTTTATTGTTTTCAACCTACAGGTCGCAATTTCGGATATTTTGTTATGAAATTCAGCAATGATGAGCACTAGCACTGCAAGTGGTCCAGAATGGTCTATTTCTAGTACCCCTTCTCACATAATATTCTATTTCAAAATAAATCTGAAATTTTTCATATTTTTTGTAATCCAAATTTTTAAAGAGTAAACAATTGGCCTATTTTCAATTCGATCGGATCATTTTTAGAACCGCTCTCTAGATGGTGTTTTTTTTTTGTGCGACAAAAACTCCAGTTTACTGCTACAACTAAACCAATAAATTGTGGAACAAAAAGGTGGGTTTTAAATGGTCAGATGTAGCCACTATTTTAAGCGCTTCTAACCATATTTCTACATTTTTGTGACTGAAGGACTTTACTTATTGTGCTTGGCGTGGCTTTGGAGCAATATTGAAGAAGGCGTCACAGACCCTAAAAAGTATAAATATTCATGATCAGCATCAAAAACTGAGTCAATCTAGACATGTCCGTCTGTTCACGGTCATAAATTTTGAGATATTGAGCTGAAACTTTGTACAGACACCTACTTTTAGTTTTTGCACACAGATCGCTATTTAAAATGGGCAAAATCGGTTAAGAGCCACGCCTACAATCGATAAAAATTGATTTATCTGCCACAACAATTGACCTATGAACTTGAAAATTGGAATGAGAAATGTAATGTATATTTATATATGTTCCATTTATCGATGTGCCAAAAATGGACATGGTCGGATAGCAGACACGCTCACAATCAACAAAAGCCTATATATCTGCCACAAAAATGGACGTATGTAATTGAAATTTGGTGCACTTATTTATGGTTAGATCATACATCGATGTGCCAAAAATGGGCATGGTCGGTTAATAGACACGCCAACAATTTACAAAAAACCATATTCACCATAAAACTAGACTTGTAAGCTGATACATCCACTATTGTAGGGTACAATACGCATATATATGTGCCACGCCCACCATTGTAAATGTGGGGGCCTTAATCAAATTCAGTTTTCTTACTTGATTTTTATAAATTGTAGGTGTGTCTGGTAGCCGATTAGAATAGGCTACATATAAACACACGTTCATTATGCTGCCTATGAAAGGTAGGCGTGGCTGCTTAATAATTTTTTTTAACTGCACTAACTATGAATTTTCATCTTACATTACAGCTTATATCTGTACCGCGTTATAGGAGGACTGAGTGTACAACATGTAGAGAAAGAAGTTAACGCAACCTAAGTCAAGAAAACTCTAAGTAGACACATGTGTGTATGTATGTATAGTAATTGTGTTTCACTTCAATATTCTTACACATTATGAATAGCACTCCGACGAAGTAAAAAAAGACCACTGTTGAGTAAGTGTACTCTTGTACATGTTCACAAACCACCACCAAACATGCTACAGACTGGTGATGTGTGGTGGTGATGGTGGTGGTGGTCATTCATTATATGAACACTAATTCTTACGTTTCTTTGGTAGTATTAACGACTTAAGGGTGTTTTGTTATAGGCTAAAATAGACTTGCTGGATTGTTGGCAACTTGGCAAAATTCGAAACCTTCTTCGGTGCCGCATTGATTAACGTGGTATCAGTTAGAATTTGGTGTTGTTACGTGGAGGAAGGCGAACGAATATTTCGAATAGTCGCTGCTTATAATGTTTTGAGGAACGCGCAAAATTTGTTAACATTTGAAATTGTTACCGTTATCTTGTTTTCCTTTTTTTTTTTTTTTTTATAAATGATTTACTTACTAGTTTTTTAAAACGTTTTCTTTTTTTTTAACAAATTTTTGTTACTTTGAACTTTAACTTGAATGCCGTGCGTTATTAATTATTTATAAACGGAACTCAACAACCATTGAATTTTATTTTCAACCGAAAACAAAACTCTTCAAATAATTGTTTAATAAAAACTAAGCAACCGCTGTCTCCCATTTCATTGCTCGCTGTTTGTTGGTTGGTCAAAATTGCTCAATTCGTTAACAAAATGTCGACGTTCTCTAAAGCGAAATTGAAACGATTTAACGATGTGGATGTGGTAGCGTGCGCCTCACCCTCCAGGCATGCCGCCTGCTTGGAAAACGTTACATCATCATCTTCATCAACGTCATCATCGAATGGTCATGGCGAACGTAAAGAGCAAATTGAGAAATTTTTCAAAGATGCTGTACGTTTTACCAGCAACACAAAAGAGTCCGGCAAAGAGGATAAGAAATCGAAGGGCTTGCGTTTATTTCGAACTCCTTCTCTGCCGCACCGTTTACGTTTTCGTCAAAATTCTGATGTAACAACGGCGACAACAACAAATGCGGTGGGATCAGCATCATCATCATCAACAACGGCCAGTTCCACACCATTGCCCTCGACAGCGGCTACACCGGTTAAGGAGATGTCCAAGAGTGCCCGCACCCTAAAAGGTAAAGAGGCTTTGCAGCAAGAGATACGTAATAAAAATGAACTGCTTGAGAATTATTTGAGTCAAATCGATGTACTGAAGCGGCATGTAGAACAATTGAAGGAGACAGAAGCGAAATTACGCGAAGAGCACTCTTGCATGAAACAGAGGACCGAGAATATAATACGTGAATTGACCAATGAGAATAAGGCCCACAAGGAGATGAATGATCAGCTGATAATAGAAAATGCTCGTTTAGCGGCGAATGTTTTAAAAATGGAAGAAGATGTTAGAGCTTTACACGAGCAGCACTCCAGTACAGTGGAACAAATGATGACCTTAAACGAAGACTTGAAAGCCAAGAACAAAGCATTGGAAACCGATTGCCAGCAGTACCATGAACGTACTGAAAAACTATTGAATTCTATTACAAGTTTGGAGAACGAATTCGAAGAGGCCCGTCAACGGTTACAATCCAATGCCGACAAAGCTCAACAAAGCTTTGAATTGATTGAGAATTTGAGGAATACTAACGAAGCCTTAATTAATGATGTCTGCGAACTTAAACAGCAAATGGAACAAGATGCCTTGGCCTATGCCCAGGAGACTAAAGTCATACAAAACGAAATGGACTGCTTAAAGAATGAACGGAATACACTGAAAAATGATTTGGCCAGCAAGTGTGATTTCATCAAGTCGTTGCAAGATGAACTATTAGATAAAAATTGTGAAATCGATGCTCATTGTGATACCATACGTCAATTGTGTCGCGAGAAGGTTAAATTTGTGGAGCGGGAACGTGTCTTAGATGAGGTTGAGGAGAAGGTGCGTTTGGCCGAAATGAATGCTGAACAGAAGGTGCAAAAACTGGAGTCTGATTTGGAAATTGCAATGGAGCGAGAAAGAGCCTTCTGGCGGACGGAATTAGAAAAACGCCAAAAATTGGCTGAAAATGAAGTTATCAAAATCGAATTGGAGAAACAAGATGTTATGGTCCTGTTGGAGACCACCAATGATATGTTGCGCGAGCGCGATGAGAAGATACAAAAGTACGAAGAACAGCTGCGCAACGGCATCGACTATTATATACAGTTAACCGATAATTTGCAAAAGCAAGTGGTTGATTTGAAGCAGGACATGGCCAAAACTATCACCGAAAAATACAATTACCAACTGACCTTGAATAATACCCGGTCTACGGTTAATATTTTAATGGAACGTTTAAAAAAATCCGATACCGATGTAGAACAATTGAAAAACGAACTGGAATCGCTACAAATAGCCAAAGGTGCCTTAGAGCAAAACTATTTGCAAGTACAGAGCGAATTGGAGAAGGCCCGTCAGCAATTAATGGAATCGGAAGCGGCTTTAAAAACATTGCGCTATACTTCGGAAACGTTACAGAAAGAGGTATCGGTTAAAGAGTGCATGTTCAATGAGATTCTTACCTCCGAGGAGGAATGTTTGGCTAAATTCAATAAAATTGCTGCCTCCTTCCAGGAACGTATCGACGCGGACGCTGCCAAATATATGGAAATGTATACGGAACTGAAGAACAAAGATGATAATCGTGAAGTTTATATGCAGGATATGAAGAAAGCTTTAGATGATTTTTCTACCGTTTTACAATTTGCCCAACTCGAGCTGGATAGCAAGGAAAATATTTTGGCAAAATTTCGCGAAGAATGTGAACAATTGAAATTGGAGAATATTGCCTTGAAATCGAAAATTGAAGGCACTCCCACTACGACAGCAACATCAATTCTCAGCAATAATGCGGCAACCACACCCAGCAAAACCAAGGAAAATAGTACAGATTTGGAGAAAATCGAAGGATTACTAATCGATTCAGATTTACGAACGGAATGTGATAAAATTGCTTCATGGCTAATGAATTCCTCGACCGAGAAAAGTGTACGTCATGAAAGTTCCGCTGAAATTACGGAACTCTTGAAAGCTGCTGTTACACCGAATCAGAAAAAAGACACACCCCGTCCGTCTGCATCGGCTAATAAGATTATTAAAGGTAATGGAAACAACAACAACAATAATAATAATAATACTATTACAACACCGCACAATACACCGCGTACACCACGAACTCCTAAAACACTTACACCACATACTACCCCCAAGAAAACTGTATTGTTTCCGGGTAAAGAGAATATACCCAGCAGTCCACAAAAACAAATTTTAAAGGCTCGTAATGTATGAAAGGAAACTTTCTTAAAAAAACATACCACAATGGTCAACGTCAACTGAAGAAGGCTTTATAAACGAAATGCTCTACAATTTTTAAATATATATTAAAAAGTTAGTATTTTGGCTAAACTTGATAAGATATATTGTTTGATGTAAAGAAAGTACAATTCCATTTAATAAAATCTTTATCCAGTGACTTATTATGTGTGTTAAGCGCACAGACGACCAAAATGGAATATTTTATTATTAGAAGAATAAAAAAAAAAACGAAAGGTTTGTTCCCTCTCTCTCTTACTTTAAACATTTAATAGCATAACCCCCCCCCTTCTTAAATTTTATTATTCACAGTAGTAAAGGCAACGAGTTAGCACGGAAAAGGTTCTGTTTCTCTTCCTTTTTTGTGTTAGAAGCCTACAAGGGTAGAAACCTAAAAAAAAAAAAGGGAAACTTAAAGAAAATTATTACAAAGAAGCTATTGTGTTAAGTTATTGATGGCTAAATAATGTACCGTGAGAACTTTACGCAATCATGACGCAGCAGCTGATTTAAGGAAATTGTTGCGTATTTGAACTGAGCTGTTATATGCTAACTAGGGTTGATAATGGATGGATTTTATACAATATAGAAAGAAAACTTTTAAAATAATAGAAAAAATACTTAAAATATTCCTGAATTTGATTCGATCTAGCGATGTCTGGCCTTACGTCAGTCTTTTAATTAATCTATCTGTAGCTGCCGCATAAGTTGCACGCTGCCACTTTATACAAGAATTTTGAGTTTCTGCAAGTTCGTATTTAAATTGCGAAAAATCTATCAAATGCCACGCCCACATGTAACAAAAAATCTCCTACAGACACAAAAATAAAAATGAATATTTAAAATTTGGCAAAAGAAATTTTTAGTCCTTTTAGTAGCTCATCCATGGAAATGCTAAAAGTGGGTGTGTGGTCGTATAGAAAGGGCTATAATGTATACAAAACTTTTCTTGACGCACAATGTGACCAGTAATATACAGGGTGCGTACGGTATTTTAACGACAAATTGACATTAAAACTAATTTGTTTATATTTTTTGCACAATTTATTGTAATTCCATGAAACTTTTACACGACGTTTATTGACTCGTAGACTATACAATTACAATCATATATATGAGTGTCCTCAAATACCGTACGCACCCTGTACATAGGGCATAATCATATACCTGCCACACCTACGTTTTGTGGAGGATTTTTTAGATTTTTTTGCCTGAAGTAAAACTTACTTTTTCATTCCATATGCAACTATAGATAATGACAAACTACAACATATATATGATCAGTTGATCAGCATTCAACTCTGAGTCGATTTACCCAAATCCTCCGTGTGCCTATTGCTGCAAAAATTGTGGTAATGGTTTGACATTTGGTGCAGTAATTTCTAGCAGACAATTTTTTTTTTTTAAATGAATAAAATCGGTTGACCACGCCCACAATTAACAAAACTCTGAAATTTTTATTCATTATTTCCATCAATATAATGACATGCTCCCAATTGCCAAAAAAGTGAACTTTTTTATACCCTCCACATAAGATGGGGGATATATTAAATTTGTTTTTCCCGTTTGCACACCCAGAAGGAGGCCTCAGACACTCAACAAAGTATATATATTCTTGATCAGCATTAAAAACTGAGTCGATCTAGACATGTATGTTCGTGTGTCCCTCTGTTGTTGACATATTCACGGTCGTAAATATTGAGTTACTTAGTTTTTGCACGCAGATCACTATTTAAAATGGGCAAAAGCGGTCAAGAGCCATGCCCACAATTAACAAACATACATTTATCTGCCACAAAAATGAAGCCATAAACTTGAAATTTGGTGTATATATCTATAAATATATCCAGTATCAATGTGGTACAAATGGGCATATGCTCGGATAACGTACATGCTCACAATCGACAAAAAGCTATATATCTGCCATAAAAATTGATCTATGAACTTATTTAAGGTTAGACCATTCATCGAAATGCCAAAAATGGACATGGTCGTATAACAGACACGCCCACAATTTATAAAAAAAAAAACCATATTCACCATAAAACTAGCCATGCAAGCTGATACGTAAGACAAACACAATACAGAGGGTGTAATCATATACCTGCCACGCCCACTATTGTAAATGTGGAGAGTATTTAAGATTTGGTCTAAGCCAAATTTAGTTTTCTTTCTGGTTTTATATTAAAACCAGCAGCATACGTATAGGCCTGAACCTATTTAAAATGTTATCGAAGCCACAAGGCTTCGTTCCTTGGAATGCGAATTGGAATTATTCAAATGTGATTAAGTTTATGCAGATGTTTGTAACTTTTAAACAGCACATGACACATTTTTCATTTCACTTTTACCAATCGATTCGCATTTTTTTTTTTTTTTTTTGATATTTTAATGATGAAGTGACCTAAAGAGAAGCATCTATTGAAAATGGACCGAATTGAACTATGTTTAGAATCCTTGATATTTTTTGACAACATTTTCGTATAGAAAAGTTAATTGGCTGCGCTATACTTGCAACCGATCAGACTATTTTTAGAGTCCCTCTCCATAAAGAGATAGTTCAGGAAGTATTTTGCGTTTATTAATATATATTAAAACTAATTATAATATAGTTTGTGTTGGATATTAAATGATCCTCCTTCTTACTCGTTTAATCTGTATTTATGCAAAACAAATTTTCAATCATTTAAATAATTACGATTTATTCAAATTTATATAATTTACGTATAGATGCATATATTGTGGGGTTGTATGTGTTCTTATACTCGTATATATTTAAATATATTTATATGAAATACATCATAATCCATTACATTTATGTATTATATATATATATATATATAAAATGATTTTTGCTTTATAATGTATTTGTGTATAAAATATATAAGCTTGTATAATATATAAAATTATGTACGCTTTACAGGAAGAAACAAAAAAAAAAAAATACTATTGAATAAAAAACATTTTAATGTAAAAAATTTTCTTTTCACTTAATTTTACATATTAAGAAGTATGTGTTGTAATAATAATTTGAGCACTTTGGTACAATCCGAAAACAAACAAAAACATATGAAAAATTCATTTTTATATAAATAAGTAATAATTTAAAGATATAAGTGTGATTTACGAAAATGATTTAATTAATAAATAAATAAATAGTAAAAAGGTAGAGAGAGGGGGGGGGGGGGGGGGACACATAACGATGGAAAGAAATGTACATTTCGTAAGAGAGCGCACTATGAAGTACAATGCCAATGACAAGAATACGGGGCGGGGATTGAACAAGCATTGAAACGTCAGTGAATGGTGTCAGCATTTTTTTTTATCATCAGCAGCAATTGGACTGATATCAATACAATGCCCGGAATTCTGTTTATTGTGATATTAATATAAAAATATCTCTTTTAAGAAATGAGAAAACGACCTTCCTTTACTGGCATTTCAATGATGTTATACTATATTGATCATCGTTGGACCATTTTCAAATGTAATGCATCTAGTCATGTAGACAGAGACAGAGAGATTTCTAAATGAATGGCTTTAGGATCATTTTTCATTAAGTTAGTTAAAGTGTTTTTTTTTTTATTCTTTATCGTATGGTACGTGTGAATATATCTGGTATTTATGTATTCTTTATGTTTCTCCAGTTAACTCATATCTGTTTTCCAGCACCGACCTTACAATCTAAATTTCTTATGATCAATAATAAAGCAGTAAGATGATACAGTTGTCATTCTATATATAATATATGCATGTGTTTAGTGGTAAAAACAGTTATATCATATTTAAGATAAGAAGTTAAACATTTGTGTCTACAAAAAACAAAAAAAAAACAAAAAGAAACATTTGTCACCAACGATTGAAATCTTCTTACGTATGTATGTTGTATAAATTGCAACTAAACGCAAAACTAGAGTTAATTGGCATTTGTGTTTTTGTTTTTTCTTTTTCTTTTCGTTCTTTTTCGTTTGTTTTAAACATTTTTATATACGCAGTTTGGTTTATATATCAGCTAATGCGGATCTATGTTGGTAATTTACTCTACTATTATTTAGAGTATCGTTTGTGGAGAAGTAAACACACACAAGTACAATAAAAAATGAAATATATTGGCACGCAGTCTTAATCATTGAATACATTTCGTATGTAGGTCAAAATTCATGCTATCGTTGTGTTGTAATATTCTTGCGTTTTTGTATATTTTTTTTTTGTTTTTGTTTTTGTTTTTTTATATATTATAAATATGTCTATATCTATGCATATGTATTTCAATAAGTTTTCTTAATAGATTTTGTTTGGTTGTATTAATTAAATAAAAAAATAAAAAAAAATAAAAAAAAAAATTCAAGAACAGTTTAATTGGTCTTCGTAATTGTTTTGAGGCTATGACCGTTTTCTAAAGTTTTATTATTGCAAATTAAATCAGTGGGTGTGGCTGTTTGTTGTTGTTGTTGTTGTTGTTGTTTTCGACACTCATCCAAACGTTGCTTGTAAGTATATAAGGATTGTAAGGGCACATGCAACAGTTCCACTAATTGAGTGAACCAGGATTCTAAGAGAGTGGATTTAAAAACAAGTAAAGGAATTATATTTGACGAAGGCCAAATCTACTAGAATACCCATCATCGATGCATTAAAACCTTTCTAAGGATCATACATATATACATCCATCAACACTTTATGAGGAATATGGTAGAAAATCTTTAAAAATTGGCTTTTTTTTCGGGTCTTGTTAAACAATTGGCATGCTTACCGATTATGCTTCATTTCAATAGCAACCTGCGTACAAACTGACAATTTTTACGACCATAACAATGACTTCCACAGCTCACACAAATACGGACAAACAGACATGACTAAATCAAACCAGTATTTGCAGTTGATTCAATGTATGTACACATGATACCTCCTCCTGGGCGTTTCAAAAGTTTTGACAAAGAGCTGTATACCCCCCTATACGAGTACATATGATGGTGGGTATATGAATGTACTTATAATTGAGATTTTATATATAATGAATTACCCTACACCACAAATGATACAAACTGTACCGATTTGATACCAATTTGATACAACAACTATAACAAAATACTTTGAATTTCATTTTGTTTGCAAATAATAAAAAATATTTAAAGCATTTACACCAAGTGCGATGTAGGGCAATAAATATTTCGATACATTTCATCTAATCACTATCATTTACCGTTTTCTGGTGTTATAAAACCGTGCCGAATGAGAAAATCAATTACCACTGGGCAGCTGGTCGTTTTAAAATCGGGTGTAAACACCCTTTCGATGCATTCATTAGCTGGCAATAGCTCGAACGCCTGCACCTCACCATCCGCATTGTGCGGTATAAAATCCATTGGTAATTCCAAATCGAATACATATTCGGTATTTGGGAATAAGCCCTGATCACTCTCGAAAAAGAATGATACACAACCGGCCGAGACTAAGTTTTGTACCAAATCGCTTGGAATGGATGCTTCTTCGGCCGCCTCTTTAATGGCTGTCTCCTTAATGCCATAGCCAACCGATAGACCACCGCCCACCATATTATCCCATTTGCCTGGCCAAGTTTCTTTGGTGCTAGAACGTTGCTGCAACCAAATGCATAGACCCCGTGTGGGATGTCGCACATAGCCATTAATATCAACACCATATTTACGTACCCCAAATAATGGGGTAGCTGAACGATCCATTTTAAGTAAACTCTTATGTTCGGCCTTCACCTCGTAATACTAAAAAATTTCATATAAAATTAGTTTCAATTATATCGTATATATAGTATATAGATAAAAGTAATGGATGTACCTCTTCTCGCCATCCTTGTAGGGCAGAAAATAACCCCTTAGAACGTAATTCTCTTAATACTTTATCAAGTTTTTCAGTTCGTTCAGAGTAATCGCGAAAAGCTGGATTCAATTCCACTATACCCTGAATGTAAAAGTTTTCCATAATTAAAAAAAAAAAACCTTCCATTTGTCAAGATTGTCTATATTGAGTTGAAATTTACCTGCTTGGTAAATTCACAATCACTTATACAGAACACTTCTGGATACTTTTTCAAATGACGCATTACGTCCGCTTTGATTAGGCCCACTTGTTGGCCTTCCACTAGAAATGGGCGTATATCACCCTTTTGAAAGCCTTAAATTCAATGAAATTATTTATTTACTATACCGTTAGAATATATTATTGTGGTTATTGCGAAATCTGTCCTGTTGAGCAACACTTTATATTTATTTATGAATATAAAGGAAAACCACAAGAAAAAAAATAATCTCACATTGGAATATTATATCATCCGAGACAAAAACACGGATAACGGCATATTAATCATGTCAGATGAGAGTAAAAATGTCATTTTTTTCTCACCACACATTTTTCGTCATAACTATTACGGTTAAATAAGAGAATTATGATAATTAAGAATTTATACTTTTCAAAATATCTAAACAATTAAACCATTTGTAAATGAAAGAGAATTGTGTCAAATCAATTCGTATATATTTAGGGAAAGTGATGATAACAGCATCTGGCATCACCAACAGCATCATCTCATAATCAAATGAATTTAAATAATAAACAGACCTGTTTCCCTTATGTCTCTCTCAATCCCTCTCTCTCTCACTCTGTATGGTATACATATATACGCATAATGTATAGATTTTGATCAATTTATTTTTTTTTTTTTTTGGTATGTTGTGTATGTTTTGCTAAGGTATCAGAAGGTATGATGCTATCTTCCAAGGTCAATAAAAACATATTTGTTAATATGCAATTGGTTTCCGGTTTATAAATAAAAGTCTGAATATTGATATTTCTTAGACAGTAAATTGCCAATAGGTATATGATGTTATTTATTATTAAGACCCCTTACTTTTTGCAACACTAATGGGGCAATAAACTATCAATCAATGCCATTAAGAATTTGATTATATATGCAATAGTTTGTGTGTCAATATATTAAATTATATACCTAATCAGATAAAGATTTAATAAAAATTGTAAAAAATTTGATTCTATTTTTTTTTTGTAATTGCAAAAAAATTGTTAAAAAAAAAATAAAATCACGCTTTGTATAGTATACTACTAAGTATAGTTAAGCATAAGGGTAATGAACTTTAAGCTATTTTCGTTTTTTTTTTCTTCTTGTTTTCCAAATTCAACCCACGAATACAATCGTCCTTTGGCATAAATAACAGGATACGTCACAGTATCGTGTACACACCCCACACATAAGTTGCTTTTAAAATCAATAAAATTTTGATATTTTCCTTCCTTTTTTTTTTTGCTCTAACATTATCGACATGTAATACATACATTTCCTTTTAACTTACCATTTAAATAAAAGTTATTAAATTTATGAGCCAATAATAATAAACGCGACAATTTTACATTAACATCACTTGACGACATTATTATTATAGATAGAATCTTATTGCAAAATTGAATAAAAACTTTTCTCGTGCAGTGAAGTAAAAATTTTTCACAATTGCCGTTTATTAACGTGTTATTTATTATGGCTTATTAGTTTTAATACCACCAAACTCTGTTTTCCACTCTATTTTCTGACGATTCAATTTTCTTTTTTTTTTTTATAAAAACTTTATTTTACTTGCGTGTGATAACCCTCCACTCTTTACCAACATCAACTGCATACTAAAACCAACAAAAAGCAATTTGTCAAGCAAAACAAGAAAGTTTAAAAGAAAACGAAAGTTAAAATGGGTAAATAAAAAATTTGTTTTGCAAAAAGCACATCTCTAAAATAATAACTAATCCAGATATGTTTGTATATAATTAAATCAGCAAAGTCATGGGTATTTTTGGAATCCAGTAACTAATGTACTATTGACTGGATAAATTCAGATATATTGAAAAATGTGCCTGCACAACATATATGGGATCGTATACAAACATGTAATATAGAACAATGCATGAGGCGAAGCAGGGAACATCTCTGTTTTATGTTATGGGGTAGAAAAAAATTCACAATTTATTCAAGTTACCGTTATGAATTTTGTATAATTCTTCTTCTTATTTTTTTTTTTTGCAATACCAGCTGCAAGAATAATAACAGCAGCAAAATTGAATCAAATTTTATAAAATTGGTTTAAGAGTTTTTTCAGCTGGAATTTGAACTCAAAATTAATAATAATGTAATTTTATTAAAGCTTACAAAAAATACCATACGTATGCGGTGAGCTTTTACACCACTTTGACGCTGTGTTTCTTCAGTTGTTGAATTGCCATGATCGTCGGAAGAAGAAGATTTTTAAGAAATTCGTTTTAAAATGGATATTTTTAATAGATAAACGGATGTGTGTTTATTTCCCCTCAACCGCTCTCTTCTAATTTAACTATGGTGGTTTCGTTTTATATCAAAACAAGGCTTTATTCTCTTTTATTATAAGGAAATGATTTTTTTTTTAGATATCATCATATAAATCAATTTTAATGTATTCCTTGGGCGGTCGCATATCTCGATGAAAACGCGAATTATGCGTTGATAGGGACCACTTCGTTTTAAAGCTCTTATTGCACACATTGCAATAAAATTCTTTACTTGATATTTTGCTATGTTTCGAAGCAACATGACGTCTCAATGCATTCATACAGTTCAATTTACGTTTGCACAATTTACACATAAGAAATTTTTCTAAAATTACAAATTAGAAATTAATAAGAAAACTGCATTATTTATGGTTATTTTATATACATAATGTGTACTTTTAAATAAACAATGATTCCTTTCTTTATTAACTCCATTAATAGAAGATATTTTTATATAAATTTTATGTCTATAATATATATAATATAATATAGGTACTTAACTAGATTTTAAATGAAAACAAAAAAGAAAAAACGAGTTTATAATACATTTTGGTTGATTGTTTAAATAACTAAATTAAATTACTTACAAAAGCTAAGTTGATATCCAAGTAATTTGTACGAAAGGTGATAAATAAACTACAGATTCATGATGATAACTAAACTACAGATTCATGATGATATATTAATATAATGTTATGTATAATATAAAGTAAACTTATATACGTTTAATTAATGTGTTTATTACAATTTTATTACAATTTATACAAGTGCATGATGTTTTCTTATTTACTCTACTTTAGAAAATGGTAATGGAAAAATGTGATTTATATTTATATATAATGTATATATAAATATATTTGGTTTTGTTTGTTTTTTAATTAATGAAATTTTTGAAATTTCTGAAATTTCTGAAATTCTCTCTCACAACGATAATGACGTTTGACTTTTGCACACTAGAATACAGTGAAATTTTTAGTTTATTTTTTCAACACAATGCCACAGGCTTAGCTGCTTGCCATATGGTAAACGGTCAATCAGTTTTCCGATCTTAGGGCCAATTTCTGTTCGTGCGAGATGCGTATGTGTTCGCGTAAACTGTATTTGTTTTTAAAGTTTTTGTTGCAAAAGTCGCATTTACGCGGCGGTTGGGGTGTGTGCTGAGTACGAATATGTCTCCAAAGGTTTACCGTGGTTATAACCATTTTGCAAAACTGACATTCAGTCCATTTATTATTGGGCAAATCTAAAAATACAAACAAAGAAATATTCTTGCTTTAGCACATATTTGGATTATTGTTGTTAATATTATTAAGGGCCACAACCAATAACTCTGGAGACATATTCGTTGATCAACAGAAGGTTTCAAAGTTTAAAAGAATTTTTTAATACATAAAAATGCTTGCTCGTTATCTGAGCATAGTTTCGTTGTAAGCTACTGTACTTACCAGTACCGGCACCAGTGGTTGAATTGGTTTTATTTTCATTCTTTAGAGTGGTGGTGTTTCCTGCGTTTGTATTATTAAGATTTGGGCTGTCGTCTAAAGCGTGCTGTGCGGCTGTAGCCGTGGACGCTGTCGCTGTGTTCAATAAACGACCTGTCGAATGAATGCCAGTAATCAAAGAAAATTGTTTTTTTTTTTTTTTCAAAAGCAAAAATCGTTATGTACCCATTTCTATAGTAATTTCATTATTATCTGATTCGACTTGTTGGTGGTACTTTTCCTCAATCTCCGATTCCGTCAATATTTCATATTCCGTTGACGTATATTGCTGGGTGGTAACATTCTGTGAAGTGTCCGCGTTATGACCCTGCGAAACATCCTCATCAGTCAATCGATCATCACTGATTATATATTCGGGTATATCCATTTTGATGGTACCGCGCAACAAAGTCACATCAGCAGCTAAAACAAAACATGAAATATATTTTATTAGAATTTCAAACAATCTCACTCCGACTCACTCTTAACAATATTTTGTTCATCTTTGATGCCATAGTCTACACTTTCCGCGGTATATATGTTATCGTCATCATCTGCAAACGTTAGCTTACGTTTTTTCATAGTGTTGCCGTGTGAGACCGGTATGGTTACTATACCCGTGGTACCAATTTGATTTTGAGTATTAACTTGTATGGATTGGGTGGGGGATTGTGTTGCTGAATGTTGAGTAACTTGTTGTATTTGTTGCAGTGTGTGATGAGGAGCAGTTACATTGACTTGTTGTTGATGGGCATGTTGACTTATTGTTGGATTGCATTGAGTTGGTGGCTGTTGTTGTTGTTGTTGCTGTTGTTGCATTTGGATGGGATGTATCTGTGTTTGTACGTGATGCTGTTGAGGCTGTGGCAACTGTTGAGTTACCTGCAACTGTTGCGTAGTTGCTTGTAAGATATTATTGGTTGATATTTCCAGGGTTGTCTGTGTTGCTGCAGTATTGTCATTTACCGCCCGTATTGTACTAGGTATTGTCTTTACAAGTTTGTGGTCATCTATAATGGGAGACGGAGGTTTGGGTTTTTCCTTTTCCTCCGATGTCAATCCTTGTACAGCCAGCAGTTCTGCTGTTTGCAGAAATGATTGCAAAGCCTCTTGTTGGACATTGACTTCACCCTTTCACACCGAAAATAAATAAAAGCATTCAAAGAAAATGGAAGACTGTGCCACTTCAAACACTTACCTGATACATGAACTCGATAATAGAGTTGAGATCTTCAAATTTTATAAATTTAAATATTATCACCGGATGTGGGTGGGGATTCTCTATGAATATTTCCTTAAAATACGAACTACACGCTGACAACACCACTTTATGAGCTTTAATTTTGCGTCCGTCGCATAGTAGGCTCACATCCACAAAGTCATCATTGTTGCGATGATTGTCCAAAGCGTAGGTTAAATGACGCAAATAGTTGTTCCAACGTAATGAATATTGCTGTGGCGCTGCCATTTTTCATTAGCCTCTGTTAAGAACAAACACTCGAAAAAGAATTGAAAAATTCACTTCAGCACACTTTTGTTCACTTTTGTTAATAAATCCAATTTAAAGCATTGGTCAATCTTTATGTTGTACAGCCTTGAATTTTTTACTGGACATATTTTTTTAGTTTATTCTAGGGAGAGAGTATAATAAATAAGAATTTGTTACAAAAAAGAATTTTTTTCTGTTGTCAAGTTAGTAGCAAAAGTTACTCCCGCTCTAGCGTTCCCGTGAAATGTTGCTTTTAGGACGGTGGATTACTTCATTGGCAAAGTTACACTAATTAATAGTATCGTTAAGGCTCCAATCATGTTCCAATATAACAATTTTTTGTTAATTTTTTATCTTTAAATTATTTGAATTTATTGATTACTATTTTTATGCTTTATGTGTATATTTTGCAGCATATCTTTTGTTAGTGTAATTCCCTTTTTTATGAAATTTTCGTTTCGTTTCGATTCGCTATCTTCACGTCAATTAATAGTTGTATGAAAAATAAAATCTCACGTGTATTGTTTCTTCGATTTTTCTATCAAATTAAAAAAAAAAAAAAAGACAATCGTATACAAAAAGCAGAATTTTAGACGCAAGATTTAATTTTACCTTTGCAAAAATAAAACCCCGCCTTTGAAATGAGTGATGATTATTTGAGTAAACCATTGTCCTTGGCTAGTATGCCTGAGAGTAAGTAGAATCAAACAATTAATATATATAGAATCGCTTAGTTATTCCTCAAAGGGTCACGATCTTTGCATCTAGTTATTACATTACGCAATGTTACAGAGAGGAGAAATATTAAGTAAAAATTCTTCTGCTGTTTTAGTTGAGGACTCGAACTCTGGCGGTGCCTCAGCCTTCAGTGCATTCGGAGCACCAGTTTCGCCTTATCTCAATTATGATCCACGTTTCTTGCACCAGACACAACCCGAATTTATATTTCCTGAGGGGGTCACAAAACAAAGGGGGCGTTTCGAATTAGCTTTCTCACAAATAGGTGCTTCCGTAATAGTTGGGGCAAGTGTAGGTGGCATGGCCGGCTTATACAATGGTATGAAAACAACTAATGCTTCTCAACTGAGTAGAAAATTATGGAGAACACAGTAAGATGGGATGACTTGTGAATGTGTTAATAATAAAATGATTGATTCGATTTATTTTTTACATCAGAATGCTCAATCATGTCATAAAACAAGGTTCGGCCACTGCTAATACTTTAGGAACGTTGGCTGTTATGTATTCTGCTTTTGGTGTACTACTGCAAAATGTTCGCGGTAAAGATGATCAAATCAATACATTATTAGCAGGAACCGGTACTGGTCTTCTTTACAAATCCACAGGTATTTATTATCTTTGTCCGTATAAAAGTAAGAACGATTATTAAAAATAGTCTGTTTTGTTTATTTGTTTTACTCGCAAGTTGGTTTAAGAAAGTGCGCTCTTGGTGGTGCAGTGGGTTTGGCTATAAGCGGTCTCTATTGTCTAATGCAAAAAATGCGAGCGAGTTATGTTGGCGATAATTCAGATTCCAAATTCATATAAAATTGTCGTTATATAGAGCAAATCTTAAACAGAAATAGAGAATATAACGATAAATGACAGTTTATCTTTATGTATGTACACGTCTCATTAGCTTAACTAGCCTAATATGGAAATTGTATATTTCCTATGAACAAGTGCCGAAACGAAAAGGGAAGAAAATAATACGTTTTTTTTTTTTTAAATAGTCTTACGAACGCTACTGTTATTTTGTATTTTCTTTTTTTTTTTTCTTCTATGTATTATTAACGTACAAAAATAAATTAAAAATATTACAACTGTTCGAAAGCAAAAATGAATCTAGTAAATTTTAAATGGAATTATCCCTCCAGTCATGTTAAATACTATGAAAGACAAGTGAAAAATCTGCCATTACTAAGTTTTAAATACAATTTCTTCATGAAAAATAATAAAGAACACGATAAACGATAATTTTAAATGATGAAATCACAGATAGTATGTGTGTTTTATTATCTTGGCATTCCGTTGTCGTGTTTTTTTCCATAACAACACAACGGCAAATTTCTTGATTCTGTAATGTTAATATATTTATCTCTTTCCATCTTATAAAAATGATTCATCTAACAGCATATAAAGCGAAAAGCGGAAATGCAATAAAATTCAACAATTATTTTTCATTAAACCAATTAACTAATTAGGCTATTAGTTTTTGTGAAAAATTGCGCCAAACGGCTAGTTCAACAAATGTTCCGTATTGTACACCATAATGTGATTTTAATAATCAAACGACTAAATTAGAAGAGTACTTTAAATAAAAAGAAAGAAGGTACTTTAAAGTATTAATGTTGTGCTGGAAACTATAATATATTTATATAAGTCTGTGTATTTTAATTAAAATTCCGTTTTGATGGAACCAGTTTTTTAAACATATATAAAAAGTGGCTTTTAAAAATTGTTTCATCTAAATCTAATTCTGTTTTTACAATAAAGGCTATTACAGCCTTTTATAGTGCGTTTTACTTTGGCAATATGAGACTTGAACGTTCGGCCATAAAAATTAATTTAACAAAAAAAAAAAAAAATAGAAATTTTCAACTTACTTACAATGGACAAATGTCCAAATGACGTGATCTCGTAAATGCAAAAAACTAACTCATTAACCGTGATTGGTAAGTGTTGCCTTTAATAACGATAATATATGTGTTTTAACAATTTTCAAATAAAACGTAATTTTCGCTGCATACATTTGATTGCATCCTATATTATTATTATATATTATGACTATTCATAATCTAAAGCCATAGAATCTGAACCGGTTAAGGATAAAACGTTTACACCGGCTTTTTCATCTAAAATATTATTGGCCGGAGCTTCGCAGTTGGTATCTAGTGAGGAACAAGTATGGCAATGGCAACTGCCTGCTTCCAAGTATTCATAACGTCTGGCTGATTCATCGGCTTCGGCTTCACAATGACGCAGTTCGGCCACAGCTGGTTGTCGGGTAGCATGTACGCATACCGGATGGTATGAACGTTTATAAGGAAACTTCCAATCTGATATTTCACCCGAATCACAACGACCCCAACAAGCGGCAACACTTACAAAATCCCAACATTCCCGCCCATTAGCGTCTGCCTGAGTAACGCGATATGTGTAAAGTCGCCGATGGCAACCTAAAGATGCCACAGCCGGACTACTGGTAACCGGTTCCACTTCAACGACAGTTGCATTTACAGACAGTCCTATATAAAGACAAATTGCAATTGTGGCTATCAATCCTTGTCGTCTGAAATTATAAAAATACGAAATCCATGACAAGTGAGAAAATTCAAAACACGTTTATTCCAATTTATTGCACCTCAGCTGTCTCTTCATGGCGTTGTCTTGTGTTAACCATAAGAATTGCTTTAACGGAATGACAATGCTCTGCTGTTGCCCTTTGCTTTTATATAGATTTTACCCTTACATAACGCCAAGTATACATTATCCTGTTGGCTTTACTTTACATATCCTTCGGCCGTTTGCATATTTTAGAGCAATTACATAACACGTAAGAAAAGCAAATTTGGCTTAAGCCAAATCTTAAATACCCTCCATATCTGCAATAGTGGGCGTGACAGGTATGTGATTACGCCCTCTTTTAAGATTATGCATAACGTGTCAGCTAGAAAGTTGAGTTTTACGTTTAGTTTTTTGTAAACTGTGGGAGTGTCTGTTGTTCGACTACGCCTATTTTTGGCACATCGATGGACAAGTTAATTGTAAATACGCTTATTAAACTTTAACTTGATAGCACAATTTTTGTGGCAGCTATGTAGCTATATATATATATTGATTGAGGGCGTGGCTCTAGACAGATTTTGTCAATTTTAAATAGCGATCTGCATGCAAAAACTAAAAGTGTTTGTACAAAATTTCAGCTGAATATCTCAAAATTTTACACCCATAAGACAGACAGACACATGGACACATACGAACAAACATGTCTAGATCGACTCAGTTTTTGATGATGGTCAAGAATATATATAGTTTGTGGAGTCTCTGACGCCTCCTTATGAATGTTGCAAACGGAATAACAAACTTAGTAAACCTTCCATTTTATGTGTAGGGTATAAAAAGTAATAACACCTTTTGCCATCTTCTTCTTTACACGTTATTAATTTTTGTTTGCCATTGTGTCTGTCGTTGCTTATATGCTGCATTATTATCCTCGAAACATTTTCCACTTCATAAAAAAATAACTTTTTTTTTTGGTGCGTCAATGACTTAATTGATGTATAAATGACCAAGTTTGTGTTTCGGGATCATAACATACATTCGGGTGCAGAGGCATGCTAGACCATAAAATCGACCAAAGAGCTGCACACACTACACGAGAACGGCGATATATCATAACTGTATACGAGCGCATATATTGGTGTGAGGATTATAATATTCTCGACATCCATTTAAACCGTTAAGACGTTAAGCAAGAAACACTTGTAAAATAAAAGGAAATGTAAAAAAAATGCAAATCTTCGATCAATGGGAATAAATGCTTTTTATTATTACCCACCCGTAGCATAAATTTTACCCTTGAGTGGACAAGCGCCAGCGTCAGATCTTTGCATATTTATGGCTGTTATTACAGTCGTTTTGGGATTATGACGTTCTAGGGCGTTTAAACGACTGTGATTATCATAATCGGTCCATCGCATAACAAAGTTCTGCTACACTCATATACCTGTGACGACAATGCTTAGGAGGAATCGAAAAAGGGGCCTTTAATGGGACAACAACAATTTCATACAGATGCACGCACATCTCTTTCCTAGCTTATAAATAAATGATTATATCCCACCATCATAACCGCTTCATGGTATACCATTAATTGCATTAATTGGCTGACAAGTTTTTGATGAATGTCAGGATCATGAGCAATCCATTTATCATCATTACATCATTTCCGTATTCCTGATGATATTCCTCTCTAACTGAGCTGGTATCACAACTAATCAACACCATCATAGAAATCCCTCAAGTGCATAACAAAACCGTCTTTACTACTACCAACCACTTCAATGAAATGCCGCAGTAAATAATTTCTAGCTTTAGCATAGAAATTCTCATAGAAACGAAATATTTCCATGAAATGGTAGAGAGGAGCAATTAAAAGTTGTCATCACAAGTGGATTATCATTCATGCTGATAATCATAGCAATCATTCAATAAATCAATGAAAACAAGTAAAAACAAAAAATTAATTTTATCTTGTAGGGAAAATCTTAAATACTCTCCACACAGGTGGGTGTGGCGGGTACAATGTAACGCCCCTTCAATAGTGCAGGTAATACATAGCAACATGCAAGTCGAGTTGTACGCTAAGTATAGCATTTTGTTAATTGTGGGCGTGGTGTTTGTTATCCGCGTCTACGTTCATTTTTGTACATCCACGAGATAATTATAAATATTTGTATTAAATTTCAACTTCACAGGTCCGTTTTTTGTGTATGACGATTACCTTCATTTTTACTAATTAAAAATACCTGCAAGTAATGTGGAACAGAGGAGGTTTTTATTTATAATCTATCTGTTTTCGTTAAGTATTCCTACGTATCAATCTAATATTATTATCATATTATTTCCGTTCCTTAGGTAATTGGAACCGTAGAGCAAAAATAGATAATAATAAAACGAAGGTTTTCTTACTTGATCGGTATCTGTCATTGAGTTGACTCCAAGTTTATTCATGATAAAGGATGCCCGATTATTTTGTTCGCCCTCACTAACAAACTATAACTTAATTCATTGATAACGTAGTATAAGATCTTAATTATCTAGCATTAAATTCCCGGAGACTGCCAACTGTATACTATACGGTGAGTTTAATTAAGTTTGTTACTCCTATGTGACATTCAGTTTCAATTGAACCGATCAATTGAGAATTAAAATCTGAATCGATTTAATCATGTCCGTCTGTCTGTCCATGTAAATTTGTGCATCGCAGAGTTTTTAAAGATAGTTCGATGAAACTTGGCTCAAGGACATGTATTGGCCCAAAAAGGAACCCTCTTGAAATGGACCGTATGGTGGGACCATTTTTGGAACCTTTTCTCCATGTAAGATTTTATTATAAAGAAAGTCTTTATGTGGCAAAGCATTGCACTTTTTAATATTTTTTGATATAATTTGGTGAATATAGTTAATTGGCTAAATAATAAACTAAAATATATTTGGACTCGATCGAAATATTCTTAGAACTTCCTTAGAATTATATTTTTTGAAATGATTTTTACGGCAATACCTCATGTTTACTGACGCAACTAACGAATTGTAGCATAATTTAAGGAGCTAAGTCATGTAGGGTATTTTTTAACTACCTTTTGGTCGTGCTTGATTGAACATTTTCACTTGTTTAATATAAATTTCTGCCATACCATCATCATACATCATACATCGAATCGGCAGATCGTTATATAAAATTGGCAAAATTTATCTAGAGCCACACCCTCAATCAACGAAAACCTATACAGTTGGCACAAAACCTACCTGACCTATGAACTTGAAATTTGGTACAAACGTAAAACTAGACTTGTAGACAATATATATATATCTGCCACGCCTACTATTGTAGATGTGGAGGGTACTTAAAATTTGGTCTAAGCCAAATTTAGTGTTCTGACTTGTTTTCGTTTACATAAGGGTTAACATTGGATAATGGTTAGACACTCTAAAGCGTACCCCACGTTAAATTATCTTAACCCCACCGTTAATGTTTCGATTCAAATGCGCCGAATCTGTACATTTTCTCCTCACAAACTAAAGACGTTACAATTCTTTAAAAGCTGAACCACAGCATTCAATTTCAAACAGTCGTTCAAGTTATTTGCCTTAGTTCACAACGGTTTCACTTGTGAATAATTAAACTGTTGAGTGGAAAAAATGTTACTTTTCAAAGTATCCTTCTACATATTATTATACACGTTTATTGTTTTGGCTAAAGAGAATTGGGTGCGACCGGGTTGCCATAAAGTGGGCAATACACGTAAGATCGCCATACCGGAATGTGTTGAATTTCATATCACAACAAATGCATGCCGCGGCTTTTGTGAATCGTATGCATTGCCATCGGCGGCCTGGAGCCGTTCAGCAATCGGTGGTTTCTTTAAATCGATTAAACCTGTCGTTTCTGTGGGTCAGTGCTGTAATATGATGGAGTCTGAGGAAGTAATAAACTTTGCTTTCTGTTTGTTTTCTATCAACAAGTTCTCTGATAAACCATTTGTTTGCTTCTCCCCTTCATTTAGATACAAAAACGTGTGCTCTGCATGAACGGTATGCGTAACTTCACCTTTAAGTCGGCCATTTCTTGTAGTTGTTATCATTGTAAAAAAGATTAAATTATCAATTTAGTGTTGTTGTTTATTAGTTTTTTTTTTTGAAAAAGTTTTAAATAAAACATAAATTTTCGCTGTATATAGTTATAAAATATAAAAAATAGAAAACCGGAATTAATTTCTACAATTTACTCTTGGGCTTATTCTCCTCAGTTATAGTCTTTTCCAAAATCGTTTTCATATGCATTAAGGCCGCTTCCAATGATTGCATAAATTTCTTGGCACAAGTGTCTTTGTTGGAATGCCAAGCGCCCACCGCAAAAAACATATCATTTTCACGCGGATTGTAGCAGCACGAGTAACCATCGTCCACCATTGGACCGTAACACATGAAAGCATCATCTTTGGAGGCCACCTGCGAAGTGGATAAACGATAATGCAAACTCTTCACATAACCCGGTGATTGGAAGAATTTCGGCAACGGTAAATCATTTTCAATGGACATTAATTTCAAGCCCAACAAATGACGATCAACACCATTACCCGTTAGCGCCATGGTTGTATACTCCCGATGACCACTGACCGCTTTGCGTAATAATTCAACGCGTTTTTCATCATTCAAAGCACCATCCATCATGCCTTTAGCAAATGCTACAGATTCTATTGAACAGGAACGTATCGTTTCGGTGCGACCATTGGTAAAGATACGTAAATGAGCCGTTTCATATTGAGACGCTGGCACTTTGTGCAATCTGTAATAAAAATAAATAAAAAAAAATTGTTTTATTCTATTCAATCCTCACCCTACCCCTACACCACACACATAGCTTCTTAAATTATTCTATTGTCATAGAAGTAACTTCGTGATACATCATTATATGGTAAGGGGTTCTAAAAATGGTCCGATCGAGTCCACATTTGTTTCTTTTATTATTCTTTACCAAATTTTGTCAAAAATGATTAAAAAGTATAATTTTTAATATCATATAAAGGCTTTCATTTCCAACGGTACAATTCAGTTGATTTTTAATAAATCTTCTCTGGAAACCGAAACATCACTTTATATGCAATTTCATAAGCACCCTGTAGCATAAGCACAAATTTACATGGACTGACTGACGGACATGATTAAATTGATTTAGATTTCCCCCGTTTTGGTATTACAAACATCCACCCAAACTTCATATACAAACATTTATATATATAGCAAATAAATTGAATCAATCAATTACTTGTAGAAGGCGTACTGCATGGCCATTTGAATGAAACTATCCGGGCTTAGTTTTTGTGTTTTTAAAAATCCTTTACCGAACCCCTGAAATTGTGTTACTTGCAATTGGAAATTGTTAACTAATTTTGTATAACTTGTTTCAGCTTGTTTAAGCATTAGCTGCAGCTCCGCTGACGGTTCATCAAACTCTAATTTCTGCAGTTCTTCATTGCTTTCGGTCGGTCCATCTGCAAATTCATCATCTTGAGGTCTAAACACGAATATAAATATATTCATGGACATTATGGCTAAAATGTAAATTTCTTACAAAATTTTACTCAAATATTCTCCCATTTGTGCTACCGGTTGACCCTCGGCAGGAGAGTGCTCATAACAAAAGCCGCACATGCCATTTGCATTAACTATTAGCTATAATAATATTGGATTAATAATAGTTTTAGAGGATGCTAAAATATGTTTAAACCTGTATTGTCTTATCCATCCAACGATTAGCACCATTCTCGCAAAATGTGCCACCATGTACACATTGTAAGCCTCTGACTGTTAAAACGTTTTCTTTATTATAGGGTACGGAAGCATCTAAAGAAACTGTAAACAATGCTTGTTGTATTGTTTTAATCGATTCAGCATTTTTCGGTGATTTCATCAATTCAGCATAAGCTGCAGCCCATTTGTCACGATGATCGGTAGTTAGAATGCCATAAGGGACGCCCCGTTCTTTTTCAGTTTCAACAATTTTTTGTAGCATTTCCTCGATAGCGGTTACATTTAATATGTCACCATCCTTGCCATAAACGGGTACTTTATAAAACTAAAAAATTACGTTTAATGCCAAATCCTTGACTGGAGTCAATTGATGCCACAATTGGAGTATAAACTTACATGATGTTTATATATGACTACAACATGTTTTGAGTCTGGATTCAAAGCTAACTGATCCTCTTTGGGTTGCGGTATGCGACATGTACCATAAACCATATGAAATTGCGAGTTGTCCAATTCATTTTCACCCATTTTCACTACGGGAATTTCGTCATCATCCACTTGCTTTTTGTACTTTATCATGCCAACAATTAATTTGGCAGCATGTTCAATGAATTCGTCTTTGTCTTTAAATTCGGCCATTGGAAATATCATGCCCGGGCTGGAGTAAACAGTGACTGGATCTCGATATTGTAAATAAGCGGTTTTTAACCAACGTGGCGCCAACCAATTCTCCTCACTTTCCGCCACTTCTTCTAAATGTTTTTGCAATTCTTTGCCCTCATTTTGTATAAAATTTTCCGCCAGTTTTTTAGTTATTTCCAGCTCTGGGACATTGAGTAGAGGTTCAACAGTTCGTAAAAATCGTGACATAGTCTCCTCTAACTTTAAAGCGGGATATTTCAAAAGATTTTGCTTTGGACAATCTTCACAATAACGTCTGACCTTCAATATGCCACTGCTGGCACATAAATTAGTTGCAATTTTATGGGAAACATTTTTATTCTGTAAAAATGATTAAAAAAATTATAATGATTTTTAAAATTTAATAATTTAAAAAGATTTACTAACCAATGTAAGTAAAACTTGACGCGTTAACATTTGCATTTTGTTTCCGGATGAATACTTGGTTTTGTTGAATGTTGTATGTTCTGAACTGTAATTCAATAAATAATACATTATTTTTTACTGTTATTATTAAAATGTTTTTTATCCATAACTTAACCTTTCTGAGGTGAACATAATAAGTAAATCGAAATACCAAATAAGTGTAACTTTTTTTTTTTGTTTGTTCCACTAATCAAATTTGAAGCTCTTTCGTGCGCAAACTGCAATCCACGTAGTCACCAATCTTTAATAAATTGAAAGAACCGGATTTTATTTAATTTGTCTTTTATTTTAAATTGGTCATTGATGAATAAAATAACAACAATCATCAAAGTACTTTTGCTCTCGTTAGCATAGATCAACAGTAAAAAATTGCAATACAATGCAAACAAAAACAAGAGAAAACTCCCAGCCATTCCCCTCTCACTTTAGTATGTTGTCAAAGTCCAAAACATACGGTAGTTGAGTTGAGTTGTGTGGTTGTGTTATGTTTAAAAGCAGAGACTTGAATTATAGCAGAGACAGAGACTTCTAAATATAGAGGCGGAATGTCGCGCTGAATATCGTATGCATGAATATCCTGCATTTTATATCGCGTAAATTTATACGAGCAAAGTTCTTGTAACAAAAAGGCAAACATCGTAACATTTTATTTGTTACACTGACTTGTGTTATCAAATGTAGCTTGTGTTTACTGATTTTATGATTAAGAAATTTATATATTTTTTAATACTTCTCTACACCACATAGGACACACACTAAACACAAGCTAAATTTGGTAATACATGTAAGTATCACAAATAAAATCTTCCAATTTTGACTTTTTCATACGAGAACTTTGCTCGTATGCATTTAAAATATAAACACACGCTATTCATGCATACGATATGGGCAGAGACTTCAAAATATATATATATTTACAAGTCTCTGCTTTGGGTTTAGAGCAGAGACGTTTAGAAATCTCTGCCTCTGTTCTGTATATAAGTCTCTGCTGGAAGTCTCTGTTATTATAAAAGTCTTTGGTTATTATATAAATGATGGATAAATGTAACCAAATATTCTCTGTAAGTTATATTTATAAATTTTATTTTAAATAATAAAATTTTTAATTAAAAGCTAATAAAGTAAGAATTGAAAATTTGAATTTCTCAAATAGAAATACCTCATAGTCATACCCGGTATATAAGAAAAAATTTACTTTCATTTTCATTTAACAGCAAGCGTATACAAACATGTAATAATCCAACAGACGTTTATGACGTTAATTTGATTTTAATTTTCTTGATTAAAGTACAACTATGTCAAATTAAATGGAAACGCAATGATATCTTAAAAATAATTGCATTACTTTTTTCTAAACAATGACATTTTATAAATATTTTCAAATTTTAATCTTTGTTGAGTTGCAAATTTCTTGCAGTTATTAAAGTTTTTCAATGTGTCGTCTTTGGGGAGAGGGGGGAATTTTTGGTTGGTTTATATTTATGCATTGTTAACACATAAATATATACGTTTATATTAACTTTAATTCTAAACATAATGGTTTTTCTTGACCAACGTACCTTTTTTTTCTTGAATTATTGTAAAATATTTTGATAAAATCTTATGTCAATATACGCGTAAATCGTATATTTATCACTTATTTCACTTCACAACCGTTAATTTTACAACATTTCTCAATTAATTCCTTTTATTTAATAAATTTATAATATTTACCTACGCTAATAAAATTTTCCACGTTCATTAAAAATTTGAACATTTAAAATATTTTGAGATAAAAGTTTCTCTTGCATATTATATCGATATCAAACAAAAATATATATAAAAGCTAATGAGTATATAAATTACATTTAATATATGAACAAAAGCTCAAAGCTGCGAAACGATTATAAAACGTTATATTTTGCTGTGTGCTATAAAAAGGGATTTTAACAAAGAAACAAGTAAGAAAATTATATTTGCCTTATGACAAATCTTAAATACTCTCCAATTTTTGTGCCACGTATAAAGGTTTTTGTCGATTGTGGGCGTGTATATTAATCGACCAAGTCCATTTCTGGCATAGCGATGGATGGGATGACCATAGATAAGCATATCAAATTTCAATTTTATAAGACAAGATTTTTGTTGATTGTGGACGTGGCTCTTGACTGATTTGGTCTATTTTAAATAGCGAATGCAAAAACTTAAGGTGCCTATATAAAAATTCCGCTTAATAGCTGGAAATTTACGCCCGTGAGAATGCCAACAACAGGCAGACACCCGGACACACGGACATTCATGTCTACATCGACTTATTTTTTGATGCTGATCAAGAATATATATATACTTTGTAGCCTTGTTGCCTGCTTCTGGGTGTTAAAGGGTTTAATGGAGGGTTTAATGTATACTCACTTAATAAGTTTTTTTAACCAAAATAAAACTCTGTGTCCGTGTTTTAATTATTATTTAAAATATATATAAAATTTTCATAGTAATCAATACATTTATATCCACTATTCACATAGTTAAGCGTACAGAGTATATATAAATATTTTTGTCCATTTAAAAATCTATTTTTAATTTTTTATTATATATATACATATATATAATATTAATTCATATAAACATAAATGCTGTTTGGTGAATGTGCGTTGTGTGAGTGTATGTGTGAATTGAAAATATTCATTAATTTTATATAATTAGGATTGTAAAGTAATGGAGAAATGTGGGGTTTAAACCGTACCAGAGGTGTTGCTGTTTTTTTTTGTTTTTTTTTTTTTTTTAATTAACAAATAATTTAAAAAATTTTTTTAAACAATTGTAAAAAAAAAATTGTAAACACCTGCTAATAAAATGATTTTAAAGTCAAATAGTGTTTATTGTTGTTGTTGTTGTTGTAATGAAATAGATAATTTGTGAAATGAAATTTGTTTATTAGGAGCTAAGGTCCAATTATAGTTTAAACTTAATTATTTACAATACAAGAAACATTTTTTGTATATTTGTAGATAAATTCATTTGAATTAATTTAGAATATCACAGTATTTTAGTGTTGTCTAATTAAGATATATAATCTAAAGTAGTTGGAATGGAGAGGGTGTAAGAAGAAGATTTATCTCACACCTCAGCACAATGCGATGATGATGAATTACGGCTTATACTTAAGGTGGCTGTATCACTTTCACTACCCTCATCACTGCTGCACGATCCCTGACTGCTATCTGAAGCTGACAGGGCGGGCTCCAAGTCCAATATTAAATGTGAGGAACGTAATTTCTTATTCTCTTCAATACGCGCCATTTCGTCATCATGCTTTAATGATTTCATTTCGCAAGGCATGTAAACACCATTTCTGCTTCGATGTAATAGATTGTTTCGGCCATATTTTGTATTCTCAGAAATTGGTGACAATTGTGTTAAACCAGTCATACGAATGGTGGCGCGACTTATAGTATAAACTACTAGAGAGCAGCCCACCATTAAGCATAACCAAAAGCCGACTGGTTCAATATAAGGCAAAACATTTAAATACATATTAAACAATAAATCCAATCGGCGCGGTAATTGAGGCATGGTCTGCAAGAATAGACAAACAAACGAAAAAAAGAGAAAAATTAATCTTTCAATTTTATAACAGGCGTTATATGGAAATATCTGTACATACCACATCAAACCATAACATTGGAACGGTTAAATCACTGAAGCTGTTCAATTGTCGAAAAGCGCGCATATTTTTAAAATGCATATTTATTTGAACTTTCGCTGTCAAGGATAACGGCAATCCGGACTCCTAGAATAAAGAGAATGAAATGAATGATTAATAATGAAGGAAAGAAGGAAATCACTTTGGCTTAAACTGTATTCACATAAATGAAAAGTGAATACTTTACATACATACAACTGTGAATGTAGATTAATTAATTAATATGTCTAATGTGTGTAGGAACACTTAAGAGCACTTAATGCCGGAATTGAAATGCTATGATTAGTTTGTTTTCAATTTGAAAGTTTAATCGAATAACATGAATTTCAAATAATTAGAGTAAAAGTATTTATTTTATGGCACTTGTTTCTTAATTGTTCCTCAAATGTTAAAAGGTGGGGATTTAAAGAGAACTTAAAAAAATCTTAACTGTACATAATTGATTTAGTTTGCCTTGCTTTTGAAGCCGCTGCCAACACGTTAGATAAACAAACAGATGCATAAATTGTTAATATACTTTCTACACAAGTAAAAAAAGAATTATAGTGCGTTCTATTCGATCATTTATTACTCCACACTACTTAGTTAAACAGTTTATACTATATAACCAGCTTAGTTTTTTACTTTTTGCCTTTACTATAATTCCCAGATTAGTGAAAGGAATTGTATTTAATTTATTTCCTTTAAAACATCGTCAGTTAGTTACTAATCTGAGCATAAATTATATATACAATGTACGCAGTAGTGCAAAGTTTAAGGTCTGACATTCTGTTGGCAATATTTTATCACATTACATATCATCCTCATTGTTTGTATTTTATGAAATTAATTACTGTCCAATTTAGCACGCATATGCACATGGCACAAAAGTGAATCGCACTAAATCACTTTTGTATACAACATTCAACACATAGCCGTGTTCATATCCTCTTGTCTCGTATGTAAACTGTAATCAAATTTTTACATATGGACAATCTCATCTCTTATACCCTACACAAAAGATGTAGGGGGGGGGGGGGGGGGGGTTATGCTAAGTTTGTCATATCATTTGCAACACTTAGAAGGAGGCATCAGAGATCTTCTACAAAGTATAAATATTCGTGATCAGCATTAAAAACGGAATCGATCCGTGTGTCTGTCTATTGTTGGCATTCTAACAGTCGTAAATTTTGAGATATTGAGCTTTTTTTTAATTTGCATACAGATCGCTTTATAAAATGGGTAAAATTGGTCAAAAGTCACGCCCACAATCGACAAAAATCTATTTATGTGCCAAAAAAAATTTAACTTTTAAGTTGAAACTTTGTATTCCATTCTTCAATGTGACAAAAATTGGTGTATTTGGATAACAGCCACGCCCACAATTAACAAAAATCTATTTATCTGTCACAAAAATTTAGCTATTAAGTTGAAATTTCGTATATATATTTATAAATATACTTTCCATTGATGTGTCAAAAATGTCAAAAATTGGCGTGGTCAAATAATGAATACGCCCACAATTTGCAAACAATCATACTCAGTGTAAAATTCGACTTGCAAGCTGATACCTAATACAGATCAGAAGGCGTAATTATAAAACATCTGCCACTCCCTCATTTTATACATGAAAGTGCAGGCTATTTAAGAATTGGACTAACGGTTGACGATGATATATTAAGCTTATGATTGTGTTTGGCAACTACTAATAGCAGATTAACAGAGTCTTGTTATATAAGATCAGACGTATAGCGTGTATTGAAAAATCGTTCAACTAGCCAGAGAGTTTTTAAAGTTAAAATTTAAACTTTAAAGAAGTGTTGTCTTGGAAAATTAACACCTCATCAAGATAGATAAGGTTGGAACAGCTTCAAGGTATCTTTAAGAAATTGAATGTTATGAGGAGAGCAATGGCTCGGAAATCTGTGTAAAGTTTACTAACAATTACTGACTCTTACGGGTTACTTGGTGGCTGTAACGCAACAAATTTTTGGGGCCCACTTTGTACAATCGATTTTTTGTAAATTTTGATAGCGCTATACATTGGCGCACATCATATATAGCCAGAATTATGGTCTGTAGTATACCTTCTTGTACTTATCAGGCTCTCAATAACTTGACTCACTTTTTATACCCTGCACATAAGATGGGAGGTATACTAAATTTATTATTCCGTTTAAAACACCCACATAAAGACGTCAGAGACCCCACAAAGTATAAATATTGTTGATTAGCATCAAAAACTGAGTCGATCTGGTTATGTATGTCCGTGTGTCCGTGTATCTGTCTATTGTTGGCATTCTCACGGGCTTAAATTTTGAGATATTGAGCTGACATTTTGTCCAGACTATATACTTTTAGTTTTTGCACGCAGAACACTATTTAAATTGGTCAAAATTGGTTAAGAACCACGCCCACAATCAACAAAAATCTATTTATCTGCCATAAAAATAAAGCTGTTTACTTGAAATGTGCTATACATATATATAATTAGCCTATCCACCGAAGTGCTAAAAACGGGCTTGGTCGGATACCTTATACGCCCACTATTGACAAAAAACCTCACTCAACGCAAAGACTAGTGTTGCAAGCTCATACGTTATACATACACTATTAGAGAGCGTAATCACATACCTGCCATGCCCACCATTGTAGACGTGGAGTGTATTTTAGATTTGGCCTAAGCCAAATTTAGTTTCCTGACTTGTTCATAATGTAATAAATAATATTAATCCAACAGAGCATATAAACGTAAAGGTGCGGACTATAAATTATGCATTTAACACTCTATAAAAATAGCTACCGTTCTGTTCATGCAGCGTTTTTGTTTCATATATATTCGTAATATTATTATTTATGTTGTTGTGTGTTTTTATTGTTGTCATATAGCATAGCATACATTCATATTTTCACTTACCGGTTGTATAATAAATTCAGAGGTGTGCTGTTCTTGGATGGGCTTTAAACCGGTTACATTAGTTCGTAGGGCAGGATCACCATCCATAAAGTGCGGTAAACTTAAAGAGATGGGGAAACCGTAATAACAATCTGTGACGTCAAGTAAACCCATTGGTTGACAATAACCTGTTTGGAAAAAAAAAAAAAAAAAAAAAACTTTTTAATAAAATATTTATAAACATAAGGAATTATGAAGTGAAGGGAAGGAACCTGACACTGTTTCGTTTATCATGAATCATTATAATAAAACTAATGGAAAAGTTTTCGGCATCATTTTAATTGAGGAAGGTAACGGCGGCAACAAAAATCTCAGAACATTTTATAATTGCGCTGCTTAAAATTTGTTAATGACGTAACAGTAACAAATATCGCGATGTTACAAACGTCACATTGCAACGACTTTTTAAAGAAACTTTATACTCGTATATATACATTATGATTTGATTTGATTATTTGAGTTACATTCAACAGAGTGAAAGAATTATTTACTCGTATGTTTAATTTTAATAAAAAAAAAAGAAACAATTAAGAAAACTAAATTTGGCTTGGGCCAAATCTTAAACACCCTCCACATTCACTACAGTGGGCGCGGCAAATATATATATATATATTGGGCCCATCATGGAATGGCAAATCAAATGGACAGCGTCTGCTAAAGGGCGTTGGACACATAGGTTAATACCGCAGCTTGAGCCTTGGCTGAATAGGAGCCACGGCGAGGTAGATTTCTACCTAACGCAACTATTGAGTGGGCATGGGTGTTTTAAGGCATATCTGCATCGCTTCAGACATGCGGATGACCCTTTTTGTTCTTATTGTGGAAATGATGGCATAGAAGACGCCGAGCATGTGTTTTTTATCTGCCCAAGATTTGCCAGAGGACGATCCGAGGTTGAGAGGATGGTAGGCAGAAATTTCTTGCCTTCTAACATTATTAGTATAATGTTACAATCTCCACAAAACTGGGACATTATTAGCAATTTTGCTGGCGGAGTCATCAATTCCCTTAGGACAACAGAAAGGGAGGGAGGCGTACCTGGGCCCTTATAAGGGCGCTAGGCCGTGTCTTATTTGATCTAAATCTGAGTACCAGGGCTGGTTCCCTCTCCCTTCTTGCGAAGTAATACTGTATGGTGGTTCCGCAAGGAGGGTAGTAGTGTGCGAAGTGGGTTTTTAGTGGGTATGTCGGAAAGCCGATGAGTCCCACATAACCACGTGGTTGCGACCATCTAACCATGTGGTACCCATAAAGGGTTTTCCCCTTCGTTTATACAAAAAAAAAAAAAAAAAAAAAAAAAAAAAAAAAAAAAATATTGGGCCCTTTAATAATGCATGTAATACCCAGCAACGTAAAAGTCGAGTTTTATGGTGAATATGGTTTTTTGTAAATTGTGAGCGTGTCTGTTATTTGACCGTGCCCATTTTTGGCACATCGATGAAGATAGTATTTATAGATATACACATCAAACTTCAAGTTTATAGTTCAATTTTTATAGCAGATATTTAGTTTTTTTTTTTTTGATTGTGGGCGTGGCGCTTAATCGATTTTGCCCTTAAGCGATACGAAATCCATTTCTTAGTCACCAAAAATTTACCTATGAAAAGTGGTGTTGAAAGTTTATCCATCAGATGCCAATAATAAGCGTGATCGAATAACAGACACGCCCAGAATTTACAACAAAAAAAAACTTTTGAAGCGTAAAAACTCAACTATCAAGTTGATACATAATACATACTCTCATAATTATATACCTGCCATGGCCAACTGTTTTCGCGTACATCTGAAGATTATTTAATATGTTTTTCAAGTCAAATTTAGTTTTCTTACTTCTTTTATGACAATGGTCCGACACATTTGTCATTACATTCTACCCGAACTTTCTTAATTGCTTTTAACATACATTTGCATAAACAAAATAATTAATTGTAATTTATATGATAATTGATATATTTAATACCATTGACGTCACATCACTCCAAATGAACATAATGGAAATTTTTAATTTATTGTAATTGTAATGTTCATAAAAAAAAAAAACTAAAACTTGGATTACTGCAAAACCCGTTCAATTGAAATTATTATTAATATATCTAATACATCCGATTATTTATTAATACAATACTACTTATTATAAAAATGTGAATTTTGAATGAAATTTTCAATAATTATAAACGTAAATGAAAATAATTATAATGTAGCCCTTAGTGCATATACTTGACATTTAAATTGTGTCTTGGGAACATTTTATTTACTTTATATGCACAATGTGTTACAATTGTGTGCTTTGCAGCCATTGCCACAATTGACAACACGGTATTATAAATCGAGAATCGAATATGAGAATAATTCTTATTATATCCTCCGCATAAGATGTCTTACCGTTTGCAACACCCAAAGTATATATATTCTTGATTAGCATCAAAAACTGAGTCGATCTAGATATATATGTCCGTATGTCTGTCTATTGTTGGCATTCTCATGGTTGTACATTTTGAGATATTGAGCAGAAACAGACACTTTTCCTTTTTGCATGCGGATTACTATTTAAAATGGGCAAAATCGGTCAAGACCCACGCCCACAATTGACAAATATATACATATCTGCCACAAAAATTATGCCATCAAGTTGAAATTTAGTATAAATTTATACAATTATAACTTATTCATCCATGTGCCGAAAATGGGCGCGTTTAGATAACTAGACTACTAAGCTGATACGTAAGACATACACTATTATATATATATATATATATATATATATATTTGCCACGCCCACCATTGTGCATACGGAGATTATTTAAGATGTGACTTAAGCAAAATTTAGTTTTCTTATTTGTTTAATTTGTTTTTTACTTACCTTTACGGCAAAAGCATTTATTCGCCTTATTAAAATGGCCATTATCGAAAGCATTGTCTTCAAAATTATATTTATAGCCTTGCAAGTGCCCAACTTGTATTAACTCATTATTAGATTTTTTCTAAAAAAAAAAAAAAAAAAAAAAAAATTATAATAAAAAAAATGTAAAGTATAAAGTGTTGTTGTAGATGAAATACTTACCAATTTAATGGGGCGACACATGCTTTTACGGAAAAATTTCAATGTATCATTCGCCTTAAGGAAACTGCGAAATTTACTACCATCTGAGGCCATTTCAATGTTACTACAATGCTCTTCCGGCCATTGCGGTAAATTCTTTTTACCCATATATGTAGCATATAAACCGGATATTGATGGATCACCGTCGCCCGTATAAAAGGTTTCATATTCATTGGAGAAATCATACATCTACAAATAAAAATAACAACAAAATCAATATGTACAATATGTCGGAATGTTTTGTAGTCGTGTGTCTTCCTCCTTACCCGATCAATTAGTCCAACTTTATCGAAATGTATCCAATTGGGCATAAATGTATTACCCAACGAGGTCAATTGCGTTGCATAACCAAACATAAACTCTTTGGCTGTCATCCGTACAATGGGTGCGGTTTTTAATGTACTAAACAGTGAACTCAATGATAAACGTACAATAATATTTCTATTTGCCGTAAGGTCAGCTATTGCCTGAAAAAGAACACAGAACAGAACAAATCAATACAAAATAAAACACACGCAAAACATTATTTATTAAAAGTATTCATTAATAATTAATAATTTACATTCATTCCCAACAATTTAAATAGTACTGGTTTAAATATCGCCATTATTTGCGTTATTTGCATTACTACCCGTTGTATTATGATTGACAGAAACATGGTAATTTATTGTAATTTATTAATTGCTCTTTAATCTTACTAGGAGAATTCATTAATTTATTTTGTTGTTGTTGTTGTATATATATATATATATATATAGTTTTTATTTCCTGATTTATCTTAATGCGTTTCAGATAATGTAAAATGTTGAAAAGTTTTAGAACGAAAACCATCATTTTACCAATTTATCAAGGGCAAAAAGAAAGGAGCCTTCAGAGACATTCTAGAACAGCACTCTGACTCAATCTTTTATCCGATCCGATAACTTTAACTTTAATCAACTTTAATTACTGTGACGAATGAAAAGAAAACCTAACAAAAATGCGTTATTTGCATGCCGCTTAAAAATCTATAAAAAGTTTGAGCGTGACTTTTCTATGCAAAGCTGCACCGGAAAGATGGACATATTTGAATCGATACAGGTTTCCGGGTTTCTAATAGGGAAGTGTATACATAAAGTTTACTAGCTCGGGATCGTTTACTATAGTAAAACTTAGTTGGAGAAAAAGTTATTGAATATGTAAATGAACGATTCATGGCATGCATTGCTTTACTATATGTGTATAGCACATAAACAGTTCGTTTGCCCCCTATTTATATAAATTGATTTATAGCATTTAGTGCTATATGACAACAATATAAACAATCATTTATTAAATATTTAATTGTTTTGTTTAACATTAAGGCTCCTAGGGGATAATAGCGTTGTTTTAACACAAGGGAAAATATTACAGTCGGCTAATACCCTACACCACTTAATTCCACAAATTAATTCCACAAAATTGGGTTAGTATCTAAGTCAACAGCAACAATCGCTATCATTTAGAAGTTACTTCGTGAGAAACCATTTTATAAGAAGGAGTTCTAGTGCCTTCAGTAGCTGAGTGACTAAGGCTTTGTCTTACTAAACTCTTCATGCTGCAGACACGGGTTCAAATTCAGCTGGGAAACAAAGTTTTTCTATTGGAATTTGAACTCACTTAGAATTAAGAATAATAATCAAATTTTCGTGGGATATCCTGTCATTATAGTCACAACACTAGCTCGCCAATATATTAAAAAATAAAAAAGAAGGAGTTCTAAAAAGGGCCGTATTTATTATTTTATAATAACTACATAAAGCTTGTAATCGATTTTCGAAAAAACATTTCATTCATCGTAAACATATCAAGAATTCCGTTCTGTCTGTGTGACACATGTTTTTTCCAATATTTTATTAACTTCACATGTTTAGTTCATTTATACAACTGTGAATTAATATATTATCTACTTTAATAATTATTATTCTATAACTGAATAATAATATGTGTCTGGCTGATGTTGATGGAATATTTTACCACTTACCTACCATGTGAGTTATTTAGTTTTAATTATTCAAACTTAACCTATATTATGTTTCAATGAAAATTAATTATAGTCAAAGAGGTTGCTAGGGATTATTATACCCATCAATCATCATAGAAAAGTTGATTTAGCCAATCTGTCCGTCCATGAGTCCGTGTGAATAATATACTTTTTTGTTCGAACTGTCCCAGTCGCAAAAATTGAAATATCGCACTGAAATTTTGTACACGAAATCTTTGATATATACTACCGTAACCCAATTGCAATTCAGCAAAATCGGGAAAAGGGCACGCTCAAAATGGCGCCCTAAACACAACTTTAAAAAGTTCTATGTACTGAATCTGGCTATATAATTCGATTCCAGTATAGTAAATTTCGATTTTAAAGAAAAACAAAATTAGTCTTTCATTTGTACATACTAATCGTATATGAACGGTAGAAATTGGATCAGCCATTCGGAAGATATGTCAAAAAGGAAATGGTGTCATTTAGAAGAACTTCACACGGGTACGATTAATAACATTTACACGCATGTCGATACTTTTTTAAAATTTCGCATTAATCCTAAACTATTACTACTTCATATTAGTACCGTTTATGTTTAAAATTATTCTTAAAAGTTACTTTCGCATTACTTCGGAATCGATTTTGTCATGTCTGTGTGTCTGCCTAGTTATAAAAACGTTGAAAAATAGTGTCAGCGCTATATATTTACTAGTATTAAAAATGATCAATAACGGGATAAAAAAGTTCCATGTTGTCTAACTTTTGAATGGAACTGTAAACAAACTTACGTGCATCATATATATGTATGTACAACTGAACAAGGGAGTCATTGTGTCTGCGTCAAATTTGATTGTTTCTCATGTTGGTTTGTTTGAATGTGATATTTAAATGTGTTTAGTACGTTTGTTGACCCACCGCCACTCATACACAATCTACAACATTTTTAGCTTATTATTTATTCGTTTTGAGATCTGGTAAGGTCAGTTTAGAAGACTGTTTGCCACAGATTTTATAAAGTATATCTTTTTATATATATTGTTAATCGCCATACAAATCTGAATCGATTTAGAAATGTCTATTTATGCCAGACTCCCAGATCGATCACAATCGATTAATTGCCATCCTCCGCAATTAATGGAATTCTCTCACAGCCCTACAAACAAAGGCTGTAGCCGTATAGATAAGAAAAAATGCGGCCAGAAATGGCTATAAATGGATGACAGATACGCCCACATTTTACAAAAAAAATTTAACCACATATTTTATTAGAGGGCCCATATATTAACCATGCTCACACTTTGTAAAGGATGCTCTAGATTCGGCTTAAGCCAAATTATTGATTTTATTTTTTACGTCACCATTATATTGTATAAGGTGTTGATCCGGATCACATGCATGGCACGCGAGGTTATTTGTTTAGTAGGTTTTTTTTTTATAAATTTATTTGAGTCATTATGACAGAGGCAGATGGGTAGGTATTGACTACTTAATCAATCACTAATTAATAAATTTATAAAAATATTAATAATGCTGTATATGAATAGTTACATAAATGCAACGAGTGCATATGTAGGTCAAGCCCGATTCCCCATACCACTTAGTAAAGGCGAGACATTGCCATATAAGTCACTTCGTAAAATGTTTATATGTAAAGGGGTCCTAAAAATGGTCCGATCGGATGCGAATTTGAAGCTAATTAACTATTGTTTACCAAATTTTGTCAAAAAATATTAAGAATTGCAATTTTTTGCCATATAAAGACTTCCATTATAAGAGAAATTTATATGGGAAGGGGTTATAGCAATGGTCCGATCCGTTTCATTTTCAATAAGGTTTCTCTTTGGTCCAATACATGTTCTTGTATCAAATTTCATCGAAATAGCTGAAAAAATGCAACCTAGTTGCTTAAGCAGAAATTTACATGAACAGACGGACATTGTTAAATCGATTCAGATTTTGATTCTGAAACGATCGGTATAATTGGAAGGGGGGGGGGGGGACATATTCCATTAAGTAGTTACAAACATCCGCACAAATTTAATATACCCTTTGTAGGGTACAAATGCGTAAAATAAAATTAGGTAAGTCCCCTAAAATTATGAATTATTCTTTATATACAATACTTACCAACATTGCTATATTTAACATGACAACTTGATCATCTTCTTTATTTCCCTCTGACAAGTGCTCTTGCCAAACGAGTGGATGACTTGGCGTTGAAGACATTGTCTTATTGGAATTAAATGTAACATTCTCATGTGTCATTAGTTCTCTGTACAGAAAGATAAAAACACGTTTAATTAATTATTCGAGAAAGGAAAGTTTTTTTTTAAATGGAAATTCACTCGAAACATTACTTTGTTATTAGACTTTGAATTGCTTCAAAATATTCCTTCCATTTTATTAATATATTTATACAAAATTGCGTTTGTGCTTACTTGTAAACATATGGACCAACTTGTTCAACATTCATTTTTTCCCGTCCAGCCAAAAATGCTTCCGCATTGGTTATATTGAATAAATAGACTTTTATATATAAATCAACGGGCGGCTTCTCCCACAGATTAAACATTTCGCCATTCTGTTGGAAAGTCAATTTCTATAGATGGCGGAAAAAGAAACAAAAATTGTCTTAAAATAAAGTATAACGAATAACGAAAAGTATTGTGAAAGAAATATTTTTATTGGGCATCATCTAGAGTCTGCCTTTAAATCAAGTTCCATTGAGAAGGTGTAAGAAGGGCACGTTACGTAGCCGTAGTAGTTTTCCCCCTTACCACCGATCTCTTTCTTTTTCAACAAACTTTTTTTTATTGAATATTCTACTTACATATTTAAATATCAAATCGTATGGTTGTAAAACTTTAAATAGCACACCAACACATATTATTAAAATGCCGACAGCTAATAGTAAAAAGGAGCCTGCAATATAAAAAAACATAAAAAATTATATTCATAAAAAAAGAAACAAAATCATTTAGAGTAACGAAAAATCTGGTTTCACTTTTAAAAACAGTTAGTTCATTCATTAAATTTGTGTACCCTCCACATACGATGGAGGGACAGGGCAGCTATACTAAGTTTGAGAATTCGTTCGCAAAACTCTGCAATAAAAGTCAAATACCCATAAAGTTTCAGCATCAAAAACTGAGTCGATTTAGACATGTAACAACAATTGACCTATGAACTTGAAATTTCATGCCCATATTTATGTATTTATCCTATCCATCGATGTGCCAAAAATGGATGTGGTCGAATAACAGAGGGCCCCTCTGCCACAATTTATGAAAAACTAAACTCCACGTAAAACTTTAGTTTCAAGCTGATACGTAATATAATATAAAATAAGAGGACCAACTACTGTCACGCCCGCTAAGGTAGATGTGGAGGGTATTTAAGATTTGGCCTAAACTAAATTTGTTTTAATATAATACCGGCATCAAGTGATATATTTATTTTGTTGCTTGCCCTCTTTTGTATGATTTCTATTCATTCATAACTTGGATTTTTTTTTTTTTGCTGACGCAACTTGGTAGTCACACTGTACTTTGACTTGTTTTGTTTTGTTTTTATTTTCATTTTTAAACAAATGATATTTAAATATTTTCTAAACATATGTATGTATATTTAGAAAAGTAATGAAATAGTGTTGAGTCACATAGGTGAAGGGGTTTCCCATACTATGCACAAAATATTTTTAGTGACTTTACTAGTTAGTAATAAATAGTTAATTTTTTGAAGCTGCCTTGTCGTAAAATGTGATAATTAATAATAATTATATATTCCCTTAGCGGCCTTACCAGGAATTTTTTTTTACCGCCTTTCATTCAATGCAACAATATTTCATTCTTAACGTGCAGTGGAATATTTTCAAATTAAAGTTAAATTTAATCTTATATGTGGGATTTATTTTTATTACTTTATAACCACACCCCACCCCACACATTTTTTTCACTTCTTTACAGCATTCATTTCATTTTTAATTATATTAAGTTAGTGCTATTTTTGTTTGTTTGTTTGTTAAAGTGTAACATTTACAATTTCACGTTTCAACGTTTCAGCGATTTTTATACGCACAGCGTGTGGGGTTATAAGTTATTTTTAGTTATTGATTGAAAGTTGATGTTAAGTGTGCAATTAGTTTGTACAATAATTACTTTGTATGGAATGAAAGGTATGATAATATTCTAATTATGATAAGTTATTTTTCCATTGCAATACATAGTTTGCTTGTACTTTGGAATTTATTAAGAATTTATTGCATTGTGAAGTTTTATTTAGCAAATCCTACATGAAACTGTTTATACCCTGCATCGCTTGTTGGAAAGGGTAAATTAAGTTTGTGCGGATGAAATATGCCACACCCACCTTCAATTATAGCGATTGATTCAGAATCAAAATCTGTATGGATTTAACCGTATCCGCTTGTCCATCTGTATTTTTGGAGATATTTGTATTTTTGGAGATATTTTGCTGAAATTTGACATATATTGGCCCAAAGATCAACCCTATTGAAAATGGAACGAATTGCACTATTCTTAGAACACTTCCCCATATAACCTCTGTACTATAATGAAAGTCTCTACATGATTAAAAAGAGCAATTCTTAATATTTTCTGACAATGTTTGATGAAGAATATATAATTAGAAAAATAATGGGCTATGACAAATTTGAAGCCAATCGAACCATTTTTACAACCCCTTTCCATATAAACATTTCACGAAGTGACTGGCATTGCAATGTCTCGCCTTTACTGACATAATTAAAGTAATTGTAGCATCATTTAAGAAGCTAAGTGGTGTAGGGTATTAAAAGGTCTTGCTTCACCGACTATAACATTTTCACTTGTATTCATTAAATTAACTAAATTAAATACTTAAGTTTAAAGAGAGAAGTAAAAACAATCAATTTGGCTTCGAACAAATCTAAAATATCTTATATATCTCTATATACAAGGACGGGGCGTGGCAGGTACAGGCTTTTCAATAGTGTATATATTATGTATCAGTTTGCAAGTCGAGCTTTACTGTTATCCGCGCGACCACACTATAAATATGCGTATCAAATTTCAACTTCATGGGTAAATTTTTGTGGCAGATATAATGATTTTGTAAACTGTGGCTGTGACTTTTAACCGATTTTGGTCATTTTCAAAAGCGATCTACAAGGTAAAAATCATAAGTGTCGGTATAAGATTTCAGCTGAAAAGTATCGTTACTTTTCAGTGTCAACAACAGACAGACATACGGACATATATGCCTAGACGCTGTTCAAGAATATATATACTTTATGGGGTCTTCGAGGCCTCCTTCAAGGTTGTTGCCAATGGAGTGACAAACTTAGTATACGTGAAAGTTATAAAAATGCTGTGCATAGCTTAGTACAATAATTATACAGGATGCGTTCATTTGGCTGCATTGATGTGTAATATTTCATTTGCTTCCTTAACAAGACGATTCTGGCTTTCTAGTAAACTTAATGAGCATTTTATGTCTGCTGCTAAACTAATTAACCTGATGATTATAGTGTTGTTTACAGTTTTGAGCAGACATGCAAGTCATGCTGCCACTATAAGCATTCATTCAATTCAATTCAATTCAATTCAATTAAAAGTCAGACATACTTAAACTCACGCAATTTATGACGTAAATTATGATTTTTTCCATTAAAATTTCCAGGAAAAACGCATTTATTTCACAATATAGATACATACATACATATAATGGGATGTTTGTATGTATTTTATATAAAAAAAATGTTGACACATGCTTTGACTCTTTACTGTTGTTTACATGCAATCTAATCAAGAAGAATGCAATTTAAAAGCAACAACTAAACAACAACTGTTCGGCTGTTCTATGTTGTTATTGTTGTTATTTTGTAAAAACATTTTATGTGTAGAAAAAAAAAAAACATTCTGCAGCTAACTGACCTTCACGCCAAACTGACAACATTCTGTTCTCAAAACTCATTAAAAAATTTCGTATAAGACAAGTTTGGCTTGAAGAATTTTTACATACGAGTATATGATTTTTTTTTTCTGAAGAAGAAGAAGAATCCTTTTATTACACATTTTATTGTACAGCCTTTTAATTTAATAAAGAACAAGAAAAAAAAAACTAAATTTGGCTTGGACCCTTTCTTAAATCTATATACAAGTTGTGAGCGTGGCAGGTACCTCTTTACATGTACAACTTACACGTATAAAAACTTACATTATAATAGAACCTTATATAAGAAGGGGTTGTAAAAATGATCCGATTCGGTATATTTTCAATAGTGTTTTTCTCTGGGCCAATATATGTCCTTGTACCAAATTTCATCGAGATATCTCAAAAAATGCTTAAGCACAAATTTGCATGGACAGACGGACATTATTAAATCGATTCAGATTCTGATTCTGATTCTGAATCGATTTGTATAATTGAAGCTGGGTGTTGTATTTGTCGTTTAGGAGTTGCAAACATTCGCACAAACTTAATTTACCCTTTGGCACAAGGTGCAGGTGCAGGATATAAAAATCGCAATTCTTAATATTTTTTGAAAAAAAATTTCGTAAAGAATAGTTAATTAGTTTCATTATTAAATGTGAAAAATTTGGACTCGATTGAACTATTTTTGGCAACCCTTTTTCATATGGTGATATATCACGAAAGGACTTATATGGCTACTGCCTCGCGTTTACTGACACAACTAAATTAATTGCAGCTTAACTTGGCTCATTTTTAATAACCAACCATGAACAGACACACGGATAGATTCAGATTTTGGTGCTGATCAAGATGTGTATAGATTTTGTAAAGTCTCAAGCGCGACGTCTTCTGGGAGTTGCAAACGATGTTGCAAACCCATCTTATGTGGCAGGTACCAAGGGTAGTGAGAACATGTATGCTTTTGCGGTTTATATATTATGCTTGTCAGTATGTGTGCATATGTAATAAATTCGAGTTTTCCCATCTGTCGAACAATGCGTTCTTTAAAACGTTTGGTAAAAATATCCCTCTCATTAAAACTGAAAAACTAGTTTTGCCTGTAACTTAATGCCAGCGCCAGCTAGCCAAGCGTTGGTTCGCTTTTATTCTACAAGTCTTTTTCTCGCTTTTGTAATGTTTTCGTTTAGTTAATAAGACTTATACGAGTACACTGGGGATATAGTTTGTTGTTTGTAAGGTAAGTGGATTGGTCTTGATTGATGCGATTCTAAAGCAGCGAACAGAGACCTTGACTTGAGAAGAACCACAAAGAAATCCTTTTTTGGTTTTTCTCTTTTTTACAGCAATTTTTCAATCAGCTCGAGATGATTAAGGTAATTATGGCTTTTCGCTTTTACGCTTTCATTATATTCTCGATATTTCTTTATTTACAAGCGCTTGTGTTTTTTTTTTTTTTTTTTTTTTTTTTGGTTACCCTTGTAAAGCAGTACGCTGCAGCAGTTGCTGTGGTCAACATTATTGCTGCTGCCTGCCATTTATTATCTTGATAAAGTTATCAAAAATTATGCCAAGCATTGAAAACAAATTTTTATTCAATATTTAACACTACGCGGAGTGGTGATGAGAAGGGGCCATAATAAAATAATAAGCATTGTGCTGCAATGGGAAAACTTTATTATTGTTATAAAATTACAGGGTGTTTAAAAAACTGCCTGCACTTGTACAATTAGGTAAATCGCTAAAAATGGCTAAACAACCAGTACCGCCTCGAATGTCAATTATTATCTTTCATCTCACGGGCAAATTCACTTGCTTGATACTGTACAAGTTGTTACCGAATCTGTGCAACTCCCTGAATATTAAACCAGGTCCAAAGATCTCACTATAATATCCGAGATAATGTTATAATGAATAACGGAATATTTTTAGAAAGTGTGAAAATTATTTGATTTATCAACTTACACGCGGTTAATTTTCGTATTAAAGCTTGCTGTCGTTGTTTTTGTATTTTGATTTCTTTAGAGAAACGTCTAGAATTGGCATTTTTATAAAGACTATGCAATAATTCCTGTACGGATTGTCTTCTTAGGCGTTTGTGAACCACCATTTTATTTTAGTCACTTCCGCAAAAAAATATTTTTATATGAAAAATATTTTACATATAAAATCAATTAATTGTATACCCTCCACATACACTCCACAGACATGGTATTAAGTTTGTCATTCCGTGTGTCTGTCTGTTGTTGGCATTCTTATGGGCTTTAATTTTAATATATTGAACTAAAATTTTGTACAGGCAAAGTTTTAGTTTAGTTCGCTATATAAAATGCGAAATTTTTGTCGATTGAGGGCGTGGCTCAATCGACCTATTAAGTTTAAGAAATTTGATACACTTAGTTAGAATTACCCCTTCCATTGACATTATAAAAATGGGCGTGGCTAAATAACAGACACGCCTACAATCGACAAAAACCTTTATATCTGTCACCACCCATGGATGTGTAAAAATGGGCGTGACCACAGTTTACAAAAAACTATACGCCACGTAAAACTCTATTTTTAAGCTGATACATAATACATACACTATTAAAAGGCGTAATCATCCGACCATCACGCCCACAATTGTAGATGTGGAGGGTATTTCAGATTCGAAGAGTTAAATGTATGAAAATTATTTTTTTTTTTAATTAAATGCAATTTACATTTGAAAAATATTTTTTTATTTTTAATTTTTATTTTTTGTTATTAATATTTAGATTTTAATATTTTTTTTTATACATGTTATTATTTTAACCGATAAAAGGAACTTGAAATTTTCTCTGGTATTTTTTCTTCTGCAGGAAAACTTGTTGTTATCATGGGTACACAATGGACAACATTTTTTTATAATTTTTTTTTTTTTTTTTGATTAATTTTCAATATTTCTTTTAAATTTATTGATAATTTATTACCGTTTAATGATTTCAAGTCTTTTCTAAATTGTTACTGGTGCGAATAGATTTAAAAAACTAACTTTTCTACACAATCTAAGCTTAAAAAATTAAAAATTAATATTCGATTTGTATGCACATGATGTCAAATAACATTAAGTTGCGTTTTTTGTTAAGGCAAAAGGTGTAGAACAAAATCTATTTTTTATACATATTTTTTAAAAATTAATAAACAATTTATATGAGGGATCCATCGGCGCATGCTAACAAATGTATTTTCCCATTAAATATTAAACTAAAATTTATTCTGCAATGATGTCTTTCAGTCCGTCTCTTTATGTGGTTCCATCAATTTAAAAAAACTTTGGCTATTTCTTATCCACATCCCCTCACTCAATTTACACGTTTTTTTTTTTTAATACAAATTTATAATTACACGATTAAAAATTATTATTTTTGTATTTAGTGTTTCTTCTAAAACTATTGTCCTGACATTAACATCTTAGGAACCAATTAATCGTGTAATTAAGAGTTGAAGGCGATTCTGATTTATGAATATTAAAATTTTGCCTCTTACTGCACAAACTTCATATCATATTTTTTTGCTTACATGAAACACATTCGACAAGCAAAGTGTGTTGATTATTTATCGCATTTATCGCTGACACGAGCTACAGGAAGCACTCCCCCATTTACATTTATATGTAATAATTATTTTACAAAAAATTTTGTGCTTATTTTTGTAAATACATGTGTAAAATTTTTTTATATATATTTTAATCACTTTAACTCGTTTACTTATTAACATCTTCTTAAATAAATTATACACCAAATAAAAAAACATTTATTCCCGGAATGTTATTCAATGCATAGTTTGTTTTTAATTTTAACGCCCCAAACAATGCGGCAATGCTTACGTTACATGTGTGTAGTTGTAATTAACAAAATCATAAAAATTATAAATCATTATATTCTCCACGTAAGATGGAAGGTATAGTAAGTTTGTCATGCCGTTTGCAACACCTAAAAGGAAACGTCAGAGACACTACAAAGTATATATATTTTTGATTAGCATCAAAAACTGAGTCGATCTAGACATGTGTGTCCAATTGTCCGTGTGTTGATGTCGGGCGCAAATTTTCAGATATTGAGCAGATACTTTTAGTTTTTGTACGCAGTTCGCTATTTGAAATGAGTAAAATCGGTCGATAGCCACGCCCACAATCGACAAAAATTTATTTATCTTCTAATTGAGCTAATAAGTTTAAATTTATTACATATATTTATAATTACCCCATCCATTAATGTGCCAAAAAAGGGCGTGGTCACGCCCATAATCAAGGAACATCTATATGTCTGGTGCAAAAATTTATGTATAAACTTGAAATTTGATACACATATATATAATAATCCTATCCATAGATGTACCAAAAATGAGCGTGGTTGGCTAACAGAAACGCTTATAATTTACAAAAAACCATATTCACCATAAGACTCGACTTGCAAGCTCATACGTAATACATACATTATTAGAGAATTTAATCAAATACCTGCCACGTCCAGCGTTCCTATATATGTAGATGTGGAGGGTATTTAAGATTTGGTGTAAGCCAAATTTAGTTTTTTTACTAGTTTTTATTTACATTTAATTATAGAAAAGTTCTTTATTCTATATTTTTATACCGTATTTTTTACTTATTTATAATTGTATTTATAAATAAATAAATATTAACATAATAATATTAACATTAACTGCAAGTGTAACTAATATGATTGTCATGACATTTATTAAATATCTTATTATTATTTTATTACAAACATTAACAGTCAATAAATCTTAATGTTTACGTAAACAGTATAAAAATGTAGAATAGTGCAATGCAAAAAACCCACATGTAGAATAAAGCGACTTTTCTGCTTATGATGCATTACAACTTAGTTAAAATGCAACATAGTTATCTGTATACATGCCACGCCTATAGGTTATGTATAAAAGTGAATGATTTGATCAAAAATATTAGGAATCTTGGTGATCGTGTGTTTTTTCATTATTAGCTTTTCCGGTCTAGCCTAATATATGTTATAAGAACTATAACATGTCTTCACCTAATCTTCCTTCTTCTGTAATTTCTAATTCTAATTTAAAAGTGAAACTTCATATCTTTGGACATTAGCTATTCACTCCCTATCATAACTACTATGCTTTCGTCTAATAAGCGGGTAGCCTTAGTCCGTAATAAAATTGGTAAGAAAAAGATTGCTGTAGGGACCATCCATCTTTATTCTAATATTGCAATATTTTTCACCTGATAATCCTTATGCAGAATGAAAAAGATTCATATATCGTTAAGTATTATTGAGAGATACTTTAATTGTGTTAAAGCATTGCGAAAATAATGGAAAGTTTTATCACGTAAATGATAAACGACTGGATTAACATAAAATTGAAGCACAAAAATTATAAGAAACAAAATTAACATCTATATTTATAAGATTGAACTTTATATAAATGAAACATAAACGTTGCAGTGTTGAAAATTAATGGTTTGGAATTTTCTAGATGTATAAAATGCATAATAGGCGTTTATTCTTAAATTGTCCTCATTTATTACCAATAACAATACGCCTGCAGATAATAATTCTGTTTCACAGGAGCACATTGAAAAATGATATAGAAAAACTAGTGAAAATGTTGTAGACGATCAAGCTCGACTCTAAATACCCTACATCACTTAGTTTTAAAACTTCTCTTAGTTAAGTTGTTAAGTAAAAACCACTTTATAGGAAGAGCGACCCGAAAAATAGTTTGATCTGGTCCAAAATTAAAGCATTTAACATTTAGGCTATGCAATTCACATCCACCATCAATATTTCTTAAAAAAATCTTGAGAATTGTTCCTTTTTTATCACATAAAGGATCAATGTGGTAAAAAGAGTTATTGGAAAGTGGTTCTAAAAATTGGCCGAACGCGACCAAATGTGGTACACTTAATTATTACAAATTAGTCTAATCTTTAACAAATATTAAAAAAAATTAAGAAGAATTGTACAGACTTTTTTTTACGCTATATGGAAAGGTGCTGAAACAATAATCCAATTCGGTCCACTTTCGAATTTGGCAACTCTTTGGGTCCAAACATGACCTTGTACCACATTTTTATCGAAATATGTTCCAAAATTTAACCTAAAGCTTGCTTAGAAATTTACTTGAATACAGAACATACAGTGAGACAGACGGACATAATTAATTCGACTCAACAAGTGTTTTTGAATCGATCGGTATAATGAAATGTAGATCTTATTTTTGCTGTTTAAGAGTTACAAACATCTGCTTAGACTTTATATGTATTCTCTACCACAAGTGGTGACCTTGAAATTAACGAAAAATGAAATCAAATCAAATTAAACGCTTCGACAAAGCTTTATATTTATTCCATTACACTTAACTATAGTAAACAACTAAATCAAGTATTTTTACCGGTTTATTTATCATTAATGACTCCATTCCTTCTTCTTTATTTTGATGTATTACAATGAACTTTAAATACATATCAATGAATGAACATAATAAAAAAAAAAAAAAAACACAAATAATTTGTGCGTTTGTTACATTCATAATTTAAGTATCATTTCAGTTAATTTTAAGGCACTTGCTTATTTGAGAAAATTATTCTTATAAACAAATTTTGTATATGGGTTTTCCCATGCAATATTTCTTTTAAAACTGTACAGTTTTAAAGTTATTGGAAAACTGTGAAACTTTTACGTAAGCAGCGGATGTATTTAATACATCTAAAAAGTGAATTTCTATTGTAAATATAGATTTTTGTATATTATGGGCGTGTCTTTTAATCACCAACGCCCATTTCAATGCATCAGCGGCGTGCCATATATACAAGTAAATTTTCTATTAAGGACTATTAAAGTACAACAATGTATACGAGTATATAATAAAAAAATACATAAAAAGCTCATTTTTATGCAGAATAATGAGGTACTAGCCAAGCCCACAGTTTGTATACAGATGTGGGGAGTATTTAAAATTTGATCCAAGCCAAATTTAGTTTTCTTACTTCTCATTTCTTTTGAGCTTAAGAACTGGACAATACTCTCTAACTCTTTATGGAATTTTATACACCTTTCTGCTGCAACTTATGTAAATTGTATAAGTGAGTATGTGGCGCTTGGTGTAATGCTGTTACAATCAAAGTCAAGTTTATGTTTTTTTTTTTTTCCTGAACAGACAATTTTATATGCACACATGTCATATGGTCAGCTTTATTTACGCGTTTAATAGCTGCTATTATAGTTTTCTACTCAGGCACGTATATACATATAAATATATATATATATGGATGTATGTTGTTAAATAATTGTGGCGCTGTTGGCTAATCATACTAATAAATTGTTTAAATGTTTTATAACAGCTGATCCATTAGTAATTTTGTAATATCGAATTTTTTTTTGTGAAATTTTTTTTTTTTTTAAATTTTTTTCCTAATTGATTTATTTAATATTTTTTTTTATTTTATAACCTAAGCAGATCTAAATATAATTTTTTTATTTTGTATTATAAAAAACCGGTTTTTTTATTTTGTATTTTATATTATAAAAAACCGGTTTCTCGGAAATACTTGATCTAGCGGTTAATACAAAAACAACTTCCGTTATTATTTTTATTCTAGTTGGATTCATTGGAAGTAATCAAGAAAAAAAAAAAAGTCTACATAGATTTTTCTATTAAATGTTTTTCATAGTTTTTTATAATTTTGACACAGATTATAACCGCAATCATTTTTTGTCTGTTTTTTTCCTTTCAGGTGTTTAGATTTCCTAAAAAAGTACCTACACGGTTTTTACGTACAGTACAATATACACAAACTTTCAATAAAAACTAATTCTCTGATTACATTTTCTTATGATAAATTGTTGCTGTTCTTATAATTGTATCAAATGACTGGAATATTTATTGCATTCATTTTTCAAACCAACCAACCAATCAACCAAGGTACCGTACTGACATATTTTACAAAATGAACAAGTAGAAGCACGAAATTTGGCTTAGGCCGAATCTTAAATACCCTCTATATCTACATTCAAAAGGTGGGCGTGCCAGGTATATGATTACGTCCTCTAATAGAGTATCAGCTTGTAAATCTAGTTTTACGTTGAATATGTTTTTGTTTTTTTTTGTAAATTGTGGGCGTGTCTGTTATCCGACCATGCCCATTTTTGGCTCATCATTGTTGACTCATCAAGGTTATTATAAATATGTATATATCGAATTCCAACTTCCTAGTTCAACTTTTAAAGCAGATAACTAGACATTTGTCGATTGTGGGCGTGGCATTTGAGCGATTTTTCCCAATTACAATAACGCCCAGTCTGCGGAGAATGTCTGTAAAATATTGCATCTTAAAAATTACGACCGTGAGAGTGTCAACAACAGACAGACTAGCGAACATACAGACATACATGTCTAGATCGACTCACAGTTTTTGATGCTGATCAAGAATTCTTTGTTGCAAATAGAATGACAAATTTAGTACACCGCTCATCTTATGTGAAAGATATAATAAAATGTTATTGCATGTAGTGTGTGTATGTGTGTGTATCTATATATTGTTGTTATACAGTAAGCAGCATACGTGAAACATCGTCATATACATAATTATTGCTATAAAACCTGACGGTGAATTATTGCCTATTTTTACGCCACACTTTTATAACATCGGTAGATACGTATAAACACATGTCTAGGCAGAAATGTGTACAACAGACCTTTACATCACACACACACACACACACACACACACACACACACATACACAAACACCCAGTTCAGCTTTGTTAGTTGTGTTATTAAGTTTTTTAGTAAAGCTAGTCGGTAATGCGATCGCTTAGTGCTGTTGTGGAAGAATGTTTTCAAAGAAACTAATTTTGAAATCTTCTTTAGAAATAGAAACAACAACAAGAAGAATGCATAACAAAATACTTTAAAGCCAACACAAAACTATTGTAAAAGTACAAATAAAACACCTGGAAAAACTTTATAATCATTATATATAATGCAATTATAAACAAGTTCAAATATTTATATTTTTTTAATCAACAACATTAATAAAGTTCTTAGCATCTAAATTAAAAGTGAAGATAATCTCTACGTCACGACTGGTACATTATGTGCGCACGTTTACACGAATAATCTTAAAACACTTCCAAACAAGTTTCGTTATCGTAAAATCGGATATAAATATAAAATTGGTACGCATTCTCCTCTTTCCCGTTTAATGATCTCGATTATAATGTTTCACGTTAAACGATCTCTTCTGTACGAAATTTATACAAATATTGACAAACTTAAACAAACGGTTAAATTCTCTTGTACATAACGGCAATAACATAGATATTTCAACATATGTGTATTTGGTATGTATTTCAAAATTATACTAGCAAGCCGCCAAAAAATCTGCACTATCATTTTTATACCTGCCATGTAAGGTTGGGGGGGGGGGGGGGGATCGGTGCACTAAGTTTGTCATTCCATTGGCAACACCCAGAATGTTCAGAGACTTAACAAAGTATATATAATATATTTTTGATCAGTATCAAAAACTAAATCGATCTAGACATGTATGACCTTGTGTCCATGCGTCCGTCTATTACTGGTATTCTCACGGACCTAAATTTTGAAGATATTGAGCCGAAATTTTGTACAGGCATTTTTCGTTACTATTTCAAATGGCCAAAATCGATCAAGAGCCACGCCCACAATCAACAAAAATGTATATATCTGCCACAAACAATGACCTATGACCTTGAAATTTGATGCACATATTTATAGTTATTCTATCCATCGGTGTGCCAAAATTGGTTGTGGTCAGATAACAAACACGCCTACAATTTACAAAAAACCGTATGCAATGTACAAGTCGACTTAAAAGCTGATTCATTATTAGAGGGCGTAACCACATACCTGTCACGCCCACTATTATAAATGTCGAGGGTATTAAAGACTTGGCCTGAGCCAAATTTGGTTGTTTCACCTGTTTTTTAATATCCCAGTTTTAAACGTAATCGCTCGTTAATTGAATTGTTTTTTGTTTTTGTTTTTTTTTTTTCCCACGTTATAAAAGTCTAATTTCAATGATTATTAATTACACATTAAATATGTATAAAAAATTGAAGAATTCCAAAAATATTCAAAAAAAAAAAAAAAAAAAGATTTTACGAGCGTACGTGGTCATGACGTTATCTTAACGCATAAACTTGATAATTCAAAGTTTTTGAACTTGACTTTGTTTTGCATTTTGTTACGTATGTACTTGTACGTATTGTTCAGGGTTTCGGTATTTTTAACAAATTAAGCATTTTTTTTATAAATATGTTTAAAAAATAACGTTTTTTTTTTAATGATTTTTTTTTTTATTTTTATTTTTTTTTTTTTTTTAACTATACAAATAAATATATGATTGGGGAAAATAAAAACTTACATTTTGGAGATCTTGCTCGCTGATTATGTTGCCGAGCATTGAAAAATGAATTCAAAACGTTGGAATAACTGACTGAACGGTTCGCCGTTAAGCTTTTGCGCGTCTTAACATTAAACCTTTCATTTGAATTTGTTGCAATCGGTTTGTTCAACATAATATTTTGCGGCGGCTGTTGTTGTTGTTGTTGTTTATTATTATTATTATTATTACAATTTTCTTTACTATTATCAGAAGGATTTACGCGCGTGTAATGTTGAGCCAAAAATTTTGCTAATTGTTTCATTTTGTTGTTGTTGTTGTTGTATTAGTTTTATTTTTCGTTGTATAGCACAATAACAAATAAAATATTAAATGTTAAAAAGAATAAAAAATTTATTTTATTTTTTTATTTATGCTTGTTTAAAATTAATTTTCAATTTCAATTAATTTTTTTTTTTTTTTTCTAAAAACACTTTATTTTATTTTATTTTATTTATAAATATAATATAAAGCGAAAAATTAATTTTAGCAGAGAGCTTCTAAGATAAAAGATCGACTGTTCGCTTGAGTAGCTGGCTTATAAATGAACCCTCAGATATAACCCCAACTGACCAAGTCAGATTTTTTCTTACTAAGTATTAACTTTTTGTCTTTATTTCTCCAGCCTTTGATTTAAAAACAAAATACAAAAAACAAAAGCTTAAATACAGAATTCAATAACAATAACAACAGTAACAAAAACAATACAACAATAACAGCAGCAGATCAACATTTTACTAAGACAAAAAAAAAAAAAACAAAGTCAGCTCATGTATCTAATCAGAGAGTCAGCAGCGCGCGTCAGTTACAAGCACAACAAAACAAAACAACTCTAAAACCGGCAAGAACGTTTTTCTTTTTATACCCTCCATATACTAGATTTATCATTCCGTTTGCAACACCCAGAACGAGGCGTCAGACTTTATATATTCTTAAACAGCGTCTAAAGCTGAGTTGATCTAGATATCTGTCTGTCTGTTATTGGCATTCGCATGGTCGTAAATTTTAAGATATTGGAACACGTTTAGCTTCTGCATGCAGATCACTTTATAAAATGAGCAAAATCGTTTAAGGGCCATGCCCACAATCGACAAAAATCTATATATTTGCCACAAAAGTTGACCTATGAACTTGAAATTTTGTATGCATATCTATAGTTATCCCAACCATCGATGTGCCAAATATTGGCGTGTTAGGATGGTAGCCACGGCCACAATTTACAAAAAACTATACTCTGTGTAAAACTCAACTTGCAGACTCATACATAATGCATTAGAGGGTGTAATCATATACATGCCACGCCTACCTCTTGTATGCACATGTGGAGGGTATTTGAGGGGTTTGGTCTAAGCTAAATTTAGTCTTCTTACTTGTTGTGTTTAAAAACACTTGTTGTGTTCAGTTATTCTTACAAACAGCCATATGATATTTAATACATTCACGGTTCAGTTGAAGCAGCGCACAGCACACAGCACCGCCGACAGCAGCAAATTCATCCCTATTGTGGCGGCGACGTAGTTAAATCTTACGTATTGTAATCTGTGCATGAATCACTTTGTTGTTGTTGTTGTTGTTGTTGTTGTTGTTGTTATCATCATACTCATCGTAGAACTCGTTTTATTCTAGATATAAATATAAATGCAATGTGACGTTTTATGTTTCGCTATCTGTTCTCATTCTGGTTCATGTTCGCTTCAATTTGAACGCATTTGATGTTTACAATTGCAATTGTTTTTGCACTTATTGCCACTTCTTCTCTCTAGTCGCTTTATATATGTATGGCATACAAGTAACTTGTTGACTTCCTCTTGGAAGAATTACATTATCTGTACTGTGCTTAGTATGTATTACATATTTATCTACAATGTTTGCAAGTGAAAGGGAAACCGCTTTTTTACACCATCCACTAGTCGATCTACACATGTATGTCTATGTGCCCCTGCGTCTGTCCGTTGAGAGCAATCTTACGATCGTACACTATGAGATATTGTGCTGAAATTTGGTTCAGACACTTTAACTTCTGGTCGCTGATAGCTATTTATAATGAGCACAATCACAATATGCAAGAAATGGGCGCGGTTATATATCAGACGCGCCCACAATTAAAAAAAAACTACTACGTAATTGACGTTAAACACTCTACAGTGTATATACATAAATATATTCTTAATGAGCATAAAAATCTGAGTCGATCTGTCCGTTTTTTTACTTCTTTATTAAAATAAATTGATTTATTTTTATTGAAACGTGAGTGCGCGATTTAGTATGGATTGCATGATGGCCATGCCCTTCTATAATGGCCGCAATTTTAAAATTCAATTAGGTTTTTAGTTATGGGCAAGAAGGAAGAATTTGTGCGTAAAAACCTTTCCAAAGAATATTGGACTAGGATTCTGAGAATTAAAAAAAAAAACACATAAGAAAACTAAATTTGACTTTGGCCAAATCTTAAATATCCTCCACATATACAATAGTGGGCGTGGCATTCATGTGATGACGGCCTCTAATAGTGTTTGTATTACGTATGAGCCTGCAAGTCAAGTTTTACATGGAATTTGGTATTTTATAAATTGCATCTGTTATCTGATTACGTCCATTTTTTTGGCACATCGATGTAGGGGATAACTATAAATATTTTCAATAAAGTTTAAGTTCATAGGTCAATTTTTGTGATATATATTTTTTTTATTGTGTATGTCATCCGACACTCCCATTTTCGGCACATTGATGGATAAGGTAATAATAAATAAATATATCAAATTTCAAGATCATAGTAAAATTTTTGTGGCAAATTATTAGTTTTTTGTCGATTGTGGGCGTGGCTCTTGATCGATTTTGCCCATTTCAAATAGCGAGCTACGTGCCGAAACTGAAAGTGTCTGTACAAAATTTCAGCTCAATATCTTCAAAATTTAGGTCCGTGAGAATACCAGTAATAGACGGACGCATGGACACAAGATCATACATGTCTAGATCGACTCAGTTTTTGATTTGAACAGCATCAATATAGTATATATTTATTATAGGATCTCTGACGTCTCCTTCTGGTTGTTGCAAACGGAATGACAAACTTAGTATACCCTTTATTTTATATATACGGTATAAAAAATTAAATACAAAAATAAAGTAAATTATCAAATTATACAATTCATAAAATAATATTTCATTAATATATATGAAATATATATGTTTTAAATTTTTTATACAAATTAATAGTTATTATATAAATTTATCTGCTTAGAATTCCCTGAACTCGGTCAAGATGTTTGTGCGACCTTCTTAAATATATTTCTGATAAGCGGCATATTTCGCGGCGATAGTCACGAGTCAAGTTTATCTGTCCGTCTATGCATCATATCACTATTAGGGTGAAAAAGCTCCGTCACTTTAAAAAAAATGTTGCTCTTGGCATTATCTCACATTTGTATTTGAGTTAGATTTGCCCGATCCCCACCTTAAATCCACCTTCCATCTATCACGTACCTTTAGCCAAGATGAGGTTTTTTACCTTTTCAAATACTACAGAATTAAAATCAATTTCTGAGAGTTACTGAATTACTGAGATCATACACCAACCAACGCATCAGAAGCATTTAAAGCATTTCTTGATCTGATTAACATTTAATTGACATTCTACGCACGTAAGAGTATAAAGTATAAAAAAGTTGTTAAATAAGTAAATTACATAAACGTTTTAATGGGAGAATTCGTGCAATTATAACATATTTTAGAAATGTATGAGTAAGAATTTTCAACAAATAACATTAAACGATTCGCGCTACGTTGTAGTACGATATTAAAATATTAACGTAATCGTCTCATCTCTGAAGATGTTTACAAGTAACAAGTAACAAGGTTAGGTTAGGTTATGAGATGAGATTTACTATAACTGTAATTGAACAAGGTTCTTTGCTTTTTTTAATACAGAGTGTCCGACGGATAGGCACACTACTGGCTGGATGCCATTTGGTATCGTCTTATCGGAATCACATTTTAATCAAGTCCATAGTATGGAGTTTTTGGCATCAAAAGGAACCGCTAAGTTGTTTCCATTTTCAAAGAATAATGTCCACTTCCACATCAAATTATACAAACTCTCACTTTTAAATAGATGTAAAAGTAACTCCTTAATAAGTTAATTATTCTGTTTATTCAAATGAAAATGCGCCTCGTCACTCAAATATAAAAATAAAGATTGTACGACGGCTTAAATGGTCTTGCAGATGAAGCTCTCATGTTGCTTGAATTTTAAATAGAAACAAATCGAAATCCTTGTACACGATTGTGGCCAAACTTGTTCTACGTAAAGGAAGTCGGATTGAGGCTGATGGATTGTTTTATTTACTTTCTTGAGCAATAGTACATCTTGCAGGACATTTGGGCCTATCAGCTAGCGTCCGACTCCCTCTCCCTTCTCATCGTTACAGTAATCGATGATGGATTTGCATAAAATTTAAACAATTGTTGGTTTATTGAATATTTTCCCATAATCAATTTACCACGTCTTTACTCCAGGACTAATATTTACCATTTCCTGGGCTTCAAAACTTGGCCAACAAAATGGTAAATCTACATTGCCTATAATGTAATTCTAATATTGGCCAAAATGCTTAAAAATTCCTATCATGTTTACTTGAGCCTGAGAATAACAATGGAACATTGTTATTCTTTTTATTATAATTAAAGTTCTTATTAGATATAATTAGTGTTTGCTATTTAATAAATTAATAAATGTATAAAATTTTCCACTTATAACGTAAAACGTGACAACGTTCCAGCTTGTCTTATTATTAAATTAAATGTAGGATTTTTTTTTTTTTTCTAGAATACTCTTGTTCAATAAATTATTTTTAATGATTTCTTTTCTTAAATAACTTGTATGTACCTACTGGATAACTGTGTGGCTACTACTACTACGGTACTCTGTTCTTGACGAATATGTGATATCGGGTCATTCCGTTTGCAACACCTCAGAGACCCTACAACGTATATATAATTTGAAATTTAGTTTTCTTACTTATTTTTTATTTATAATCAACAATGAAATCTATAAAATTTCTTTTACGAATTGTTTAATGAAAATCAATCAAAAATCATCAGCTATGATAACAGTGCGAATATCTTAAATTGCGGCGTGACATAACTAAAAACAAATTATATCTGACCTACATTCGAATGCCCTTGACGAAATGAAGACGGGACATGCAGACGGGTGTGTCGTGTTTTTTTTTTTTAATTCGAAGATCGAACTTTACAAAGAAGAAAATTGTGACCATAACTGATTTTTGATTCTGCTTATTTTTAACAAATTTCAACATTCCGAAACCTTCTTCTGGCGATAACAAGCGGAGTACTAAACCGAGTATAAATATATATAAGCCAGATATAGCCGGGTGTGTGGCTGTGTAAAAAAAAAGTAAAAATTTACATCATATTCTTATCGCTTAATTACCGAAAGGTTACTAAGGTTCAGTAACAAATTATTATGTCTATTTTATAACAGTTGCAATGAGCTTTTATCAAGGTGGTACCACTTTTCTATTTCAGGTAATTAATCAAAATTAATTAGTTTTAAAAGTCATCATCCCAGACATTATCTACAACATATAAAATCCTATAATTTTTATAGCAAATTTTAATATTATCTCTCTCGCAGGACAATCAACTTATAATAAGAAAAACTCTATTTACACACATGACTGAACATTTTATTCATTATTTGTCGCGTTATCAAGACCGCCAGTAATTTTTCCACATACAAGTATTTACCATAATATCTAAATTTTCTTATTTGTTTATAAAGAAATGATAAAACAATATCCCATCCACCATATAGCGACAGAATCTATAAGATATTAATAAAGTTCAGAAAGAAATAAAAAAAAATTTGCTTGAAGGAAGCCTATCATCAGTTTAAAAAGATTATGATTAATATTTTCTATGCAGTAAGCTGGATGGGAAAGTTATGAACGACAGTCCTATTTATGAGAAAATTGTATTTGATAAATTTTTTACAATATCTTATGGCCGCTATTTATATTTCCTTTAGGTTCCTGTTTAGAATGAAACACGAGTGAGGATGATATTCTAACGAGAGCTGTACCGATGGCATTTAGGAAAAACACTTCAGTAGAGGAACGATATGTTTGATACGTTACAGATTCTTTATGAAACTGATAAAAACTAAATTTGATCTAGGCCAAATTTTAAATACTTTCTACATCGACATACAAACTATGGACGTGGCAAGTTTATAATTACGCCCTCTAATAGTGTATGTATTACGTATCACCTTAAAAGTTGAGTTTTAGACTGAATATAGTGTTTTGTACATTGTGGGCGTCTCTGTTATTCAATCACTTCCATTTTTGGCACATCGATGGATGGAATTACCATAAATATGTGCACAAAATTTCAAGTTCATAGGTCAATTTTTGTGGCAGATATAAAAGTTTTTATCGATTGTGGGCGCCTCTGCTACCCGACCTCGCCCATTTTTAACACATCGATGATTAATGTAATTATAAAGATGTGTACCTAATTTCAACTCAATAGCTCAAAGTTTTTAGCAGATAAATAGATTTTTGTTAAAAAAATTTCAGTCTATGAGAGTTTCCATCTTTTATTACTCACCCTGTATGATTTAAATATTATATTATTCGCACATATATGTATGTATGTATGTATGCATGGTACACAAATTGTGATATGAAAGGAATACTTGCATAAATGAAGGACTGTTTACTTTTTATTTGATCAGCTACTGATCTTGACCTATATTAAGCATTTTTTGTTACGCATATTTTTCTTTACAATTCAGTTGTTTGTTTTAAATTAGAATAAATGATAATAAAATAAAATAAAACTTACGTTGCAATATATTGAACATTACACAGTCGCCAAATTATACGGCTTTGTAGAATTTTTTCCAATATTCTTGTTTAAGAACGTAAAAGTAACAGAAGTTTTCTTCTTCTCGTATATTGTTTAGTATTTATTAAGCAAGAAGATATGTAACAACACTAGTTAGCATCAACAACACTCCAATGCTGTTATCAATTAATGCAACACTTTACCAAAAAGCACATCTTTTCCTACCGCATGAAAACTTTTTATTACAATTTTATAATTTATTCTACAACACAAGAATTGAAACGTCTTTTAATTACTAAGATTCCATGTCATTTGAATCACATTTTCTCAAGCCTATACGATCTCATTATATACGAAAAATAATAATAAAAAAAAAAAAAAAAAAAAACTAATCGTAAAATTGTTGTACGAATGGATTGAAATTTCATGCAAAATTCTTAACACATGTAGTGATAAGAGCAGAGCTAGTTGAGGGAATTCATGGCAAATTAATAATAATAAGGATAAGTCGAAAGTGAAATGCCTTGTGATGTAATGTCCGATTAGTTGTGTAAGGCCGCGCATGAATAGCGAAGAAATTTTTATCTCAAAACATATACAAGCACAAAAGCTAACGTCTCACCAACGAAAGATTTATTCATGACAGTCATTCCTTCAACAAACAGTTAATTAAAGTTTTTTATTTACCAAAGAATGGTAGGGGAAAATTTACCACATACAACCTTTATATGTGTAATGAAAAAACAAAAAAATATACAAATTTTAGTGATAAGTATTTTTTTTTAGGTGACATATATGTTATTACAACAATTTCAACTCGATGAAAGATGTGTGGTATACTAAGTTTGTCATTCCGTTTGTAACACTCAGAAGGAGCCGTCACACACCCTACAAAGTATATAAATTCTTGATTGGCATCAGAAACTGAGTCCATCTAGACACATACGTCCGTGTATCTGACTGTTGTTGTTATTCTCACGGTCATAAATTGAGAGATACTGGATAGACACGCCCACAATCAACAAAAATCTATATATCTGCCACAAAAATTAATTTTTATAATTAAAATTTGGTGGACATATTCATAGTTATTCCATCCATCGTTGCACCAAAAATGGGTATGGTATGGGTATGGTACGCCCACAATTTACAAAAAAAAACCATACACTACGTAAAACTCGACTAGCAAACTGATACGTAATACTTACACTATAAAAGGCCGTAATCATATATTTGCCACGCCCACCGTTGCGAATGTGGAGGATATTTTAGATTTGGATTAAGTCAAATTTAGTTTTCTTAATTATTTTTGAAATAACTTTGCTTCCTTTCACTGTAGAAAAAAATTTAATGATGCAATTTGATGAAAGAACCTACTGCGCATAATCGCAAAAAATTTTTTTTTAATAATTTCTACAATATATCTATTTTTGGCGAATTTTTTATTCCAACATTGTTTAAAAATTATATAAATTTTTTTATAGTGTTGGTTTAAAAATTTCATTAAAAATAGAAAAACTGTAAGAATTGTAAAAAAAAAAATATTTACTAATATAGATAATAGATCCTTTTATCAAACTATATCACTATAATTATACTAAAATCGAAAAGGAAAAAATTATTACAAAAATTGTATTAAAAAATTGTACGTAAAAAATTGATCGTTTTTAATAGTGTTAATGTAAAGAATTCGCCAAAAATAGAATAATAATGGAAATTATAAAAATCTTATTTTTTATTATAGAAAATAGATATCTTTGTCGAACTGCATCATTAAATTGTTTATAAACTTAAAGGAAGAACAATTATTGCCAAAAATCCTATTCAAAAATGTATTATGTATTCAAGTAACCACTACTGTATACGTAATTTTTTTAATGTAAACAAATATTTTCTAGCATTTGAATAATACATTATTATTATATTTTAAAAACTTATTGAAAGTGAAATTTATACACTTTCACGCTTTCATTCTGTGCATAATGAACAATTTGTAGGGTTCTAAAAAACACTACGTATCTATAAATAGAACGCATAATAAATGATTATGAATTCTATATATTATATTAATCCGAAGTCAATGAGGGAAAATAAAAGTAGAAATTCGGTCAAGAGAACAATTAGAAGATTATGTACAACATTATCGATTGATAGTGCAAATACACTATAAATGTAATTGATAACCTTTTTTAGCTAACAAAACTGATAAGTTATACAATTTTCAGGGAATAAACACGTGACTGGAGACTCGATGCCACAACGAATTCTTACATTTTAGTCTATTAAATGATAAATATAAGTAAAAAGTAGATAATTAGAAATCAGTGGTAGACACTTACCTTAAAAGAAGAAAATACATGTGGTGGTGTTTTTTTTCTTCTAGGGCAGCTCTAAAGGTAAATAAAAACTAACCTAATTTTATGCAATGTCTTATTTCCATAAAAGTCAAAGAAAGAAATTGTATAAAAAAAAAGAAATCCCTCTCATCTCATTATCATAATAAATTATTTAAAACATTAAACGTTAACGTATCATATTTATTGTACATGACTCAGTTATTGGAAAAATTTTAAATGCAAATATCGTTTACATATAAAAACATTATTAATAAATCCGTTTCAGCGCGTCTTGGCCAATGTTTAAAAAACAACGTGTGTCATAGCCGCACTATGTATGTAATTATCTAATAATCTCTTAATTTTAATATTTAGTTACAATTCAATATTACAGTGCTGTTAACATTTTATCCTTATATGTAATTAAATATAAATTATAAACGTATAGTCATTACAGTAAACATTTAAAATAATGTTTGTGCGTTTCACAATAATTATTTACAATAATATTTACGTAAACAATTGTAAAAAGTCCAGGTAATCTCTTGTGTTAGAGTAAGATTAGATGACTTGCAATTATATAATATGTACTCATAATGCCCTTGCGAAAAGCAAGCTGACGTCCTTTACTTTTGCGTTTTATTTAATATTTGAAGAGGTAGCAATATAACAAATTCTGACCTTTAACAATTACATTTTTCATTCAATTATGAATATGTTGAAATTAAATAAAATACGGAACAATGAAATTATTTCTACTTTTCAGGCATTAATGTTTTGTCAAGAATTTAATAATGTTTATCTTAATTATACTTTTTATTAATCTTTTCCGTTATTTTTGACGATATTAATGTATCATGGCTGTTACCATCGAACAGAGTTGGCAAATAGTAGTTTGAAAAGTACTGTTCACTAAACTACAGCTACTGCTTTATTTAGAGAGACCAATTATTGAAAAGAAAAAATTACTCTCTTTTGTGCGAAAAGTGTTTCTTTATATTGAATCTTTATTATATAAAATAATACAATTTAATTAAATAAATAATATGTACAATGCATGGTTTCTGTTTTGTGTCTTCTCTTTCTCACCACAGGCAAAAAACTAGTTGCTTTGTTCGCTACGACCAAAGTTACCATATTATTAATATTAACTGGAAAAAACCATTAATTATTAACATGGCAACACTAGTCCACTGAACATGTCCTTTTTCTGGCGAACGCCGTTGCTGGTTTCATCGGCTGTAAAATTCTCAATTCGGAAAGTAAGCAAATTTTACAATAAAACAATAAATTTTATAAAAAATAATGTACAAGCAATGCCTTAAACAAATATATTACATATAATATATATATTTTTGTACGAAAAATTTTTATATTGGTATCTAAATGTATAAAGTTGTGTTAAGCCAGCCTACACACGTGGAAAAAGGAAAATTTACATATTACGTCCAACACTAAATCCTTGGGGTTGTAATACAATAAACTCTAAGGCATTCAATTGGACAATACTAAATTATAATGTTTTACTATTCCTCTTAAGGATATCGGCTAAAAGATAAACTCCTTAATAAAGTTTAAAATCAACAAATATAGCGTCTGCGTGTGCACTGTGTAAAGGTCATAATTTCGTATTCTAATGTATTCGTACTTTTTTATGTAGAATGACTGAAGTGACAGAGAAAATTGCCGAAAATCTCGAAGAGCAGCCTACACCTGAGACTGAGGATGTGGAACCAATGAAAGCCAACGATATAAATTCAGGTAGTTCTGTTGTGGCCCCAGAACTGCCTGAAATTAAATTATTTGGACGTTGGTCCTGTGATGATGTCTCAGTCAATGATATATCACTGGAAGATTATATCTCAGTGAAAGATAAATTTGCACGCTTTTTGCCTCATTCTGCGGGCCGTTACGCTGCAAAACGTTTCCGTAAAGCTCAATGTCCAATTGTTGAACGTTTAACTTGTTCACTGATGATGAAGGGTCGCAATAATGGTAAAAAACTTATGGCTACCCGTATAGTTAAACATTCATTTGAAATAATACACCTGTTGACCGGCGAAAACCCTTTACAGGTAGGTTTAGTTCAATTTAATATTTATGCGTTGTTTGATTGAATGATGTCTCTTGCTTAACTGTTAAATGAGAGTATGTCCCACTTTTTAACAGGTAGAATGGGACATAAATTAAAAAATTTTGATAACTAATCATTGATATGTTAATGTGACTAATTTTAACATTGCTACATAGTTATTCAATACAATAAGAATTTTCAATACAAAGTCAATCATTCGATAATTAATGTTTTATTTTTAGATTTTGGTAAGTGCTATAATCAATTCAGGGCCCCGTGAGGATTCCACACGTATCGGTCGGGCGGGTACTGTACGTCGTCAGGCTGTTGATGTTTCACCTTTACGTCGCGTCAATCAAGTATGTTCATATGCTTACTTCAGTTATTCAATATGTAACAAAGCCCAGGACAATACCTTTTCAATATACAACTATTCAAAAGACTATAACACTGGGCTAGAAAAATTCGTGTTTTTATACCCGTGTCATTATTGAATCAAATTCAAAGATCCATAATGAATGAAGCTAACACCACAAAGTAAAATATTTTATTAAGAAATTTCTTTAATGTTAAATTTTACTGTAACGTTCTTTTAAAGGCAATTTGGTTGTTATGTACTGGTGCTCGTGAAGGGGCCTTTAGAAATATCAAAACGGCCGCTGAGTGTTTAGCCGATGAATTGATCAATGCCGCCAAGGTTAGTATTGTTGGGCATCATTCGTAGTTATGTTTTATGTTCGTTTGTCTACTCTAACAGGGTAATTTTTTTTAAATTAAATTATCCTCCGCTTGTAGACTACATGAACAGCTTCCCAAAGTTGGGTTTTATTATCCTAGCAGTAACTACACATTATTATTAGTTATTGCTCCGGAAACATAAATCTACAGTTATATAATATTAAATGATATTTTGAGATAATTTTTTCTATAAAAATAATCTCCACGTTTCTGTTCATCTTACAGGGCTCATCTAATTCGCATGCTATTAAAAAGAAGGATGAATTGGAGCGTGTAGCTAAATCCAACCGATAAATTTTTATATATACCACCTATGTGTAAATAAATTTTAATTTTTTTTTTTTTTTTTTAAATAAACAAGATCTATTCATGTGTTTTGTTTGTTTGTAAAAGCTGGTAAATAAAGAAATTTCTCCAAATTTAAATTGATGAAGAATTATGTAAACAAGTATGTCGTTCTGTATACATTACAAATTCAGCTTCGGCAGTTCCTTTACAAAGTGCGTTTGTTGATATATTTTCGCTTTAAAAGTCTAGTATTGGTAGTTCCTTGATTTCCATTCCATTTACATTTTCCTTGATTTCCAATTCCCTCATTGCTATACGTTCCTTCATTTCCATTTCGACATCAATTAATTCACGATTCCATTGCTTTTCAAGTACTTCTAAATAAGTTTCTTTATTAAACTTTTTCCGCTCAAAGAAAAGTTTCTCATTTTCAAGTTCCAACATATCGCATTCAAGTTGATGCTCCATTAAATATTTCTTCATTTCCCAATTTCTATGTAGCATCGCGTTTCTTCAATGCTGGCTTTGAGATATGTCTTGTTCCACTGTCGAGGCATCTTTGATTTGATTATTTTGAATTATATTCAACGGAGTGAAAGATTATAAATTTTTTTATAGTGTTGAATTAAGAAATTCACTATAAATAAAAAAACTGTAATAATTATAAATAAAAGATTTACTAATATAGATTTATCAAAACTAAATCAAAAGGAAAAAAATTGATCGTTTTAATAGAGTTAATGTAAACAAGTAAGAAAACTAAATTTGGCTTAGACCAAATCTTAAATACCCTCCACATCCATAACGTTGGGCGCGGAAAATATATATATATTGCGACCTCTAATAATGTATGTTTTACGCATCAGCCTGCAAGTCTAGTGTTGTGGTGTATATGGTTTTTTGTAAATGGTGAGCGCGTCTGTTATCCGACCATTCTCATTTTTGGCACATCGATGAAGAGAATAACTATGCATACACATACCAAATTTCAAGTTTTTTGGCAGATATAAAGATTTTCATTGATTGAGGGTGTATTGTTATCCGACCACGCCCATTTAGAGATATATATGCCAATTTCACGTTTATAGCTAAACTTTTGTGGCAGATACATAGATTTTTATTGTTTGTGCGCGTGTCTGTTACCCGATTACGCTCTTTTTTGGCACATCGATAAAAGAAATATTTAGAGATATACATATGTACCAAATTTCAATTTGTAAAAAGTCCAGGTACTCTCTTGTGTTAGCGTAAGAATAAATGACTTGCGAATTTATCTGTTGTTGGTTCGCTAAGCTTTATTTTAAGAAGAAATTGCAATGTAGGCTGCCAAGTTGGCAGAACGAAGTATATGAAAGTCTTAATATTGCTTTGAAACACAGCAACACAACATCGAGCATGTGGTCACCTATACAAAATATAGGTGTCATGCACGACGAAGGCCACCGCCTGTCGAACTCCACAGGGCGGGCAGTAGAGCTCCAGGGGGCGGAGATATCACTGCACTACCCAATGCAGTGGTCTCCTGGAGCAGGGGAGAGGGTACGACGCAACAACAACAACAACAATTACAATATCAAACTTCTACTATTACTTAGGCCTAATTGCATCTTATTCTAGCAGTCGAATTGGCAAAAATGGCCAACCGATCATAGTACTCCCTCCTGGAGAGAATGCTCCTATGCTCCATCCTATGGATCCTCCATCAGGGATCCACATGCACATGCCACCAAGTTTTTATTAAAAAGGAAGGCGCTCAAGGCGTTCCAGTCAGTAAGTATCCAAGGAAGAGGGAAAACCTCAAATCTCCCCTTGCAAACATATCTGAAACGTTCGGGGCGAAGCGGTATGTGGCCCTTCCACAAGGATCACAGCCCCACCTCGCCTGCCATCTACTTAGGGCCATCTCCTCGTTTCACCATTATGGACAATACCCTGCAACAAAATCAAGCCTTTTTTTACGTCATGGCCCCACTAATTATTTCCAAGTCCAATGGAAGCACACCCATCAACATTTGGAGGACAGACGTTGATACAGTGCGACACACTGGCAAACATGCCGGCAACATGGTCCGCTGACACGATAGGACTTTCTGTCTGCCAGTAACGGACACAACCCCTTCATAAAATACACTGGATGAGTAAGCAATGCACGCAACAAAGAGCCAATGGTAGACAACCCGTGCAACACGCTTACTCAACCCCCAATCTGTTCTGATAACGCGTTGGAGAGGACCGACCGATCTTCTCCCTCATAGCATTTAAATGAGGGAAGAAATTCAATCACTGCTATGCCGAGGAACTTAACCTCACTAACATAATGGATAAGATTACCGTTCAAGCGGACAGACGGATGACGGTTCGGTGAAAGCTTCCCCTTCAACAACATCATGACCGTCTTGTTGACGGACACAGACACTCCCACACTTTCACTCAGAAATCAAGTGCATCAGCTTTTTACTCCAGCCCCAACCTGGAGGTACCCTCAACCATAACGAACAGATCGTATTTGTACGAAGTCTCGGCTACTGCCTGTTTGACCACCTCTGTACCCCGTCCTTGTCTAAACCTGAATTGTCTGTCAGAGAGCTGATAACTCAGACTACCTTGTAGTCTGTCCAACATAATCCGCTCCAGGACCTTACCAAATACCGGAAGTAAACTAATCCTCCTATAAGACGCCGGATCAGTCCTAACTTTTTCCTGTGATTTCAGTAGTATGATGACCAACCCTCCACTCATGAGGAAAGTATCTCCTAGTAAAACACTCCTGGTACAGACAGTACAAGTAGTCCGGAATGGACCCCCGTCACTCCGTCCACAGCCTTTAGAGACATCACCGCATGTGCAACTTCATGATGACTGCGAATATCATGAGAAGTCGCCTCCTCCGCCAATCCTGGAAAGAAATGGTCTATCAGTCCTGTCACACAATTTATCCAAGTAGTCAAGGTAACTTGACCCTCGCGTAAGGCAGACCATCATACATACGCCCACGACCTCTACAAATTCTGTAGAGCCGATCCCATAGATCATCCCTTTGATCCATGACAAAACTTCTCCAATTATTCAACTTGTTCAATTATTCAATATTAGACACATGTATTCCCTAAGGGAACCTCGATATTCTGTACGTCGCCTCTCTACTTAAAAGTGAACAGTCTTCTGGCAGAATCGTTAGTCAACGTTACGTCAATGTCAATGACACTATTACCGTTTGTACTCTGGATAGGATCGTAGGACCATACGGACCGGCAAGATTATCACAGAATTCATTAAAAAGTTGTTCAGAAATAGAACTATAGGAGGATTTAATTCCTCTAAATATTCTGACTGTACGGCTAAAGGTCCGAAGCCGACATATCGCTATTAATGCTATTACAAAACTTTTTCCAGCCTTTGCGCTTTTCATGTCTGAGTGTGAAGATATATTCCCTTTTGATAGTGGCTAATAGTGTGAAATTGTTCCTAGTGGGCGACGACGATTGCACACCCTATTCCACCAGGGAATTGGAGGATGAGATTCTTTTGACGTGCGTTGACTGAACATGTCAGTAAAAGCGCTCGAAAAATCAACAAAAAAACAGCCTGAATTGTTACTTTGAATTGTGTACGAAAATGTACGAACGGCGTTATTGAATAAAATAGGATCCAGATGTTTCGGAACACGAGTACGAGTGGTGTAACAAGAAACAGGGCGAAGGTGTAGATTTGTTTCAATTATACAATGAGAGCTACCAAGAGTTTCATTTTTGGTCCGCCAGGTAGCTAGAGAACCAACATTTGGTGTGCAAAATGTTAGGTCTATGCACGAAGAAGTGAGACCAAAGTGTGTAGGCTCGCCAGTGTTCAGAAGAACCAGGTCTTCATCTTCAATGATACTTAAAATATTTCTCCATCTAGCATCGAGGATCGACTCCCCCATCACTCATTATGCGCATTAAAGTCCCCACAAACATTCGCGGATGTACTAGGTCTAAAAGATAAAAGATTGTTAAAAGCTTGATCGGAAACATTATAGTTGGGTAGGACGTAGACGCTCAGAATCAAAATATCTCCCAATGATATGTTAATAGTGCCAGAGCAGAGTTCAATAGGACTACAGTTAATGGTGAAAGGCGTGCATTTGTACGCTAACTTATTAAAGATAAAAATCGCAACACCCCCGCCGTGTAAAGTGTTTGAGACACGATCGGATCTAACAACACAGTAATTTTTTATTGTAAATGTATTATTGAATTTAAGGAAAGTTTCAGAAAGACATGTCACTGAGATGTCGTTGCAATAAAGAAATTGCTCGAATTGTTTTGTTTTGTTTCGAATGCTAGTGTAGTTTAGTTGTACTATCTTCATTATTTGTGGTGCTCATTCTATTTGGTGACACGCCCCGGGGGTCGTATTATACAATTGTGCTCGAGAGACTCAAAAAACTAGTTGCTTTGTTTATTACGAGCAAGGTTACCATATTATTAATATTAACCGGAAAAAACAGTTATTATTAACATGTTGCGGGTGGCATTACTGGTCGCGGAACGGAGAAGAAAAGGAGAAGAAGAGAAAGAAAAAGAAGAAAAATGGCGAAGGAGTCTCTTCCGTTTTGGCTGTGGTAAGATTAAGTAGTAAAAATATTAATTCAAAATATAAAATAAAAATAAAAGGGATTTCATCATAAAAAAGGTAAATTTATTTTATAGTAAAGAAAAAATATTTTACATATGATTATGCACTTTGACATAAAAAAGAAAAAAAAATTGAACTTTTTTTTGTTTAAATAGAGAATTTTATATGAATTTTATTAATTTTGTTTTATTTTTAATGTTGTGTTACATAGGTATGTAAGTGGTTGTAAAATAGGGTGATGACTGAGGTGGTGTCCCACTGGACAGACGAGACTGTACGCGGGCAACTACACCTTCGCCCGCGCGTTTGCATAGAATACCACTTAAAGAAAAGTAAAGGGGTTATAAAACAATAAACTCTAAGGCATTCAATTGGATAATACTAAATTATAATGTTTTACTATTCCTCTTAAGGATATCGGCTAAAAGATAAACTCCTTAATAAAGTTTAAAATCAACAAATATTATAGCGCCTGCGTGTGTACTGGGTAAAGGGCATAATTTCGTATTCTAATGTATTCGTACTTTTTTATGTAGAATGACTGAAGTGATAGAGAAAATTACCGAAATTTTCGAGGAACAGCCTCCACCTGAGACTGAGGGTGCGGAAGCAATGAAAGCAGACGATGAAAATTCAGGTAGTTCTGTGGTGGGCCCAGTACTACCCGAAATTAAATTATTTGGACGTTGGCCCTGTGACAATGTCACAGTCAATGATATATCATTGGAAGATTATATCTCAGTGAAAGATAAATTTGCGCGCTTTTCGCCTCATTCTGCGGGCCGTTACGCTGCAAAACGTTTCCGTAAAGCTCAATGTCCAATTGTTGAACGTTTAACTTGTTCACTGATGAGGAAGGGTCGCAATACTGGTAAAAAACTTATGGCTATCCGTATAGTTAAACATGCATTTGAAATAGTACACCTGTTGACCAATGAAAACCCTTTACAGGTAGGTTTAGTTCAATTTAATATTTATGCGTTGTTTGATTGAATGATGTCTCTTGCTTAACTGTTAAATGAGAGTATGTCCCACTTTTTAACAGGTAGAATGGGACATAAATTAAAAAATTTTGATAACTAATCATTGATATGTTAATGTGACTAATTTTAACATTGCTACATAGTTATTCAATACAATAAGAATTTTCAATACAAAGTCAATCATTCGATAATTAATGTTTTATTTTTAGATTTTGGTAAATGCTATAATCAATACAGGGCCCCGTGAGGATTCCACACGTATCGGTCGGGCGGGTACTATACGTCGTCAGGCTGTTGATGTTTCACCTTTACGTCGCGTCAATCAAGTATGTTCATATGCTTACTTCAGTTATTCAATATGTAACAAAGCCCAGGACAATACCTTTTCAATATACAACTATTCAAAAGACTATAACACTGGGCTAGAAAAATTCGTGTTTTTATACCCGTGTCATTATGGAATCAAATTCAAAGATCCACAATGAATGAAGCTAACACCACAAAGTAAAATTTCTTTAATACGAAATTTTGTGTAATTTTCCTTTAAAGGCAATTTGGTTGATGTGTACTGGTGCTCGTGAAGCGGCCTTTACCGGTATCAAAACGGCCGCTGAGTGTTTAGCCGATGAATTGATCAATGCCGCCAAGGTTAGTATTGTTGGGCATCATTCGTAGTTATGCTTTATGTTCGTTTGTCTACTCTAACAGGGTAATTTTTTTTAAATTAAATTATCCTCCGCTTGTAGACTACATGAACAGCTTCCCAAAGTTGGGTTTTATTATCCTAGCAGTAACTACACATTATTATTAGTTATTGCTCCGGAAACATAAATCTACAGTTATATATATTAAATGATATTTTGAGATAATTTTTTCCATAAAAATAATCTCCACGTTTCTGTTCATCTTACAGGGCTCATCTAATTCGCATGCTATTAAAAAGAAGGATGAAATGGAGCGTGTAGCTAAATCCAACCGATAAATTTTACCACCTATGTGTAAATGAAAATGCATCTGTTTTTTTTTTAAATAAACAAGATCTATTCCTGTGTTTTGTTTGTTTGTAAAAGCTGGTAAATAAATATGTACTTAGATACAGAAATTTCTCCAAATTTAAATTGATGAAGAATTATGTAAACAAGTATGTCGTTACATTACATAATGATATTGTAAAAGGTACACGAAATGTCGCCCTGTCTGAGACCTCGTTTGGTATCGAATGGTTCGGAGAAGTCCGTTCCTATTTTGACTGAGCACCTGGTGTCATTCAAAGTCATTTTGCTAAGCCTTATCAGCTAAACTCAGACATGGCGGCAAACAATCTGACGTAACGTGAACATCTGATCGACAATGGATCGACCAGACCTGAATCCACACTGATAGTTGCCTATCAGTTTCGTAGTAAACGGATTCAGACGGTTACATATTACGCCAGATAATATTTTATACGCGACGGCGAATAGACTTATACCCCGGTAATAGGACATACGGTAGAGTCTCCTTTCTTATGGATTGGACAGAGTGCGCTGAGGTTCCAATCACTGGGCATGCTCTCCTCTAACCAAATGCATGCGTTGCAACAACTCATCACCACCAGCCTTAAAAAACTCAGCAGGAAGACCATCAGGATTTACCGCTCTGTTATTTTTTAGCTGTGAGATAGCTTATCTCATTTTGGTCGGGAGGTGGGCATATAACATCATCATCAGTGACTGGTGGTTCGGAGTCCAGGTCTCCATCCGCTTCTTCGTTTCCGACAAGCAGAATAGAGAAGTGTTCTCTCCATAATCTTAGCGCTTCTTGTACATCTGTGACCAGATTCCCGTTTCTGTCTTTAACAGAGAAAGAAGGTGTTGTTGTGAAACCATCTATTAGACAATTAACCTTTTCATAGAATTTCCGGGTTCCGTTCATTCCTCTGTGCATCTCTATCACTTCCAGGTCGCGCCTTTCATGTTCTCTTTTTTTTGCGTCTGAAAATGCGTTTTTGGTCTCTTCTTTTCTTCTTGTACCTTTCCTACACAGCACGCGAGGCATCTGACTGCACAGTATTTTGATATGCGGCGTTTTTCTCTGCAGCAGCGCGGCAGCACTCATCGTCATACCAAGGGTTCCGCAGAGGTAGCCCCTGGTATCCGAGCACTTCCAAAGCAGCAGTGCACATCGAGTGCGACATAAGTGTCCACTGCGCGGAAAGGTCAGGTTCTCAGCAAGTAGCTGAGAGAGTTGAATGAAGTAAGAAACAGCTGTCTGTTGTGATTGCAGCTTTTCGACTGCAAGCTTCCGTACCGCACTTTCACGGGTGGTATTGGCGGTACTTAAACGGGTGCGGACCTTGGCTCCACCTGTCGGTGCATGTGTAATCGGCACCAGCTACGGGTGATAGGGCACCAACTGGTAGTAGCTTATAACATCTAAGTTACGACCTTCTATCGGAGAGGTTTAACATTCCGTACTATGGGTGTCGGGAGCTCCCAGGGTGATTTCACTCTGGCCCGACAATTTGAGGTAGGCCCCCTTGTGGGTGCATCATAGTGGCTGTGGTTTGTCATCAAAATAACATCTTAATGATGTCATTTTTGACCTCTGTAATGCATCCTTATAATGCATTACGCACTGTACGGTGCCGTGAGATTAAGCCTTAACGGTGCTCACGTAAAACCATACAACTCTGTCGGTGCATGTGTGCAAATTAGCCTAATATAGAAAAATTTCACCTTGAGGGGGATTGTGGGGCAGAATTGCGAAAGAGCATATAATCTTTTCAAACAGTTTACGTAGGGTAGAAACCAAAGCGATGCTTCTGTAAGAACTAAGACTTGAAGGTAAGCAGTTATTTTTTTTAAGAGCAATGATTTGGTATAATTACCAACTTGATGGAATGCGGCATGAGCTGAGTTGTATTCATAAGGAAGAATAAATTTATTGTCGATGTCTAGCCTTTTAAGGTGGCCATTAAAAATACCGTCCAAGCCTGGACATGTATCTTTGAAAAGACTAATTGCTTTATTAAGCTCGTATAAAGAAATTTCACTTAATAGAGGGCTATCACATGCTCTGTTTGATGCGAAGAAAGGCATCGTAGTACCATACGGACCGGCAAGATTATCACAGAATTCATCAAAAAGTTCTTCAGGAATAGAACTATAGGAGAATTTAATTCCTCTAAACATTCTGATTGTACGCTCAAACAACAATTATGTACGCCCAAAGATCCGAAGCCGACATATCGCTATTAATGCTATTACAAAACTTTTTCCAGCCTTTGCGCTTTTCATGTCTGAATGTGAAGATATATTCCCTTTTGATAGTGGCTAATACTGTGAAATTGTTCCTAGTGGGCGACGACGATTGCACACCCTATTCCACCAGGGAATTGGAGGATGAGATTCTTTTGACGTGCGTTGACTGAACATGTCAGTAAAAGCGCTCGAAAAATCATCAAAAAAACAGCCTGAATTGTTACTTTGAATTGTGTACGAAAATGTACGAACGGCGTTATTGAATAAAATAGGATCCAGATGTTTCGCAACACGAGTACGAGTGGTGTAACAAGAAACAGGGCGAAGGTGTAGATTTGTTTCAATTATACAATGAGAGCTACCAAGAGTTTCATTTTTGGTCCGCCAGGTAGCTAGAGAACCAACATTTGGTGTGCAAAATGTTAGGTCTATGCACGAAGAAGTGAGACCAAAGTGTGTAGGCTCGCCAGTGTTCAGAAGAACCAGGTCTTCATCTTCAATGATACTTAAAATATTTCTCCATCTAGCATCGAGGATCGACTCCCCCATCACTCATTATGCGCATTAAAGTCCCCACAAACAATCGCGGATGTACTAGGTCTAAAAGATAAAAGATTGTTAAAAGCTTGATCGGAAACATTATAGTTGGGTAGGACGTAGACGCTCAGAATCAAAAAATCTCCCAATGAGATGTTAATAGTGCAAGAGCAGAGTTCAATAGGACTACAGTTAATGGTGAAAGGCGTGCATTTGTACGCTAACTTATTAAAGATAAAAATCGCAACACCCCCGCCGTGTAAAGTGTTTGAGACACGATCGGATCTATCAACACAGTAATTTTTTATTGTAAATGTATCATTGAATTTAAGGAAAGTTTCAGAAAGACATGTCACTGAGATGTCGTTGCAATAAAGAAATTGCTCGAATTGTTTTGTTTTGTTTCGAATGCTAGTGTAGTTTAGTTGTACTATCTTCATTATTTGTGGTGCTCATTCTATTTGGTGACACGCCCCGGGGGTCGTATTATACAATTGTGCTCGAGAGACTCAAAAAACTAGTTGCTTTGTTTATTACGAGCAAGGTTACCATATTATTAATATTAACCGGAAAAAACAGTTATTATTAACATGTTGCGGGTGGCATTACTGGTCGCGGAACGGAGAAGAAAAGGAGAAGAAGAGAAAGAAAAAGAAGAAAAATGGCGAAGGAGTCTCTTCCGTTTTGGCTGTGGTAAGATTAAGTAGTAAAAATATTAATTCAAAATATAAAATAAAAATAAAAGGGATTTCATCATAAAAAAGGTAAATTTATTTTATAGTAAAGAAAAAATATTTTACATATGATTATGCACTTTGACATAAAAAAGAAAAAAAAATTGAACTTTTTTTTGTTTAAATAGAGAATTTTATATGAATTTTATTAATTTTGTTTTATTTTTAATGTTGTGTTACATAGGTATGTAAGTGGTTGTAAAATAGGGTGATGACTGAGGTGGTGTCCGACTGGACGGACGAGACTGTACGCGGGCAACTACACCTTCGCCCGCGCGTTTGCATAGAATACCACTTAAAGAAAAGTAAAGGGGTTATAAAACAATAAACTCTAAGGCATTCAATTGGATAATACTAAATTATAATGTTTTACTATTCCTCTTAAGGATATCGGCTAAAAGATAAACTCCTTAATAAAGTTTAAAATCAACAAATATTATAGCGCCTGCGTGTGTACTGGGTAAAGGGCATAATTTCGTATTCTAATGTATTCGTACTTTTTTATGTAGAATGACTGAAGTGATAGAGAAAATTACCGAAATTTTCGAGGAACAGCCTCCACCTGAGACTGAGGGTGCGGAAGCAATGAAAGCAGACGATGAAAATTCAGGTAGTTCTGTGGTGGGCCCAGTACTACCCGAAATTAAATTATTTGGACGTTGGCCCTGTGACAATGTCACAGTCAATGATATATCATTGGAAGATTATATCTCAGTGAAAGATAAATTTGCGCGCTTTTCGCCTCATTCTGCGGGCCGTTACGCTGCAAAACGTTTCCGTAAAGCTCAATGTCCAATTGTTGAACGTTTAACTTGTTCACTGATGAGGAAGGGTCGCAATACTGGTAAAAAACTTATGGCTATCCGTATAGTTAAACATGCATTTGAAATAGTACACCTGTTGACCAATGAAAACCCTTTACAGGTAGGTTTAGTTCAATTTAATATTTATGCGTTGTTTGATTGAATGATGTCTCTTGCTTAACTGTTAAATGAGAGTATGTCCCACTTTTTAACAGGTAGAATGGGACATAAATTAAAAAATTTTGATAACTAATCATTGATATGTTAATGTGACTAATTTTAATATTGCTACATAGTTATTCAATACAATAAGAATTTTCAATACAAAGTCAATCATTCGATAATTAATGTTTTATTTTTAGATTTTGGTAAATGCTATAATCAATACAGGGCCCCGTGAGGATTCCACACGTATCGGTCGGGCGGGTACTATACGTCGTCAGGCTGTTGATGTTTCACCTTTACGTCGCGTCAATCAAGTATGTTCATATGCTTACTTCAGTTATTCAATATGTAACAAAGCCCAGGACAATACCTTTTCAATATACAACTATTCAAAAGACTATAACACTGGGCTAGAAAAATTCGTGTTTTTATACCCGTGTCATTATGGAATCAAATTCAAAGATCCACAATGAATGAAGCTAACACCACAAAGTAAAATATTTTATTATGAAATTTCTTTAATACGAAATTTTGTGTAATTTTCCTTTAAAGGCAATTTGGTTGATGTGTACTGGTGCTCGTGAAGCGGCCTTTACCGGTATCAAAACGGCCGCTGAGTGTTTAGCCGATGAATTGATCAATGCCGCCAAGGTTAGTATTGTTGGGCATCATTCGTAGTTATGTTTTATGTTCGTTTGTCTACTCTAACAGGGTAATTTTTTTTAAATTAAATTATCCTCCGCTTGTAGACTACATGAACAGCTTCCCAAAGTTGGGTTTTATTATCCTAGCAGTAACTACACATTATTATTAGTTATTGCTCCGGAAACATAAATCTACAGTTATATATATTAAATGATATTTTGAGATAATTTTTTCCATAAAAATAATCTCCACGTTTCTGTTCATCTTACAGGGCTCATCTAATTCGCATGCTATTAAAAAGAAGGATGAAATGGAGCGTGTAGCTAAATCCAACCGATAAATTTTACCACCTATGTGTAAATGAAAATGCATCTGTTTTTTTTTTAAATAAACAAGATCTATTCCTGTGTTTTGTTTGTTTGTAAAAGCTGGTAAATAAATATGTACTTAGATACAGAAATTTCTCCAAATTTAAATTGATGAAGAATTATGTAAACAAGTATGTCGTTACATTACATAATGATATTGTAAAAGGTACACGAAATGTCGCCCTGTCTGAGACCTCGTTTGGTATCGAATGGTTCGGAGAAGTCCGTTCCTATTTTGACTGAGCACCTGGTGTCATTCAAAGTCATTTTGCTAAGCCTTATCAGCTAAACTCAGACATGGCGGCAAACAATCTGACGTAACGTGAACATCTGATCGACAATGGATCGACCAGACCTGAATCCACACTGATAGTTGCCTATCAGTTTCGTAGTAAACGGATTCAGACGGTTACATATTACGCCAGATAATATTTTATACGCGACGCCAAGTAGACTTATACCCCGGTAATTGGGCATACGGTAGAGTCTCCTTTCTTATGGATTGGACAGAGTGCGCTGAGGTTCCAATCACTGGGCATGCTCTCCTCTAACCAAATGCATGCGTTGCAACAACTCATCACCACCAGCCTTAAAAAACTCAGCAGGAAGACCATCAGGATTTACCGCTCTGTTATTTTTTAGCTGTGAGATAGCTTATCTCATTTTGGTCGGGAGGTGGGCATATAACATCATCATCAGTGACTGGTGGTTCGGAGTCCAGGTCTCCATCCGCTTCTTCTTTCCGACAAGCAGAATAGAGAAGTGTTCTCCCCATAATCTTAGCGCTTCTTGTACATCTGTGACCAGATTCCCGTTTCTGTCTTTAACAGAGGAAGAAGGTGTTGTTGTGAAACCATCTATTAGACAATTAACCTTTTCATAGAATTTCCGGGTTCCGTTCATTCCTCTGTGCATCTCTATCACTTCCAGCTCGCGCCTTTCATGTTCTCTTTTTTTTGCGTCTGAAAATGCGTTTTTGGTCTCTTCTTTTCTTCTTGTACCTTTCCTACACAGCACGCGAGGCATCTGACTGCACAGTATTTTTATATGCGGCGTTTTTCTCTGCAGCAGCGCGGCAGCACTCATCGTCATACCAAGTGTTCCGCAGAGGTAGCCCCTGGTATCCGAGCACTTCCAAAGCGGCAGTGCACATCGAGTGCGACATAAGTGTCCACTGCGCGGAAAGGTCAGGTTCTCAGCAAGTAGCTGAGAGAGTTGAGTGAAGTAAGAAACAGCTGTCTGTTGTGATTGCAGCTTTTCGACTGCAAGCTTCCGTACCGCACTTTGACGGGTGCTATTGGCGGTACTTAAACGGGTGCGGACCTTGGCTGCAACAAGGTAATGATTCGAATCAATGTTGGAGCCCCGGAACGTCCGCACATCCACCTGTCGGTGCATGTGTGCAAATTAGGCTAATATAGAAAAATTTCACCTTGAGGGGGATTATGGGGCAGAATTGAGAAAGAGCATATAATCCTTTCAAACAGTTTACGTAGGGTAGAAACCAAAGCGATGCTTCTGTAAGAACTAAGACTTGAAGGTAAGCAGTTATTTTTTTTAAGAGCAATGATTTGGTATAATTACCAACTTGATGGAATGCGGCATGAGCTGAGTTGTATTCATAAGGAAGAGTAAATTTATTGTCGATGTCTAGCCTTTTAAGGTGGCCATTACAAATACCGTCCAAGCCTGGAGATGTATCTTTGAAAAGACTAATTGCTTTATTAAGCTCGTATAAAGAAATTTCACTTAATAGAGGGCTATCACATGCTCTGTTTGATGCGAAGAAAGGCATCGTAGTACCATACGGACCGGCAAGATTATCACAGAATTCATCAAAAAGTTCTTCAGGAATAGAACTATAGGAGAATTTAATTCCTCTAAACATTCTGATTGTACGCCCAAACAACAATTGTGTACGCCCAAAGATCCGAAGCCGACATATCGCTATTAATGCTATTACAAAACTTTTTCCAGCCTTTGCGCTTTTCATGTCTGAGTGTGAAGATATATTCCCTTTTGATAGTGGCTAATAGTGTGAAATTGTTCCTAGTGGGCGACGACGATTGCACACCCTATTCCACCAGGGAATTGGAGGATGAGATTCTTTTGACGTGCGTTGACTGAACATGTCAGTAAAAGCGCTCGAAAAATCATCAAAAAAACAGCCTGAATTGTTACTTTGAATTGTGTACGAAAATGTACGAACGGCGTTATTGAATAAAATAGGATCCAGATGTTTCGGAACACGAGTACGAGTGGTGTAACAAGAAACAGCGCGAAGGTGTAGATTTGTTTCAATTATACAATGAGAGCTACCAAGAGTTTCATTTTTGGTCCGCCAGGTAGCTAGAGAACCAACATTTGGTGTGCAAAATGTTAGGTCTATGCACGAAGAAGTGAGACCAAAGTGTGTAGGCTCGCCAGTGTTCAGAAGAACCAGGTCTTCATCTTCAATGATACTTAAAATATTTCTCCATCTAGCATCGAGGATCGACTCCCCCATCACTCATTATGCGCATTAAAGTCCCCACAAACAATCGCGGATGTACTATGTATGTTAATAGTGCCAGAGCAGAGTTCAATAGGACTACAGTTAATGGTGAAAGGCGTGCATTTGTACGCTAACTTATTAAAGATAAAAATCGCAACACCCCCGCCGTGTAAAGTGTTTGAGACACGATCGGATCTAACAACACAGTAATTTTTTATTGTAAATGTATCATTGAATTTAAGGAAAGTTTCAGAAAGACATGTCACTGAGATGTCGTTGCAATAAAGAAATTGCTCGAATTGTTTTGTTTTGTTTCGAATGCTAGTGTAGTTTAGTTGTACTATCTTCATTATTTGTGGTGCTCATTCTATTTGGTGACACGCCCCGGGGGTCGTATTATACAATTGTGCTCGAGAGACGCAAAAAACTAGTTGCTTTGTTTATTACGAGCAAGGTTACCATATTATTAATATTAACTGGAAAAAACAGTTATTATTAACATGTTGCGGGTGGCATTACTGGTCGTGGAACGGAGAAGAAAAGGAGAAGAAGAGAAAGAAAAAGAAGAAAAATGGCGAAGGAGTCTCTTCCGTTTTGGCTGTGGTAAGATTAAGTAGTAAAAATATTAATTCAAAATATAAAATAAAAATAAAAGGGATTTCATCATAAAAAAGGTAAATTTATTTTATAGTAAAGAAAAAATATTTTACATATGATTATGCACTTTGACATAAAAAAGAAAAAAAAATTGAACTTTTTTTTGTTTAAATAGAGAATTTTATATGAATTTTATTAATTTTGTTTTATTTTTAATGTTGTGTTACATAGGTATGTAAGTGGTTGTAAAATAGGGTGATGACTGAGGTGGTGTCCGACTGGACAGACGAGACTGTACGCGGGCAACTACACCTTCGCCCGCGCGTTTGCATAGAATACCACTTAAAGAAAAGTAAAGGGGTTATAAAACAATAAACTCTAAGGCATTCAATTGGATAATACTAAATTATAATGTTTTACTATTCCTCTTAAGGATATCGGCTAAAAGATAAACTCCTTAATAAAGTTTAAAATCAACAAATATTATAGCGCCTGCGTGTGTACTGGGTAAAGGGCATAATTTCGTATTCTAATGTATTCGTACTTTTTTATGTAGAATGACTGAAGTGATAGAGAAAATTACCGAAATTTTCGAGGAGCAGCCTCCACCTGAGACTGAGGGTGCGGAAGCAATGAAAGCAGACGATGAAAATTCAGGTAGTTCTGTGGTGGGCCCAGTACTACCCGAAATTAAATTATTTGGACGTTGGCCCTGTGACAATGTCTCAGTCAATGATATATCACTGGAAAATTATATCTCAGTGAAAGATAAATTTGCACGCTTTTTGCCTCATTCTGCGGGCCGTTACGCTGCAAAACGTTTCCGTAAAGCTCAATGTCCAATTGTTGAACGTTTAACTTGTTCACTGATGAGGAAGGGTCGCAATACTGGTAAAAAACTTATGGCTATCCGTATAGTTAAACATGCATTTGAAATAGTACACCTGTTGACCAATGAAAACCCTTTACAGGTAGGTTTAGTTCAATTTAATATTTATGCGTTGTTTGATTGAATGATGTCTCTTGCTTAACTGTTAAATGTGAGCATGTCCCACTCTTTAACAGGTAGAATGGGACATAAATTAAAAAATGTTGATAACTAATCATTGATATGTTAATGTGACTAATTTTAATATTGCTACATAGTTATTCAATACCATAAGAATTTTCAATACAAAGTCAATCATTCGATAATTAATGTTTTATTTTTAGATTTTGGTAAATGCTATAATCAATACAGGGCCCCGTGAGGATTCCACACGTATCGGTCGGGCGGGTACTGTACGTCGTCAGGCTGTTGATGTTTCACCTTTGCGTCGCGTCAATCAAGTATGTTCATATGCTTACTTCAGTTATTCAATATGTAACAAAGCCCAGGACAATACCTTTTCAATATACAACTATTCAAAAGACTATAACACTGGGCTAGAAAAATTCGTGTTTTTATACCCGTGTCATTATGGAATCAAATTCAAAGATCCACAATGAATGAAGCTAACACCACAAAGTAAAATATTTTATTATGAAATTTCTTTAATACGAAATTTTGTGTAATTTTCCTTTAAAGGCAATTTGGTTGATGTGTACTGGTGCTCGTGAAGCGGCCTTTACCGGTATCAAAACGGCCGCTGAGTGTTTAGCCGATGAATTGATCAATGCCGCCAAGGTTAGTATTGTTGGGCATCATTCGTAGTTATGTTTTATGTTCATTTGTCTACTCTAACAGGGTAATTTTTTTTAAATTAAATTATCCTCCGCTTGTAGACTACATGAACAGCTTCCCAAAGTTGGGTTTTATTATCCTAGCAGTAACTACACATTATTATTAGTTATTGCTCCGGAAACATAAATCTACAGTTATATAATATTAAATGATATTTTGAGATAATTTTTTCCATAAAAATAATCTCCACGTTTCTGTTCATCTTACAGGGCTCATCTAATTCGCATGCTATTAAAAAGAAGGATGAAATGGAGCGTGTAGCTAAATCCAACCGATAAATTTTACCACCTATGTGTAAATGAAAATGCATCTGTTTTTTTTTAAATAAACAAGATCTATTCCTGTGTTTTGTTTGTTTGTAAAAGCTGGTAAATAAATATGTACTTAGATACAGAAATTTCTCCAAATTTAAATTGATGAAGAATTATGTAAACAAGTATGTCGTTACATTACATAATGATATTGTAAAAGGTACACGAAATGTCGCCCTGTCTGAGACCTCGTTTGGTATCGAATAGTTCGGAGAAGTCCGTTCCTATTTTGACTGAGCACCTGGTGTCATTCAAAGTCATTTTGCTAAGCCTTATCAGCTAAACTCAGACATGGCGGCAAACAATCTGAATCCAGAATCTGACGTAACGTGAACATCTGATCGACAGTGGATCGACCACACTTGAATCCACACTGATAGTTGCCTATCAGTTTCGTAGTAAACGGATTCAGACGGTTACATATTACGCCAGATAATATTTTATACGCGACGGCAAGTAGACTTATACCCCGGTAAGAGGACATACGGTAGAGTCTCCTTTCTTATGGATTGGACAGAGTGCGCTGAGGTTCCAATCACTGGGCATGCTCTCCTCTAACCAAATGCATGCGTTGCAACAACTCATCACCACCAGCCTTAAAAAACTCAGCAGGAAGACCATCAGGATTTACCGCTCTGTTATTTTTTAGCTGTGAGATAGCTTATCTCATTTTGGTCGGGAGGTGGGCATATAACATCATCATCAGTGACTGGTGGTTCGGAATCCAGGTCTCCATCCGCTTCTTCGTTTCCGACAAGCAGATTAGAGAAGTGTTCTCCCCATAATCTTAGCGCTTCTTGTACATCTGTGACCAGATTCCCGTTTCTGTCTTTAACAGAGGAAGAAGGTGTTGTTGTGAAACCATCTATTAGACAATTAACCTTTTCATAGAATTTCCGGGTTCCGTTCATTCCTCTGTGCATCTCTATCACTTCCAGCTCGCGCCTTTCAGGTTCTCTTTTTTTTGCGTCTGAAAATGCGTTTTTGGTCTCTTCTTTTCTTCTTGTACCTTTCCTACACAGCACGCGAGGCATCTGACTGCACAGTATTTTGATATGCGGCGTTTTTCTCTGCAGCAGCGCGGCAGCACTCATCGTCATACCAAGGGTTCCGCAGAGGTAGCCCCTGGTATCCGAGCACTTCCAAAGCAGCAGTGCACATCGAGTGCGACATAAGTGTCCACTGCGCGGAAAGGTCAGGTTCTCAGCAAGTAGCTGAGAGAGTTGAGTGAAGTAAGAAACAGCTGTCTGTTGTGATTGCAGCTTTTCGACTGCAAGCTTCCGTACCGCACTTTGACGGGTGCTATTGGCGGTACTTAAACGGGTGCGGACCTTGGTTGCAACAAGGTAATAGTCCGAATCAATGTTGGAGCCCCGGATCGTCCACACATCCATAACACTAGAAGCATGCCGTCCATCTATTACATGATCGATTTGATTTATGACCGTACTATCGGGTGACAGCCATGTCGCTTTGTGAATGTCGAGATGCTGGAATCTTGAACTACTAACCACCTTGATCCTTGCCCCGGCAAAGTCAATCAGCCTCACTCCATTATCGGAGGTGGTGTTGTGGAGACTGAATTAAGCGATGGTGGGGCCAAAGATGCTCTCCTTCCCAATCTTTGCATTAAAAACACCTAGAAAAATTTCAGAAGGGCAGCTATCATATGTTTGCTCTAGATGCTGATAAAAGCTTTCCTTGGTCTCATCATCTTTATCCTCTGTCGGGGCATGTGCGCAAATTGGGCTAATATAGAAAAATCTCACCTTGAGGCGGATTGTGGCAAGGCGATCTTTCATTGGGTTGAATCGCGAGACAAGTTGGCGAAGACTCTTACTGGCCACAAATTCGCACCCAAATTCACGAAGCATCGGATGGCAGCTGTAGTAGATGTCACAGTTGGTCACTTTTAGTGCACCCCTTCCAAGCCATCGCATTTCCTGGACAGCGGTGATGTCAGCTCTATATTTACCCAGGACATCGCCAAGCTGGATAGGGGCACCACGTCTGTAAAGTGTTCTTACATTCCAGGTGCATTTCCTCAAGTTATGTTTCTTAAAACGTTCGCGGGGGTCGTCAACGTGAGAGGGGGCCGTTTTTTTCCTTTTCATGGTAATGTATTTACCGTCAGCGGGTTACCAGACCAGCGCGACGGTCTGTTTGCTGCGCACATTAGCTCGCTGCCAAGACGGATGTAAAGGCAGCTAACCAGTGGTACCAGGTTGTGCGTCAACTTGAGGTGGGCAGAGGCCAGCGCCAGAGGCCAGAGTTCTGGGCTTCGCCTAGTTAAAGCTAATCAGAAATGTTACCTGGCATGCTCACTTCCATACCACCATAATAACTATGCATACACATACCAAATTTCCAGTTCCTACGTCAACTTTTGTGGCAGGCATAAAGATTTTTATTGATTGAGGGTGTATCTGTTATCCGACCACCCCCATTTAGAGATATATAAGCCAAATTTCAAGTTTATAGCTCAATTTTTGTAGCAGATGAATAGATTTTTGTTAAATGTGGGCGTGGCTCTTAACCGATTTTCCCCATTTGAAATAGCAATTTTCATGCAAAAACTAAAATTGCCTATACAAAATTTCGTCTCGATATCTCAAAATTTGCGCCCGTGAGATTGCCAACAACGGACGGCCACACGGACATTAATGTCTAGATCGACTCAGTTTTCGACGCTAATCAAGAATATATATACTTTGTAGGATCTCTGGCTTCTCCTTCTGGAAGAACAAACTTAGTATACCCTCATCTCTAAGCTGGAGTCTATAAAAATTCCCCAAAAATAGAATAATAATAGAAATTATAAAAATCTTATTATTTATTATACAAAATAGATACCTTTGTCGAACTGCATCGTTCAAATGATTATAAACTTAAAGGAAGAACAATTATTGCCAAAAATCCTACTCAAAAATGTACGTATTCAAGTGACCACCACTGTATACATAATTTCCTTAATGTAATTAAATATAAATTATAAACGTAGAGTCATTACAGTAAACATTTAAAATAATGTTTGTGCGATTACATAATTATTTACAATAATATTTACGTAAACAATTGTAAAAAGTCCAGGTAATCTCTTGTGTTAGAGTAAGATTAGATGACTTGCAATTATATAATATGTACTCATAATGCCCTTGCGAAAAGCAAGCTGACGTCCTTTACTTTTGCGTTTTATTTAATATTTGAAGAGGTAGCAATATAACAAATTCTGACCTTTAACAATTACATTTTTCATTCAATTATGAATATGTTGAAATTAAATAAAATACGGAACAATGAAATTATTTCTACTTTTCAGGCATTAATGTTTTGTCAAGAATTTAATAATCTTTATCTTAATTATACTTTTTATTAATCTTTTCTGTTATTTTTGACGATATTAATTACAGATACTGCTATATTTAGAGACACATTATTGAAAAGAAAAAAATGTCTACCACCTACACATCTTCTAAAGCTTCCAACGAAGCAAAATATAATGAAAATCTTTAATTTTGTGGTTGAGTGTGGTGTTGTACATTTAATATAAGTATATTTATACAAAATCAGTACTTATGCAATAATAATAACAATAATAATAGTATATAAGTTATTGGATTAGTATATACATCCGGCGAGCCGATGGCTTAAATTGCTAGTGCTCCTTTGTACAAATTGTCGTAAAAATTAATTTTTGTACAATTTTTATTAAATAAATACATATATAAAAAAATTCTTTCTTTCATGCAAAAAATGTTTCTTTATTTTGAATCTTTATTATATAAAGTAATACAATATTTAATTAAATAAATAATACGTACAATGCATGGTTTCTGTCGTGTCCTCTCTTTTTCACCACACGCAAAAAACTAGTTACATACTTAGTTCATTACGAACAAAGCTACCATATTATTAATATCAACCGGAAAAAAACATAAATTATTAACATGGCAACACTCGTTCGTTGAACATGTTCTTTTTTGGCGAACGCCATTGCTGGTTTCATCGGCTGTAAAATTCTCAATTCGAAAAGTAAGCAAATTTTACAATAAAAATAAATTTTATACAAAATAATGTACAAGCAATGCCTTAAACAAATATATTACATATAATATATATATTTTTGTACGAAAAATTTTTATATTGGTACCTAAATGTATAAAGTTGTGTTAAGCCAGCCTACACACGTGGAAAAAGGAAAATTTACATATTACGTCCAACACTAAATCCTCGGGGTTGTAATACAATAAACTCTAAGGCATTCAATTGGACAATACTAAATTATAATGTTTTACTATTCCTCTTAAGGATATCGGCTAAAAGATAAACTTAATAAAGTTTAAAATCAACAAATATTATAGCGTCTGCGTGTGTACTGTGTAAAGGGCATAATTTCGTATTCTAATGTATTCGTACTTTTTTATGTAGAATGACTGAAGTGATAGAGAAAGTTACCGAAACTTTCGACGATCAGCCTCCACCTGAGACTGAGGGTGTGGAAGCAATGGAAACCAACAATATAAATTCAGGTAATTCTGTGGTGGCCACAGAACTACCTGAAATTAAATTATTTGGGCGTTGGTCCTGTGACGATGTCTCAGTCAATGATATATCATTGGAAGATTATATCTCAGTGAAAGATAAATTTGCACGCTTTTTGCCTCATTCTGCGGGCCGTTACGCTGCAAAACGTTTCCGTAAAGCTCAATGTCCAATTGTTGAACGTTTAACTTGTTCACTGATGATGAAGGGTCGCAATAATGGTAAAAAACTTATGGCTACCCGTATAGTTAAACATTCATTTGAAATAATACACCTGTTGACCGGCGAAAACCCTTTACAGGTAGGTTTAGTTCAATTTAATATTTATGCGTTGTTTGATTGAATGATGTCTCTTGCTTAACTGTTAAATGAGAGCATGTACCACTCTTTAACAGGTAGAATGGGACATAAATTAAAAAATTTTGATAACTAATCATTGATATGTTAATGTGACTAATTTTAACATTGCTACATAGTTATTTAATACAATAAGAATTTTCAATACAAAGTCAATCATTCGATAATTAATGTTTTATTTTTAGATTCTGGTAAGTGCTATAATCAATTCAGGGCCCCGTGAAGATTCCACACGTATCGGTCGGGCGGGTACTGTACGTCGTCAGGCTGTTGATGTTTCACCTTTACGTCGCGTCAATCAAGTATGTTCATATGCTTACTTCAGTTATTCAATATGAAACAAAGCCCGGGACAATACCTTTTCAATATACAACTATTCAAAAGACTATAACACTGGGCTAGAAAAATTCGTGTTTTTATACCCGTGTCATTATTGCATCAAATTCAAAGATCCATAATGAATGAAGCTAACACTACAAAGTAAAATATTTTATTATGAAATTTCTTTAATGTTAAATTTTTCTGTAATGTTCTTTTAAAGGCAATTTGGTTGTTGTGTACTGGCGCTCGTGAAGGGGCCTTTAGAAATATCAAAACGGCCGCTGAGTGTTTAGCCGATGAATTGATCAATGCCGCCAAGGTTAGTATTGTTGGACATCATTCGTAGTTATGTTTTATGTTCGTTTGTCTACTCTAACAGGGTAATTTTTTTTAAATTAAATTATCCTCCGCTTGTAGACTACATGAACAGCTTCCCAAAGTTGGGTTTTATTATCCTAGCAGTAACTACACATTATTATTAGTTATTGCTCCGGAAACATAAATCTACAGTTATATAATATTAAATGATATTTTGAGATAATTTTTTCCATAAAAATAATCTCCACGTTTCTGTTCATCTTACAGGGTTCATCTAATTCGCATGCTATTAAAAAGAAGGATGAATTGGAGCGTGTAGCTAAATCCAATCGATAAATTTTTATATATACCAATTGATAAATTTTTATATATACCAATTGATAAATTTTTATACATGATTATGTGAAGACAAAAATGCCCATGTTTTTTTTTTTTAAATAAACAAAATTTATTCATATGTGTTATTTGTTTGTTTGTTTAGATATATAAATTTTTACAAATTTAAATGTATGTGTTCTCTATTACCCACATTACCCATGTGTGTGTGTTGAAATATATGCGCTTTAAAAGTCTATTGTTGGCAGTTCCTTTAAGACGACATTTTCCTTGATTTCCAATTCCCTCATGGCAATTCGTTCCTTCATTTCCATATCGGCATCATTCAGTTCACGTTTCCATTGCATTTCACGTACTTGCAATTGAAGTTCCTTATTAAACTTTTCCCGCTCAAAGAAAAGTTTCTCTTTTTCAAATTCCAACATGTCACATTTCAGTTGATGCTCCATTAAATATTTCTCCATTTCCCAATTTCTTTGTAGCAATGCATTTCTTCGATGCTGCCTTTGAGATATGTCTTGTTCCACTGTCGAGGCATCTTTATTAAATCGATTTTCTACTGTATCAGATGTTTGTGGCTTTGTTTGAACCGTTGCATTTTCTTGTGTAGCAACTGTTACTTCTTTAATACTCTCCAAGTTAATGTTATTGTTCGTATTGGTACTAAAGGGCACGCAGCCATCATTAACTTCATTAGAAGGAGAACAACTATTTTCATTAATGTTGTGTTTACCCATACTAGTGGAAGTGTCTGTGCACTTATCAAATTCGGAACCGAAGTCCGGGTTATTGCTGTTCCAATCGCTAAAAACCTCTTCCAGCTGCTTGTAAAGTGTGCTAATGTTGGGCACTTGATCTGTAAATTATTGCAAAAATTATTCCATTTGTTGCCACAAAGGTCCTTGGCGAAATTATTTACCCCAGTCTATTTCCTCATCAGGTTTGGCCTGTTTTACAATTTGTCTACCTTTTCTGAACCGCATTCGTATATATCGTATTTTATCTTTAACCGTGGTCCACTCCATATCGAGATTGGTCTCTTTTATAAAACGCTTGTAGTAGGCCTGTGGGATGGGTTTCTGTGAACAAAGCATTTTATTGTATGACTAATCCAGAGCAACTTATCTAACCTGGTAAGAAATCCTGTTGTCTATAAGATATTGGATTAGCTGCAGTTCCTCTTGGGGCGTCCATCTGCGGTAAAATTGTATTCTTAAATATTTCCTAGAAGACGACTACACATATTTGTTATTAACTTAGTTTTGTTCATTTTCATACCGTACCACTTTTTCTTGTACCTTACTCCTATTTCTTTGCATTTTTTATTCGCTGTTTGTTTATATTTTTGATTGATTTAAATTAAATGAATATTTTTAATAAAATAATTGTATTGTTGCAACTTATATGCGTTGCTTTCTTACATATTTCTATTTACGCAGTTCGGCACAAACACAATAAGAATATACGAATATCATTAAAAGAGTGGAGCAACGAACATGTACAAACAATTACGTTATTTCGAAATGTATGATTTTCTTAAAACTTAAGTGAGGTCAAATCTTGGACACCTACTACTTTAGGGTATTATAGTAAAGTGTAAAATGCTATAAAAATTGGTGGATGTTGTTTGGCAACAAAATGGCGACACACTTCCACAATTAATCCATTTACAGTTGATGCATTTTTTACACATTCAATTCTTTTTTAAGCTCCATTCGACATTTTGCGGTAGGCGTGCTAAAATTCTTCAGGGCAAATATGTGTGCGTTAATTTTAAAGCTCTTTATATTTTGTAATTTATGCAAAAAATTCACTTTTCATGCGTACTCTGGAATTTTTTTTTTTAATAAAGTTTGTGCGAATGTTTGTAACTACTAAATGCCACATCCATCTTTAGTTAAACTGATAGATTCAGAATCCAAATCAAAATCTGAATCGATTTAACCATGTCCGTCTGTCCGCCTGCTTGTCAATGTAATTTTTGGCCCAAAGAGAAGCTCTTTTGAAAATGGATAGAATCGGACCATTTTTAGAACTCCTCCACATATAAGGTCTTATTATAATGGAGGTCTTTATACGGCAAAAAGTCACAATTTTTAATACAGTGTTTGGTGAATAGTTAATTGGCTTAATAACCCAATGTGCCTGTGCCCAATTTGGACTCGATCGTACAATTTTAATAATTTTTTTTTCTCCAAAATTTTGATGAATAATAGTTAAAAGTATAAAAATTAAATTTTTGATTTTATAATTAAAAAAATTATTATTAAAAATTAAATTGAATACATGCAGAGTTCACCGGGCTTGACCAACTATAATATTTTTACTTGTGGTTTTTTGTTAATTACATTAGAAATAGAAAATGGTGGCAGAGAAATTATGTGACGAAATATGTATAAAATGGTGTACATGATTAACGAAATTAAAAATTTAAGAAAGATGCTAAACTTATTAAAACTAGGGAATAACAATTCAGATGCTCAAAAATAATGTAAAATGTTGTGTACATAGTTAATGAACTTAAATGAATATTAAAAATTAAAGAATACAAGAAATGTTTTCAATTAAATTTCTCTTGTGCCATACTGAGTGTTGAGTTGTTGTAATTCTCTTAATGCCACCTTCTCTTTTATTTCCAATTCCCTCATCGATATTCTTTCCTTCATTTCCATTTCGGCATGACCCATTTCGCATTTCCATTGCATTTCTCGGACACGTAACTCAAATTCTTTCGAAAACTTTTCTCGTTCGAATAGAAATTTTTCTCTTTCAAATTCCAAAGTATCACATTTTAATTTGTGTGATTTTAGGAATTTCTCCACTTCCCAATCACCCAGTTCAGGCATGTTATGTTGTAGATCGTGATTGCTATCCATATCCAAGATATCTGTGTTCGTTGTTTTAACTTGTTTAGTTTGCGTAGATGTACTGGGCGGAGCGTTGACGTTTGTTGTGATTGCTTCTGCTACTGTTGAGGTAGGTGATAGAATCACTTCCTCAAATTGAGCTTCTTCAGTGGCCATTTCATTGTCCATTACCTCGGTCAAATCAACATCAACATGTGAATGGTTTGGCGATTCATACACTATATGTGGCTTTGTGTCTTTGCCTTCATCTGCCGAAACATTACTTTCATTATAATTCGGAAAGCTGCTTGTGGAATCGCTAAACATATCCAAGTCTAATTTAATTTCTTTGGTGGTACCATCCCAACCCACAAACACTTCATCCATCCTTTTATAATATGGACAAATTTTACGCACATTTTCTTTAAAAAAATTAATCAAATTATTAAAGCCAAGCATGTTTAAGAATTAAGGCAATTACCCCAATTAATTTCCTCTGGTTTGGAATTCTTTATCAATTTTCTGGCGTTAATATATTTAAGTCGTAAATGGCGCACTTTATTTTTTACCAGACTCCAAGCAACGCCGAGTTTAGATTGTTTCAGAAACTTCTCATAGTACGCCTGCCCTGTCGGTTGCTATATTTTATACAAAAACCAAATACAATAAAAAGTCTACTCATTTTAAGTAAATTTTCTGTCACCTCGAAAGTAGTAATATTTTCTTTTAAATATTGTATGATGAGCAATTCCTCTTTAGCGGTCCATCTACGTTTGCGTGCCTTTGAAAATTTATTCCGAAATTCCTTTTTACATTTATATGTATTATATTATTACAATAACAAGTTGATAATTGATTATTATTTATACTTACTTGGCGATCGTTTTCCATTTTTCTGTTGCATTAATGTGTAATGTTTGCGTTTCGGTATTTCACAGCATTTATAACATGCCAATGTCCATAAAAAGAAAAGTAAAGCTGTAAACAGATAAGGTTGTCTTTGTTATATGGAAACATTGATAGAATTATGAACTTACTTGTGCATGGACTTTTAATAGAACATTCTAGTGGTGAATTTTTCAATATCTACTTAATTTTTTTACCTTTCACCGCATTTTCTTACTTGGTTGAATATATGAAATGTAACAGTTTCACAAAAAGATAAAATTTAAATAACTTCAGGAATGTAAAGCCGTATTTTACTTACAATAATTCATTAATACAACGCATTTCCGCCATTTTTTTTAAAGCGCTGTGGTGGAGAGTTTGCAAGAAGTTTGCAGAGTCAACTACAGTTTACACATAGATTTGTCTCTCTCTTTCTCCGCTTTTTAAAATATAAATTGCAAAGCCTACTACATATAAAGCAACAGTAAAATTTCTATATATTTACATACATAACTGCGTCTAACGGTTAAATGTAATGTGAAAAAGCATATATAAGCTCCTAGAGAATTTCTACAAGAGAATTTTAGCATTTAGTGGTAAGCGGTTGTTAAAAAGTTTAATATACGTGGCTTGGTTTGTGTTTAATTATAAAAAAAAAAAAAAATATATAATAAAAATACAGTCCAATATTCTTTATAATCATTAAAGCTAAAATTTAATGAATATTTGTTTATTTTAATAATTTTTTAAAATTTTATTGAAACAACCAACAAATGATTATTTTGCAATAAATAATAATTGTTTTATTAACGACCTAAAACAAATGAAATATGCAAGATTGGCTTCAAATTACATATAATAGAATATAAAAACTGCTTTGGATGTTGTTTGTATCCCTGTTTGTTTAAATGTTTAAATTATATAACATTTGGAGAGGTAAGAACAGATATTGCAAAAAATCATGTACAGTTATTTGAACACGAAACCCTCGAGATTTACGATAAAGATCGAAATTTTATTTTATACTTATATAATTATTATTTAATGTTAAATATAATTGTAATATAATTAAAACAATTCTTTTATATGACATTTAATACATTTTTCATTTTTTTTTACATTTCCTCCAGATTTATAAAACACATGTAAGTCTTTATATATAATTATATGTACAGGTGTACGGGAATACCATTCGATTTTAAGAATTTATTCAATTATACAGGCTTATATTGACAACTCATTATAAATAAATAAATAAATAATAAAAGTCTGCCTCTTAATGATAGCATCAAATTCCATATAAAAGTAAACAATCGTAACCACCACCAGCAACAACTAAATCATAGTTTTACTCTATTAGGTTTAGTATCCGTTAATGCACGTACGTACTGAAAATGGAATTTAAGTATCCAAGCAGCAACTCAACGTTTTATGCACCAGCTAACGCTTTAGTCGATTTAAATAATAATTGCTATTACAATAACAGCACAAATAACGGTAAATGTTTATAAATAAATAATGAAATTTTCGAAAAAGTTAATATATTAATTTTTTTTTTTTTTTAAATTTGTATTAGTTTATGGCATGAACAATTTGGAAATAGGTCCAGGTATTATTCCTCCTTTAGATTATAATTATTCATACATACCGCAACAGCAACAACATAAACATCAGCCACAGTTAGCAGAAGGTGTAGCAGCAATTGGTACAAATTATCAATACACGCCGCGCAATACTTTATATAATTATCAGAGGAATCGTTATATACCGTATACACGTTCTATTAATACGATTACCACCACTCGATATCAGCATACTCTAACACCATATGTACCACCGCCGCCATTAACACAACCCATATATCATACATGTCCATCGGCCTGGATGCCGTCATTCAATTCCGTATCGTCTGTATCGTCTCAACAACAACAGCAACGTTCTGTTATGCAACTATCACATATGACAAGTGGTGGTTCCCTTAATTCATCATTGATTTTGGATAACAGTTATTTGTCGGGAACTGCTGATAATCACAACTCGATGCTAAATGCAAGCACAATTTCAACATCTCTAAATTCATTTAATAATAAAAGTCTTAATACCGTTACTACTGCTACTACTGCAGCAGAAGCAAAAATTACTACAGTGATTAGTTCAAACACATGCAACAACAATAATAACAGCATTACTAACTTGCTCGTTACCAATGATACAATTACTTTACAAATAACCAATTTAGATCATACAATGGATGAAGCTAGCTTAAGAAATTATCTAATGAATCAATTGAAACCGATAACGCCAGTCGTGTCTTTAACATTTGATGGCAACTCTTTCGCTAAAGTAACTGTACCCGATTTATATGTAGGTTATTTTAAAATCTCTATTGCGATTTAAATGTACATTTAATTTTTATAGTTTGCCAAAAAGGTGGTTTCTAATTTGCATCGCAAAAAGATGGGTCACAAACGTATCTTGGTGTCTTATACTCGAGACTCTTCTCTTACTGAATTCAAGACTTTACGTTGCCAGGTGGCCGGCTTATTGAAGGTACAAAAATTACATTTCCATTGTCGCGTAAAAAGTGATGCATTTTTTGCTTAAAATTTTCACTCTCGAAATTTCTTTTATATCAAAGGATGTCCCCAGTTATACGTTGCCCATGTATAAATTCCGTGAATTATTTCAATCTCGTTTTAAAACGTCGATTAGTGTTTTGGATTTACATAAAATGCACGACATTTGTACCATTACGATGGATGATAATGAGGATAAATTTATTAGTTTGCATGAGGAATTGATGAACACTTTGGAGACGTCACCTTTAGTGGAAGGTTTACAGCTTAGCGTACCCTACTGTACGGTCCATTTTAAAAGGGAACAACATAAAGGTTGGGCTGAACAAGAAATTGAACCTTTACCGGCGGTTTTTATGACCATTAAACAAATACAGAATATAATACAACCATTACTGAAAGCTCATATTGGTGATGTACCGGTTGCTACGCTGGTGCATTGTATTGAAGGTGAATTGAACGTACAGATAACGCCGAATGAGAATGGCGTCAATTTAGAACATTTGATATGTTGTGTGCAGGGCGTACAAATAGACGTCAACAATTTCGGTATCAAGATATTAAGTTGCATAGACAATAACAAAAACACCAATACCAATAACAATGGCAATAATTCTAAAGAGAATAACAACACCATCAATAATGACCCGTTATATCAAATATCACGTGAAATTATTGAATTGGTGAAAATGTCACCCAAGGCTACCATGAAGTTCAGTCGCTTCATACCCGCCTATCACAATCATTTTGGCAAGCAGTGTCGTGTAGCCGATTACGGTTATACGAAACTAATTGAATTGTTCGAAGCCTTGTCCACGGTTGTACAAATAATGGGTGATGGTGAAAACCGGCAAATCACACTCACCCATCGCACCCAAATACGACGCTTCACTTCCGATTTGTTGCGCGTCTTAAGAGCGAATGGCAACCGGTCCATTCTGTTATCCGAGTTGCCGCTCATATTCACACAAACTCAGAATCGTAATTTTGATGTGACAGATTATGGCGTGTGCGACATTACGGATATATTAGATGGCCTAGCCAATTCGAACATTGTCATAACAACACCAACACACAAAGGCAAGGATTTTCTCATTTCTATACCCAAACGCAAACAGACCGCCGTCGAATTGGAAATGCTGTCCTTTTTTGCTGCCGATGTAATTGAACTGTTCTCTACTGCTCCTCAATATACGGTCTTGTTTCAAAAATTTGGCCGCTCCTATCAATATCACTTCGGTGTGCAGTGTCGTTTGAGTGACTATGGCTTTTTGAAATTGGCCGATTTAATAGATGCCATTCAAGGTGTCGTCGAAATGGAGGTAACCAATGATGAAGATAAGAAAATCTATTTATCAACACACGTGGCACGCCGGGTATTTGCCAAACAATGCGAAGAATTAATTTCTGAAAACTTTGACAGTCCAATGACCTGCGTTAAGTTTAGTGAGGTGCTTAGTATGCATAAGAAGAAATTTGGTTATCAAATACAAGCGCACACCTTAGGAGCTGAGGATATTGAACAAGCTGTAGCCCTCTTACCCTATGTGGAGGTAACATTTTGATTACACCTACAACTCCAAGGAGTTGTTGTTTATTATTGATAATTACTTGATTTTTTAAATAATTAATTCCAGTTGATTAGAAAAGATGACCAGTTGTGGATTATTTGTCATAATGAAGATAGGAAATTCCGTAAAAAATGTTATAGAGCTTGTAAATATTTATTGGCCTATGAGGTGACAAGATCGGAACAGAGAAATGCCAAGGACATGGATAAGACGCCACCTGTGACAAACTTTTTAACTTTAAATGATTTCCTGGAAGGTTTTAATAAGCACTACAATGACAACTTAACGGAAGTCACAGTTCAGGCCATGAAATATGCTGTAGAGGTATGAGATAAAACATGTATGTCCGTGAGTCTGTCTCTGTTGTTGGCATGTTCTCAGGATCGTAAATTTTGAGATATGAGTTGAAATTTTGCACAGACACTTTTAGTTTTTGTACACAGATCGCTTTATAAAATGGACAATATCGATTAAGAACCACGCCCACAATCGACAAAAAAATACTTATCTGCCACAAAAATTGAGCTATAAAGTTGAAATTTAGTATACACATTTGTAATTAACTTATCCATCGATGTGCCAAAAATGGGCATGGTCGATTAAAAGACATGCCCACAATCAACAAAAATGTAAATATCTGGCACCTATGAACTCGAAATTTGATATATATATGCATAGTTATCCCGTGTACCGATAAGCCAAGAAATGGGCATGGTCGGTTAACAGACAATTAACAAAAAATTATACTTTACGTAAAACTCTATTTTTAAGCTGATACATTAGAGGGCGTAATCACGTACATGTCACGTAGATGGGGAGGATATTTAAGATTTGGTCTAAAGCAAATTTGGTTTTCTTACTTGTTTTTGTTAGTGGTGGCTGTTGCATTGATGATTTTAAACTGCCATAAAAGGCGTAGTATTTGAGTAATGTGGCCCATTTCGTCACAATAAGAAACACACACGTAAAATTCTGCATGCACACAAATAAGAACGGGAGCTTTCCAAAGACGTGTAAAATTAAAATTACCTTTGTTGTCCAAAAGAAGAGCCATCATATTATAGCAGAAACCCACAATTCTTGTTATTTTCCAATGAAACGGCACAATAATTCCATTTGTAATAAGGCTCAATCGTGTCAAAAGTCAAAATCGTTTTATAATTCGACAATTTTTATTTTTTTGTCATTTTTTTTTTTTCCAATGACAAATTCCGATAAATTTCGGAAAATTTTTTTGTTATCGATACTCTGCTGCCAATCGATAATATTGGACCAGACAAATTCAATGGGGTAAATTTCGGCTTGATCAGGTACAATGGTATGATGATTTTAAATGAAAATCGTATTAAAGGTTAATTGGTTCATTTCGAAACTAGGGAACCGAATATAGTTGTTAAAACAGTATCATGTATATATGCCACACTTACGGTGTAAGTATAAATAGGATGTTGTAGGAGGAATCTGGCCTAAGCCAGAACCTAGAATTTTTGCTTAAATTTATTTTAAAACTTTTACTGAGAATCACTCATTTTTTGTGTATATGAGGACCCCAAAAAGTATATATATTTTGAATCAGCCTTAACTACCAATTCAATTTAATCACGCCTGCCTTTCCGTATTACTTATAAAGTAGAGAAAATATATCGATTTCGGGGAGCTTTCGAGCATCGCTGGTGGGTGTTCAAGATTTGGCCTAAGCCAAATATAGTTTTCTTACTTGTTTTCATATATGTTAACATTCCATTACAGATAAAAACCGAAAACGGTTGTCATTATGTGTGTTTAAGTGGATTAATAAAATTTATTATGAATATAATACGTTTGCTGGAACTACACACGTCCTTGATGTTGAATGAAATAAAAAATGCTCTTAATTGTACACTAAGTTCGACGTTTGAATATGGTTTTCCAAATATTTTGTCTATAGTCACCGATTACCCGGATTTGTTTAGTGTTAACTTGATCGCAACACATGAACGGGCAGTCGTAACATTAGCTAAAGATTGTGAAAGTAAGTGAACAAAGAATTTTATATAAAAGAAGAGAAGAAACATATGTAACGGTTTTTTTTTTTTTTTTTGTAAATTGCTTGTAGTGCGGGTTTTGGAGTATTATGGTCATCATAAACCGTTATTTGGTTCATTAAAAATGCCATGTACTAAACAAAAGACGTTACGTTCTAATCGAGCCCCTTTAGGTGAATACAATGTTCGTAGTGGTAGCAATATGCCCGGTCCACCACCACTTAAAACGCGTGCTCTATCTAATGAAATGAATTCCTCAACTTCCCTCAACTATCGTCATACCACCAATCAAAATGTCACAACCAAAGATTTGGTATCTGTTACAGCATCATCACGACATAATAGCAATGGCAACGTTAAAAGTGTCACTTCGAACAGTTCGGTGATAAATAATTCGCACAGTTCGGCCAGCAGCACCATTACCACTCTAAATTATCCTAAAACAAATGTCTCGATAAAGGAGAATAAGGAGAATTCATCATTTTTGCTAAACAATTCATTTAATACATCAAATCAGTCTTTGTCGTCGTCCTCGTCCTTGAATGGCGATTTGAATAATAGTGCTGGAGCCAATAAATTGAATTTTACATTTTTACTACCACCACCACCGCCACTACCATTACATCCACCGCCACCGCCACCACCACCACCACCACCTCCACCTCCACCTCCACCTCCGCCACCACCACCACCACCGCCACCAGCACCAGTTCCTTCAAATCAGCAGCAACTTCAACAACCACAACCGTCAAATATAATAACACAACCGGTAATGAGTGCTTCACAGGCCATGGCTAAAATGATGCCCCCACAATATGCTTACAGCGGCTACCCCGCTGTTAACAATGTTAATACAACAAATAATACAAAATTATGGGACAGACGCCAAAATTTATTGTATCATCAAAAACAACAACAACAACAACAACAATTGCAACTACAACAATTGCAACTACAACAAGGCATGTTCTTAAATAGATCTGATACAATCTCGCTGAACATATTCAATTCGAAAAGTACAAATTCTTCGTCTTCTACTATGAGGCCATCTACTGGCTACAATGAATTGGTCCATAATATGCATATGTATCCGATGTATGAGCCCCCTAAACCAGATACGCCGCGTTCTGATGTAAGTTTTTAAAGTCATTTTCATGTAATTATATAGATGGCGGGTATTCTAGGTTTATCATTCCGTTGGCAACACCCACAGAGAAAGTATATAACGTCAAAAACTGAGTCGATCTAAATATGTATGTCCCTGTGTCTGTCTGTTGGTGGTATTCTCACGTCCGTAATCTTTAATATAATGACATTTTTGTACAGACACTTTTTATTTTTGCACGCAAATCGCTATTTAAAATGGGTAAAATCGTCAAGAGCCACGCCCACAATCGATAAAAGTCTATTTATTTGCATGATTGGATAACAATTTATAAAAAATTGCATCCAGCGTACAATTCGACTTGCAAGCTGATACACTATTAGAGGGCGTAATCATTTACCTGCCACGCCCACTGTTTGTGTATAAATATGAAGGGTATTTAAGATTTGGTCGATGCCAAATTTCGTTTTTTTTACTCATTTTTGCTTTTTTTTTTAATAAAACGGGCGAACCTCTCATATTGGTTGAGCTCCAAATCCCTGACAATATACATAATATTGATTTGTAAGGAGGGGGTCATAAAATAAAGGGTATTAGACTAAATACACACATAGAGGTAGTAGATGGATTCAGATTTTGACTTCAGATGTGAGGCCTCTCCTTCTGGGTGTTGTGCTAGTGCTACTAAAAATGTTTGATTTCATTTCAGAATATGCCATTTTGGTTTGACCCGATTTGGACTAATAGCAATGGTTGTTCAGGGGAAAAGCCTAACAATGATTTGGTAAATGTTATATAACTATGAGTAACTATTTTATGGTAAGATTTTCTTTCGTTTAGTTAAATATACGTTTACCGGAGTGTCGCTCTTTAAATGTAGCGCCCCCAGTAATGTCACCTTATACTTTATCCAAAATACAGAATATGAAGCATGTGTTCAATTTTGATTCTGCTGATAGGAAAATCGCCTAATACGTCCCGTAAACTTCTTTCTCGTCTGCATGTTTTTTTAATGATTCGTTGAACCTTAAAGCCTCTTTATTAAATTGTTTAAATATTTTTGTAAAGGTTTAGCATTTCAAATGAGAACCGAACCTAGTTAGTCAGTAATTTTTGTAAACCGTTTCATTTTAAAACTGTCTTGTAATATGATAAGTTAATATGTAGTCAACAATTAATGTTAACTTTTGTTTGTGAAACTCTGTTTAAGAAACAAGTTCCTGCACTGATTGTAAACATGTTTTTAAATGTATTAAAAAAAATATATATATTAATAATAATAAATAAATTTGATAGAAACATTCTTTATATGGAATTTGTAATAAAAATTCTTTAGTTTCATTTACAGTTGAGTTTAGTTGTTAACATTTCAAATTGATTGATTGTATTGGTACCATTCTAAAATTCTTCTTTGAATGTGAAAAAAACCAAACCTTAGAGTCGATTATTGAAAATTTCGATTTTTTTGAATTGTTGAATTGTTGTTGTCCTTCCCAGACATAGACATGCAAATATAGGGTATGAATTCTAGATGCAATAACAATAAATGTGGTGGTTATAATTCTCTCTAAAAATACAGACAGTTGGAAATAATGGACTGATAAAGACGAATCACAGGGGGCATACCAAGTTTGACAGTGACAGGAGACTCTACAAAGTATATACGAGGTGTGTTCAAAAAGTAACGAGAATTTTTAAATTTCGCGGGTTTGGAGAGAGACTTTGGAAAGAGAGTTTTTTTTATTATGTTGGTACACATGCCCCTGAAGTACGATAAAATTTTCAGCAATATTCATTGTTTACTTTTTAAGTGGCAGCCGCTAACGTGAGACGTGTTTTTCGAGCTCGGCGATTTTCGTTAGTGAAAAAAAATGGATCAAAGAACCTGCATTAAATTTTGCGTAAAAAATGAAATAAAGTGTTAACAAAGGCATATGGTGAGTCTGCTATGAGTAAAGCAAGGATTTACGAGTGGTATAAGCGTTTCCAAGATGGCCGCGAAAACGTTGAAGATGACGAACGACCCGGACGCCCAAGCACATCAACAACTGATGAAAACGTGAAAAAAGTGAAAGAAATGGTTATGAACGATCGCCGAATCACAATCAGAGAAGTCGCTGATGATGTTGGCATATCAGTTGACTCATGCCATCAAATTTTTTCGGATGTTTTGGGTATGAAACGTGTGGCAGCAAAATTCGTTCCAAAATTGTTGAATTTCGAACAAAAACAGCGGCGAATGGAAGTTGCTCAGGAGTCGGTAAATGAAGTTAATAACGATGCAGAACTACTAAAACGTGTTATAACAGGTGACGAAACATGGGTTTACGGATATGATGTCGAAACTAAGGCTCAATCGTCCCAGTGGAGGCATTCAACGAAAATCGCCGAGCTCGAAAAACACGTCTCACGTTAGCGGCTGCCACTTAAAAAGTAAACAATGAATATTGCTGAAAATTTTATCGTACTTCAGGGGCATGTGTACCAACATAATAAAAAAAACTCTCTCTCCAAACCCGCGAAATTTAAAAATTCTCGTTACCTTTTGAACACACCTCGTATATATTCTTAATCAGCATCAAAAGCAGTCGATCTAGACATAAATGTCCGTGTGTCCGTTGGTTGTTGGCATTCTCACGGGCGTAAATTTTGAGATATTGAGGTAATGATTGCACTGGCACTTTTAGTTTTTGCACGCAGATCACTATTTAAAATGGGTAAAATCAATCAAGAGCCACGCCCACAATCGACAAAAATCTAGATATCTGCCACAAAAATTGACCTATGAACTTGAACTTTGGTGCTCATATTTATAGTTAACACCAACATCGGTGTGCCAAAAATGGGCGTGGTTAAATAACGTAAACGCCAACAATTAACAAAAAAAAAAACATATTCACTATAAAACTAGACTGGCAAGCTGATATGTAATATATACAGCAGTTAGAGGGCGCAATATCTGGCATGCCCACAGTTGTAGATGTGGAGGAGGGTATTCAAGATTTAACCTAAGCCAAATTTAGTTTTATTTTTATAAACATTGAGGATGGACAGGATAGAAGAAATTTATGTTAAAATATTATAAGTCTGGAAAAAAGTGTTCTAATATTTTATTTGTTAGTTCGATGCCAAAGAAACAGGCAGCATTGGCTGGAAAAGCACGCAACAGTACCGGAGCTGCACCAGTATATAAACCCAAAATACCATCTTTGGCTAATAATTCTTGGAAAACGCTACGTAATCCGTGTTTATATGTTCCTTCGGGCGCTGTAAATGAATGAAATGTTATTAAATGGAGAAACAGTCATTTTGAGGGTAATTAGAACATACCCGATTGTAAGCGACTTTTTAGTACATCAGCTGGCATACCCACCATCCAATAGGACATACCACTTAAGCCACCAGCCAATAAAGTTCCCATTAAACTGATATCGCCCTGTTTCGTACTTTTCTTATATTCATTCTGTAGAAATTCATAGGTACAAAAGAATAAACCATTGGCCGGAACATCTTTAAAAATCATGAAACAACAGACACATATGTAGTTAACTCAATGAACCCGTACAGGGAGGGGGGCGGGGGGGGTAATATTTAAATGAAAACGAGAGACTATGACACCCACAGAGTTAAGATTAAAAGTTATACCCAACCAAACGCAACAACAAATATTCCAAAATGATTAATTACAAATTTATTTGGAATCATCCTAAATGTCATGGTATGTTTGTGTGTGTACAAATATTTCTTATTACAAATTTCTTAATACAATGATTTTTATAGTTTCGGTTATATTAGGTCTAATAATTGATTTGTTAGTTCGATGCCAAAAAAGCAGGCAGCATTGGCGAGAAAGGCGCGTAACATGACGGGTACAAAGCCAGTGTATAAGCCGAGCACACCCTCAGCAGCCAACAGTTCTTGCAAAACCCTACGCATTCTATAAGTACCCTCCGATGCTAAAAACAAATCAAATCATTTGATAATTAAAAGAAAAAAAAAACGTAGATATTCTTATATATTGTATGACATACCCGATTGTAAGCGACTTTTTAATACATCCGGCGGCATAGCAATAATCCAATAGAGAATACCACTTATACCGCCAGCCATTAAAGCACCAGTTAAACTGGCATTACCGTATGAGGTTTTTTTCTTAATTTCATCTTGCAGAACTTCATAGGAACAAAAATACACACCAATGCCAGGACCATCTTGGAAAATTACAATAATTAATAATTATTGATAACTAAGGGATTAACAAACTAACTAAGAATATAAAAAATATTTTCATTTTTATTTTATATAAACTTCCAACACCCACCACACCCACTCATGGTGAGCGTACAGTCAAGTAATTTTTATATTAATCATTATATTGAAAAGTGAAAATGTTATAATCGGTTAAGCCCGACCATTTGATACCCTACATCACCTTGGCTCCATAAATTATGCTACAATTATTTAGCGATTAGTTGCCATATTTTGAAATATCATTATATGTAAAAAGGTTGTAAAAAATGATCTGATCAAGATCATATTTGGCACAGCCCTTCCACTTATTTTACTATTTAACTATTGTTCAGGAAATTTTTTCAAAAAAATATTAAGAATTGCAATATTTTTCCATATGAAGACTTCCTTTAAAAATAACACCTTATATGGGAAAGGGTCTTAAAAATGGTCCGATTCGGTCCATTTTCAATAAGGTTCCGTTTTAAGGCAATATATGTCCTTGTAACAAATTTTATGGAAATATCTGAAAAAAATGCAACCTGTAGCTTAATCACAATTTTACATGGACAGACGGACATGATTAAATCGATTCAGATTTTGATTCTGAATGGTATAGGGTATTATAAATGTGTTGTAAAATAACCAAAATTGCTTCGAATAGCTAATTAGACACATAAGCCAAAAGGCATTTTTAAAAATGTAGTCAAAGTTTGTAAAACGATACCGAATGAATTGGTTTTTTAGAATATATCGACACCATCCATCTACGCTGGAAAATCATGAAATACTATGCCTTCAACATGTGTTTGGATCACATTTCATTTATTACAAATTGATTCATTTTAATGCATAACATTGTACGTAAAATTATGAAAAATTGACTACTTAACGGCAGCGCACACTTATACATATAAATTCGCATTATGTTGTATTTAAAAGTTAGGAGCAAACTTGTGGAACAATTTATTTGTTAATTCAATGCCAAAGAAACAGGCGGCATTGGCTGGGAAGGCTCTTATCATAATTGGTGTTACGCCTCGATACAAAGCCAAAGGACCCTCCTTTTGCATCAACTCCTTAAATACACTGCGTATACCATGTTCATAAGTGCCTTCGGGAGCTAAAAAGAAAACAAACAAACAAACAAACAAACAAAAACAGCAATAGCAACAACAACAACAACATCAATCATTAAATTACGTTACAAGTAATTAAAGACGTTTCTGTCATTTTCGAAATACCTGTTTGGAGGCGACTTTTTAAAACATCTGCCGGCATACCTACCGTCCAATAGGCAATGCCAGCCGAACCGCCGGCAATTAAAGTGGCCGTCATGCTCACTTCATTGGTGTTGGTTCGACGTTTGGCCTGCTCCTGTAGAAACTCGTATACGACAAAATATGAACCATTGGCAGGTAAATCTTGAAAATAATTTATGAATTAAATCGTTTAATGTTCAGATTACTCTGTTAAAAAAAAAAAAAAAACAAACAAAACAAACATAAATACTTATAAGTATGCACACACACACACACATATACACACTTGCAGTCCCATTGTTAAGCCGGCACTCAGACTCACTTACATAACTGCCTTTTTTTATATTGTATGACTGAAATGAAATGAAATAAATTTATGATAACATGACGGAACAGCCACGATAAACATTTGTGAATGGATTGAAAAATAATTGAGAAACCCTTTAGCCCCCAAAAACCAACCGCTCACACAGTGCTTTTCTCTTCCAATTTTTTTTTGATTTTATTATTGTTATTGTTTTTGTTATTGTTTTGTTATTTCATACTTCTATTTCATTGATTATTGTTTGTTTGTTTTCTTTTTTAATTTTTATTTATTTATTTTCTTAACACTTTTCGTTAATTTTTTGATTTACTTTTTTCTTTACTATTTCTGCAATGCTTACATATGACACACACATACACATACATATATATATATATATATATATACATAAACATAAATATATCTTTACTGAAAAAATTTTAAGCGATAAGTCACATCCTTTGCGTATAAACGATACTCAATACACTTCCTTCATATATTGTTCATATACCCTATAACGCCATCAACGCGAACACCACACAACAAACACTCACAACATACAACAATATAATCTATTTTTGTTTTTGCTTTTCTCTTTTTCGTTGTTTAGTGATTGTACGATTGTACTTCAAGTGAGGTTTGCTTCAAAAAAAAAAAAAAATGTCCAACAAGAGGAAAAAATCTCAAAGATTGAAATACACGAATGCTTGTATGTGGAGTACGTTAAGCTGTATAAACACATAAATAAAAGCCTGTAATGAAAGAGTTTAAGTATAAGTTTAAGTATAAGTATAAGCATAAGCATTTGCTTGTATGTATGTATGTATGTATGTATGTATGTATGTATAAGTATGTCCAATCATTTATGGTGTATTGAAGCGGCTGCGGCTGCTGTGATGGGCTGGCTGTATTATAAATTTTATTTCAAGTTGAAAATATAAAATTTTCATAAAACTTATTTAGTTTTATAACATCGTCTCGGCTGTACAATGTGTTTAAGCTTTATTAACCGTTACATGTGAATAGTAAATAATAAAATTTAAAAAAAAAATTATATATTTATTTTTATCGGCTTGTGAATAAGTTTAATGTTGTGTCGATCACACTTGTCCCCTGAAATCTAGAAAAGAAGTTAAAATTTTTTTTTTTTTTTTTTTTTTAAATAAAAAAATAAAAAAATATGAAGTGGTGTTCCCTTTTATTAATAGTGAGTAAAATGTGATTTTGTTAAAAAAAAAAAAACAAACAAAAACAAAAAAAAAAACCATAAAAACATGAATGATATAAACGCGATAAACGAACACACGGCCTCAACAAAGATTACAATAAATTATTATACATACATACATATATATATACTATATAATATTATCGTATTTAAAGTGTCATAAGAAGGATCTTTTAACCAATTCAGTTGGATTAGTATTTTTAGCCTTTTGATACCCTATCCGATTTATACTATAAAAAAGCCAAACACCGAAACCGATCAATACAAAATCAATTCCGGAATCTCTTTAACCATGTCCGTCCTTACGTAAATTTGTACGCCAGCTACAGGTCGCATATTTTGAGATATTTCGATGCCATTTGGTATAAGAACTGGTATTGTAAGCCTATTGAAAATATACCAAATTGCATCCTTTTTTAGAACGCATCCCCATATAACGTTTTTTTTTTTTTTTTTGTAAAGAAAGTCTTTCTTAATAATTTCTCACAAAATTTGCTGAAGAATAGTTAATTAGCGTAATAATTGGCTGTGAATTGATGAATTTGTACGCGATCGGAACAATTTTAGAACTCTTTTCCATATAATGATATTTTACAGAATGATTTATACGGCATTGCCTGCGCTTACTTAAATAAATTAATTGTAGCTTAATTTGTGGTAGTATGTGATGTAGGGTAATTAAATAGTTAGGATGGGTCGACAAAGGTATTTTCATTAAATCCACCACATAAACTAAAGGATATACCAAGAGACCCCCACAAAGTAATAATAATAATGTATGGGTATGGCGTTTTACAAGCTTAAATGCTTATTTGCTCATTCCCCTGTCAAGCCAACCACCACTTTCATGGTAATATTTTTAACTATCGGTGAATTATCACAATCCAACGCAACACTTGAGTACAAATTCCAGCTGAAAAAAATTCTTTCATTTTTTTTTTCCTCAGCTAGATTTGAACCTAGAGTTTATTAACACAAAGTCTTAACCCACTCAGCTGCCACAGAAAGAACATTTATTTATATTTGAAATATTCGAAATTCGATGCAGCCATTCTTAGGTTATGTTGCAATGAATAAAATCGTTTAACCAGCCATGCTATCTATCAGCAAATTAAGTCAATTAAGTCATAAAGTTGAAATTTGACTCATACATTTATAATTAGTCCAGTCAAGCATATGCTACAGATGGGTAAGGTGGAATAATAACCCTGTCCCCATGTAGAGGGTATAATTATTATACCCTTCATATAAGATTGTTTTTCCGTTTGCAACATCCAGAAGGTGGCGTCAGAGACCCTCTACATATAGATCAATATACTTGATTAGCATCAAAAACATGTATGTCCGTGTTTCCGTCTGTTGTTGGCATTCTCACGGTCGTTGAGATGTTGAGCAGAAATTTTTATACAGGCACTTTCAGTTTTTGTACACAGATTGCTATTTAAAATGAGCTAAAACGATTAAGCGCCACGCCCACAATTAACAAAAATCTATATATCTGCCATAAACAATGACATATGAACTTGAAATTTGGTATGCTTTACCATAGTTATTCCATCCATCGATATACCAAAAATGGGCATGGTCGCATTAAAGAAACGCACACAATTTATAAAAAACCATACTCGACTTGCAAGCTGATACACTATATATATATATATTTGCCACGCCCTCGATTGTTGATATAAAGATTATTGAATTTTTAGCCAAATTTAGTTTTCTTACTTGTTTTCTATTATTTCAGTAAACAGTTAGAAGGGCTGAGCTTTAAACATCGGTCATTAATTCATAAACGAGTGTTTTAAGATTTAAAAAATGCAACATAAAAATTGTAGTTTATTATCATCAGTGTATTGTGCAAAACTTTTATAGAAGTCTACATATTGTGATAACTGATAACTCAACTTTAGATAACTGAAGCTAAAACCAGTTGTAGACGGTTAAGGTGGACCATTCATTATCGTACACGTAACCATCAAGAAATGCATTTCATTGCCATTTAAGTCTTTTTTTAGAGAGAGAGGTTTTAAAAGTTTATATGAAATGATCGATAGATAGAAGGAATCTTTATTAAAAAATTCTAAGAATTGCGATTTTTTGTTATTTAATGAATGAATGAATAGAATGTTTGAATGGGGAAGAGTTCTAAAAATGGTTCGATATAATACATTTTCAACGGAGAGATTTTCCTTGGTTCAAAATCATGTTATTTGTAACCAAACATTTTTCATAATTAGACAGATCAAGGGGGCTTGGTTATATAGGTACCGTTAGTTCTATCATTAGTGATGTAGAGAATAACTAGACGATAAGCAGATACAAAGCGTACAATGAAAATGTAAAAATTTCGCCTCGTTTTTTTTTTAATTTTTCAAAAATTTCACATAAATTCATGTTTTTTAATATTTACAATTGAATTTCCTGATATAAAACTGTAAGCAATTGTTTACTTGTAGTATAGATTGGAAAAAAAAATAAAAAAAAATTATTCGAATAATTTTTGTAAAAAATAATCAAGTCTTTCAATTCATTGAATTTTGAATGAAATGTTTATATAAATAATTGTTATAATAAGTCACAGTTCTCTCTTATCATAAACACATGTATGTGTAGAAACGTTTGCACAATAAAAAAAAAAAAAAAAAAATTGAACAGAAAAACAGAAAAAACAGAAAAACAACACGTTCAAAGTTAACTGTGCCGATGAAATCTTAATTTAAGTTTATTGTAACAATAGTGCAAGCGTAACATGCACACAAACATACACACACACACACACACACATACACAAGGAATATGTAAACAATTTAAAATTCTTTGATTTGTTTTTCTTTTGTATTATTTTTCCTTTCATCGTATGCACAGCAAGTTACTTTGGTTTCAGCAGCAGTACACCACTCACAGCAAAACAATAAAAACCGACAACAACAACAACAACAACAACAATATAAACGTAGACAATTGCGACAACAACAACAGCACGAACATGACATAACTTATAATGAAGAAAACAATAAAGAGTTTCAAGATAAGTTTCTGCTCGATTTGGAAGCAGAGTCCGAAGAGCTGCCGTTGTATAGAAGGAAAAATGCGGAAATGGATGTGCAACCATTACAATCACCACCCATGATAGAAATCGATATGAATGCCAAATGTCCACAAGGTTGTGTCTGTCAATATGCTCACTTTAAGGATTTGCCCATTTCACGATGGATTAATTATATGACGCAGCGGCCGCATGAACATATCATCGCTACCGGTGATGATTGGCCTGCTAATAATAATGTAATGGACGATTTACTACACGATACAGCAGATATGGAAGATTTATTGAATGACCACGATTCAGCATATGATGGCGATTTGAGTTATTTAACGAATCCTTATGTTAAGCAGGCCACCTGTATTATACAGGATGACACAAATCTCAGTCACCTGATAGACGATTTACCCCACGACATACAAGCTTTAATATTACTGTATACAGGTGTCGGTAAAAATAAGAGTGGTACGTTTTTTTTTTATATAATTTTTTTTAAAATTTAAAACCTTTTCAATGTCGTTCTTTGTATATTTTTTTGGCCAGTGAATGCGAGTGTTTTAAAACCTTTAAATCAATTGACGACTTTGGAAGTAAGGGGTTCTGAACAGGGGTCTGTGCGCTTTATATTAGACGTCCCGTTGGCCTTTATACAGCATGCAAATTTTGAATTCATAACTCTTATGGGCACCGATGCGTTCAAGAGGCCCCCCAACATGGTACACCCCAAGGAAGTGTTCAACTATAAGCCCAATATTGAACTAGTTAACGGGGCAAACATTGCAATAGATGCAATGGCAACCAATCCGGTGGATGAACAATCCAACCAGGAAGAACAATTTCAATATTACGAACAAAAGCTATTGGATCAGGAAGATTTGGATATTGTGCCGTATGAGATTTACAGAGAGGAGGTGAAGAAGGCTCGCATGCCCACCTTCTATGGTTGGCAACATTTGGAAGTGTTGCGCATACATTCGTGCGGTTTCCATGAATTATCCTGGGAAATGTTTTTGGACTTGACTCACTTGCAACACTTGTCGTTGGATCGCAACGATATCAAAGAAGTGCCCCCGTTCGCCTTGTCCGGTGCTACACAATTGCAAACCCTATCATTGGCTCACAATGCCATTAAAGATTTACATTATCGTGACTTGGCCGGTTTGTTTAAGTTGCGTCTGTTGGACTTGAGCGATAATCGTTTAAGCAAATTGACCGAATTGAGTTTTCCCCCATTGCCGCAATTGCGTTGGATTGATTTTCGTCATAATCCCATTCGCTACATATTTCCGGCCACATTTTGGGTCATGAATAACACACAAGCCATGTGGTTCGGCTCGAAAGAGGTGGCGTTGGAGTTGTGGGGTAACATGCCATTCAAGATGTTGCATCAGTTGAAATTGTTACACATTGGTAACGTCTCGATTGGCAGTTTGGATAATAATATATTTAAGGTGAATTTGTATAAACTTTTCCCAAAAAGAAAATTACATTTTTTTATACGCCCCGCGGCCCCACAATATATACGCAGTATGTTTAATTTGACAGTAACCCAAATCCTCTTAGTCGGTCAAGACCGATCACCACTTAGTATCACAAATTTATGCCACAATTAGTTTAGTTGTGACTGTAAAAGCGAGGTATTGTCGTTTTCGTAAAATATCATTATATGAAAAGGGGTTCTAAAAATAATCCGATCGAGTCCAAATTTGGTACAGCCAATTATCCATTCTTTGCCAAATATTGTCAAAAAGTATTAAGAAATGCGATTTTTTTCCATATAAAGACTTCCATTAAAATATAAACCTTATATGAGGATGTGTTCTAAAAATGGTCCGATTCGGTTCATTTTGCATGGGATTTCCCTCTAGTCTAATATATGTCCGTGTACCAAATTTCAACGAAATATTCCAAAAAATTCAACCTATACCTTGCTTATAAATTTGCATACCCACCCAGACGGACAGACGGACATGATTAAATCAAATCAGATTTTGATTCTGAATTGATGGTTATAAATGAAGGTGGAGTATGGCATTTGTCGTATTATATACTTAATATTTGCACAAGTGGTTGTAGAGTTGAAATATGGAAATTAAAAATATTATGAGGAAGTATACCGTCATCATTGAATTATCTAAAGGGATGTGATTTGAAAGTAAAATTCAAAATCAAATCGGAACCGTAACATTCGACCGTTAAGACACACTTCCCTAACGTCTGAACGTCAATTCCGCATCTATGCCATTCGTTTATGGAACTCCCTACCTTACAGTCTACAGACTTAGACTGCACTTGATGAATGAAATGCACATAAAAGTCACAACACAAAATTCTTTTCAATCTATAGGTGCAATCTCCCGCCTCATTATAAGCCTTGAGCTAAAGTGATGGGAAGCACACTCACACTTAAATAAATAAATAAAATTAAATGAAAATGAAGTGAAATATAGTTATCACATCCATCGATGTGGGCGTGACCAATTTACAAAAATCAATATATCTGCCAGAAAAGTTGATCTATGAGTTTGAAATTTAATATACATATTTATGGATATCCTATCCATGGATGTGCCAAAAATGGGCGTGGCCGATTAACAGACACGCCCACAATTTACAAAAAAACCATATTCACCATAAAACTAGACTTTTACGTTGATACGTATTACTTACGTTATTAAAGGGCGTAATAATATACCTGCCACACCCATTATTATAGAAAGATTATAGAAAGGTACTTAAGATTTTACCTAAACGAAATTTGCTTTGGCCACGCCTACAAAATCCAATATTTATTCACAATCACAAAAACAGAACTTTGAGAAAAGTTGGCATAAAGTAAAAATATTTATAGGGTGTGGTCGTATAACTGTGACACAAAATTCAACCTTGCAGTTATATATGACCATATGTCTACCTAAGCACCTATGAGTGAAAAACATACATTTGGTCACCAAAATTGAGATATCAGCCATCAGGTTATATTCAACTAATTCACTCGTTTTCTTTGTAACATTTTCAGGATCTTGCCGCTTTGCAGATATTGCAACTACATGGTGATGTACGTTCTCTAGAATTTGATGCCTTCTCTACTTTGCATCAATTGCGGCACTTGGACATGAGTCATTGCCATTTGCGAGAGATCTCAATGGATGCGTTAATGGGCTGCAAACAACTGCGCATGATCAATTTCAGTTACAACAATTTAATCTTTATACCACCGGGTGTGTTTGATGATCAAGCCGCTGTTGAAGAAATCTATTTGGATGGTAATCAATTGATTACTTTACCCAGAAATTTCTTTTTACAACGTAAACTGAAGCTGGCACGTCTTAATAATAATCCGTGGAAGTGCAGCTGTGATATGATGAATTGGAAGGCGAAAATCACCAATCAAGAGCGTGGCCCCAGTACGGAACGTTGCATTAATGATTATTTGACGGGTAAAAGGCTGTCCTGTCGCAAACTGGACGGTTTCAAATTCAATCGAAAATATGCTCCCCGTTGTAATAATTTTAAAGGACGCAGTGTTTATTATGTGCTAAGGAAGCAGCTGTCTTGTGGCCCCCCCCGAATCATGTATTTAAACAACAGCCGAAATCATGCTGACACCATTTTGCCGCATTGGCGTAAACTGCAGAATCACTATCCAAACGAAGCCAATTACAGTAATAGTGTACACAACCGGTTACTGTGGCAATTGAAAAGAGGGGAAAAAGTACGCAATAGTTTGAGAAAAACATCAACATCAACATCATCATCAAATAACAATAATAATAAGTTTCTGAATCATCCATTGAAGGGGAATCAAAATGATGCAGCAGCCGTGAAAGTGGAACGTGTAGGTGAAATGTCGAATGATATTTAGTTAAGCAATCAAATGTTATGATTTTTAGAGATAGAGAGAAATTCAAAATAAATAACTGTACCTCTGATACACTCACACATACATTCTTTTATATGAAGTTTTCAAACTCATAGCAACTCACCTCTTAGTAAAGTAGCTAAGCTACCTTTGTACATGGACCGCAGACCACCTTCTTTGTATAATTTTATGGCACAATCCAACATTCCATTGTATTTACGTTCAGCACCCGACGCTTGCTGTATTTGCAATAAACATTTGATACGCTCTCCGGGAGCTGTAATAACAGTTGACAGCAAGCCCGAAAACGAGCCAGCTACAAATAGTTGGCGGTACGTTAAGGGAGAATTGTCTTCTTTTTGTTGCACCCGTTTACCCAATGCATAGCCGGCAAAGCATAAGGCAAAAATTGGCACCACCCCAACAATAGGTGCAGACATGCCTTTGTATAGACCGCGAAAGCCCTCATTTTGTACTGTTTTACGTGCACAATCCCAAGTGCCCAAGAACATGGGCTGTTCACCCGGTGCAGGACGTGGCATTGTTTGTAATCGCACCTAAACAAATTCTTCAGATAACTTCTTCAATTTACAAAAATTATGCTTCAAATAATCCTACTTTGATGGTATCTAAGGGATGTCCGGTGATTACAGTGCACATTCCGCCCACACCACCACTTATAAAGGATTTAAAAGGATTCGCTTTGCCTTCGGATTTATTTTTTTCTGACATTTTGATCTTTTTTAATCAATACAGCTACAAATCTGAAACGATAATAATACTCTTTTATCAATTAATCATTTCACAAGGCTTTGAATTTAGATTGAAAACCTTTAAACTTTTCTTTAAAAAACCAACGTAACGGGTGCTTAAAGCAATATTGATAGTTGTTGATGTGTCAAAATGATAAGATGTACAGATTATGAAATATTTTTTAGAATTAAAAAAAACATTGCAAACTATTTAGAAAAAATGATCGCAAACAAAATTATAAAAACTATAAATTTTCACACGTATTTCATCGTTTATACGTTTGGCCAGCTTAAAAGCCAAATCACTGAATACCGAATCTATGCAAACTTGTTTTTAAAATAAACTGGAACATAACAATATTATTTAACATTCATGTACATAAATGCAAATACGTACATTTATCTAATTTAATTTTATTGAGTTATAATTAAGGCACAAAAGTAGTACAAAGTCCAATATGTTGCAGCAGTCCTTTACACAATTTTCCATATGAACGCATAGTTAAATTTTTTGTAAGAAAAAAGCCATTGCACATAAATATATTTGAATATTTGAAAATATTGGTTTTTTTATTTCAAAAAAATTTTCTGAATAAATATTTATAAATTGCTTTTTTACATTTTCAAAAACAGATGTTTTGCCAGTTCTCATTGTTTTGTACAGTTTTAAAAATATTGCTTCATTATTTATAAGGTTGCCACACGACAAAAAATTGTGAAAATCGTGTCATATTAATATAGAGTTGGTAACCCTAGAATAGCTAAAATATAATTTCTAATTTATTTATTAATTGTAAAGCAAAGCAATGTCTGGTAAAACTTTAAATTTAGGAGATCAATTTCCCAACTTTCAAGCTGACACTACTGAGGGTGTTATAGACTTTTACGAATGGATGGGTGACTCGTAAGAACAAGCGTACAATAGTTTTTAAAACACATGAAAATGTACTGCTTCCAATTAGGTGGGCCATTTTGTTTTCGCATCCAGCCGATTATACACCAGTATGTACCACAGAATTGGCACGTGTAGCAGCTTTATTGCCTGAATTTAAGAAACGGCAGGTCAAACCAATTGCGCTTTCTTGCGATACTGTTCAAACGCATATGGGCTGGATTGAAGATATTAAAAGCTATGGCAGTTAGTGTTGATAATCTTAATTTGTTTTAAGATGTTCGTAATGTAATGTATATATTTCTAGAACTGACCAGTTTTGATTATCCTATAATTGATGATGCCAAACGTGAATTGGCTGTAATGTTTAATATGCTGGACAAAGATGAGTTGAACGCTCAGGGTATACCCTTAACATGCCGCGCCGTCTTCATTGTGGATAACAATAAAAAGTTACGCTTACAAATATTATATCCAGCTACCACTGGCAGAAACTTTGAGTAGGTTTTGTGACAGTGTTTAACATTTGTAATTAATTTTAATTATTATAAAATTATTATAATTTAGTGAAATTTTGCGGGTGATTGACTCTATGCTACTGACTAGTAACAAATCTGTAGCTACGCCGTCGGATTGGAGGGTACATAATTTCAACTTTTAATGTAATAAGTTTAGATTTATAAAGAATTTTTTCAGAGGGGAGGAACCTGCATGATTCTGCCCACCTTAACACAGGAGGATGCTTTAAAGAAGTTTCCAGGATTTACTACGGTTGATGTGCCCTCGGGTAAAAAATATTTACGTCATACTCCACAACCTCAATAGAGTTTTATAACCGAAAATTGTGTAAAAACCAATGAAGCGAAGTACGAAATAAATGCCTCAGGAGTATTAGTTTTATAGACTTTTATTAAATATGTTCCATAGGGGACACCTTTTTTGGGAATGCTAAGCTAAGGTACATTTGAAAATACTTTTTAAGCAATAGAAAGAAAAACCACACCTTACAAAAAAAAAAAAACAAAAACACTGGCACATGTACATACACCCAAATGCAAGAAAATATTCCAACATAAAATTCAGTAAGCTGGCTTTTTATATATATATATGAATAGCGCGGCACAAGTACTTTACACATTACAACTAAGCCCCGTCACCTAAATCAACATGAAAACATTTTTATAACTGAAACAAAAAAAAAAAAAAACAACGTCATTAAGTATAAACTATAATAAAAGCGTAAGAAATATTACCCTAAAAAACAAAAATTTCACTGCAAATAAGAAACATTTCACTTGCGTTGCTTGGGACTCAATATACTACCTACTCGCCTAACAATAAACGGCCATACAATCAGCAAAACAAACCATTGCGGTGATATATCTCTAAAAGGCCACCATCTGGGATGCTTTCGGTGGGAAGCTACATGATTTAACGAAGAACGATTTTTGCCCACCATTTGAGGTAATTCGATTATAGTTTTCTCCACATTCTTGATATTGTGATTAAGTGCTAAAATATCAGCATTCATACGCGTAACAGTATTTTGAATATTATTCAATATTTCGGTATGACGGACAAGGTTTTCGTTAATTTCAGTTTGAATATCGAATGGATCGACATATTCCTCATCATCGGATTGATCTACACTACTATTGGTCCTTGTGTAATCATCTGTTGCGGTGATTGTGGATTGTGCATTCGTTTCTTTATCCGTTTTTAATATACCATTTATTTGTGGCGGCTTTGTTGAATTTATATTAATGGCAGTCGCATCATTGGAAGTATCCTTAATTAACATATTGTGATCATATAAATTGGGCTAAAAAACAAATAAGCATGAACGATACATGTTTAAGGCAAATAAAGCACAACACAAACCTCAATACCGTTAACAATGTTAGTGGTGTGACTGTTGTTGTGTTGGGGACTATTGGTGCGTGAATGAAAAGGTGAATTCGGATGCGATTCGATTCTCTTTTTTATACCGGGCGACACCATATCCAATTCATCCAAACTAATATTTTCCAAACCCGATAAACTGCCCACAAAATTTTGTACATTCTCTGTAAAGGACATGGTATCTATAATAGCCTTTAGTTTTTCCACATACATCTCCTTGGCCTGCTCTTTAGTAAGATGGCGATATTGATTCCAACCGCCCCATTTAGCTTTGCCCACTACATCCCAAAACGGTGGTCTATTATTGGGGCAAGGTCCCTCCGTTGCCTGCTTGTAAAGCCCATAAAATTGCAACATCATTGCTGTGCTGGGTTGATAAGGGCCATTTGTTGGCAAATTTTTAATCACATTAACGGCAGCTTGAAACAGCTCTTCTACATTTGCCATTGTTTAAACTATAAAAGAAAACAGAATACCAAGAGATTATCAGGTTATCATTAAACATGTATCAAAGGCTGCCACTACTGTTTTCTTCAATATAATAAAATATCGAACTTTGTTCTTAACAGTGCTAAACATACATATAATTGAGAATTTCATGGTAATCATTTACACCCAATATATATGCCTTCCGTAGTTAACATTTATAACGCAGTTAACATTTATAAGAAGACAGTTTTAACGCAGTTAACATTTATAAGAAGCGCTTTCACATTTGTTTTACCTTTAAATTTGTATTAAAAATATGAAACGAACATTAAAATTAATTTTAAGCTAATTTTATTTTACTGCTTCGATTTCCTTACACGCATATAAAACTGTGAATAATGATTTTATTGCCATTTGTTTTATCAGTATGCAAATTTTGTACACATATATATATATTATTTTGTATTTATTTCATAAACACTCTAGTTCAAAAAAGCAACAATAAACGAACTGAACTATAACTGTGGTATATAGGAACCAGTTCGCGTTACATTAAAATTTTTGTTATATAGAGCAAACCAACGAAACTAAATTAAACAAAATGACTTATTGCCAGCCACTTCTGAAAATACCAATTATAATTTAATGGCTACTGTAATAAAGTGAATATATTAATTGTAGAAATTTATTAGTTTTACTGTATGATAATGCTTCTTCTTCTAGTTAGTTTCAATGATATACCGTTGTGTTAACTTGACAAATATACAAAAGCAAGTGTAATTCTCTCATAATACAGAGATGTTAAATTACATATTATAACGAAATTGCTACATTGATATGTAATTTATTCGTGAAATTTCATTGCCTCTGTTAGGAGAACAAAAATTTGTTTTTTGTCGTGCGCTTATTTACATGTAGTGGAAAAGAGAACGTGAAATTTAATTTTCACAAATCAATGTCAAAGAAGTGCAAATAAAACTGAAATTAACAATTTCACAAAATTAACAATTTACAATATCACAAAATTGTTAGTTAATATTAATAACGTGTTTATTATTTAACAAGGTATATGACCTTGCATTGAACACAAACGCTGTGGCAGATTATTTGTCGTTGTTTCGTTGCTGAGATCGATTTTTAACCAAATGTAATAGTGTGCGTGTGTGTGTGATTTGGGAATTTTTCAATTCATATATCACAGCAATAAATAAACGACGATCGGTGCTTAATACACATACTGCTTCTATTTATTGCTTATTATTTTATATACAGTGCCAGCGTGTAGTGCCTGCACGTTAATATAACAACAGTGAGTTGTACGATTTAGCTTTGTCGTCCTAAGTATAAATCTCTACCTGCCAAATTCGTTTTGCAAAGCAGTGACGATTGTACGAAAGTATTGTGTAATTGAATAATAAAAATATATTTTTTCAAATAATCATGAAATTTGTGGCAACAACTGCAGCCAACAATAATACATTAGGTAAAGAAGCCTCCATTTTCCAGTCAACGCCATCCTGTTTAAGAAAGAATATAAATAAAAATTTGTCTATTCAGGCTTCAAATAACATTGAACTGCGCTCGTTATATCAAGCCATTGCAACAACCAACATATTTAGGAATTTTCAAGTGATCCATAAAAAACAACAGTTTAAGAAGAACTTAAAATTTCATAAAAATTGGAAACATCAAAACTTTTGTATAGCTACGTCTTGATTAAAAATAAAAATCGGTATCAGTTTGTGCATAACGTTCAATCGCTAAATTATAAAATAACCAGAACTGCAAATCAATAAAATTGTGGAATCAAAGTGTATAAGATAGAACAAGCATAAAAAAACGTGCTCTGACAACGTGAACACAAAGAAAAAATTCCGTAAAATTTATTGTGTGTAACGTAATTTCTGTGTAAACTTTAAATTAATCGAATAAATTATTAATAAAAATTTACAATATTATAAAATATCTCAATATATATAAACATTTTTGTCGCTAAATTACTATTTCGAATAATATTATCACATGCACCAAAGCATTTTGAGTGCATATATGCAAATAAACGGATGGAATAAATTAATATCTCAATATAATTATAAACGTTCATTTTCCTTGTAAGAAATACTCTTGTAAAGGTTCACATTAGTGCTCACGCCCTTGAATTCTGATTACAAGTAATCGTGCAGAAGAATTTCCCTTTTCAAATTGAGAAATTTAGAAACTGGTTCTGTTTAAAAAAGCAGCAGCAGCAAAATTGCTTCGGAAACAGTGTATTTGTCCTCCATAAAGAACTCGTCAAAAATTAAGGGCAACAACAAAAAAATAAATATGCCACGACGCAACAAAAAAGGTGGCAAGGGTAAGTTTTAAATTCACAATTCCGTTATTCTATTGCTATTTAACATTTATTGGAGGAATTTAACAAACTTGTGAATTCTTCGATAATAGATATAAGTCACTAGTATAACCACATACTCGTGATTTTCTAGAGTACTTTAGATATAACATTCATATAGAAGTCAAGGTTTGTCAAGTCACGTATTAACGAAACTTTTCAAATCCAATACAAATGGAGACAAATTTAAAAAAAATTAAACTATAGATAAGGATAGATAAGGAGGGACGCTACAAAATTATTTCACATATATTGCTTGTTACTTGCTTACCTTGTTCATATGATACTTGGGAAATTTACATTCTTTCGAGTAACAGTTTCATTTGGAAACATTGCAGATTATTAGAATTTATACCTTGATGCCTAAGTTTGTCACCGATTTACTTTGTTTGTACCGATCGATTCAGATGTTGATTTAACAATGTTCGTCTGTCTGTCCATATAGATTTGCATTTTTTGAGATATTTCGATGAAATTTAATGAAGAATAGTTAATTACCTTCATATTGGGCTGCATCAAAGTCGGACCTAATCGGACCATATTTAGAACCCCTATCCATATAATTCATTTACACGAAGTAACTTATGTATGTATGCAGTGTCTTGCGTAATCAGATACAACCAAACCAATTTTAGCATAATATGTGAAGATAAGTGGTCGGGCTTGACGGACTATAATATTTTCACTTTGTTTTTATTTAATATTTTACCTGAATTTATTATCAACCTACTAATCAGCTACATGTGTGTTTTTCCATTCTCTTTGTTAAGTTTATTAAATACAAACAATGTCTGAATATAAAAAATGAAAAATGAATACAATTTTACAATACATACATTCATTTACATTTCTTACCGTATTGGGGTCGTTTTTAGGCAAAGTATAAAGAAAAGTTTCAACACTCTTCACAATCGCTCTTTTATATTTTTCTTTTTTAATGATATTCACTGCAAATGACCTTTAAAAATATAAAATAACTATATGTTAGATGAAATTTGTATATATCTGTATATGTGTCGGGTTGTTGTTAAGAAAAATGCAAGTACAATATATACGGGGAAGTGATAACATAGCAATAATAACAAAGATATTACATCCGCAATGCTTCAGAATTAACATTTGTTTAATATGTAACTGAGTGTGCCTTTTAATGCCAAAACAAGTTTATACATCAGCTAGTATCGTATAATTATATTAGAAATATATATATATATATAAATGGCTGTGTACATACACACACAAATAATGATTGTTACAGCTGTTTAAAAATAAATTATAAATAAAACATGTAAGAAAACTAAATTTGTCGTAGGCCAAATCTTAAATACCCTCCACATCCATAAAGGTGGGCGTGGCATATATATATGTACTGCGCCCTCTAACAGTGTATGTCTTACGTATCAGCTCGCAAGTGAAATTTTACGCTGAGTATTGTTTTTTTGTAAATTGTGGGCGTTTCTATTATGCGACCATACCCATTTTTGGCACAACGACAAATGGAATAACCATAAATGTGTGCACCAAATTTCAAGTTCATAGGTCAATTTTTATGGCAGATATAAAGGTTTTTGTCGATTGTAGGCGCGTCTGTTAATCGACCACGCCCATTTTTAAAATATCAATGGATGGAATGACTATGGATATGCATACCAAATTTCAAGTTCATAGGTCATTGTTTGTGTCAGATATGTAAATTTTTATTGATTGTGGGCGTGGCTCTTTACCAATTTTACTCATTTTAAATAGCGATCCGCGTACAAAAACTAAAAGTGTCAAAACTTAAGTCCGTGAGAATGCCAACAACAAACGGACACAAGGACATACATGTCTAGATCGATTCAGTTTTTTATGCTGTTCAAGAATATATAAACTTTGTAGGGACTCTGCCGCTTTATTCTGGATGTTGCAAACGGAATCTTATATGGAGGGCATAATTATATAAAGTAAACGGGGAACACACTGTGCCCACTTGCCAAAAATATAAAAAAAATATAAATCATTTAATGAAAAACAAAGTCAGGTCAAAAGACTTCCGTGCCATTGACTGTAAGCTACATGCATTGTTTTTGTTCATTTTTTTTTTTTTTACGTTGCCAGGCGAGAAACTTTTTAAAATTTCTCATTTCAACACTCCATTTATATTAATTACTAAGTGTAAAAATGACTCTTTCACGCTATACAATAACGGTTTCATGATCACTATGAGCAGATTTATATGCACTCGTATGGTGTATGTATGCGTCCAATGAATATTTAGAGCAAGTAAAAGTTGTACATTTTCTTTTCCAATCTGTTGCGGAAAGTAAACGAAGCAATTTCAACCAATTAATAAACATTTGCAATTTATTATTTTGTGATGTTAGTGTATGTGACCTTGTAAGCAGCCATTTGTGATATCGAAAAAGAAGTTTGCTGATCTTTGCATTCTGAAATGATGCAATTGTGTCCGTCTGCCGTTTGCAGACGGAAATTCCTGGTATATAAATTAGATATTTTGTAAAACGCTAAATAGACAAGTGTGGAGGAAAACATGCAAAAACCAAACATTCATATGACTGTCAATAAACCCTGGTATGGTAAGAGGGTGTTGTAGGGCATAATGGGTAACGGTGTGAGAACAAGGAACCAGCTGTAACATGTGCTCTCGGCGTGATATTTTATTTAAGCATTACAATTCACCCATACATACACGGATGTACAAAACATAAATATGCTTTAGCTGGCGACGGCCTCAATTTAAAATATTGCCAGTATGTCTGCTGAAGTTGGCCAAATGCTATAACAATGTGTCTCCATCCCATTAACCAACTTCGAAAGTTGTACATTTGATTGCATTGTATTGCATTGTGAATGTTGTGTGCACACTTTATGTGCTGCGCTCTTCGAAGGCCGTTCATATTATTTGAATGGCATTGCCTGCCACATGTTTATTATGTATTATGCACCACACAATACAGCTGAAAAGCAATCTTGGTGATAAAGCCATAATGCTGTATTGCATACAATCGCATTTTTCTTAACTTTCCATTTATTTTGTACCGTTGCAGCAAAAACTGGAAACATTCCACTGAGCCAAGTTTCATAAGTTTTTACTTTTACTAGTTTTTTTTTTTTTATATATTTTTTATACCCTCCACCTTAGTGATGAGGGTAGGCTAAGTTTGTTCTTCCGTCCGTTTGCAACACCGTCACGGACACCCTACAAAGTATATATATTCTTGATTAGCATCAAAAATTGAGTCGATCTAGACATGTATGTCTGGCCGTCCGTATTTCTCTCTGTTGTTGGCATTATCACGGGCGTAAATTTTTAGATATTGAGCAAAAACAGACACTTGGTTTTTGTACGCAGATCGCTATTTAAAATGAGCAAAATCGGTCAAGAGCCACGCCCACAATCAACAAAAATCAATATATCTGCCACAAACAATGACCTATGAACTTGAAATTTGGTGCACACATTTATGGTTATTCCATTTGTCGTTGTGCCAAAAATGGGTGTGGTCGCATAATAGAAACGCCCACAATTTACAAAAAACCATACTCAGCGTAAAATTTCACTTGCGAGCTGATACGTAAGCCATACACTGTTAGAGGGCGCAGTACATATACATATGCCACGCCCACCTTTATGGATGTGGAGGGTATTTAAGATTTGGCCTACGACAAATTTAGTTTTTTTACCTGTTTTTTTGTTTTTTTTTGTTTTGTTTTATGCCATTAGATGGGGTTAGTAGTTGGTATTGCATAATACGTACAAAATGCAGGTAAAAGCACGTTGTGAAGAATGGCAATGTATGTACTTGCTGATCTTTTTATTCAAATGAGAAATCTCAGCTGTGTAAGCTCCATTAATTTAATCTAAATTACAATTGATCAGACTATTGGTAAAAAAAAAAAAAGGAAAGAAGCGCGTTGTCATAATTTTTGATAATTTGCGTTCCTTTTTTTGTTATCTCAATAATATATTTGTTTAGCGCTAAGGCTAAAACTTATGATTAAGATAAAGTGCGTGTCGTCTGGCGTATAGAGGGAAGTTTTCTTTTTATTTCTCTTAAAATATAATATAAACGCAAATGGTAGAGGTTTCCTCTTCGTTCATTTTCTGATTATTTATAATTAGATGCGAAAGTATTACCACATACGACATATTTTCCCAATTTCTACAATTCCGTACACAACTTATTTACGTAGTAGATGTGATGCAAAATCCCCAAAGCATTATTCAAATTTATACCAGGCACTGGGAATGTATTTATATGGTGCATTTCTGCAGACTTAAGGGCGGGTGTAAAATGTAGAAATAAATTTATGCAATTGTTTTGTTCGTTCGAAATGATGATGAAATGGTTGGTGGATGGTGATTGGATGAGTAATGACTTTTGCTTTTATTTTATAATTATTTTTTATGTTGCAATTGTTTTGTGGTTTCTTTTTGCTTTTAGGTCGCACGGTCGATTCCAATTCCGAGGATGAATCATGCAACGATAACGTGTCGTTATATTCATGCGCTTCTGACAATGCACCGTCATCAGTGAATGATGCCGATGAATTATCATCGAATGAACGGTTTGAGGAGCGTTTCGTTCAGGCATTAGAAAATGCCACCGAGAAATCGGCCCAAACGCGAGCTATAGCTTTGCAAAATATATGTGAAATTTTAATGCATCGCTATATGCCCGACTTTGTGGATGATCGTAAAGTAACGCTGATCGATTGCATTGAGAAGAGTATACGGCGGGGTAAAAGTGCTGAACAGTTGTGGGGTGCACGTTTGGCACCGTTGCTGGTATTGCAGCTAAGCGGTGATGAGGCTATTTCCAAAGCTTTGAATCAATTCCTTTTGACTACCGTTCAGGATAAGTCCGTATCGTATGATGCACGGGCCAAGTGTTGTACAGCGTTGGGTTTGTTGAACTTTTTCGGCGGTGAAGATGTTGGTGATTTGTTGACGTTGATGCAATTCTTTGAGAGCATTTTCAGTGGCAGCTATTTAAAAGGCGATGATAAAACGCCCATCTCGGTGAATGCTGAGGCGGGCACTTTACATGCCGAAGCTTTGTCAGCCTGGGGTTTACTATTAACTCTAATACCATCAGGGGATTTTGTCACCTGGATGACCAGTGGAGGCCAAGCAATGTTGCCGTAAGTGATGGCTTTAAATGGCTGCTATAGCAGAGTAGGTATTATTTGTGAATATTTTTTCAGATCGATTAAACAATTGATGGGTTTGCTGCAGTCACCCCACTTGGAAGTGCGTATGGTTGCTGGTGAAACGTTGGCTTTGGTATTAGAGTGTGGCCGGGCTCATGATGAAGACTTTTTGGAAGACTATCTCAATGATTTAACTGAGGCTGTCAAACAGCTGGCCACAGATTCTCATAAATATCGTGCCAAAAAAGATCGCAAAGCCCAGAGGGCCACCTTCAGGGATGTCTTACACTATTTAGAGGTAGGTGACAACCACAACAAACAACAATTATTTAATTTGTAAAATACAACAACAATTTTTTAATTGAATTTGTATGTATGCTTCTGTTTATAATAAATGACAATAACATTAGTTAACCATAAGACTGCCTTCACATATAATTCAAATACGTTCCACATTAGAACACGAGTGTATTAATTGATGACGACAATGACCTTTAGTGCACTTCTCGTGATTATGAATGTTGTTCTTCATTATGACACAACCAATCTTATTAATGGAATCCATGTATTCGGAATAATTGGCCCGTCTGGCAAATATGTTGTTGCGCCAATGAGAAGTGTTACCGGAATTAACGAAACGCGATGAATCGGCGAACGAGATTTTGAATGGTTTGTACGCCTTGTCGCAGGGATCCTGATTAGCGTAGCCGCTCTCTTCATCGCGCGTCAATTCCTGCATAACATTAGCCCTGAACTCGGCACAGGGTCCTTGACGCTTCAACAATTTGCTAGCATTCATTTTCTTGGTTTCGTCTTCATCTTGGATTGCCTTGTAAATGCCCTCCGGGTATTCGTTCATGCTGCAATAATCGATTTGATAGGTAGTGAACATGCGGTCGCGCTCCAAACGTCTATTTAATTCATCCCTGGGCATTTGTTTGAGCCTTTCGTATAAGTCGGGATAGGCGGTGCGTAGAATTTTCAAAAAACGATTGGGATGCTCCTTAAAGCAATCCGTCTGAGCGTCATCAGCCATGACATTAAGCTGTTGGGGTGACAGCTTGGTGGGTAAGAGGCGAGCATCGATTAATCGGCCCATGGGTGCTATACCCGTCCATTCAATGGGGCATTGCTTTTCCACGGCCCGGGGCACATCCACCTCAACTTCTTCTACACACTGACACACCTCTTTGGTGCCACGTCCGTCCTTTTTCCCCATTTGTTTCGATTTAAGAAAATCATAACGCCTGGTATACGGAGGTATATAGTCGTGCTGATACGTTGTCACCAACATGTTGAAATAGAACTCTTCCTTATTTTTTTCTTCCTTATAAAAGCACTAGAAATTTTGCCGTAATATTTTCTCTTTTTTTTTTTTTTTTTGAACTTTACATGGAACGAAAAAATTTCAAAAACTGATACAAGAATTGATTAATTTTTCAAATGTTTCTAATTTGTTTTGAAGACACAAGCTAACAAAACGAAAAAGATTTTAAATTGTTAAGTTGTTACGTTTCCTGATGAATGAGTTCATTCATCGGTTTAGCATTCAAAAGGTACTGAATTAATCTGAAATGGATGAGTTTTTGGTTTGGATGTTTAAAATAATACTTGCAGCCACCTTGACAGCGTTTTGTTAATTGTGCTATGTTAATTATGGGCGTGGTATATGATGATAAAGAAGTAGTTCTGTGTCAGATAACATTTTTGGAAACTTGGCGGTTTTTTTTTTTTAAATCTAAATGCGCTGAATGTATTAATTTAGAAATTAATTCTTTATTATGAAATGAGGCGTCAGTAGTTACTCAAAAAAAGAATAAAATAAAAATTCATAAAAAATTTTTGATGACATATTTTTAGGAGGACATGCCACCAGAAATTAATGTACGCTTCGGTAATGAATGTTTAATATTGGATTCATGGGCCATACATCATCAATATTCCGCTTTGTGTGTTGTAATGGGCCCGGGTATGACCAAGCAATTGCAAGAGAATGACTTTATACGCGACATTTTCGGTTTGGGCTCAAAAGTGACCGGAGTAAATGATTCCACAAAAACTAAAGCTTCCAAATTGGAACGAGTAAGTACACACATACACATTTAATATAAAAACATTTTTAATTGTTTTTATTTTATTTGTATAGCATTTAATGAATGCGGCTGCTTTTAAAGCGCGCACTATAACACGCAGTAAAAATCGGGATAAACGTTCGGCTGTGTTCACTTAAAAAATGAAAGAGACAACACCACAAAAACAACCTTGCCAACCAGTTAAACATATATTTAGAAATATATACTTTATATATATTTTGATATAGTTTTTACGATAATTGAAACTTTCATCATATTTTCTAAACACGCACATTTAAGGTTGAGGCTTATGGGACGTCTTGCTTTCATACTGTGCTGCCCAATTCAGTTGATATGTGAGAATTTATATGAAGACAAAGCACGGCAGAACAAAGAGTGGAAAAATGTTTTCCAATTTTTTTTTTTTTAAATTTTATTTTTTATATGAAATTTGAAAAAAGTACAGCAAAGTTATGAAAATTTTTAAAGCCAGACATTCTACCTTGAAATTAAAGCGTTTCACTAGGGCTACAATGAATGCTAAATGCGGTATAGTTCTGGGAGACTTTTCATCTGCCACAGCCTACAGCGCTAAGAGTGCAAATTTCTCATTAACGTTCAATATTCATATAATTTTTATCTTTTTTGGTTTTTATCTCTATAAATATATTTCTTACATATGTATTTTAGCGATTATCTTAGGATTTTAAGTTTTCGGCTTTATTTTGCTAAATTTATTTTTTTAACAATATTAGTTAAATTCTAAACAAGCTACTACAGATTAAACATAAAAGCATTGATTTTTTTTTTTTAAATATTTTTTTACAATTATTACAAAAATCCGCTATAAATTAAAGGCAGGGTTGTAAGGAAACATATATAATTAGTATATAATGCATAAGTAAGAGAACTAGAAGAAGAATGCTTATACAAAATTTATCCAAAATGTATAAAAAAATTTTAAACAACTAACTTCTGTAACTAAAACTCGTACAGTTCTAGTTTTAAATCTATTCATTTTTTTTTTTTTTTTTTTAAATTAACAATTAAACATTTTGAGGTCACCTAGTCTCTTACAATATTTACAATATATACTTGAAAGTATTGCAGTCTTCAAAATATAATATGTAACCATCATATTTTTTATTCATTTATTTTATTTTTTAATATTTGATATATGTACTATTGAGATCTGTTTCACTCGTTGTTAATAAGCCTGGGTTTTTTTTTTTGTTGTTGTTGTACATAAAGCAAAAAAGAACCTTAAAGTCCAGTAACTAAGATTATATGTGAAAATATTTTGGAACGAAACGGCTTTTAAACACAAATGAAAAACGAGCTTGAAAAGATCTCTTTAACGATAGAATATAAAACAACAACTGTTTGCTAAACGATTTGTATAAATTTATAAAAATTTGTATAAATTATTTTTGTATACAAAAAAAAAATAAAAAAAAATAAAAAAAAAAAAGGTTACATGAAATGCATATACAACTACATACACACGTCAATAAAAACAATCTTTTCAATAAATACAATATTTAGGTTAAACACACCCAAAAACTAAAATGAATTCTTATTGTGGATAATATGAAACAAGATAGAAAAGTTCGGTTAAGACCGAAGCTTAAATACCCTCCACCTTTTGTAATTCTCTAAAAAATAAGCTCCTATTGCCATATTTATGTATTTCATGACTTACGCAAATAGTGTTTTTTTTAAATTATAGGCGTTTGCGTTATTCAATCACGCCCATTTTTGGCACAGTGTTGGATAATGGTACCCTTTATGTATATACCAAATTTCAACTTGATAGGCATAGTATTGTGCGATATATAATTTTTTAAAGATACAATTTTTTCGAGGTATGATGAGATTTTCGTTTATTGTGGGCGTGTCTCTTAACCGGTTTTGCCCAATTTCAATACGGAACAGCGAAATTTAACTAAAAATACGTTTGCGAAGTTTCAATTTGATATCTCAAAAATTACGACCGTGAGAGTGCCAACAACAGACGGACACACGGACACACGGACGGACATGTCTCAAACGATTTCTCTTTTCATGCTGATTAAGAATATATATGGTTTGTGGGGTCTCCGACGCTTCCTTCGATGTGTTGTAAACGGATGATCAAAGTGAATATACCCTCTTCCCTAAGGTGGAGGGTATAAAAAATTAGGTAAGTTAAATATTTGATGATTTTGGGTTTAAGGAAATATTTTGGTTCAAAAAAAAAAAAAAAAAAATATTGAAAATGGACAATTTTCATTCTTTAGTGGCAAACATTTAATTAATAAAAATTATAGCTAAAGGTATTCTACTCATCTACCTCTTTTATTAGACATACATATTGAATATATTGTGACGGATGGTAATATGAATACTACGGCAGTCACCATTTTGAACTTTGTATGATGCCACTTGGGTTATGACACTTTTTTTGCCACATCCTTGTCATTTATATGAAATAAATTGTGAAGAAATTGATAATCTCATGCCTATGTTTAGTATGCCGAAATTTATTTGTTTCGCATGCTACTCGTCAAGCCCTTTCATTTAATACCCATATTGAAAAAATTATGCAGACAAGTAATAGACCGTGTTCGGGAGCCCGCTGTCCTATTTATAGTAAAATGTCAATTAGCATGTGGTACTCAATTCATTAAGATTTTTTATTTAATATTTCATATCACAAAGATTGGGAATATATATATATATATACGATTCTTTTGAGACAGGCGCCATATTAAATTTGAATACACCACCAAAGCTTTATGCATTTATATCCTATATAAATTGATGGAACATCGGCTGGCTACCATATTCAATACATTCTACTCAATAAGCTCTATTTTGATATTCATATCATATGCAGGGCGTTTGGAAAACCGTTTGCCAGATTCTAATCTGATAGACAAGCAAGCACATAGCTTGGGCCATTCCCATTTGGGAAGGGACAAACATTTTTTTTAAACATTGCCCAAGTTTATAAAAGGGGCGTTAAATATCCATTTCAATGAATCATAATCGAAAAAACAAGTAAAAATTTTATACTCGATCGAACCCGACCATTTCATATCCCACACCACTTAGCTCCATACAAGAAACAAGTTCGTGTTCAGAACAAGAAACAGCAGAACACGTTTTACCAAGGTGCCGCAGGTTCGAAATGGAACGATCCAAAATAAGAGATGCGATTATAGAGCCATTTAGCGGTAACGAGGCAAGAGGCATAATAAGTGATAGCGGCGTATGGAGATGTATTGAAGGTGTAGCTGCCAATATTATGAAACAACTCAGGACATTAGAGCGGCATAGATATAGAATGACCGACATGATACGTACGATGTGAGCTTAGGCTCAGACAGTTCTCCTGACGTAATACTTAACGGTGGTTCCAGGAGATCTACCGTTGGACGTTGAAGGGGTTTTAGTGGGTGAGGGTCCCACACTGACTAGGCTTTCAACGCTTTCCCCTTCCTTAAAAAAAACCACTTAGCTCCTTAAATTATGCTACAATTAGTTTAATTTTGTTTGCATAAAAGTTACTTTGCGATATATATTTATATGGAAAGAGGTTCTAAAAATGGTTCAATCAGGTCCAAATTTGACTGATTAACTATTCTTCACAAAATTTTGTGCAAAAAATATTAAGAATAGCAATTTTTTAACATATAAAAACTTTGTATGGGGAGGGGGGTCCGTTCCGGTCCATTTTTAGAACCCCCTCTCTCTCTTTGTGCCAATACATGTTCTTACACCAAATTTTCATCAAAATATCTCAAAAAATGCGATCTGTAGCTTGCCCATAAAATTGCTTAGATAGAAAGACGGATAGACGGACAGTTAATTGCCTTGCAAGTAAACAAGTTAAGGAAAAGTTGTTAGGAAATTTTTAAAAATATTACAAGCGGTATGTTAGAATAATTAAAAGCTCAAAGAGAGGAAGCTATAGTTCAAGAAACCTTGGTCGGGTCACAACGACTTAAGGTAATAAACTATATAAAGGCTTTGGCAGATAAGAAATCTCACTGCATCTGGCAGTGCTTAGAACACTAAAGCCACAAAGAACCCTTCGCTGAGCGTTCAATTTCACACGAGTCTTTTGCTTTGTATTTTTCTTAATATATATTTAAATTTTAGCCAAGTGACGCGGCGCATGTCTTCGTCTAGCTTCCTTCCCATAAATTCCTGCATATCAACTGATATGGACAGTAGCCCCAGCCTTAATTTTTCTTAACAACTAATATGTTTTCTTCTTTCTAATAAAATAAATAACAAAACTTTTTAATTTTTTTTTTTTTTTAATTATATGAGTAATTGCATTTTATTTGGTATCACAATAATTAGAGAAAGAGAGAAAAAGAGGGATGACAATTTAGAGGATTTCTCACCAGAGCGTCGCTTCGCTTCTTCAAAGATGAACTAAATTTATAGATAAATTTACTTTTTCAATGAATAATATTAAAATAACTTATGAGTTGCACCAAAACTTGTGCATATTCCTATACATGTGTTTAAATGTTGAAATATATAAAAAAAAATAAAAACATTTGCTGGCAATTACACAGTAGATGCCATTCTTTTGTTACAACTAAAAATATTATTAAAAATGTATTTGTGAGATGGGAAAGATGCTTTGTGGGATGATTGATAATTATATGATATAATGACTTGTTTGATATTTTACAATCATTTTGTCCGTCTCTAATATATAATTGAATGCTTCTTAAAACGTTTTTTAAATCTTATTAAAATCTTATTTAATATAATTGCTACACTGGGTCTTTTATCACACAAATAGTTTTTCTACATCGTGTGTATACATGTGTGTATGTGTGAGTGTCTGTGTTAAAGAATAACTGCTGGTTTTTAAGAACCAATAATTTAATAATTGTCCATTAAATAAAAAAAAAAAAACAAAAAAACAAAAAATTAAAACATTTCACCGTTAAGGATCTTTTTTTTTTCCAAATATAGTAAAAAAAATTTTATACGCATTTTATCCAAATTTGTAAAAACAAAACAGAATTTCGTCCTTTTATCACATACAAAAGCAATAACTTCAACTAAACACACACAGCTTCCTTCATTGCTTAATGATTTTCGTTTCCTTTCTAAACACAAACAGCTTTTATGAGGATAAATTGTTGTCTGAATTTGTTGAAGTCGAACTGGGCACATCTTCACATATTGTGTGCAATTTTTCCATTTCGGTATTTGTGACAATATTAATGCTGCTCACTTTGGCACGTTGATAGGCACCGACTGTATTCTCGCCCAAACACTTAATACATACATAGCCAATCAATACCGCAATACCGACACTCAATACACGTATTAACGGATCCACAAATAATTGTATTATCACCCAGGCACTAACACCCGTTACACACATCAATGTTATTAATATAACCGTTTTAAGCCAATGCTGTATGGTAAAGCCTTTCTCCCAATCAAGCCTATAATATATATAAAATAAAAAAAAATGTTAAAGCTGGTCATTCATTGGGTGGAAGTTGGAAGGGCGTGGAAGGGGTTAAAAATGATTCGATCGGGTTTAAATTTTTTCAAAAAATTATTAAGAATTGCAATTTTTTTGCCATATAAAGACTTTCGACACATAGGAAGGGGCTCTAAAAATAGGCCAATTCGTTCCATTTTCATTAGGCCAATACATGTTCTTGTACCGAATTTCAGTGAATTATCTCAAACAATGTGATCTGTAGCTTAAGCAAAATGTACATGGACAGACAGACAGACGGACGATTTTAATCCTAAATCGTTTGGTATAATTGAAGATGGGTGTGGCATTCGCACAAGCAGAGTATAACAAAGAATATGAAAATAATTTTAATTTTTCCTTTACAACTACACAACTACATGGCCATTGCAGATGAACTTACTTTTTAGTTTTCTCTATTTCGTAAGGGAAACCACAAACTTTACAGGACAATTGCGCCTCAGTTTTGCTGCAACTCTCTACCAGCCAACGCTTCAGACATTCATGATGCACCGAACTAACATCGCCAGTACAGTGGCAGGGTTGTATTAACGGTTCATTTTTATCGCTATCATAACAAATCCAACAATCTTTTTTCCCTCCCAAAAACGATTGACCTTCTTCGGGTGATAATATCTTGGAATCAGCCGAGGTGGTGGGTATAGTCGGATCGATTTGGCGTGATATCAGTTTTCGTGGATTTAAAATCCATAATTGTTCGGGCGCCATTGAATTCCACAAACAGCAGGGAAACCATACAGCTACACCAATTTCGACAATGCGGAAGACAATATCATGCCAATTGCGCGAATAAACGGGTACTCTACAAGAAGAACAAATAAATATTTCAGTCATTTCACGGGGAATGTAAATTATGCGTGAACTTACTTGGTTTTCCAAAAATCGCCCAACGTTTCGGAGGTGAGAAAGCCTACAATCACTATCAACATAATGGCTTGCGATAGCAAACCTAAACGTGACTGATGCAATTGTGAGGCATTCACTATAGCTTCACTGGGTCCCAGAATTTTGCCCGTCTGATCATAGACAAAACCACCGCGCAATTTGAAAAATACTTCAACACCATAAATTAAAAAGAATACCACAACCACCAATAACAGTACCGCATAGCAGCCATTAAATATATGTGCATACGCTTGACGCTCCGAATTGATGAGAGCTGAGAATACTTCAATACCAAACAGACTGTACAGGAAGAAATTGAAGGCTATAAAGCCAAGAAAACTTTTCGACAAGAATTGCGATTTCTCCCAACGTATGTCACGTAAATGGAAAATCTGCAAAGAAACGAAAACAAATGGAAACGTTTTCATATGGAAGAGAAGGTAAATTTTAATTGAATGAAATTGATTGCACATAAATACAATAAAGCACATACACAACAATAAAATGAATCTTCTCAAAAGCATTAACCAGCAGCCGACTAATCAAACAAAATGAAAAAAATGACTTTTCCGTTATTGTGTAAACTGTATACTACCTGACTGGGCGCGTGCGGTATATATTGCAAAATAGATTAATACAATGAATACCTTTTTTGCTTCCCTTTTCAGCCCTCATAACAATGACACATTAATGGATCTAATAATTGCTTGCGCTTAGAACAAACAGCTGGGAATTAAATTTAGTGATAAAGAATGATTGGGTGGGAATAGGTTCAGGTGGGGGAGTACGCAAAAAAGAAAAAAGGCAAACAATACACTATTCATAAAATTCAAGTACAAGCGAGTGCACATGTACTGAAGTTCAGATAAAAAGGTTCGAGAAAGAGAACAGAGAACAAATCATTGAGAGTTAAATGTTTAAGCAAATAACTCAAATGCTTAAGGAACTCATAACGTTATGAGAGAAGCTATATTGTACTATTGTCTCGTTCATAAAGAGGGTTCGAAAATTCACGCAAGATTAATGCTTTGCGCTAAAGCATAGCAGCTGACGGAAAGTTTGGAACAAGTATTCTAGGAAAAAAACTTGGAAATTGTGTGGGCCTGGTCCTACCATTTTAAAAAAAACAAGAAAAAAACAACCAATCGATTTACCCAATCCATGTAAAGACGGACAGACAGACAGACAGACAGACATGACTAAATCGATTTAAGTGCTGGCGCTGATGAAGCCTTTAGATTATATTGTTCTTTCCAAACTTACCTCCGCCCACATGCATACAATTAGTGAAGCACAACTCATTAATAATGGATAATAAGCGGACATCAAAGTAACCGCCCATTGCGGCTGCAAGTCCAACTGAAATTATTACAACAAACCATTCAAAATAATTTAGAAATTTATACTGAATTTAAATGAATTTTTATCATACATACCGGTGTTGTGAAATAGGCCCCTCGCAGTGAGGCCGCAACAAACACCATAAAATATAACATTTTCTGAGTAGTCACACGACACGCTCTCATCACGGAGGGTTGCTTAAGTCTTTGATATTCGGCCACAATGCAGATGAACAATTGTATGACCGACACCAATGCTACAAAATAGAATACACCGGATATGCCCGCATAATAGGGTAAATTAAAACCGCTACACTCGTCACCCGCATAACGTATTTCGCACAAGCAAGTGCCATTAAGGCAATCGCCGCGTCCCGAACAGGTGGCACTATTGAAATCATCGGTGGTGGTTGTGGTAAATTGCACCAATGGTGCTGGTGGCGATGATGCTGTTCGTGGTGTTGATGATGATAAACCAACCTTGCTGGTTGTCTGTAAAACACTTGAGGAGCACCTCATTAAGCTATGTAAACTAGGTAACATTCTATGTTTGATGAATTATCTGAAATAATTAAAATGATGATCATTTTTAATCAAAAATTTGAAGATTTTCATTTTTAATTTAATTGCAATTTAATTAAAGAACATGCTTAATAAATAAGATAAATTTAAAAAAAAAAAAAACAAATTGAGTAGAAAAAGTAAGCGTACAGGGTGAAGACAAAAGATGGAAACTCTCAAGTAATTCCATAGGATGGAATTTTTCGTATAAACTTTTTATAAAAAAAAATTGTCGGGTCCATAAACACTACTCCTCCTATCCACCTCCTTCTAATCCTTTTTAACCGCCAACGTGCATAAACGTATAGGGGTCATCCCCTGAGTAGATGGGTACAAAAAAAAATTGTCGAGTTAGACGAGAGAAGATCAAGTTCAAGGACACACTTTAGCTTTTTTATTTGAAGAATTTTTTTTTTTTAAATTTCATCCATTCTTTTTCCTCACCCTGTCCATTTATTTGGTTTTGATGAAATCTTAAACATCTTTAAACTTGGAAGAATGCCCTAGAATTAAAATTGATCACTGAGTTTTTAAGGCGGTAGGTCTTAGCTTTAATTTCCACAACGCTTTTTTTTTTTTTAATTGGTGTGATTTTCGAATAATTTTCGAGTGAAACTTTTAACTCTTGTTGGCTTTTTATTATAAGAAATTCAAGATATTATTATTATTATTTATTAATTAGTATTAAAAGTGAACTAGTGCTTATTTTCTTTCTCTACGGTAGGCATGACTAGGCTTCTTCATTTTTAGACATATGTAGCAAATGCTTCTAAGTAACATAAGTTAAGAAGTAAACAGGTAAGAAAACTACATTTGGCTTAGGCTAAATCTTAAATATTGTTCACATCTACAATGGTGGGCGTGGCACATATATATACATATTGCGCCCTCTAATAGTGCATGCAATACGTATCAACTTCTATGTTCGAAACTGCACAAAAAGATGTTTTTGCAAATTGTGGGCGTGTCATGCTTATTTGAATGGAGTAATTATAAATATTTGTATTGAATTTTAACATCGTAGATAGATTTTTGTCAATTGTGGGCGTGACTCTCAACCGATTTTACCCAATTTATATAGCGTCCTGTATGCAGGCTGATTATTTAATATTAAGACAGAGTGAACTAAAAAATTGATAAATTCGGTATACCTTGGAAAGCTGCCGGATTGAGAAACGATGTGCTGATAATAAAATGTGTACGAAGAAGTACGATTTGCTATTTATGCAGGTACAGTCTATGTCAAGAGCGATGTCACTCACTGTTGCTTCCAAACTGAAACAGTTTTTATACTTTGCACATAAGATGGATTATTTACTAAGTTTGCTATTCCGTTTACAAGGAATAAAGAAGGAGGCGTCAGACATATTACTGTGAAGCTACAAAAATTGATCAAAATAGTTATAGGGACACTAACGAATCAGCATTTTAGAGGATAGTGCAGACAATGTGACAAATTGTTATAAAAATATGAAATTGATCCAACAGTGGATGGTTTTTGTCCCAAAATCAATCAATTCCTTATTGATTTTCCTTATTCTATCAGATCCCATTACTCGGCCCCTGAATCGATCTACACATGCCGCCCGTGCCTGTTTCTGACTAACGTTACATACCTCCGGCTTTAGAACTCAAAGTCTATGAGAACTGAACGTGCTGAAAATGTTAAGTACTTAATATTAAATTATTTAATTCAAAATAAATTTGTTGTAAAAACGGACCGGAAAAGGGAAAATACATAAGTATCGATTGGCCATACAAATGCGTAAATATTCAATTTTTTTTTTAACATTACACACAATAACAAAATTAAAACGTATGTTAAGCTCTAAGTGCATAAAAATATTTGCAGTAAGCGTTGCGAATGCGAGTACTTTTGTTGTAGGCACATTCTATTGATTGTCATTCTGATTGTTACTGTTTCTACAAATGTACATTGAACCAAGTTTTTCTTTTTTTTTTTTGAAATAAAAACAAAGGATTCCAATGATCACAGACTATGAATTGTTGCTTTTTGTATTGTTTTGTTTAACGTCAAGACTGTATTGCTTGAGTGCATATTTATAGGAAGGCGGTTGCGAAAGTTTCGACCGATGCTGTTATCTGATATCTAAACATAATAAACATTTATTTATACAAAGATAGGGAGTCAAATAAAGTGCCTTTCAACAGAGCTGCCAACACAGCGTTAATCAATAATATTTTCAGAGTAGAAATAATGATATTGTATAAATATATTCTGAATCAATGTACTGTCACTATGCGAAATCATCAAGTACTGCTCGGATGATGTATAAGTTGAAAATTTTTTGTTTAATTCGATGCATTTTTTACTTGATTAAATTGCAGGAGAGCTTAATGTCATTGCATGATTAGTTAGTTGGAATTTTCGAACAGTATTTGCTGATTAATTTCAATTTACAAGTAAACATATTATAGCCGATCCCCGCATCAGTTAGTTGTATTAGAAAACGTGAGTCCTTGTTACAATAATATAAAAGTCACTTCATAAAAAGGTATTCTATGAAATCGCGTTCTAAAAATATCCCGATCGGATCTAAATTTGACACAGTCGCTCATTAATTAAGTATTTCTCACCAAGTTCTTATTAAAAAATAAGAAAACGATTTGCAAATGATGGCTCTTACAAATGGACCTATCAGATCTATTTTCAATGGTCATAATCCTTGGCTCAAAAGACATTCTTGGGCTAAATTTTATCAAGGAATATAATTAAATTACAACGATCCGTAGTTTGATTACAAAATATACATGGACGGACATAATTAAATCCATTCAGATTTAAATTAAATGTGTCTACGCACTAGCCGTTTACGTGTTACAAACGTCTTTATAATGAATTTAATAAAAATGTTTAGGAAGAATTTTCATTTAATTTTTTTCCACAAACATTCATAACGGCCCTCGTATTATATATGTACGCATGCTAATCCCACATCTGCATATTGCCCAAGTGTTTATTTTACATATATTCTCATCTAAATAAATTAATGTAAACGATAAATATATATCGTATGTGGTTGTCCATAAATGATTATAGAGTGGGGGCGAGACTGCATTTTAAATTACATTTAATTTCCATTTCATATCTACAAAACAATTGCAATGAAATAAAAACAATGTCTGTTAGATTCAAAAGGCATGTGAAGATAAATACGAATTTAGCCAAAATCTCTGTTAAGTAGTTAATAGAGCTCTGTTAAGATGGGATATAGGAAAAAAATAGTTGAAAACTGAAAATATATTTCATAACATAAATAGTTTTTATGTTTAAAATTATAAAATTATAAATAAAACAAGAAAGAAAACTAAATTTGGTTTAGGTCAAATCTTAAATAACCTCCACATCTATAGTGGAGTGGCAGGTATATGATTTCGCTCTGTGTTACGTATCAGCTTGCGAGTCCAGTTTTACGTGGAATATATTGTTTTGTCAATTGTGAGCGTATTTGTTATCCGACCACGCCCATTTTAGGCACTTCGATGGATGGAATAACTAAAGATATGCATTTCAAGTTCATAGGTCAATTTTTGTGGCAGCTATATAGATTTTTGTTGATTGTGGGCGTGGCTTTCCGTCGATTTTGCTCATTTTAATTAGCCAAAAATTAAAAGTCTGCACAAAATTTCAACTCAATATACCAAAATTTACTTTCGTGAGAATGCCAACAACAGACGGACACACGGACATTTATGTCTAGATCGACTCAGTTTTTGATGCTAATTAAGAATATATGTACTTTGTGGAATGACAAACTTAGTAACCTATGTGGAGGGCACTAAAAAAAAAACTAAACCGCACATGACCAAAAATAAGTCCGTAAGTAGTCCTAAGTAGAGTACAATGGTATACACCATGTGCACCCTTGTTAGTGTACCCACCAGCGCAGTTGATCAAAACATTAAAGAAAGACGCTGCGAAGAACTAATAAAGTTTTTATATATTTTGTAACGGCACACAATACCGAATTTGATCTGGTTTTGTACGTCTGTCCATCTATGTATGTGTACTAATTATTGTACTGTTTGCCAGCCTTGAAATGTCGATTCCAAACATGATACATGCATGCTTCATATTAAAATTGCGTAAAACGAGTCAAACGACTTGTATTCGTATCGCTTATAAATTCTAGAAGATAGAAAAAGTTGACAAATTATTATAAAGGGCTTTAGGGCAGCAATGATGAGCTGGATTCAAGATTTGGTTTAAAGCCAGAAATTTACCTTTTTTTTTATTAAGGAATTATTTATTAATGTTAAGTAAGTTTATTTGTTTATTTGTTAAAACGTGCTTGAATATGAATAAAGTGCAGTTTAAAGAGTCGCATGATTATTTGAAAGGTTAATAAAACTTGGAATTGAAATTCTTGAAGAGGTTAAAAAACTTCAAATTTGAAAAAAAAAAAAAAAAAAAAAAACAGAAGCACGAGGTCCTCTTCACATACATCGCGGAAGTCTACATTTGACTTTCAAATGATTTGAAAAGACAAAAGTTTGAAAATTTGTTAAAATTAAATACCACGTGACTTATGCAAAATCGATGAAATATCGGCTGCTAGGTAGTGGTATCAAGTCATCAAACAATTTAATCTTAAGTTTTCAAGTAAATGTAAGGCATTCCATCAGATTATTAGCAAAGTCTACTAGCGTATAAGATGTGCCACCTTCCGCCACAATGATGATTCACAAGTACCTGAATTAAAGCCTTAACTCATTAGCAAATTGTGCATGCTGCCTCATTAACTAGTTGATATGTATATCATTTGTAAGCTAATGAATTGATTTATTTCCTCATATTCTTTTATATTGAGTTCAGAATATTTTACATAGACGGCTTTTTAATGGTGGTACCGTGAATTTTAATAAAAAATTCAAATTAGTTTTTTGTAAATTTTCTCCTTAAACTTTGTTCTTAGTTTATGGTTCATTATATCACTATTAAGCAGATGTGAACAAGCAATGGCCCCCCAAGAGCCAGCGTCATAATGTCCGGTTTTGTTTTTCAACGTAACTAAATATTAAAATGGATACAAAATAATACATTTTTGTAATGAAAATTGTAGGCTCGTCCATTAACCGATATTGTCCATTTTCCGGTTATGGGAAAAGCCACATTTTTTGTTTTCGTACAATGAATAAAAATCCATAAAACTTGTTTATATTTTTCATCTACTACCTCACTTAAAGTAGCAACCAACAGGTTTTTGCTGACAAATGGTCATTACATTACAACAACGTATTACATTGTGTGTAATTTAATATTTAATAATTTATTACAATCTGACTGACTTGGTCGAGGCAATTTTTCATACAATTGAAGACCCAGGGGCCGTGTAGTTATAAATTTATAGATATAAATACTGAGCCGAAATTTTGTACAAATAATTTTAGTCTGGCTAAATAATCGATAAAAATCTCTGATAGCCATAAAAATGTACCACTTCAATTGAAATTTGACACGCATTGTATGGGCTTGGTACATCGATGAATTTGTAATTAGGACATTTATCGATATACCAAAAACGCACAAGCATACATTTGCAAATTTCAAATTCAAAATAAAAATTTAAGTGAAAAAATAGAAATTTTGGCCATTTAATATCCTACATCACTTGGCCCCTTAAATTATACTACAATTAGTTTAATTGTATATGTATACGCGATGGACTCCCATACAAGGCTTTTCGTGAAATATCATTATATGAGGATGGGTTCTAAAAATGGTCCAATTCGGTCTATTTTCAATAGGGTTCTTCTTTGGCCTAATACATGTCCTTGTACCAAATTTCATTGAAATATCTTGAAAAAATGCAACCTGTAGATTAAGCATAAATTTACATGAACAGACAGACAGACATACGGACATGATTAAATCGTTTCAGATTTTGTTTCTGAATCGATTGGTATACTATAATATGAATCTATAATACTGAATCTTTATATATACTATAAGGTGGGTGTGGCATTTACCGTTTAGGTTATACAAACAACCGCACAAAATTGTCATGTGCTGTTGGGTATAGAAATTTGAATTTGGTGGAGAACAACAATGCATGTTGCAGGTCGCTACTACTCTATCATTAAAACTAATTGATGCCAAGTATTATATTTTCCGATTTAATCGAGTATAATACAGGGTGTGTACGGTATTTGAGGACACTCATATATGGCCACCTGGCTCCTTAAACCTTAATTCTCTGCATTATTATGTATGGGGCGTAGTTGGTCGGAAAATTAAGCATCATAATACTATTTCATTACTGAAGGATGCTATAACAACAACAACAATGATCACAATGAACCAAAAGCATTTGATTCAGGCATGCAATCGTTTCCGGCCCCACCTTGAGTCCGTCATTGCCGCTAATGGGGATTTTATTGAATAATTGTTTAGTTTGGGAGTCATTTAAAAATTTCATTGAATTATAAAAAATTTTGCAAAAAATATGAACCAATTAGTTTTAATATCAATTTGTTTTCAACTACCGTAAGCACCCTGTATATTTTTATTTCTATTTATGCTTTTAAAACATTTTCTTATCAAAACACTTTTCTTTTAGTTTTTCTTCTGCAGAAAATTAAGTTTTTGCGTAAAACAAACATAGAATAAATTAAACGTAGGGTGTAACAACAACGATCCTAGACCATGATAAAATGAATATCACACAATGGGAATTTTTTTTTTTTTTTTTTGATCCAACTAAGTACTTGAAACCACATCAACGGGTAAAATTTAATCGAAATTCGAAAATCTTGAATAAACTGTAGATAAAACTCTGATTAAATTTGATGAATTCTTACTTTAAAATATTGTTGTGTCAAAAAATTGCTACATTTTGGTCAGCAATTTTTTACAATCAATCAACTCTTGCTCTTATCTTGCGGTCATAGTTCCTCCTTAAGGAATAATTTTTAACACACACACACACATACACACTCTAAATATATAAATTGTGATAAGAGTTTGTTGTTAGATATAGAAAATATTAAGTGTTAGTTGTACGTTTATTTATATATGAAAAAATAAAAATATTTTATATTGAGATCACAATCGTTTTGCTGAGGCGCTGGTTTGTACGAAACTGCTGTTGTTTCAACATGGAACGGTTCAACAAAGGCTGATTTGTGTAATAAACATTTTCACTGCCTCACTCTCTTTGTCTCCCACTCTCTCTCTCTCTTTCTATCTCTGACATAATGCCTGTCCCTACTAAACATTTCTTCTGATAAATAGAACGCACACACACACTTTTCTTTTTTTTTTTTTACATTTTTTCACTCCCAGTGATATGTAAATATCTAACATACTACGGATGACACACTTAAAAAAAAAGGGAAAGAGAGAGATAGTGAGGGTGAGTACAGAATAATTAATCGTCACTTGATAACTAGAATTAATTTGCATTAAAAAATTTCATTGTATTTTACAAAACAGTCGCACAAACAAGTTATCGCTGAGATCAATTATTCAGATTAAATGATAGCCACCAGATAATAATATAAATTTAGGGGCAAACTTGATTAAAGGTTTCGGTTGCGTTATTGTATCTGTGATTAATAAAAGGTTCTACTATAATACATAACGACCATGTGGTTCTTTTCTAATTTCCCCCCAAAATTCACACATTTGTGTTCAGTAATCTAATCTAAACAATGCAAAGAAAAATGACACATTTTGGCTTGGGCCATATCTTACATAACCTTCACATCTATATACAAAGTGTGGGCGTGGTGGGTACCTCACGTAATGTTCTTTAACACTGAGAAGATGGAGTTTGGGCAAAGACATCATTTTGTAAAAATATTCTCTTTCGAATTCTCTCTCTATGGCAAATATGGTTGGACAGTTGTCATTCCAATATTATTAATTATTTTTGAGAATTTCGTTCCGCAATCTATACATTTTTGCTTCAATTCCCACAACGGATCCCCTACACCTATTGTAATCATTGCATAATATAGTAATGTTTAATTGTATACCCTACACCACTTCATTCCACAAAAGTATGTTACAATTAGTTTAGTTATATCAGTATAGGCGGAACACTACACACACAACACACAAAAGTTACTCCGTGACACATCATTATATGGGAAGGGATTCTAAAAATAGTCCGATCGGTTTCAAATTTGGCATCGTCAATTATTGAGTTCATTCAATATTCTTCACCAAATTTTGTCATAAAATATTAGAAATTGTAAATTTTCACCATATAAAGACTGGCATTATAATAGAACCATACATGGGGAGGGATTCAAAAAATGGTCCGATTCGGTACATTTTCAAAATATTTACCCTTTGGGTCGATAAATATCCTTGTGCCAAATATCATGGAAATATCTCCAAAAATGCAAACTGCAGTTTAAGTACAAATTTACATGAACAGACAGATGGAACGACGGACATGTTTAAATGGATTCAGACTTTGATTAATCGATCGGTGTAACTGAATGAATGACATCACAGACTGCATTAACAGCAACTACAAATTACTATTCAACAATTACAATATATTAAGCGTTTTTATTGCATCCACTATTATATCATACTTGTGTTATAGAATAATTTTTTTTGGGGGCGTCACCAGTAGTATTGTGTGCATTTCCATGGCGTCTATTTAGAAACTATTTATAATAAACAAGTAAGAAAACTAAATTTGGCTTAGGACAAATCTTAAATACCCTCAATATGAACAAAGGTGGGCGTGGCATATATATATGCGCCCTCTAATAGTGCATGTATTACGTATCAGCCTGCAAGTCGAGTTTTAATGGTGAAATTGTGGGCATGTCTGTTATGCAACCATACCCATTTTTGGCGCATCGATGAATGGGATAATCATAAATATGAGCACCGAATTTCAAGTTCATGGGTCATTGTTTGTGGCAGATATACAGATTTTTATTGATTGTGGGCGTGGCTTTTGAGCGATTTTGCCCATTTTAGATTAGATCGACTCAGTTTTTGATGCTGATTAAGAATATATATACTCTGTAGGGTATTGGACGCCGGAAGAACAAACTTAGTATACCACCCAACGTTATGTGGAGGGTATAAAAATATGAGACGATATACGTCTCGTTATACAAATTTGTACGAGAAATATTAGAAAAATGATAGCAATAATAAAAACAACAACAACAACAACAACAACAACAACAACAACACATATGTTACATGCTTGGAATTGGGGTCACTCAATAAAAATTAATGCAACTAATGTTTTTCCATTCCGTCATTAATTATTTCCATATGTTACAAATTATATAAATATACAACAACAATTTATATTTGCAATCAGTAAAAATGATACATGCTGTACAAAGGCGTAGTAATCAAGATTAAGAGATATACTCACAATTAATTCATCAACATCACAACATCAACATCCATTTTATTCCAAACATGATCATAAAGATTAGATTATATGGTGAGAAAAAAGAAGAAGAGAAAGGTTGTGTTGTTTTAGTAATTAACTCTTATCACAAAATATTTTGCACTTTTTCAATCTTATTTATAATCACTTGTTGGGATGGCCGGAACTGTTGACAGAAACCTTAGTGAAAGAGCTACAACGTACAATAATTTGGATTAGAAAAAATTTATATGGAGTTAAAGGTTGTGAAGGGGCCACAACAGGCGAGGGGCGAGAATAAAGGATGTGGTCTTTAATCTATAGCACAATTTATATAATTTTTATTTTTATTTTTATTTATTCGTATTTATCCCCTATTTGGGTTACACAGTGTTTTTTTTAAATATATGGACAGACAGACACGTCCACATCAACTTGGGTTGTTTATGCTGACAAGCTGCTACTAAGTAATTGTTATATAATAACGAGACCCAAAGGAAATTGTCCTTTAAGTAAATACATATTACAACCACCTTAGCAAAGGGAAAACAATATGATATGCACGACATTGGCATATATAATATGCGTGCGTTTGATAAGAGAAACCTTATAAATAAGTATTCGGGGCTGCAAATGGGATCGGAAGTAAGGTAAGAAAGATCAGGTGGTATATATATTAATTTATTATGAAAAATATCAATAAATCTACCTTACTGACATTTAATTAATATCAACTACCTATAATTATAATATATATATATATATATATTTTCTTTATATAATGGAAAAACGTCAATATCTCATTTATTATTTTTATCATTTTTCCTTTTTTCACGAGAAGCAGGTAGATTTGTGGTACAAACGTGCCTTTTTATTTCACAGTCAAACGATATCAATAAAAATTTATATAAAAACAAACTCAACACATATGTATACGTATATGTATATGTATATACAACAATTTGACGTCGCAATTAAATATATAAAAACAAAAATTTATTCTATTTTATTATAACTTGTGGTTCATTGTTTGTTTATGATTATAAATAAGTGGAAATACAAGTGCAGGCTGTTTGGGATTAAAATTTAACAAGTAGAACCTTCTCATAAAACGATAAAGTGGAAAACAGCTGCTCTTAATTCAAAGAAGCTTATGTAAATTATTTAAAAAGAAAAGACACACACACACACAACTTACCCCTTTTAATATAGATAATATGGAAAACATCAAAATTTTATTTATTTTTGTAAGCGTTAATTGGTTCAGCTTAATAATCCATTTGTTTTAATATAGCAAATGTACCCCCGCAATTATGGCAAATGTTTGCACAATTTCATAACAATGCTCCAAATTATGTGATTACTTCTTATTTGCATCCGGTTTATATAAAAATCTTCACACGTAATTATATAAATTGTAGGCAAATTTTATGACTGTTCAATAAAAATTTTGTCTCTGTAAACGAACTTTTGCGTATTTTGCTTTTATGTACACTAAAACACCCACTACATTTAATTTGCTTAGTTGGCTAAAAAGGCATTAATTTTCTCGTTTTATTGAATGATTGTTTAACAATACTTTTAAGAGTATTTTCGAATTTTTTATAACAATTTTTACACGAATATTGTAAAAAGTTGCCCTTATAAAAGAAAAATTTCGTCTTACTTTTTGTTTGTTTGCTTTATATTCGCTTTAAAAATATAGAAAGAAGAAGATTTTGAAGATAAATACTCACTTGGATGGAATAATGAGGCAAATAATTTTAAAAGGCATGAATTAAACCAAGGGTGATAATAACGTAGTAAATTTATCTATTATTTTAGTTGCCATTATCTGTAAAATAGCTTATATGGAAGCATGCAATATAAAACATTAAACAAGCCATTATCTAGAGTTTTGCCTTCCATTTTATTTTGCTGCAGAAAAGTTAAATTACACATAACTCGCTGTTGTCTTAGTCTAACCCGCCTATATTATGAAACAATTGAAAGAAATCAAATTTGTACATATTGTGTGGGTAAGGTTTTTTGCTATATATTAACACTGTTGAAGGATAGCATTTCCATCAATCAATATGAGATAAAGTATTCCATTGAATAAAACAAATAATTTCATTTATATAAAAACCCACTTTATTTTCATCGAAAGCCTTAAAAATTCCTGAAAATTAAAACAACTAATTAAATATAATTCATATCTTTTTCCATATATATAAACTTACTTGGTGATTAAACTATCTTTCTTTGCCAATCGTACAATACAATCATCAGATTCACCCATACGACGAATTTCACCACAAATAGCATACGTTTTGGAACCATCAGTCATCCGTCCAGTTTCCGGATCAACATCAACAATGTCTATTTGAACTGACGCATGATCCTTAGCATGAATTATACGGTTGGATGCCGAGCTAAACAAATGTTAAATATATAATCGTAAATAATGTAAAACCCGTAACACGTGTTTTTGGTCACATACCATTTGCGGGGCACATATAAATCAACATTTTCACCAGCGTCGTTTTCCATTTTAGCTTAACTGTAAAATAATTAATAATGAAAATAATATTACTTCGAATTTTTTTATTAGAATTCTTTTGTTTTATATATTTACGTATATATTTTTTATAAAATCTATAAAACTATGTTCGCTTTTTATGGAATAGGGAAAAAAGAGAGAAGATTTGTTAAGTTGGCTGCGGTTATTGTATTTGCTGAATTATATAATAATAAAACAGAGTTATTCTGTGAAATGTTAACATTTCTGTTTTAGTGTTGTTAATAAAATTGAAGAGAAAATATTTCAAGAGATGTATATTTTCTAGAATTATACAACAATTATGATAAAATTAGTTTATTAATAAAATAAAATCAGTGTAAAAGTTTTATTTTATTTTGTGATATTGTGTACGGGTGAAAAAAAATCAAAGCCCCTAGAAATTTGTTATTAAAAATTTATAAAATTGCAACTTCCTAAAATTAGATTAAGTGCAAGCATATAAGTGAAGTAGTAGAAAAAATTTATGAAATTCTAAATAAAATATATGTCATCATAAATCGATTAAAATCATAAATTTTAGTTGATATATTTAGCAAAGGGTAATGATTGCTGAAATGACAATTATAAAATAAATGAAAGTTTTTCTCTTTTAATTATAACAAAAAACATAACATAATGTAACACGTTTCATCTTTAAAGCACGTTTCTGTAATTTTAAAGTTTATTGATTTTCTCCACATATGGCAAACACTGTAAGTGTTAAAAAGAGTTGTTAATGTAATTGCCTGTGATGGATACTACCGGAAAATACTAGATGTATACATGTATGAAATAAAATTCCTTGAAGTTGTTTAATCAGAGAAGAGAGGTAATTGCTCATAAAGTACTTTGGTAAAGAAAAGTTGTAAACTTTTATTATGCTTTCCTTGCCTACTTTAAGGCTTTTTATAATGTATAATGTAAAGAACAGTTACTACTGTTTAACATTAAAAAAAAAAAAAAAGAAAAAGTTACTAATAAAATAAATTTGATTAAATTGATATAATGGTGAAAATAAATAAAATTAAAAGGAATGAAATTCCGCTAAAATAACTGAATTTTTCCATTTTTTACTAAAGTATACAAATACTTATGCTTTTTTATAATCTCTTAATTACACTCAATTAATTATGTAATGGTTGCTTTCAGCATAACTGTCTTAAGTCATTTGTTTGTTTTTGTTTTTGTTTGGCGTTGATTCCAGAAAACAACTACTGAGAGCCATTGTTTTAATAATAAATTGTAATGCTCATTAACCGCATTCAGCGATCAGCACACACATACACACACAATTTAAATAATTTAGTTTTCTCCGTATTAAGTAAAAAGCAAAAAAACAAGAAACAAGAGAAATAAACAAGAAATGTTTTTCTTATAATTTCGCTTAATCTGTGTTTTTGTTTTTGTTTTTTTTTTTTTTTCTTGAGAAACAAAATAATTGTGTTAAGATGTATGTTTGTTGTTGTTGTTATTGTTGTTGTTGTTGTTACTATTGTAATAATATTATGTAGAAGCTGTTTGTAGTATTGTGCTTGGTGTCAAGCTTTGCTTGTAACATTCTTATCATGTCTCTGCATCTTGGTTGAGTTTGCTTTATATATATGTATGCATTCATGTGCGTTATTGTCTGTCTTCTGTGTATTTAACAATTCGTCATGTGGTGTTGTCTCTGTTTTCCTTTTTTCTACACACATTTTTTTTTTTTTTTTTTTATTAACAGGAAAATAAAAAAAGAGATTTCCTCTTTATGTTGACTGTTTGTAATGGAAAAGAAACATAAACAAAAACAAAAACAAAAACAAAATGTAGAGAATTTCCTTTTTTTACTTCTATGAAAGACTTAATTACACAGAGGTAACATTATAAACAAATGTGGGAAAAAAAAAGAGGTTAAAAGGAGGTTAAAACTAAACAAGGTGTGAACTGTGAAACGGAAACACACATTTATTGCTTCATATAACCTTTTCAAAAAAGTACAAATTACAAATTATATGTAAACCAGGGACTGTACTAAAGGATATAAACAAGTCAAAAACTAAATGAGGCTTAGGCCAAATCTAGAATACCCTTCACATCTACAAATAGTATGTTTACCGTTTAGGAGTTACAAACATCCGTACAAATTTAATATACCCTTTACCACAGGGTATAAAGATGGATCACATGGTTGACCATGCCCTTCATTAATTAGAAGGAATTTCTTTTTTTTTTGTTATATTTTGGTTCAATTCGCGTAAGTCTCAAATATATATCTTGTACGTACGTCCGCCAAAATAAAAAATACGCAGTTGGAAGCCAAAATATTGATCTGATCGTTTCAAAACTATATATATAGATTATTATTATTACTACTGTACGATATTTTACAATTAAAGGCATGTTTTTGATTTAATCAATCACTGTACAATTATGTTTTTGTCCGTATGTCCGTTCATTGAAAAATGAGGCTGGTAGCCAAAAATCTCTTTCCCATCAATTCAAAAGTATATAAACTTAATGTAAAATGCCATCCACTGGCAAATTTGATTGTATCGGTGTCGGTGTTATTTTACTTTTAATCTTTATTTATGTTTTATCTGCAATATAAGCAAATGTTTACACAATTTAGTGTTGCTGCCTTGCCAGGGGAATATAAAAGTAGGTAGGAAGGGAAAATGTATTTTTGAGGTGAGTATGAGTTGTGCCAGATGCAGTTTATTTTAATAAACGCTTTACTTGGTTTGCAACTATAAGCTCCACCTTAATTTTGTTTCACTTTTTTTCATTTTATTTAAATGCATGTTTATTAGATTGTACAACGAATCAATAAATACAACTCGATCACTACACTACCAGTTCAAATATATTATTAAATGACATGTAAAATGTTAAAGCAGTTCCCATCATAACATTGGAAGTGATCCGCTTAATAATAAATAAACATTCCAGCATTGATGTGCTTGTTGAAAATCGTGCTGCAATTATCTGTTTTAAGTATTCCACTCTCTGTCCCTCTCTCTCTCTCTCTCGTTCTGTAAATCTCAAGCAATGTTATTTAAACACTAGCTTCTCTGTAAATAATGGATTTTTGTTTATACCTCATTTAGGTCTGAACAGGTGTTTGTCATATATATATGCATGCGTGTGTGTGTGTGTGTTTGTGTTTGTATAAGCCTTTTGTTAAGCTACATTATGATTGCAATTGCTAATCATTGTTTGCAGTTTGTTTGCTATAAATGTGTTCAGCTGAAGCTTTTGCTCTAACAACAACATTAGTTACGTTTTGGCGCTGCCAATAAACGGACGTGTATAAATGTTAAATGACGGTTCTCTTGTGTTATAAAAGAAAAAAAAAAATAATTTTTAAATTCAACAAATAATTACGTTAGTGTTGATTATTTCTTTTCTTTTTTTTTTTCTTAATACATGGACATGAAGTTGTTTCAAAGAAGTAAGATTGGGTAATTTTTTAGCATTTTAATAACAATAAACAACAACAAATATTTTGTTTATATATATAATATATGTACAGGGTGTATGGAAAATTATGGTTCGCTACTTAAAAGGGAGGAAAAAACATAAAAATGGGTCCGGAAATAACTTATCCCAGTTATAGCCACAAACCATTCGTAAAATTGAAATCGCAGTTTATTACCAGCAACACAGAGAATTTTTCGTATATATATTAAAATGGAGGTATACTAAGTTTGTCATTCCGTTTGCAACATCTAGAAGGAGACGTCAGTGACCTTACAAAGTGTATATATTCATGATCAACATAAAAAACTGAGTGGATATAGACATGTATGTCCGTATGTCCGTGTAACTGTCAATTGTTGGCATTCTAACGGTCGTAAATTGTGAGATATTGAGCTGAAGTTTTAAAACGGGCAAAATTAATCAAGAACCACGCCCCCAATCAAGAATAATCTATTCATTTGCCACAAAAATTGAGCTATAGAATTGAAATTCGTTACATATATTGATAATTATTTTATCCATAAATGTGCCGAAAATGGGCGACATCGGATAACAGACACGCCTACAATAAACAAAAATCTTTATATTTCTCACAAAAGTTGACCTATGAACTTGAAATTTGGTATACATATATATAGTTATCCCATCTGTCGATGTGCCAAAAATGGGCATGATGCGCCTACAATTTACAAAAAATCGTAGTTACCATAAAACTAGACTTGTAAGCTGATACGTAATACATACACTATTAATGGGCGTAAGAGGGCGTATTGTAGACATGGAGGGTATTTAAGATTTGGCCTTTCATTTATTAAATATTTCTAAATATTCAGGTGAGAGTCTTTTCATACCACAAAGTGGTGCAAGGGTTCTAAGCAGCAAAAGCCACCTCCATTTTTAATTATACCGCTCATCTTAGAATCTACTTTTGATTTAAGTTAATCATGTCCATCTCTATATCCATGTATTTCTTTTAATTATACTCTAGATGGCAATTTTTATAAAATTTAGCACAAAGATGTCTTGTAGACCTAGGTTAATATAAGGCAAAGATCTGATCGGCCATAATGTCATATTTTAAAATAATTCTTTATATTTTTTAAAATTTCTTCATAAAATTTGGTAAAGAGTGACTCGTTAGATTAATAATTGACTAACGAATTTGGACCTGATCGAACCATTTTTTAGTAACACTCATGAAGTGAATTTTATATGGTAATGATTACAACTAAACTAGTAATGACACAAATTATGGAACTACATACATAATGTAGGGTATCAAATGAGCGGGCTTGACCGACAATTCAATATTTTCATTTGTTTTATTTATTCATTCTGTTATGTTTTGCTAAATATAAATAAATTAGAAAGTGTATGGTTGGTAAATATAAGAAGTAAAAAAAAAAAAAAAAGGGAGTGGGCTTGGGCCAAATCGTAAATACCCTCCGCCACCACCTCAGAAGTGGGCGTGGTATGCACCTCGTGGATTACACTCTCTAATAGTATATATATTATATAAGTTTTACTCAGATATCACTGAGGTTTTTTGTAAAATGTGGGCGTGTCCGTTGTGAACAAACGCCCATTTGGTACATCAATGGAATGGGATAATTATCAATGTGTGTACCAAAATTCCAACTTCATAGCTGAATTTTAGGAGCAGATAAATAGATATCTGTCGATTGTGGGCGTGGCTCTTGATAATTTTAATTAGCTAAATATTAGTACGTGTACAGAATTTCGATTTCTTATCACAATTTTTGTGGTTATTAGATATATTTTTATCAATTGTAGGCGTGGCTATTGAATAATTTTTCCCATTCTTAAATATTCTTAAATAACGATCTGCGTAATAAAAGTAGAAGTATTTGTATAGAATTTCAGCTTAATATGTAAAAATTTCCGATTGTGAGATTTCCAATAACAGACGGACACACATATCTAGATCGATTGAGTTTTGAATGCTGATCAAGAATGAGGCTTCCTTCTGAATGTTACAAATGGTATGACAAACTTAGCATATATACTTATGTGGAGAGTATAAAAGCACTAAATCGAAATGCTAATTATATATGAAAAGCAAAATTTTATTTTATTTCTTTTAGTGCATAAAAAATAAACGTTTTCAAAGTCATTTCAATTAATTTTGTTGTGCTATTGTTGTTGTTTTTGTTTCTGTTTACATATGGTTGGTCTCATTTTTTGTTTTATGCAATTGGGAGCTCTGAAAAGTTCAGCTACTTATTATAAAAATGTAAATTCATGCTATGCATGATAAAAAAAAAGTACTCAAACAACAACAACAACAACAGCTATGACAATAAAAATGATACACTATGTAGAGTAAATTTAATAAAAGATGATTCTCACCTGTTAAGGTTTTTTTCTGTGTATAAAAAAACTACTCTCCATATATTACGGTATACAATGTAATATTGTACACATACAATAGCAATTAGCGTGCAAAGGGAGAGAGAGCAGACTTGCAAGTAGTAACCAAATGGAAGCAGAGTAATTTACATAGGAATTGCAAATTTATTCTGTTCATTATAATTTCGTGTATTTAAATTTAGATTAAAGCGAAAAGAACAGAACAAGTTAAAAAGTTGCATTTAGCTTAGAGCGATTAAGCGACATCCTACCTTTTTATACCCTGCAACACATGTGGTTAAAGGGATGTTTGTAACTCTTAAACAGTAAATGCCACACCCACTTTTAATATCTGAATTCCAATCCATCGAATAATTCCATTCACACCCAATTAAAAAAGGCTCTCTGTGATATAGAAGTCGAAAATTGAATTGAAAGAGTTATTCTCGCTGGTTGTATACAGACAGTGCCTGAGTCAACAAAATATAGTCTTTACTAGATTAAGAAGAGAATCGTTGTTTAATGTCTTCATCGCTTGTAGTAGATTATTTATATAAAGTCACGAAATAATTGTTTTCTTCCATTAAATGGAAATGAAAATGTAATAAATCAACAGATTGCTGTTTATTAGTTTAACATAACGTACAACTGTGAAGTGATTTGGACATTAGCCAAAAAACTTTCCAAGCGTATGCAAATTTGTACAAGTGTTCATTTTAAAGAACAATTGAAAAATGAAAGAAAAAAATAAAATAACGATAATTCAACAGAACATCCTCGATTTATATATGTACAGCGAGCAAAAATGATAAAATCCACTTGAAATATATTTAAACAGTGAAATGAAATGATTTCGAAGTGAAAGAAGACTGATTGTAGTGGTGTTAAAAGCAAGCGAAAAAGCTTAATTTGAATTTTTTTCTTTTTAAGCCGAATCTTCAGAATTGATATCTGAATCGATTTAATCATGTCCGTCTGTCCGTCCATGTAAATTTGTATTTATGCTACAGGGAGCATTTTAAAAGATATTCCGATAAAATTTGCTACTAGATCATGTATTGGCTTAAAGAGGAACCCTATTGAAAATGGACCTGAGTCGTACCATTTTTAGAACCCCTCCTCCTATAAAGTCTTTATATGGCAAAAAAATCGTAATTCATAGAATTTTTTTACCAAATCTAATTTGAAGCATAGCTTCATAATTTGCTGTGTCAAATTTAGAACCGATTAGACCATTTTTTGGAACCCCTTCCCATAAAATTATATTTCATGTAGTAACTTATATGGCAGTGTATGCAGATGCAACCAAAATAATTGTAGCATAATTTAAGGTGCCAAGTGTAGTAGCGTATTAAATGGTCGGTCAAGCCCGACCATTCGTCGATCTCTCCCTTAGGTTTTTTTTGTAAATAATGGACGCGTCTCTTATCCGACCATTCCCCTTTTTGGACCTACGTCGATGAATACCCTAAATATGAATTATTTCAGCATATTTCGTACGTGTTTGTGAGAGACTTTTGTCGATTGTGGGCGTAGCAGTTGAAGGATTTTATTCTGTTTCTATACAAATCTATTTCCAGATTCTAGAAATATTTGTACCAAATTTGCAGCTCGTTAATATATCGAAGGTATTCATGGACAGATATGTGTAGATGGACTCAGACTTAGATGCTGATCATGAATATATCCGTGTTGGTCGTACTTCTGAGTGTACTAAACGGAATAACAAACGTTTAGGGCATACAAATCATATTTTTTCCTTCATCATAATGAAATATCAAATGTTGACTATCTTGCCATATAAACAAGAAAAATTTATTTATATAAAAATGTAGGGTATCTTGAATTGGAGTCATTTACAAAAAAAAAAGTTATCTATTCTCTTCTACTTTGTGTTCTTTTTCTGCAGTTAAATAACAAATTTAAAATTTTAAATTTTAACTTTTTTTTATTGCTTTTCTTTACAGCTTTAAATTTGTATCAAGAGAACCTTTCTGGTTAACTATCTAATGTAATTATTTGATATTCACAACGTTATAAAAAAAAAAAAAAAACAAAAAAAAAAAACTAGAAAATTACCGGCTGTGACCATATTACCTACAAAGCCACACCACACCGTACTTAGTTTCTGAAGATATTCCGGTAAAAAACGTTAACATACAGAGTGAATGCGTATAATTTTTCTCAGTCAACCTTATCAACCAACAAACATCATTTAAGCTTGTGGCATAGAAACAAATAAAAAAAAAATAAAAAATAAAAAAGTAAAAACCATAATCATTGTTGATTGCATCGAGAAATTGTGGCGGTGCGTTTACGGCATTTAAAGGCGAGTGTGTACAAATAGATTATAGTGGTGACCACACACTGTCTGTACACGTCAATTTATGAATAGCACGTGCCGTTGCTTATATTTATTATATTTGTGTGTATGTTTGCGCCTGGACAAGGAAAAAGCGTAACATCAACAGCTGTACTTTGTTATCACATTTTATGCTTCCATAATATATAAAAAGTGGAGAAAGCCGAACAACAGAACAACAGAATTTCCTTTAGTACGGCTTATGTATGATTCATCATGTCTTTAAAGGTAAATTACATAAAACTTTTTATATCTTTTCTTTTTATTGTGATTTTGTTAAAATTTATTACCTTTTTATACCCTGCACCACTTGTTGTGATTGAGGGTATATTCAGTTTGTGGCAAATATTTGTAATTCCTAAACATTGGCGTATGCTACACTGACTCAATCGATCGGTCTGTTCAAATAAATTTGCGTCCGTATGTACATCCATGTTTTGTAATCAACCAGATAGCAATTTTTTTATACAGCTAAATAGAAACTGGCCTTTAAGCTAACAACGGTCACTATTGAAAAGCTGTTTGCATTCAAGGCCCTAAATATGACTGTTGCCCTGTGTAATTTTCATACAATGTTTTTTTATACCCTCTGCACCATTTGTAACTCTTAAGCAGCAAATACCACACCCACCCCCATTATAGTGATCGATTCAGAATCAAAATCTGAATCTAATTAATCATATCCGTCTGTCCGTCCATATAAATATATATACTCGAGCTACAGATCGATTTTTTTAAGATATTTCGATGAAATTTGGTATAAGGTGTTGTATTTCCCCAAAGAGGAACCATATTAAAAATAGACCGAATCCGTACCATTTTTAGAACCTTTCCCCATACACGATCTTATTCGAATCGAGGTCTTTTTATATAGAAAAAAGTTGCAATTCTTAATATTTTTTGATAAAATTTTGCAAAGAATAGTTAATTAGCTTCATATTTAACTGTGTTAAATCTGGACCGGATCAGGCCATTTTTGAACTTCTTTACCATATAATGATATATCACGAAGTAATGGAGCAAAGTGGTGTACGGTATTAAATGGTTAAGCTTGACCGACTATAACATTTTTACTTGTTTTTTTTTTTATAAAAAATAAAAAAATTAATTCAAATTATCACGTACGAACTTTTACTCTGTGTTTAACAACAAAAAAACCGCAAATGTCACAAATTGTGCAATTTATGTACAAATCCTTAAAGTAATTTTTGTGAAAACCTTTTACCTTAAAAGACCAAACCACACAAACTTTCAAATTTCAAATTTAAACTCAGCCACTATAAGTGTGTTGGTATGTTATATTTATTATTCCATGGTGTGGTTAATCTCTGATGTATAATTGAATTCGTTTTATCATGATGGTAATACTATGACATTTTATACAATATTTCTTGATTTGTTGCATCATGTTTATGTATAATAAAAACCACATACAGAGCAAAGCAGAGAGACGAGAAGATGCATAACTGAGCTTCAGCCAGACAACGTTTCAGCTTAGCTTCATCTACGCAAAAATTATTCCCACATAACATGGCGTGACTTAAGTAAGAGACAGAAAGAGTAATATGAGAAATAAGGACAGACAAGATGTTTTTATCAAGTTGTTTGTGTTTTTCATCTCAGAAAAGCCGGTCTCTTGCTTAGCAGCATAAATGGCAATAGGTATGAGTGTCATACACCGAATCAAGAGTCAACTTAAGCATTGTTGCCGTTGCCGTATTGTTGCTCTGCATTTAATTGATTTCATAAATTTTACAATGATTTTATTGGTAAAACAACAGAATATTGTCAGAGTCAGTTGTTAATGAAATTGTACGCTTAACATAATAAATGTTGTTCGGTATGGTTTGCCTTAAATACGTTGAATGCCGTTGACATCTGCCGGTTGCACTTATAATGATTCGTATGGTATGCGGCAATGTTGTGGTTTAAATATGTAATCACAACATTTTATTATTATTATATGATGTAAAAATATTTGCATCAGTTTACAGTTGATTTTGTTAGTTGAATATCCGTCCGTATGTCCCTGACACTAAGTTGAACACATCACAATAGCAGAATTGGTAGATTATTAAGGTAAAATTTTGTACAGCCTCTCATTTAAAGTGAGTGAAATTGATTAACAGCCACGCCCACTTAGTAATAATATTTTATGATCACATAGAATCTATATTTTTATTTACTGTAATCATTGTTATATTGAAAATGAAAGAAAACAAGTGACAGACATGCCCACAAATTACAAAAATAAGTCACACCTATAACTGGCAACAATGCCGCATGGCCACAAAAATGAAGCTAAGCAATTAAAACAAAAGGTGGCGTAGTTAAGAGTATTTAAGTCACGGCCATAATTAAAAAAAAATTCCACTTTTTTAAAGTTTAAATTTGACAAATAATTTTTGATAAACATTAAAATGGCAAATAATCACATTCATACCACGCCTACAATCTACACATTAATGTGTAAAATAAAGGGCATTTTTATACCAATGATTTAGAGTTGACAACATTTGCCATTCCGTTTATAAAATATGAATATTTTTATATATCTGAATAGATCTAATCATGTCCGTCCGTATGTCCATCTCTTATCGGAATACTTACGATTGTAAATTGTGTAAAATGTGAATTAAATTGAGATTTTGTAAAGACATTTTTAGTTTCTGCACGCAAAACCTTATTTAAAATGGGTAAAAATCGGTCAAGTGCCACGCCCATAATCGATAAAAATCTACAAAAATTTAGCTATTAAATTGAAATTTGGTATACATATTCATAGTTATGCTATGCATCAAAATGCCAAAAATGGGCGTGGTCGATTAATAAACACGCCCACAATCGACAAAAATCCATATATCTACCACAAAAATTTACCTATAAACTTGAAATTTAGTGCACATATTTATAGATAGCCCATCCATCGATGTGCCGAAAATGGGCGTGGTCGGATAACAGACGGGCCCACAATTTATAAAAAACCATACTCAGCCTAAAACTCGACTTGCAAGCTGATACGTAATACAAACAATATTAGAAAGCGTCATAATATACCTGCCACGCCCATTTGTATATCGATGTAGAGGGTATTTAAGATTTGGTTTAAGTTAATTTTTAGTTTCCTTACATGTTTAAATTTGTTTTCGTGAATAGGTGGTAGTTGTTGCCTTTGTTATTATTTTGTTTGTTATGTAAATAATAACAATACACAATTGTATATTATTTAATACATACAGTATCTGGTGGGTAACAGGTAATAGAGACGATCTCTTTTTTTACATAATCAAACTCAATGATGCATAACCGACATAACCGATGAAACCGCAAGGGAGGAAATATATACGTAACGAATGTTATAATGTGTGTTATACGTACCTTTTGTAATACAATATTGTATGTAAATATGTATTAATTGTATAATCGTTTTATGTATATATATATATATATATTTTTGTTTTTGTTTTTTTCCATTATCACAGAAAGAAACACCATCCGATGTATTATTGCATTTGGCTGCACTGAGAGGTGATGAAATCACATTGAAGCGGGTATTGGAAAGTGGTAAAGTTCATGTGGACTGCAAAGATGAGGTAACTTGTGATTTTTAATAAAAACAAAATCGATTGTAATGATTTATTACTCAAATAATCATTACATGATATTTGAGTATATTGCTTATAATGTTACTATCCAAACATTTAACAGTCAACACCACTTAGTTATTTAATTTATGCTATAATTAAATTAGTTGTAGCAGTAAATATATTGTTATATAGCATGAGGTCTTAAAAATGATCCAATCCGGTTACGGTCAATTATTAAGTAAATTTTTATTAAAAATGATCAAAAAAATGCGAAATTTTGTCATATAAAGACTGATTTTAAATGGTGGCATTATATAGGGTGAGGTCCTAAATATGAATCGATGTAGTCCATTTTCATTAGTGACATTTCTGCGTCAAATTTCATCAAAAAAATATCAAAAACTGTCACCTGTAGGTTGATTACAAGAAATACAAACATGGATGGACAGACGGACGTTTTAAAATCGATATCTGGTTCATTCTGATCATAACTTTCGTATCGAATTCATTATGAAATAAAGGAAAATTTACCTCAGATAGTGACTTAGACTGAAACCAGAGGTATTTTCAAAAATTTATTCGTGGAATAAAAACAATGTTTAGTTTTAAAGTTGTAGATTTTTTCAGGTCATCAACATCAATACATGGTTTTTGTTTTTGGTCTAAATATTCACAATTGCTTTTAATGGGATTCGAATGCATACTGGATCTATAGTATTTTTTTTGTGTGTACATCCGTACATAGATCAGGGATCGTGACTTTGACTTTTCCTTGGAACACATCGTTATGTTGTTTATTGTACATGTGATCAAAAATAATCCTTAAAGATTTGTTATTAAACTTATAGCAACAATTTATTCACTATCCTCATATTTATACAGTATTTCATATATTCCAAGAGAAATGAGAATTTCCACTTGTACAGTTATTACTGCAATTATTATTCATAATGTGTTGCTGCTATTATTATAGTGTTATAGAAGTTTATGGATTTTTTTTCCTTTAACATTTACTTTCCTTTTTATACCTTGTACCACTTGTGGAACAAGGGTATATTAAGTTTGTGCAAATGTTTGTAACTCCTGAAAGGTATACATATCACATCCACTTTCAATAACACCGATCGATTTAGAATTAAATTCGAATCGTTTTAACTATGTCCGTCTACCTGTCCAGGTAAATTTGTACGCAAGCTATTGGTCGCATTTTTTGACCTACTTTCATGAAATTTGGTAGAAAGACATATATTGGCTTGAAAAGGAATCTTATTGAAAATAAATCGGCTCGGACCATTTTTAGAGCCCCTTTTCATATAAGGTCCTAGTGTAATGGAAGGTTTTTATATGGCAAATAAGTGCAATTCTTAATATTTTTAGACAAAATTTAATGAAGAATAGTTAATTAGCTATTATTGAAAACCATTCCCATATAATGATATTTCACGAAGTCACTTTCTATGACAACCAAACTAATTGTATCATAATTTGTGGTGTTGGTTAGTGTAGGGTATTAAGTAGACTATAACATTTATACTTGTTTTTTCATAAATTTAACAGTTTTCTCTCTCAGCATTAATTGTTTGGTTGTAAAGTAAAAAAAAAAAAACAAAAAATGGGAAATTAAATCATTATTTATTTATAAGTACTCGTACTCATTAGCACAATTTAGTGTAAAACTTTTTTGTTCATTCAAGTTAAGAGTTAAGAGCGATACAATATCATAAACAGTACAGTAAACGATAAGTTTGTTAAAGCGTGGTTTGTAATTGGATTTTTAGTGAAACTTTTAATGCTTTTCAACCATTCATTATTCATTGCTTATAACTGACTTACTTGTTACTGTGTAACTGAGTGTATATCTCTGGTATCCTCCATTGAAAGTTTGCACTATTTAAGCGTTCAACTGTTATTTGTAAACGAGCAATAAGCAACGTGTTCAGTTTGAATTAATTTCAAGTGAAATGTTGTAAGTGAAGCAAAAGTTATTGCTGAAGAGGAAGACTTCAAGTAAGCAGAGCATAAATGACTTGTAATGCAATATATTACAATTTCACTGTTTAATCGTTTCTCTTCAATGCTCTGAGATGAGATGAGATAAAATGAAATTGAATTTTAATAAAACGTTAATTTGATATAATTTTGTTATTGTTTTTGTTTTTGTTTTTCTCTACATTGCCAATTATTTTACAAACTGTGTCAATAATTGTATAATTTCAACACGAACTTTCAATTGCTTTTGTTTCTTTTCATTGTTGTTGTTTTTTTGGAAAATAAATAACAGGAGGGCACCACACCTTTAATATTATCAGCAGCGAGTGGCCATAAAGCTTGCGTTGTGGAACTATTAGAGCAAGGAGCTGATCCAAATGCTAGACGTGCTACCGGTACTACGGCATTATTTTTTGCCGCTCAAGGAGGTTATTTAGATATAGTGAAAATACTTATAAAAGCTGGTGCTCGTGTAGATTTACCATCGGTGGTAAGTTTTTACAAAATTTCCTTCCCTGCCAAAATGTGACTCATTTTAACAATGTCCGTACGTCCGACAGTTGCTGAACATGAAATATGAATCGATCTAACTATTCCGTCTGTATATACATTTACCAGTTTGTTAAAGCGTTTCTGATTAATTACACCATGCGAAGATGTTTTGAAAATGGGCGAGGTTGATCACAGAAATACCTACAAACGGTTTTTTTTTTTGGCGTAAAATCTGACTTTTATGCGAAAATTATTAGATTCTTTATTACATTATGCCAAATCAAGTGAAAGGCACGCCCATAATTGATGAAAATCAATCTATTAATAAACAAAAATTGAGTTATGAAAATGAAATTCGGTATATGTATAAGTGGCCCTTGACAAAAATGGGCGGAATGGTATTTAAAAAAAAACGACCATAATTTATAAATAAGTGATGAATCTGACAAGGTAGTGGATATGTATTAAATACATTAATAAAGAGCGTATTCAGGTACTGGTTATGCTCAAAATTTATTTTTTATTTTTTTCATATATAATATGAACATCTGACATGGAGCATTATTTACTGTATTGCAAGGTGTTCATATTATTTTGTTCATCCTCTGTATGTGCAGCGTATAGAAGATTAAATGTGTAAGTGTAAAGATAACTGTTTTATTATTTATTAGGATGGTGGTACACCGCTGTTTGTAGCGGCACAAGGTGGCCATGTCAAATTGGTAAAAGAACTGTTAGACTGTGGAGCCAATATGAACGCCTACATGAAGGTAAATATGATTGAATGTAAAAAATTTTAAATTATTCATATTTTTTAAAAAATCACATTTTCAAATTTCAATAAAGGATCGTGCAACACCTGTATTTATAGCAGCACAAAATGGTCACCGTACAGTATTATCTTTATTAATAACGGCAGGATCTCATGTTGATACGAAACGTATAGATGGTGCTACCCCACTATGGATAGCAGCTCAAATGGGTCACGATCACATATGCAAAGTGTTGCTGCAAAATAATGCAAAAGTTGATGCGGTTAGATGTGATGGCGCTACACCCTTATTTAAGGCCGCCCACAAAGGTTATGCAGCTGTGGTAACAGAATTATTAAAGCAGCGTCCAAATCTGGGAATTTTACCAGTAAGAAGAATTGTTATTAGAATAATACAATAATAATTAATGAATATATTACAATAGAATGGTGAGACAGCTTTACATGCGGCCGCCATGTTTGGTCATTTGGCGGTAGTTAAACAATTGGTAGCTGCTGGCAGTGACATACTATTGAAGAATCAAGACGGCCTTACCGCTTTACAGGTGGCCCGACAACAGAACTACACCTCAATTTGTGACTACCTTCAGGAACGCGTCAGACAATTAATGGCACGAGCAGCAGCAGCACAAAGTTAAAGTGATGGAGGGTTGGAGGGAAGGTTCAAAAACCATACAACAAGCAGAGCTTAAAAGTTTACACAAAAGCTTTTTTACCAACACACACACACACACACGGACGTATCCAGTTCTACAAACAGTTTACTTTCACAACCTATGAACAGCTTTAAGTACCTTCTCATTAAAAGAAAAGTTAACTAATGTTAAATTATACACCAGCTGACGACACCCAACACCCAAAACCCAACTCCTAATCTTCGGTTTTTTGTTTTAGGAAACAAAAGTTCAATAAATTCTTTATTACCTAATCTGCCTACGTAACCAATCTACTTACACACGCATAAGATTTACAATTAACTTAATCTTAAGTAATAAATGATAAAAAAAAAACAAAAACAAATAAAAAAACAAGTTTAGCACAATACCGCGCTGTTTATATACACAATACAATAACAAAAACATTTTGTAAATATTATTTATATACTCAGACACACAACACACTCTGCATCCTATAAACTCTTAAAAGCCTGATTAATTGATAGAAGACAACAACCAAACCAAGCGTCCAAAACTATTTGTGTTTTTTGGTGAAATTTTACAATAAATAAATTAAGCAGTAGTATTAGAAGAATTAAAAACAAACAAAAAATTCCAAAAAATTCCAAAAAAAAAATAAGTAATTTCAACTTTTTAATTTACTTTCCATCTAAACGACTTACTTGTATGCCTCTCCTCTCACATTTCACCCTTTCTTCTTTATTAATGATTAACCTGTTGATAGTTGAGATTAGAAGCAATTGTTGAAATGTGTTGCAATGCCATTGCAATTCGCTTTATATTGTACCCGTAAGGCATGCGAACAATACATGTTTACATACTTGGCTAGAAATATACTTATTAAATATGAAATAAACGATAAATGAAAGAAAAAAAAAAATCAACGGTTGTAGTATGAATTGGTGGAAATGATACAGAAAACGGAATGGTGGAGTCGCGCTAATCTTAATACAATCACAAAGGTATCCTGCGACCAGGCATGTAACAAAAAATTTTTGTTAAACAAGTAGGTTAGGTTAGGTTATTCGGGTGCGTGCTTAAATAAAAGCGCTTCACTTAGGCCAATAAGCAGGCCCATTGTGATCCCCGATAAATATAACACAGAGTCAATTAAGCCACCCGGAGGAGGCTATATATCGTTTGAGGTCGAAAATATTAGCATCTGCTAGTGACCTTAGACCCTCTGGGAATCTGACTACATGGGCTTTGTGTCGTTTTCACTGTAGAGCACAGCAATCACACAGCAGCACAGTTTCCGCCTCTTCCTCGTCCCTGCAGCTTCTACAGAAATTATTATATGGGACAAAGTATCTGCTGGCCATGTGGCCTATGAGACAGTGCCCCGTTAGGACTCATGCGACCACAGAGATAGATTTCCGTGTGTCTTTACTTCGTTTATAGTTTAGCCGAGGCCAGAGAGTGCGAGGTATGCCACAGTTCGATAGAGTACTCCATCTACTGTTTTTCCATCTCACCGCCTCCCTATCCAATCGGCCGTTCAAGGGGAGGAGCGTGCGCACCTCCACTCTCTTGCACACTCGTCAGCAATATCATTTCCAGGTATATCTGAGTGCCCAGGGACCCAGCAGATCGCAACATTATGTTGTCGAATCTAGGCAAGTAAACGCAGGCACTGCGCTACACATTTGAATTTGATCTTCACTTGATTTGATCACTTAAACAAGTAAGGCCAATATATAAATTTTGGCGATTTTGGACGCGGTTCTCAACCGATTTTAGCCAATTCAAATAGTGGCCTGCATGCTGAGGCTAGAAATATCTGTACAGCTCAATAATCTCAAAATGTACGACTGTGAGAGTAGCAACAACAGACGGACAAGTCTAAATCGATTAAGATTGTGACGCTGTTCATGAATATATAGGATCTCCGACGCATCCTCGGTGTTGCAAACGGAATATTCAAGTTAGTATATCTACATCACTAAAGTGTATGGTACATATTTGGGTTATTATCTACATTCCTAACAAACCAAATGGGCGTGGCATAAATGCAAATGTGCCTTTTTTTCAAAGTTCAAAGGTTGAATTCTTTATCAAATGGTATTGTGATCGTGTCCCCTGCTCAATTCTCCTATTTTCAACACATCGATATACAGTAATATAATTAAATGTATAAATGCTTTATTGATATTTTATCTTTTAAAGATTTTCGTTAAAGGCACAAATGACTCATAATATATGTAAAAGTAAATTATAAACTTGAACTTTCATTACAGAAAGCTTTTTGTAACAGTATCAAGTTGCTTTCGTCTTTCTAAACAAACATAACGGTTGGTTAACAGAGTTAGTTAGTGGTAATGTTTATATAAAATTTTACCAGCAAATAATGCATAAAATAAAAAAAAAATTTTCAATAAATAAAGAAAAAAAAATATTACTTAATCAAATTTAATTTAATAAAACAGCGACTATCGATTTTTATAATAATGATAAGTAAGTAAGAGGAATTACTTATTGTAATTTATTTAGCAATTGTGGGCGTGTATTGAAACCAATTATGTCTCTAGATGCCCTTTAATTTTAACGTTACGTATACCAAATTCAAAGACGATCGGGTCAATAGTCCAATAATGGTTCCCACCTTACATTTTCAATTGATGGCCGTATGAACAATAGTTACTATGTAGACTTTACATATACATGTGGAAGAGTGAAAAATGAAATGATAATAATATAAATCAAAATCTAAATTTAGTGATTTTCGATAACAAATTGGAACATATCATACCTCTCTGATGCATCCATATAAATGGTGGACTAGATGTATATAAATATGAGTAGATTTTACAATTTCGTAATACATGAATTGATGGATATATGAATCACAAAAAATATGTATTGTACGCTTAAACTTGAAAAAGTAGTTTTTGTCCGTACCTCCGAAATGAATGCGGTCGGGTATCACACGCGCCCACAATTTACAATAAACCTTTTCTAAATCTAATGTGTAAGTTGATTTGTCTTACTTACACTGTTACTCAGCATAACCAGCTACTTGCCGCGTCCTTATTTTGTATATATATACATATATGGAGGATATTTATAATTATGGCCACATAAAGACCATTTACGTGCATTTGCGATTTTGAGCTTGATTCAATTTTTTATTCAAATTATCAAATTCACACAAAAGAGGTACACTGCGATGGATTTATAAGTACATGCAATCATCTAAATCTGAACATATTATAAAATAAAACACTTTCACTGCAATGTAATGATAACATATTACAAACAGTTCATTTGTGCGTGCGCTATAGACGTAATAATCATCATATAATACCATCAACAATCTAACCAGAAATCACAGTCAATGTGTGTATATATGTACGTAAGCATAAGCGGCTAAATGATCAAATTATATTATATAAATAATTTATAAAGAGTGCTACATATAGACACATTATAAAGTATCTGTAACATGATAAAATTTTCGGCATAATTTGAATTTTTTTTTATGTAATGGATGCAATTTGTGAAATATTTATGAATCAATTAAGTGAAAACGATTGATTTATAATTAGGTGTATAATTACTAGCTATGATTACTAACATTACATTAAACAATGCATATATCGTCATAGTGTATGATGGCACACTTAATGAGCCACGGTCATATTATGCACTATCCACAGTGTTTTGACAAATAATAATATTATGTATTTATAGGTGAGAGTTTTCTCCAGAGGACCACATTTTTTATACCCTACATCATATATGGTATATTAAGTTTGTGCGTATGTTTGTAACTTTTAAAGGGCAAATGTCACACCCACTAGTATACCGATCGATTTAGAATCAAAATGTGAATGTCCGTCTGTACGTCAGCGTGTCCTTCTAAAGCTACAGGTTACATTTTTTTAAGATATTTCGATGAAATTTGCTACAAGGACATGTATTGGCTCAAAGTTGAACTCTGTTGAAAATGGACTGAATCGGACCATTTTTAGGATCCCTCCCCATATAACGTTCTTTTATAATGGAAGTCTTTATATGGTAAAAAATTGTAATTTTTAATATTTTTAGAAAAAATTTAGTAAAGAATAGTTAATTAGCTTCATATTTGGCTGTGTCAAGTTTAGACCCGATTGGACCATTTTTAGAACCCCTTCTCATATAATTATATTTCACGATGTAACATATGCGGCCGTGTCTAACGTCTACAAATGCAATCAAACTAATTGTAGCATAATTTAAGGTGCTGAGTATGGTCGGGCGTGACTGACTTGTTTCTTTAAGAAAAATGCTTCCATTGAACATTTTTACAATCGTGTTTTACTGCTTTTTGCTTTAATTACATTTCGCGGCGACGGCAGCATGTGGTTTTCATTGCGTTGCCACCAAGTCACATGCATATGATGTCTTCCGTTTGATAAACAATTTTAATATAACTTTTTTTAAAATCCGCTTATACACACATGCTAACAGTTCATTATGAATGCATGAATGAAGAGATCGATAGTTTGAGAATATTAAAAGGATTGCTATACATATTTCAATATGTAAATGAAAACTTTTCTTCAATTCAAGTAAAATCAAACCACGTCAAGTTAATTTAACTTTTCAGGAGTCGTTGTCATATCATTCGCATGCACGTAAGTGGTTTGGAAGCTTAGAAAAAGTGCTTGCATAACCTGAAATGTTTTACATTAAATTGAACTTGCATTGATGAGTTTTGCGTAAATGGTTTATAAGAGGAGAGGTAGAGTGAAAAATAGTTTCATTTATTTAATAAAGATTTCAACTGCAAAGTGTTACAATATCTTAAAAAACACACAAATGTGTGAATTAAGGTGACAGACGAGAAAACAAAGCGCCACTCAGTCATTTATTATTAACATCAAACATTATCATTGCTTGGCATAAACATGACATCGTATAATCAACACTGCATACTTGTAATAATCATTACGCTTCACTTCTCCTTGCTTACTAAGTAAAAGATGAAAAACTGATAGTTTTTCAAAACAACAAGATTTATTTTTTATACCCTCTACAAAAAATATGAAGTATAGTTTGAATAACAAAAATTTGCTTTCATGATCAGCATTAACATCTGACTTAAGGTCCGTGCGTTGTTGGCATTCTCACAGTTGCAAAAATTCAGATATTAAGCTGAAATTTTGGACAAATATCTCTGGCATGTGAGGATTTGTCCCTTTAGTAGCTGAGTTGGCTAAGGCTTCGCTTTTGTAAACTCTGCACGCTGTGGGATACGCGATCAAATGCAGCTGAGGAAACAAGTTAAAGTTCAGCTAGAATTTGAACTCGGTAATCTATTAACATTACCGCGAAGGAACGAATGAACTTTTAAGCTTGAGATTTTTTCTATGTAGGGCAGAGTTTCAGACCGCGAAGCCATTCAGACTTTCTTTTTTAACAATTTATTATTTAAATGTTGATTCAATATGTATTAAAATCTTATAAACCATGTAGTAGAACCATTCCGGTGCATGGAATTTTTCTAGTAAGGCATACTTTACATTGTAGTTTGCAGTCACATTCGTGATAGTACCGAGTCAGGTCTTCTTCGGTCTTTCACCGAAGGAATGTTAAAATTTTTCATTTACCATGGAGTACGGACTATTTTTTACTGCCTTCTATCTAACTTATGGGAAGCACATTGGAAGCACAAGTAGTCCCCCACAGTTCAATACCATAAGTTTAAAGGGGTTTAATAACTGCTACAAAGAAGAAATCATCAATAAATGTTTTAAGATGAGGGGAAATAGACAACACACGCCCACTATTTACTGAAAAACCTGAAATAATAGATAACTAACTAATTATCAAATTTCAACATCATGGGTATATTTTTGTGGCTGATAGATCAAATTTTATGCAAAGTAGGCGTGGCAATTGGACGTCTTTACCAATTTAAATAGGAATCTACAATATTTGTACTGAAGATTTCAAGATTACATTTATGTATCTCAAAATTTACAACTGGAAATTTTGTACGTCTGTCCGTCTATGCGTGGAACGTACATAACTAGATTGATGCCGATTTTGATGATGATTAAAGAATGTACGATCTCTGACACTTTCTTCTAGGTAGTTGTAGAAGAAATGATAAGCTTAGTATACTCACCATATTTTATGGAGGGTATAAAAACTGACAAAAGATGAATTGCTGGCGACAAAGTAAACAATAGCTCAGCTAAATGACTTTACTGGCAGAGATAGTGAAGCAATATTAAATTACATAAAATACTGTCGTATGCTCCACATATTTTGAAAAATAATTTAGTTAAGAAGATTAAAGTATGATGCGATCTTGGATAGAAAATGAAAATCCTTAAAAACTGTCAACACAATGAAAATTGTGAAGATTTTCTGTAAGAAATTTTTGTTTGAATAGAATTTAAAGGATTTGAAAATTTATTTAATTAGTAATTACGGCAATTTTATAATTAATTAATCCCATTATTCATAACATTGAAGCATTGGTGAGTGTTTTATAAAAGCAAGTGACTCTTGTTCATATTGAATCTATGAATTAATTGCATTTCAAGCATCGTCATCTTTCATTTCTATTATATAAAATTTGACAAATATCGGCCTCATAAATAATTCAGCTTCCATTTATGTCAACATTAAATGTTGCAGTGTAATAAAAAAACCAAACTCTTTATGTCTTTATGTAGTAGACAGCCATTGTTATTGTTATGTGGTGATAATAATAAGTGTCAAAAATGTCACAAATGTGTTAAACTTTACGTATAAATATATTCCCCCCTCAAAAGGCACAAGAGCAACATACTTCCTTTATAGGCTATCACTACGTGCATAGGCATATTCGTATTCCCATGTGTAGGTAGATGATTTTAAAAACTTTCTGTATAAAATAGTTGGCTTAAAAAAAAAAAAAATTCCTTTTTTGGCAAGATTTCAAAAATTTTCTAGAATTTTTTTCCCCAACAATTCTCATAAAAACCATACAAAGGGGTTTTGAGAATTTTGTTGCCAAAAAATGCTTTTTTTTATTTTACTTGAGGGTATGTGTGTTTTGTGGGCAACATCTGTTTAGATATTACGGTTACTGTTATTGTTTACAAATACAACAAGTTGCATTCCGTTATAGTCATTGAAGGCTTCCCCCCCCCCCCCCCCTGTTAAGTATTAAGTGTTATATACATATGTTCTTCTTTTTATGAAACACCCTACAGTTATGGTGATCATATTAAAAATAAAATCTGTGTGGACTGTGTGACTTCAAGTAAAAACTTTCGTTCAGCTCAAATCTAACCATCCGCTCGATTTACATGTGTGTATATACCTAAAGTGGGCGTGGCAGATACCTGAAACATATAGATATTGGATTCTAACAACATATAAGGATCTTCACAAATTATGGGCGTGATCGGATAGTGTGGCCCATCGATAGACAGACTAATTATAACGATATAGACCGAAACAACATCATACCTCAATTTTTGTAGTTAATATATAGATTTTTGTCTATTGTGGGCGTGGCTCTCAAGCATTTTTGCCCAGTTTATATAATAATCTAAAAATTTTAAATCAATTCTTTAAAATTTATGACCAACAACATCATATAGACCCACTGATACATACAGACGGAGATGACTAGAATAATTCAGATTTTCATGCTGATCAAGAATATTTATACTTTGTAGGGTTGTATGTTTTAAACCAAATGACTAACTTAGTATACCCGCTGTCTTAGGTGGAGGATATAAATAAAACATTGTTGACTGACCACGCCCTTTTAGCAGATCAAATTGAAAACTTTATTTACATAATTATATGTAATCCAGAATAAATCATGAACTTTATGTCGATGTTGATATAATCCGTCGCATTAAAATTCAGTGTTTCTGATAGCTGGGACATATTGGTCGCATAGTTGAAAAAGCTTCAGTCAGGACGGTGTTTGAATGGAACCCGCATGAATGGTGTGCAACAGGGAGACCAAAATTCTGGCGGTGGGTTCAATTGTTTGATGCCTTGCCAAACATTTGATATTTATATCGAAGTGTGTGGTTAGTGACGTCTCATATAGTACAGACCTTAATAGGTTGTAATCGGCCAGTAATGATGATGATGATAATGATGAATTATATTTAGTCTGTTAATTACAATGTGAAAAATGAGCAAAGGCATTTAACAGCCACGCCCTCAATTTCTTTTGGTGTAGAATGTGAAATTTAGTTTGAAATATAACAGAATTTTTTTTATCAATGTAATATATCTGCCACGCCTTTAAATACACTTTTAATCGATCAAAATTTGAATCGATTTAACAATGTCCGTCTGTCCGTCCATGTAAACTGCGTGCAAATGCGTGCAAGTTACTGATCGTATTTTTTTTAGGTATTTTAATGAAATTTGGTACAAGAACAAGAATTGGCTCAATAAGGAACCATATGGAGAATACACCGGATCGGGCTATTTTTAAAACCCCTCCCCTAGTATAATTGTAGTATTTATGTGGTAGAAAGTTGCAATTCTTAATTTGAACAAATTTTGGTGAAGAACCCAATTTGGACCTGATTAGACTCTTTTTAAAAGTCTTTCCCATACAATGATATTTCAAGAAGAGACTTTTAGGGCAATACCTCGCGTTTATTGATACAACATTGTAACAGTTTCACTTGTTTTTTTTTAAACTTCACTAACTTTCTAAGAACGGATTTCAAAAAGAACATCAGAAACTTTGACTTTGCGATTAATGGACGCGCCTACTGTGCAATCGAGTCAAAAAGAAAAGGACTTTCTAACTATTTTTCTCTTTAGATAAACAAATTAAATCTCAAGAAAGCATAATTTTACATAAAGGCATGCTAATAAATGATATTTTTATTAAAGCAATTATTCTAAACATTACGTTAAGCCTAGGGAAACATTTTCTTTTCCTAACTGGCCATCTTATCTAACGGATGACTGTTTAATACCCAGAAAAACTATCAACTAAAACATATGCTTAGATAAAGTACATGATAAAGTGTGTGTGGAATAAGTCAAGTGCTATTTGTACCCATAAAATACTTTTATTTTACGTAGTAGCAGTTTTCATAGAGTAGAGTAGCTGCCATGAAGAGAGGATTATATATTAAGTGCTATTTCTAACAATTTGTAACTAAACACTGAAGTAAAGTAAGTATGCTACAAACATATATACATAAATGTAAGTAGGTATTTAGTGTTATTAGTGTCATAAAACTTATGCTTGTCAATGTATTACACACCTATATAATACAATAAACATCAAAGGGTTTACGGAGCGTATGAGTGTCATTTTGAAATTTAAACAAAATATTATATCAAAATAGAATTGCAATAAATACAATGCCTTAATTGTTTTTGAAAACCTAAGAAAAAACTTTTAGAATAATATTTATACGCTCTACACAAGATGGCGGGTATACTAAATTCGCTATTCCGTTTGTCACACTCAGATGGAGGCATCAGATATCAAACAGAGCGTACATATCCTTAATCAGCATAAAAATCTAATTGAATTTAGACATATTTGTCTGTGTGTCTGTCTGCTGTTTGAATTCTCAGGGTCGTACATTATGACATATTAAGCTGAAATTTTATATTTTACAAATATGTATTTCTAGTATCTGCACGCAGAACACTATTTAAATTGAGCAAAATTGGTTAAGAACCACGCCCACAATCAGCAAAAATCCATTTATCTGCCACAAAAATGCAGCTGTTAACTTGAAATGTGGTATATATATATATATGTAATTAGCCCGTTTAACAGACATGGTCGGATAACTTATACGCCCACTATTGACAAAAAACCTCATTTGGGGTTAAATCCGACTGGTAAACTGATACGTAATGTATACATCATTAGAGTATGCCACGCCCACTATTTGTATATAAAGGTAAAGGGTGTTTAACATTTATCCTAAGCCAAATTTATTATTTTTTTTTTAGTCTTTTTTTCGTTGTTTTATTTAATTTAAACAGTTTGTCTGTACATCTGTCTTTTTTCGTGTACAATTTCAAGGGACTTTTTGTTCTATGTAATGAATTTTTAACAAGTATATTTTATATAGTAAAATGTGTCGATATTAACTGAAGGTTGTGGTTTATTTATTTTTAATAATTTCTATATAAACATGATTGATTAGTGTAGAGGATTACGTGCAAAGCGTACAGATTAGATTTTAAATTGTTCAATTGTTTGAATTTTTATGTTTTTTATTTAATATTTTTATTTATTAAAACGGAAGTTTTTTGCCCTATGTATGCAAGTCCACTTTTATGTTAACAATAATTTATACAACTTATGCATTTTTTATAAGCCATTTGCCATTTGTTTGAAGCTACATTATACAGGTTATGCTCTTGAATTTGAATTGTAGTTAAGTTGTGGAAAACAAAAACTCTTCAATGTTCTTGTATTTGTTGAAAAATATTTTTTTTAGAATAAATAAATAAGTTATCATTACAAATAAAATGAAATGTATAAATAAAAAACCAACAAGAGTTCAGGATGACACTTCATACCACAACATTTATTATGTTTCTGCACTCTTTGTTTTTCTTATACCCGGAATTTACGAATCATGTGTAATGCATAAAAAAAGGAAAAATATAATAATCGGTCAAGCCGGACCTTTTAATACCCTAGACTACCTTAGCTCCATAAATTAGGCTACAATTAATTAAGTTGTTGTAATAAATGCGAAATATCATTATATTGGAAAGGGTTCTAACAATAGCCCGATCGGCACAGCCAATTATGAAGCTAATTAACTACTCTTTGCAAAATGTTGTCCAAAAATATTAATAATTGCAATTCATTGCCATAAGAAAACTTTCATTATAAGAGTACTTTATATGGGGAGGGGTTCTAAAAATGGTCCGATCTTATCTATTTTCAATAGCGTTCATCTTTGTGAAAATATAAATCCTTGTTTTAAATTTCATTAAAATTTCTCAAAAAATGCGGCGAGTAGCTTGTGCATAAATTTACAAGGACAGACTGACGGACATGGATCGGTATAATTGAAAATGGGTATGGCATCTACGGTTGCGGAGTTACAATCTTAATATACCCTTTGCTACAAGTGCTGTAGCGTATAATAAAACTTAGTGTGTCTTTGTGTTTCAATTATTTGATTACAATTTTGAAACACATTTATTTCCATCTTGGTTTGTTTTCTATATGTCTTAACTACCGAATTATCACCCTTCAAATGTATTTTATTAACGTGTCTAATGGTAGAAAAAGCAAAGGAGATAGACAGACATCACGACACTTATTTATTTTATATCTAGTGTTTTATTCTTGTACCACTTATCCACAACAATTGCAAATGTTGTTCGCTTTTATTATTTTTATTGTTTTGTTTTGTTTTATGTTGTTTTGTTTGGGTAACAAGTTAAGCACGCTGTTGTTTTTTTATTAGCTTGGTGCTCTTGTTTTTGTTTCTCTTTGAGACACTTTTAAACTTTTGTCCGAATGGCAGCTATTGGGTTTACAAGTAGATAAATAAATAGATAGAGACAAGAAAGTGAATTTTTATCAGACATAAAACATAGAATTTTAAATAAGTTTCGTATTGTATTGGCGTCTACTATCTCCGCCCCATTTGGGCTTTGTTATCGCTTTAAAATGACAAAGTCAACAGCTTCAGTTAGAGAGTTCGCAAAGTATAGAAATTATATTGAAAATTATAGAATTTGTATTCAAGACAGGTACAAGTAAGTAAGGGCTATATAAATGCACACCAAATCTAGGGTGTTCAACAACATTATTCTCTTATGTTATGCTATGCAATGCTATGCTATTCTATGCAATTATGTTATGTTGTGTCATGACGATTCAGAATCTGAATCGATTTAACCAACTGTCGGTCCGTCTGTCCATGTAAATTTGTGCGCAAGCTACGGGTCGCATTTTTTGAGATATTTTGAAGAAATTTGATACAAGAATTTATATTTTTCCAAAGAGGAACGCTATTGAGAATGGATAAGATGGGACCATTTTTAGAACCCCTCCCCATATAAGGTCCTTCTATAATGAAAGTCTTCATATGGCAAAAAATTACAATTCTTAATATTTTTTAACAAAATTTTGCGAAGAATAGTTAATTAGCTTCATAATTGGCTGTATCAAATTTAGACTCGATCGAACCATTTTTAGAACATCCTCTCATATAATAATATTTCACGAAGAGATTTATATGACAAAACCTCTCTATTAGTACCAAATTAATTGTAGCATAATATAAGGAGCTAAGTGGTCGGGGATGACTGACCATAATATTTTCACTTGTTTTTAAATGCATTAATCAAAAGTGTAGTAGCTGTGATCATCTGCTAGGTCTGCTCTTTTTAGATTAATCACTCGAAATGTAAATTTAATTATCATTCACTTGCTTTTTCTACAACTCCTCCATCCTATTCTTTTGTATTTCGGAAGGATTAAATGTCGTTTTTCTTTTTATAGACACGTCAGAGTAAATATTTTTACAATTTGTTACCGCCTGAGAATGAGACAGAAAGAAACGTTTATTGTTTACCACATAAGTTGATTGAAAAGTTTTTTTTTTTTTACTTGTAGTTTTCTAGAAAACTTTTTTAAATTTTTTTTTTTTTTGTACATTAAAAATGAACGTCTTTTGTGCATTTGTGTTGTCAACAAAAGTTTCATGTTTTTGCTTTAAGCAAAATTTCATTTAAAAAAAAACATATTCTTATAATTTCTTCTTCAAGGCTGGTCCACAGGGGGTGATATTAAAATTAACACCATATACAATATAATATATTTCCGTAATAGGCGAACGGTTTGCTCTCTTACATTTGAGCGAAATGAAGTAACGTTTAATTGTTACAAATTTATATTAATTGTTAAAGTTTTGTAGCTGGGGTGGCCCTGCCGTTTATATTATCAATGAACTGGAAAATTCAAAATTCTTCATTACACAAATGATTGTTACAATGACTGCAGGGGAGTAGCAATTAAAACTTTTGCTTTACGTAAAATAAGGAAATTTCTTAATTACATAAATGGCAACATTTGAGGATGAAACTTTTCGCAACTTTTATAATATCTCAATGAGTTTTGTTTCGAATTAATTTACATTCAAATATTCATTGGTTTGTGGCATTTCATCTGAAATATAACAAATCTTTATATGTGAGATTTCATTTTATGTTTGTGGTACAATATTTATAAGCTGTTACATGAATCCTTGGCTTGAGGTTTAATGTGATTTTACATTGTGTTGGTCGACCAATGTTTGCGGTTATATTGGCTTTAGAAGAGCAGATTACTTCTAAAAGTATTGTACATATATAAAAAGCAATAATGTAGGTACTTATGTAGATTTATATAAACCAACTATTGTAGTCAAGTTGACATACGTCACTTTAACCTAATGCTAAAAGAACACCACCTGGTACAGCTTATAAAATATTTATTACCAGTAGCAACCTAGCTACTCGGTAATAATGTATTAATGAAGATAAGCTTGTACATGCCCGTCAGTGTTTAACATCACCTTAAGCCAGATTTGATATTGAAGGAGAATCATCACTGCCAGAACCAATGAAAAGCTCCTTTCTTCACAATCAAATTGACTTGAGTGTTCAGTTAAACATTTTTATGGAGCACTTTGTGAATTTTATGGTGCACATAATCTCTCGCATTTTTGACTGAATGGATACGTCAACAAGCTAAATTTCCGTATTGAAAGCAAAGGTAATCCACATGCCGTTCAAGAATTATCGATGCTTCCCGATAAATGTACTGTTTGGTGGGGCGTATGGTGGAATAACGATGCATTAGCGTCAATGAAAATCGAATAAGAATCAATAATGATGGATGTGGACGAAAGGTGGTTTCAACAGGACGGTGCCACATGCCATACTGCCACCGAAACAATCGATTTATTGAAAGGACATTTTAACGATAACATTATTTCAAGAAATAGATCGCTGAGTTCGCTTTTTCGTTCATGCGATTTAACGCCACTTCATTACTTCTTGTGGGATGTGATACGTGAAGTCATTAGTTTATGCTGATAAAGCAGTAACAATTGACGTGTCATTGATGAAATACGCCCCCAAATGCGTGAAAAAATGGTGGAAAATTGGAATTCCAGAATAACTGTGTAAAATAGTCGCGGTCGAGGTAAATGTCAAGAAATTATGTACCAAATAAAATCAAAAACTTGGCTATTTTATTATTTAGCATGTATTTTATTTAAATTTTAAATCGGCAATCTCTTTAAAAAGCACCCCTTAGAAAATAATTTTCGATATTTACCATTTTTGCCTTGCTTTTGAAAGAAAATGACAAAAAAGTAAAAGTGGTCCGTTTGTATTTAAATTTGGCACGATCGAGCTTCATGGTCAAGTTTCATTGGAGACTACATATTATTTAGATTTTTGCTATATAATGATTACGGATACATTTATGTGAATGTGGGCGTGGCACTTGATGGATTGTGACCAATTTAAATAAGTAGAGATATCAGAGATATATATACGAAATATTCACCTCAATATCTCAGCCCATCTATGAGCCTTTAAACAATAAACATACGGACGGACATGTCTAGATTGACTCAGATTTTCATAAATATACTTTGTAGAGTCTATGAGGCTTTCGTATGGCTAATGCAAACAGAATAGTAAACTTATTATTATACCCTCCTCACCGCTCATTGCTTAAAGTACGTGTACAGTCGAAAAGTCAATATTGTGATAAACCGATTAAGGTGGCAAATGTAAATATCCTTTGGCATAATATGGTAATTAGAAGAAGGAGAAGAAGAAAAAGCATTAATTAGTTCAATAAAATTCAAATATTTTATAACTCTTAGGCATGAATTCATTTTTTCACTTTTCTTCATTTTCAATAGAAATAATAAAATACTTCTTTTATATTGAATTTAGTTACTTACTCACATTGCTTTTTTTTTATCGCCTAGGCATACATTGTATATAAGCACCTTATTTTATTTTATTTCATGGGTGTGGATACTTGGAGTATCGTTTGCATTAACACAAATGTTGTACAAAATGTGTTTTTCTTGCATTCAATTTTTTATTTTATTTTTTTTTTTTGTTCTTTCTGTCAACTCCCTCTTGAAGCTGAATGTATGTTGCTTTGTATATATTTGATTGTGTACACGTGCATAAAGTCCTGCTACGTGTTTGAATATAAAATCAACATGTTGTTTTTTATACCCATCACATAAGGTGGCGGGTATACTAAGTTAGTTATATCGTAATATTCAGAAGTTGATAATTCATAATTTGAGGCACGCACATAAACATGTCCGTCTATATGTCGGCTGTTGTTATATCACTTACATTTGTAAATTTTGACATATTAAACTGAAATTTTGTATGCATTGTACGTTGAGGGGTAAAATCGGTCAACTGCCACGCCTACAATCAACAATAACAAAAATTAATTTATTAAGTTGAAATTTGGTACACATCATATAAATGATTAATCGATGTGACAGAAATAGGCGTGGTCTTATAATACACTTGCCCATCATTCACACAATTCACCTTATTTGGTATAGAATCTCTGCATGTTGTTACGTAATATATACACTATTAGAGGGCGTATCATATATCACTCCATCCTATAGCTATGAAGAGTATTTAAGATTTTACATAAGCTAAATTTTGTTTTTTTTTTTTATTTGTTTTTATATGTAATGTGTGGCAGTATATATAGGCAGACAAACTACTGGCTCGAAATTAAGTTCTTTTTTCACTTTTTGTTTAAGTTGCTGTTAAATAAATATTCCACTTAAATACACAACTTACTGTATGTTTTGCACGTTTAACAACTTTTTGTACTCTGTGCATTTATTATTTAATATTTATTATTTATTACTTATTATTTTTAATTTTTAATTTTTTATTTATCTTTATTTATTTATTATTTTATAATTATATAATTTTGGCAACAGCAGAAGAATTTTTTTATTTATAATTTTTTTAATTCATATACGAAAATCCAACATAAAGAAATTACCAGAATCTCTAGATAACAAAAATTATATTTTTTAATGAGTTGCTTGTATATAGTAGGGCGTTAAATAGTCTTTCTTTCTTACATATTTTACTTTATAATTTAAGAAAATTTTTATTCTTATATTGCAGTAAGGTGTAAGCTTTACTTTTTCGTATCTATTTTTTCTCCCTTTATCCTTCTAATCGAACAGATGTATTTTTTTTTTATTTTTTATTATTCAATTATTTAATTTAATTTAATTTTATTTTATTTATCTTATTCTTAACTCATATACTGTACAATGCCGTTTCAACAAGTTTTAAATTTAAGCGCAAAAGAAGAAAAAAAGGGAAAAGAAGAGATGAAAACTTAGTCAGTCCTCAGTCAACACTTTTTAGATAACTTTCATCTCAATTACTACAAAAGACAACATCTCTCTAGAACGTGGGCTATTTTTTGGGGGAGATTTACATACCCATACATCATCTTTATTTGTTATTTAATGGGTCAACTGTTTGTTTCAGTTAAAGGCAATTGTTTGTAAATTGTATTGTATCCATGAATTGTATCTATGGACAGAGAGGGGGGGGGGGTCTATAGTTAAAGTAATTCTGTTCTGAGAGAGTGCAAATAAAATCAGAGAATTATTATGGAAAAAATCAGAGGACAGAGAGAGAGAGAGAGAGCGTAACTACCGCTAACTAATGAAAATAGTCTAAGTCCTTAACAAAATTAAAGCATTTACCGTTTAAAAGTGAACTTAAATAGATATAAAAATATATTGAGATTAAATCATTTTGTGTCATACTTCCATTATAACAGAACTTTATACGGGTGATCCGATTCGGTACATTTTCAATGGGGTTCCTTTCTGAGCCAAGATATGTTCATATACCAAATTTTTTCGATATATCCCAAAAAATGCGATCGGTAGCTTGCGCTTAAATTTACATAGACAGACAGACGGACATAGTTAAATGGATTTAGACTTTGATTCTAAATCGATCGGTATACTGGCGAGTGTGGCATTTTCTATTTAGGAATTACAAACATCCGCACAAACTTACAAGATATCATATATAGAAACTCTAGGCGTGGCAGGTTGTTGTAAGTGTATATATTTAGTATTTATCTACTTATACTTTACTTTGTAAAGAATTTGTAGTATATTGTGCTTAAGCTTATTAACGGACTCCGCCCATTTTTGACAAATCGATGGGTGCATACTTTAACACTGTAGGTAACTTTTTGCAGCTAATAAATATATTTTAGTCCATTGAGGGTGTGGCTTCTGAACGATTTCACCCAATTAAAAAAGAACAAAAAATTAATAAAAAGTTTTTTCTTTTCAATTATGATTTAGATCACTTTAGTAATATGATAAAATGACGGCAACTCTGTTTTGAAGATATTATGCACAATTAGCGTCGATTGAAAATATTTACAATACCCGCTAGAACCACCTTTGAGTCAATCCTTTCCCTGCGGTACCACCGTGAAGTATTTCATCACAGGGGAAGAATGTCGTCGTATTACTGACTGTAACAACACTTATCTAAAAAGTCTAATAGAAGGGAGGTTTTGGCAGTCGGACGGACATGTTAACTTCGATTTGGATTTTCAATATTAATATTTTATAGAGTCTTTAAAGCCTTTTCCGGTATATACTTCCTAGTAATACTCTCCATATTACAAGAGCGTATCTACAGGAATTTCAATGAAAAGTATTAAATAAGAGACGTTATGTAGTAGTCGCTAATTTTGCATAATCTTGAAGCTTGCATTCTCTTATTTAATGTAGAATTCTCTCCATTTCTCTTAAAAGAATGGAAAATGCAGAGGCAATCATGTTTGTAAACGCATAGGTGAAAAACCAAAGACAACTTTTCCAGGGAGTGTGTATTTTTAATCTCCAGCATAACTTGCAAACGGTTCAGTCTTATCTGAGCGATGGAATTGAGCGGTTGATAAAAAATTGTTGAAAAGACAGTCTAAGAATATAAAAAAATTAAAAAAAAAAAAAACATTAACACTTGACATCAAGTGTTAAGTAAAAAAAAAAAAAAAAAGGTATAAAATTCTTTAATAACTTTCTTCTTTCTTTTAAATAAAAATAATAAAAAATCGATTTATTTGCATTAAATTTATGACAAATTAAATAAAAAATAAATAAAAAAAAAAACTAAAATAAAATTTAATTTAATTGTTAATTAAAAAAGTTTTGGTTTTATAGAATTTCAAACATCAAAAGCAATCTAAGATAAACTTTGTAATGCGTTATGTTAAAATTTTCATAAAAATAATTATTGTTTTATATGCAATATATAAATAATTGCAATAACTGTACTATACCTTAATGATTAAAAAGTTTGAAAAATAGATTAAAATATTAATACAAAATAAGATAAATTAATTATAAGCGCCTGCTTTCAAAACTGATTCAATGTAAAGAGAACTTTAATAACATGAAATAAAATTAAAAAAAAAAATAAATAAATAAATCATATTTATTAAATGCTTAAATATAAATAATAAATATTAAAAATAGTCTTCGTAGGTAAGCAACAAATTTATAAACAAACGTATTGAGCGTACTGGTTTGTGGTTGATGTTTAGTATTGAGAACACAATATTTTCATGGAAATTGAAAATAAACATTAGACGTGTGCCAAATCTAGGATACTCATCATCATCATCATTAATATCTTCCAAATAGTTAGGAAATAATGTCTCAAATATCTTTTTTGAATGCAAATAAAACGTAAGATTGTGTGTGTGTATGTACATTAAACGAACACGTCCATTTTCACAAGTTTGTTTCTCGCAGAAAGGAGGAATTTAAATTTTAAATTTCTATGAAGCAACCTACGCCAAATATTCTAAATAAACATCCCTAATAAGTGTATTTTAAGTAGGCGGGGCTAATTTGACTTTTCCAAAAATTTATTTATTTTATAAATAATTGATAATTAAAATTTTGTTTTTGCATCTCTTAAGCTTTGTATGTAAAAAAAAGAAAAACCCTAAAATTTTTACGTTTTGTAAAATTGTAGGAAGGTCCATGGTCCGATTTTGCCCATTTTCCGCAGTATACTTTTAACATTGATGAAGATTATTGATTGTACCAAATTTCATTTCGATATCTCAATTTTTCCGACTATGAGAGTTCCAACAAAAAAGATGATGCATGGACAGATTGGCTAAATCAACTTTTCTATTGATGCTGATCAAGAATATATTTACTTTTGGGGGTGTGGTTGCGCATACCATTGTGATGATGGGTATAAAATAAACGCACGACTTTTATATGATTCGGCCCTCTAATAGTGTATATATATCGCATCACTTTGCAGGTCGAGTTGTACGCGTTTCTGTCTGCCTGTCTGTCTGTCATCTGATCATGGCCATTCTGGGTACATCGAGGCATGGGGTAGTTATAGGTATAAGTGTTTACCGATTTTCAACTTTTTAGGTTAATTCTTGTGGCAGCTAAATGGACTTTTATCGATTGTGGGCGTGGCTTTAGACCGATTTTTGTCCAAATTTTAATAGCAAACTGCGTGCATAAGCTCAATATCTCCAAATGTACGACTGCGAGAATGCCAACATTAGACAGACACACGGACATGCACATAGATATGGACTCAGTTATTGGTGCTGATCAAGAACATATATGCATTGACGTCTCTTTCTTCTTGTTGCAAATGCAATAACAAATTTAATATACCCACCCAATCTTATGTATAAAAATAATAATTAGTGAAATGTAAAATCTCCACACATTGTATTTATTTATATTAACTGTGTAAACAAATAAACACACATGCGGTTCTATGAGTAAATCAAAATTTCAATTTTCTGGTAAATAGCTAAATTTATGTTTGCTTGCTGGCATTCTAAGGTAATTTCGTATTTGTTGTGTCGTTTAAGTATTAATGTTTATTATTTTAACGGGCGGTGGTGAGAGAAAGTTTCGAGGAATTGATTTTCCCGTTGATTTTGTTTTTACAAAACCTAACCCCACACATTTCAAATACTTTCAGTTCTCTTCCCGCAAGCATACTGTGCAATTACATTTCGATGGGGATAAGTACTGCTCAGAAAGCAAGATATTTCCTAAGTACTAATCTTTATAATTAAAATTTATTTTTAATTGAAGTTTAGATTTATTCCTTAAAAACACTCCACACGTTTCAAAATGTGCCCTGTTTCTATACCCTGCCCACAATTCACCCAAAATTTATCTATTAGCCGTAACACCTGCAATAGGAAGTTAAAATTTGGTACCCATTGAGGTGTTACCGATCGATATAATAAAAATGGACGGCATGGGATAGCAGACATGCTCATATATTAGAAAATAAATCTTTTTTCTACGTGGACGTTGACACGCTATTAAAGGGCACAATCACATATATGTCACGCCCACATTTTTCAATGCTCAAGCAAAAATTTTCATTTTGAACTGAAACTTTTTTTATGGACTTATTTTGTTGCGGTACTTAAATTTCCTTTTAGAATCCATCAACAACAGTCAAGTGACAGGTTTTTTATTGACTATAAATCTCTTCATTATCATCATCGTTACTGGCTGATTACAAGCTATTTTGGTCTTTGGCCTGTTGTAATAAAGAATGCCAAGCGTTTTGGTTTTCCGCACATCTTCTCCAGTTTCGTACATCAAGGGTTGGCAATGCATCAAACACTTGATCCCTTCACCAGAGTTTCGGACTATATCAACATCGCCATAAAGCTCATACTCAGATTTAGACTCATTCTGAACTCATCTTAAACACGTACAGGACCAAAGTGCTTGTAAAACCTCATCACTTTGTGTTAACATCCATTCCACAGCACCATAGAGAATAGCAAATATGTTGAGAGTTTTCTAGAATGTAGGCTTTGTCACTCGAAAAAAAATTTTGCTGTTGAATTGCGTACTAAGCCTTAGTAGCGCCTAATTCTCCCCTTAACTCCACGGCAATAAAAAAATTTAAGCTATAACGTTGAATCAGTAAACGCGAGTCATTGTCATATAAATCATTTTGTGAACATCTTTTTAGCTAAAAAGTTTCTAAAAATGATCTCATTCAGCCCAAAAATTTAATGTATCGACTAACTAAATGATATTTATTATTCATTTCATAAGATATTTATTAATTTTGTACTAAAAGAAATTTTAAAAATTACACATTTTTGCTCTTTATGGAACAATTTGGGAAAAAGCCTTATTTGGAAAGGGGTTCCAAATATGATCAAAAGAAATTATTAACTATTCTTCATAAATTTTTGTTTAAAATTATTAAAAACTTTACTTTATAATAGAATATTATAGGGGAGGAATTGTAAAAGGAATCCAATTTAGTCTATTTTTAATAAATTTCCTCTTTGGATTAAAAAAAAATTTCATTTAAATAGAATAAACAAATAAGGAAACTAAACTAAATTTGGCTTAGGCCAAATCTTAAATACCCTCCAACAAATGGGCGTGGCAAATATATAAATACATTACGCCCTCTAATAGTGTATGCATTACATCTCAGCTTACAAGTCGAGTTTTACACTGAGTATGGTTTTTTTGTAATTTGCGGGCGTGTTTATTATCCAATCACGCCCGTTTTTGGTACATCGATAATTATAAATATGTATTTTAAATTTCAAGTTCATAGGTCAAACTTTGTGGTAAATTAATAGATTTTGTGGGCGTGGCGTGATCAATTTTACCCATTTGAAATAGCGATCTGCGTGCAGTAACATAAAGTGTCAAAATTTCAGTTCAATATCTCAAAATTTGCGCCAGTGAGTATGCCAACAACCGACGGACACAAGGACATACATGTCTAGATCGTCTTAGTTTTTGATGCTGATTAAGAATATATTTACTTTGCGTAGAGTTTCTGACGCCACCTTCTGAGTGTTCTTATGTGGAGGGTTGTACACACATTTACATGGACAGGCGGTTGTATAAAATCTGATACAAATGCGTATAAAATCTGATAATAATGATAATAATTCACTTCAAATATTTGTTAAAATAAATTTCTCGTACGGTTTCAATGATTTCAATCAATATTCTGCACAAACCAATTCACAGGAGAGTAAACCGCAAAACGTTAAGCCACTGCATGATGCCATTACGTTATTACTTTTACAGGTAGTAGAGAGATCCATACATGGTGCAAAACGAATCGTACGGCGTGTATTAGTTGTGTGTGAAATTCTATAATATATTGTTGTTGCTGCTATTATTTTTATAGTTATATGTTAAAAATCACTAGAGAGTAAAAATCTAAATGGATTTTTAGAGGCACACATAAACACACAACTTCAACGAGCCGGAAACGTAAACAATAAATATTACAGAATATAAGCAAAGAACATTTTACAAATATACATACATGTGGTATGTATATATGTATGTGTATGTGTATTGCATACAAAAAAGTTTCATACGCCTTCCTACGTACTCGTCAGTTATGCTGAAGTACCAAGTTTTTCCGAAACTATAATTTAATTTAGTTTAGTCCAGAATACTCACACTTTACAACGTCCTTGCATTTAGTTTATCACAAGATAGAATAAAAAACATAACAAAATACCAAAAAAAAAAAAAAAAAAAGCAGAAAAAGTTTTTCAAGTTTTATGCTGTGGCGCTTAACGAATGATAATATAAGAGAAAATAGATTTTCATTTAACAGCTGAACATAAACAATTTTTCATAAGCGCTGCGACTTTTGTTTAAAAATGTTTAAGTAGCAAATAATAAATGGTTGTGTGACAAGGACAAAAGTCCAACCAGTAAAGGGAAAACAATTTATATGTGGAAAGACAATACAAGGGCGGATGATCGTCATGTGCACCAAGTTAATGTTACTTTTTTCTATTTCATACATTATCGCTAATATCGGGCATTCATTGTAATTTTTACACCCTACACATAATATGGGGGCTATACTATATGCCACTGAAACTGCCACACCCACGGTTTCTAGGTACATTTAAAATTTGACTTAAAGATACATTTTCTTTAATTTCATTTTTGACCATTTTTTGCACAATACTTTTTCAGGTACTTTGAGCGGGTAATTTTATAATTTTTTTCCACGGGTCATAAGACATGTATGGAACGAAATCCAAAGAATCAAAGTTTATACCATTAAGAAAGTGATAATCAAAGATTATAGTGTTAGAGGAATATGGTGAATGGGACAAACCATCCCAGCCAAACTCCAATCTTAAATCTTTAATCTAATATGAGGTTTTTTTTATGATTTAGGATTTTTTCAATTAAATCGTGAAACACCCATAGTTGAATGATCGGAAATAGTTGACTTGCCAATTGTTAATCTCGCTTCGATGCATCGTATCTATTAAAACTGTTATTTGATTATATCTGCGGTAACTGACCCTCCAGAACCACAAGGTATGCCTGCAGGTATACACCAACTTTATGCCTAAAGCTATACTATGATTTATAAACATGTTAGTTTTTAATTTGGCAAATTGTTTTTTGTCCATTCGGCTTTTCTTTTAAAGCAAAGAAAGCAAAAAACTTAAAAATAGAAGTAGAGAAAAATAACTTAATAAACTTGAAACTGTCAACAAATTTTGTACTTTATATATATATTTATGCAATTTGTTAAGCTTCACTGTACAAAGCACAATGATATATATTGAATACACTTTTGTATAAAAATATAAATGCAACCTTTATAAGATGAACGCGTTCCTTAGGACAGCATCCTTTCAAACACAACATAAATCTTGTAAATATGCTTTTGTTTAGATACTTGTAGTTCAACTGTTGTTTGAATACAATTTCACCTTTAAGCTATTTACCTTTACACACTCTGGTACTGGCAATGGCGAAAGGAAAAAACCAAAAGGGTGTGGATGAGAGAACAGTGCGTTCAAGTAATTTGCAATTTTCGTTTAGTTTCACCATAGGTAAGGGCAACAGCAAACAACGAACAGACACCCAATAGTTATCCTGAGATAGTTGAAGCTTCGCATAGTCAGCGTTTGATGTGCTTTTTCTTAAAAATCTTCCAAGAAGCAACAACCATACCCATGCCATTGGGTGTCATATTAAGAGAAAGCGAAGAAAATAAAATAACGCGTATTCTCTTTGTCTTGCCGCTGTTCCTGGTTATATACAACTTAACAGTTAGCTGACTTGTAAAGAGATGAAATTGCTTAAATTTCATTAGCTTCTTATTTAGAAATGAAAAAAATCTTTCTTCTTATATCTATTAAAGCAGAAAAGTTTTCAACAAGTTGTACAAGTTTTCTTAATAAAAAAAAACTTTAGCATGTTTTATCTCAGCTGCAGATCTTTATTTATATATATTTCTCCGCAGAAAGAGTAAAAATTCAATGAATCTTCCAAGGAGTTTGTGGAAACTATTAAAACTTAAAGTAATTAATTACACCCTACCAAGTACCGACTTGTTGTGGAATGTTTATTGTGGTTCTTTGTTTAACTACTCCACTCTTAGCATCACCTTTTGAATTAGTTTAATATTATATTATGTCCGTATGTCCATGTAACAATACTTTGTTTAATCTGAGATATTTTAATAGAATTTGATTCAAAGAATACTAGATTAGTCAAAGAATAGTTATCTCTTTACTATTATCATACCCTACATATAAGATGGAGGGTATTCTAAGTTTGTTATTCCCTGTGCAACACCCAGAAGAATGCCAACAACGGACGGACATACAGACATACATGTGTAGATTGGCTCAGTTTTTGATTCTGATCAAGAATATATATACTTTGTAGGGTCTCTGACGCCTCCTTAAAAAAAATTAAGCAAAAATGTTCACCAATGTTTCAAACACATTTTAGCCCAATGTCTTTATCCATAATACGTATGCGTCAAAGAGTTCCATGAAAGTATTTTGAATAGAAAACATTTACGTTATATGTGAAATTTAATAAAAAGTTTCGTAAGCATTCTTTTGGCTTTAGCGGAGTTATGGCCTCTCGTCCGGTTCATGCTTGAACACCATTCCGAAAAAGGCATTTTTATATCATCATTCCATTTGCAACACCCAGAAGGACGCGTCAGAGATTCTGAGTCGACTTAAACATATATGTCCGTATGTCCCTTCATATGTCATTTGTTGGCATTCTCACGTGGAGGGTATTTAAGATTTGGCCTAAGCCAAATTTAGTTTCTTTACTTCTTATTTATGACCTAACCAGTGTATTTTTATGCGTGGAGTAGAGCTTATATAGCTTTTTTTCTCATCCTAAGCAAATGGATATAAGACCAAAGACCTTGTACAAATCCTGCCTGTAGAGCATGCCTAAAATTCATAGTTTATATCATTTAACCTCACTCTCTTTCACTTATATTTAAAATCGCGTTGAAATATATAACTTTTATCATTATTTGCATGCCGAGTGTAACCTCTATAGAGTAATTTTTATAGGTTTATGTAAATAGGAAAACGCAAACAAAAAACCAAAATGAAAACCTAAAAATCCTTTATACAGAATTTTATATCGTTTGCATTTTTTATACATGAAAGTTATAATAAAATCTACTTGAGGGTTTCCTGGTGTTTGGTATTTCTCTCAACAACATTTCACTTCATTTCATTTGAATTTATTTTTATAACCTGAAGGGCATTACTAAGTTTGTCATTCCGTTAGCAACTGCCAGAAGAAAGTCCATTTAGCGACGTCCGTATGTCTGTTCGTTCGGTTTGAAATGGTTTAGGGAAAGAACGAATTATGATATGGAGCTGAAATAAGCATTTTTAGCCAATGTCGTTTACATTTAGGGAAGTTTATCTGGTGCCACGCCTACTTTATACTAAATGTGTATCAAAAAATTTGACAAAAATGAAATTTTAAAATAATAATTGTTTAAAATGTTTATAATTAGTGTGTGTGCTAAAAGTGGGCGTTAAACAAATGCGCCCATAATTTAAGAAAACACTATACTAGGCTTGCATTTTCGTTTATAAATAGACAAACGTAGAAAGCGCAGTCATGCACCCACCATGCCCACTATTTTTACATATAAGAGAGAGAGTGTTTAAGATTTGACAAAATTTTATTTTTTACTTGTTTCATTTTATTTAAACTTTTATTACGCCATTAAGGTGGCAAGACAGTTTGAATATTAAGCTAACAATGAATAATAAAAAAATAAAAAAATAAGCAAATGTTTGCCACAAAGTATGGCATATAACTTAATTATAATACAGGTATTGCAACCAACACTTTAATTTTGTAGGCTCCCAACAACACTTGAGAGTAGCAATACCAGTACCAACATTAGCACCAACAGCAACAGCAACAGCACTAGTTTATGGCTAAGTATGGCAAATAGTATGTTTTCAACTTTTATTTACATTCATTTTTGAGCATACAGAAAATTGTATACAATAACAATAATAATAACATAACATATGCATTGCTATGCTATTTGCATATTGTGCAATGTATACAATATTTGCAAGTCTGTTATTATTGTATGTACATACGGGTATAGTGTGAATAGTTGAACAGTTCTTCTTAAAAACCCATTTTATGCATGAACACGATTACATTTCATATATACCTACAAAACATGCCCATTATGACTATTACTCTATAAACGCTGTCACAGTTCCTGGCACAACATAAGTTAGCCGAAGACTCTTGTATTAAATACACTTTATAAGCTAAACAGTCAACTCAAGGGGTTTGAATAAATAATTAAAGACGATATGTGAAAAGAAAACTTCACTTTTCATGCTCACGTTCATTCAAAACAAAAAAAAATCCCACAAAAATGTTTAGCATACTTTAAAGATGTTGCATTAAAGTAAGAACCGCAACATATGTCAAGGCATTAATTTTTATAAGAAGTAAAAAAACTCAATTTTCTTTTTTAACAAGTCAAGTAAAAAGAAGTCGAGTGAGTAGAGACTGCATGAAAAGGACTCCTAAGTGTAAGTTTATTATAATGATAATAGCATGATGTAATATTTTGTAGCTTCATTAACGGTATAACAACGATTTACAATATGTTCTAAAGATATGCGAGAAAAATGAATTCAAAACAAAAATGAAAGACGTAAAAAGTTAGTTAAGAAAAATTATAGAATTTCTGCAGATTTTTTTTTTTGAAATTAGATAAATTTGGCACATTCAATTATTAAGTCAATTATCAATTAAGAATAAGACTTCCTTTGTAATGGGACTTTATATGGGATGGGATTTGAAAAATACTCTAATTTGGTTCATTTTTATTAGAGTTCTTCTTTAGGCTAATTTAGGTCTTTGTGTCAAATTTCATCAAAATATCTCAAAAAATGCGACCTTTAGCTAGCACACCAATTTATAGGGACAGACAGACGGACATGATTAAATCAATGCGGATTTTGAATCTAAATGGTTCGGTACAATTGAAGTTTGCTGTTTCGAAGTTACAAACATTCGCACAAACCAAACATATCCTCTGCCACGGTATTAAAAAAGTGAAAAAATCAAAAACATCTTGTGTTGGCAGCCATCAATTAAACGAAATGGTCGAAATGGCTGAGTGGCACATAAATTAGAGTAAAATATCAAATTTGAGTTGAATATCGAGAAAGTGGAACGTGTGTACATTATGTACATAAACAAAAGATGTTCCGCATATGTGCTCATGTATAGTATAATTATTGTATAATATCTTGCCCACATGCAAGTGTAATGCACATAAATTACCAAAATTTAGACCTTGAAGAAAAATATTTGAATAAATTTTGAATGCAACTACTATATGTTGTTAAAGATTAGTTTTTATTCTATGATACCTATGATGGACTATGATTTATATTAATTTTACTGACCTCGGAAGGTATTATCATTAACATTAATGTCCATTTTTCAATAGGTAGAAGTTGATTTTCTTTTGCAGTTTTACAGCATTAAGAAAATTTTGTTCAACATATTTATCAAAAAAAAAGATTGAGTTGTTGTTATTAGATTTGGAAGTCAATTTAATCTACACGTAGAGCATAATTTTATTGCAAAAAAAAGAAAAAAGTAAAAAGCATTTACTTGTTGATTAAATTGTACCGTTTAAAGACGTCAACTTCGTATACACTTAGGTTAAATTAAAAACATTTTATGGCTTTCAATAGTCGATTTCCTTTAGATCAAAAACGTTTTATTGCAATTGCAATTTAGCTTTATTTACCGCAATAGTTTTTAGTTTGATGGTAAACTGAATTCGTAAGTTAATATTGTCTACAGTTTGGCAATAACGTTTCAATCATTTGTACAATGAATTTAAAAGTAAAATTTATTAACATGTTGATTAAAAACATCAGTGACAGTTTAGGTTATTAAAGACAAATTCTATTGGCTTTGGAAGTTTAAATATAGATTTTATTTAAATTTATTTTTTAGTTTTAGTTGTTCGTACCATCTATTTTTATACCCACCACATGAGATGAGGGGTATATTAAGTTTGTTCTTCTGTTAGCAACATTCAGAAGGAGGCATCAGATACCTTACAAAGTATATAAATTCTTGATTGGGTTCAAAGACTGAGTCTCTCTAGACATGTATGTCCGAGTATCCATGTGTAAGTCTGTTTATGAGATATCAAGATGAAATTTTGTATTTTTAGTTTCAGTTCGCTATGTAAAATGAGTAAAATTAATCACGAGCCACGCCCACAATCGACAAAAATTTATTTATACGCCACAAAAATTGAGCTATTAGGTTAAAATTTATATTTATAATTACTCCATCTATCGTTGTGCCAAAAATGGGCGTGGTTAGATAACAAACACGCCCACAATATATAAAAAATCATATTCAGCGTAAAACTTCACTTGCGAACTGATACGTTATACTTTCACTAATAATAGGCATAATCATATACCTGTCACGCCCACCATGTAGATGTGGAGAGTACTTAAGATTTGGATTAAGCTCAATTTAGTTATCTTACGTGTTATTAAATATCCTTAAATAATTACACTTTGCCTTTGTTCCGCAATCAATCAGAATGGTGACGAATAAATGAATGAATAATGAATCTTAATTTATCGAGCGTCAATGCATGTTTAATCATGTGCACTTAATTGTAAACGAAATTGATTTAACATACACTTCAAAAGTCAAAATTATATAAAAAGTTGTAGAGAAAAAAACATGAAATATCAATTGATGTGATGTGTGACACTTAAAAATTCCTAACTATTAATTATCGCTTAATTAAAATTGTCGACATTTATTCGAGAGAGAGAAAGAGAGAGAGAGAGAGAGTGTTATATCCAATTTTGTATTTGTATTTATTATAACATAAGAGACTTTAAATTTATTGTAAACCATAGAAAATCGATTGGTTTTTAAGGTTACTATTGTACAATATATAGTTTGTAGTGGTTTTTACATTTCATACATTTTGTTATAACAATGTAGAAAATGTCAGGGCTGTCTGCAGGTAGTAGTACATGGTAGCTGTACGTGAATGGATATTTTAGCTACAAAACAATATTTAATTATAGTGATTAATGAGTGTTTACCAAGTTAAATAAAATTAATAATGTGCTACAATGTGTCAGAAGCTGATTAGTGTACAGCGTGCGTTTGCCTTCATTCAATTTCCCATTTACAAACTTTATAGTGGAAAATTAGGCGCAAAATTTATTTCGTTGAGTTTATTCTTTCACGTTTGATATTCCTGTTTAATATACCGATAAACACAAACACACATTATGAGTTGAGCGTCTCTATGTCTACACTTCCGTTATTAGCTTTAGTTTGGCTGTCAATGTCAAATATGTTACGTTTCGGGTAAACTTTTAGATTATTACCCATCCTTCCCCACAGCAATGACTGCTCTTTAACGAACAAACGAAAGAACGTATAAACGACTGACTGTCACATATGGTAATTACGTTTAAACGAGTTGTTACACAAACGGTAATCATCTGAACTTTCCGTTTGTTGTGAAACTTTTCATGTTACTTGGATCATACATTTAAATATTTTGTTATCATAAAGTATGTATTAAACAAAGTTTTTAATCGATTATAAAAAAACGGAACATTTTCATACATATGGCGAAGAAGTTTATGTAAACTTTTCTATTTAAGATACAAGTTAATGAAGGGAAATTAGTTACAGTTAGACAAACATCAAGCAAATACATATATGTAGCCATTGATATGTCGAAATTTATAAAAAAATAAATAAGAAAACTAAATATGCTCCACATCTACAATGGTAGGTGTGGCTATATATATGATTACGCCTTCTAAAAGTACATGTATTACGTATCAGTTTGCAAGGTGAAGTCAGCAGCACAATGTCAAGTTAATCTTGCGAGTTATGTAGAACTGTCTATTACAGTAATTCAAAGATTTTTCTTTCAACTTCTTAAACATTTTTTTTAAACATCGGCACTCAGAAGAATCTCTTCTGCTGATCTTACTCCACATAAATAGAATTTAGTTCAAAACAATCATTTTCACGAAAGCTACGTAACGTTTATGCGGGACTGAAGCTCACTGACTGAAGCTCTCGTGTTAGAAACTCCATGTTTTCAGCTAGAACAGGTGTCTAAGCTATCTACTTTCAATTAATATAAACTGTAAAGTTGTTAATTAAAAAGTTCTTAAGCTGTTCTTTACTTAAAAGTCTTATTAAGACCAGTTAGTAGTATCTGGTTGTATGAGTGTCAAATGTGATTAATATTGTATTAGGATGCAACTGATGCACCTCAAATTTGGAGTCTTAAGCTTAAGCGCCAGACTTTCCTCATGGTTTTACCGCATATTCGTTGAATGGTTTCTCTTTCTGGTGGCGTCATAACAAATGTGGTCTAGATCAGATATAATTTTTCAAAAAATAAAAAAAGAATAGTTTACAATCTCCACACACACACACCCTAAATAAAGAGGTTAAATTAACGTCGAAGCGGAATAGTTAAGATTTGGTTTAAGCTAAATATACAGGGTGAGGAACAAATATGAAAACTCTCGAGTAGAGTCATAGGGTGAAATTTTTCGAAAAAACTGCAATAACAATAGCTGTTGAGTTAAAAGATGGGAACTTGAAAGTGACCATGATCTCTCCTCTTCTTTTATGAAAACTTGTATTGCATACATTTGAAATTTGTTCGAAGAATCTGTAGCCCAGAGTTTCCATATTTCTTCCTCACCCCGTTGATTTGTTATTATTATTGTTTTGTTATTATACTCGTACATGTGAGTAAATATATTTTTTTTTTTTCGAGTTTCTTCACCTTGCTAACATACGTAAACATATTTTGTACGGAGGGCAACCTTCATATTTTCTTTTATGACAGACAATTTGTTGTTTAAAAATAAACCAGAGGAGGAAATTTTCGGTTACCTTGTTTGTTTAGTTTATTTATTTAACTGTTTGCTATGAAGTGCTAAAGAATATTTTGTACAAATTATGTTTTTATTCGTGTATGGTATTCATTTTATAATAAACTTTTCTTGCGTACATTTCTTCTATTTTCTAATTTTACAAGTTAATCAATTGCAGATTCTCTACATATTAAATGAAATAATCAAAAAAAGCCTGTTATGATATATTTGTAGTAGACAGTACATGACGTGACAGCCTTTGTTTAATAAATATTCTAAATTTTCACAATGTGGAAAATTTTGTAATATGACATAAATATAAAATGTATAAATCACACATTTCCACTTTAAGTCAGAATCGTTTATTTGGGAAAGTTCAACATAATATCCACTTGAAATGGATTGAAATGAAATGTGAAGCGATATGAATGTTATGAAAGTGATTATACCCTACGCAACATGAGATAAGCCTTGAACCGTTTATACTTTAGCGTTCATATACAGGTTGTGAGTTTTAAGTTTTCTAGATTTAGTGCAAGAAGTTTGGGAAGTTTGAGTTTTAAAAATATGGCACCGATAAGATAGAAAAGAGTTAATTGTATACCCACCATCAATTATACCGATCGATTCAGAATCATAATCTGAATTGATTTAATCATGTCCATCTATCTGTCTGTCCTCGTAATTTAGGCATTTTTTGAGATATTTCGATGAAATATGGTACAAGGATAAATATCCTACATTGGCCCGAAGAGGAACCCTTTTGAAAATTTTCCGGATCGGACCATTTTTAGAACCCCTTCCCAACAAAAAATCGCAAATATTAATATTTTTTGATAAAATTTGGTGAACAATAAATTCATTAGCTTCATATTTGGCTGGACCAAATTTTGATCGGACCGAACTTATATGGAATTGTATACAGATACAACCATATTACATAATTATAGTAAAATTTAAGGAGCTAAGTAGCGTGGGGTATTTGTTTTTTGTTTTTAACATAAAACGTATTATTTGCCGGAATATAATTTCTTTTTATTGATATCAATATAAAAATAATTTGTCTGCTTACAATATTATATATAATTGCATTATTTATTATTACTTCCTTCCTCCTCCCTTTAGAGCTATTCTCAGCGGAAAGTCACCTTTGTGTTATACTTTGAGCTTTTTTTTAAATGATTGCCTCCATAATGTATGCTATACTTTGTATTGTTTTTGTATATAATATATATAAAGGCGATATAAAAACACACTTTTTCCGTTGCTTCAAATAAATAAAAGAATACATTTTTTAAGAAAAGTTTTTTTTTTTTATTGTTTGTTATTCACTTTCCCCATGTTGCCTCTTGTTTTTTTGGTATTACTGGTTTGTCGGTGTAAAGCCTTAACTTTTACAAAAATTTTTTATATATATTTTATTGAAATAAAAGAAAAAAAAAACAAGGCAAACTTTTGTGAGTGTATGACAGAAACATACCTCAATACAAAATTTATATGTTCAATTGTTAACACAATACACCGAGCGGGGTATAATTTATCAATTTGCATTCAATGTATAGATACGTACGTACATGTATTTTTATATCCTACACATAAGATAGGGGGGTACAGTTAGTTTGTCATTCCGTTTGTAACACTCAGAAGGAAGCCTCAGAGACCCTACAAAGTATATTTATTCTTGATCAGCATCAAAAACTGAATTGTCCAGGTGTCTGTCCGTTATTGGCTTTCTCAGGGGTGTAAATTGAGATATTGAGCTGAAACTTTTAATTTTTGCACGCAGATCGCTGTTTAAAATGGAAAAAATCGATCGAGGGCCACGCCCACATTTAACAAAAATCGATATATATGCCACAAACATTGAGCTATCAAGTTGAAATTTGGTGTGCATATCTATAGTTATTTCATTCATTGTAGTGATAAAAATAGGCGTTATAGAATAATAGGCGCGCCCACAATTTACAAAAAACTATGCTCCAGGAAAAAGTCGACTTACAAGATCATACGTAATACATACACTATTAGAAGGCGTAATCATATACCTGCCACGCCCATTACTGTAGATGTGGAGGGTATTTATGATTTGACTTAAGCCACATTTAGTTTTCTCACTTGTTTTATTTATATTTACAGGTATAAACTTTACACCAAAGTTTTCATTGTAAGGTAACATAAACAACGGAAGAAATGTCAACAATTTTTTGTGCGAAGGTTGTTTTGAAAGTTTTACGATTCAGCTACTCTACGGGAAAACTGTCCCAACTATTATCAAACTATTTATCATTACTTTCTATATAGTCCGAATAACATTTACAGATTGTTGTACATGAATATCTACCGAGGGGAAGATTTTATACCGTTGGTAGGGAAATGAGTCAAATCAGAGCCAATATCATATTTTTCCATTAAAGTTTTTGTAAATTTTGTTAAATTATTTAAAACAATTCATAAAACGTTAAGTCAACGCTATCATGTGATGCAATTTGCACCTAAAGGTAGACAACAATAAAAGATTACTTTGGCAATAGAATGCATGGCAAAGCGTCAAGAAACTGAATCATAACAAAAAGATAGAAAAATTAGCTTTATTCTTAACTCAACTGCACTGAACTAAACTGAAGCTAAAGCACAGATTAAAGAAAGAAAGAAAAAATATTCATTTCATTCATTTCATGTTTTACTCAATGCCTCTTTGCAGTTGCCGCCTGACTGAACCCCAACACTTTAACACAAGCCCCTAAAGTTAGGCCAAACTCATGTTTTTCAAATAACAGAACAAAAAAGAAAGAAAAAATAAATCAAAGCTTTAAAAAACACAAGTGGGTAAAATGTGTAAAGGATGTTAATTATGAAATTTTTGCCAACACAAAGACCAGAATAAATCTAAAAGAAAGTCAAGGACTTTTTCAAAAACACTCACATTTCATTTAAAATGAAATCTACTTGCAGTCTAGTATAATAATGTGGTGGGCAGAAAGCATAATCCAACCGGGTATAAAACACAGTTTAACGATCCTACAACTAATTTCATTCGTTCAACAATAATAACAAGACAAGTATTACAATGATAATATTACAACCCCTGGTGATGCTGCTGATGCTGTTGACGATAGCAATTACCAACATTACAAATCATAAAATACGCTCCTCCAGCTGGGCTGAATATTATAAAATGCTACGTTAGTACAGTCACGGACCAACTCAAGCTTACATTGAAAGTGTTTTGCATTTAACACATTGTCCAAAGCGACAAAGTAAACCCTGGATGACGTGCCGTGCAAAACCTGAAAGACTTTTTATTTGAATAAAACATTACATCCCAGAGCAATACCATAAACAAGGGGAGGGGAGAAAGGGATGACCTGTTAAAAAACAAACAAACGAACAAAAAATAAAAATAAAAAATAAAAACGCCAGAAAGGAAGTAAAAAGTAATAATAATAACAAGTAAACAACGGAAATTAACACGGGAAGTAGATAAAACTCAAGTGAAAAATATAATTCAACGATTTCATTAAAACCAACAATTTAACGTCATGCCTGAACAGGATAATTACGATGATGAGGTATGTAAGATTACATTACAATAAATTATATTTGTTAAGTGAATAGATGTGTGTACCAAATATTTGAATATTTCGCATAAACCTGACCAAGGCAGTACTTTGACAGAGTGTATGCTTTTAATGTGACGGCTATTTAAAAATCTCCTAGATTTTCTACTATCCAACCGCCTGCTTTTACATTGAGCTTGCCCCACGAAGAGGGTGTGCAGTGTATAAGAAGAGTTTACATATTCTTGATGAACAGGAAAATCTGCAACTTATCTTACTGTCTGACTGTCTAACAATGTTCATAAGGTAGTGAAACGATTATAGTTGAGAGGAGATAATGATCTGCAGACACCAACAATTGATAGAAGGGGGGTAAACTAAGGTTATAGTTCTTTGGCAATTACCAGAAGTTCACTTCAGAGACCCTACAAAGTGATTAGCATCAAAATCTAAGTCGATCTAGACAAGTACGGCACTCTCTTGGTGGCAAACTTTGAGATATTAAGCTGGAATATTTTCTGTACGATTTAAATTGGATAAAATCACTTACAATACACAAAAAGTTATGCCCGTGATAATCCCAACAACAGACAGACGCACGGACATACGGACATACTTGTCTAGATTGAGTCAGTTTTTCATGCTGATCAAGAATTGATATACTTTGTAGGGTCCCTGAGGCCTCTTTCTGGGTGTAGCAAACGGTACGACAAACTTACATGGAGGGTATAAAAACATCATCTAGCGTAGAAGCCGACTTAAGTTGTTACATATTGAATACATTTTTAGGGGACGTAATCATAAATCTGCCACACCCACTGTTTGTTTATAGATGTGAAGGATACTTAAGATTTGACCTAAACCCAATTACTTTGTTTTTTGTTTGTGCTTGTGATACATAAAAATTAATATCAATTATCCTGATTGACTGACTTGACCGTTGGCAGCTTCTATTTAAGTTTATCTGGCTCCTTAAACTTACATTTTTGCTTGCCCCAGAGACATTAATTTTGTATTAGAAAGCCGCTCGTAGATTTACTGCCAAGAACATGGAAGAAGAAAAGTAACAGTACTAGTACGTTTTGCAGTGGTTTCAAATGATTTTTCTCACCATTAAATAAATTTTCATTTCACCATCCTTAACACTATTAATGCTTGCCTCACTATATCCTTACTGTAATATAATTTTCATTTTTTCTTCTTCAATTCTTTACTCTAACAACTATCACTATACATGTGGCCTAACGAGACCGTAAAGTTTACTTATTGTATGTTTATGCAGTAGTAGTAAAAATTATAATTACTAGTTAACAAGTTTACTTATTTCAGCATCAAGATTTAATGCCGTAGGGGTAAACAGGCAACTTGTAATTAGATATTATTTCATGCGAAAGCTGTTCCCATTAAAACGTGCCTGTATTTAATTTGTTTCGGACTCGTCTTCTATTATAATAATTATTACGTTAAACGTAAGAAATTAAATAAATTCTTAAAAGAAATCGAAAACATTGTTTAAAAATCATATTATACAACCAAAATGGTGGGCGTAGCAGGTATATAATTACGCCCTCTAATAGTGTATGTATTACGTATCAGATGACAAGTTGAGTCCAAACTGAGTATGGTTTTTTGTAAATTATGAGCGTAACTCTTATTCCACCATGCCTATCTTTGACACATCGCTGGATGAGGTAACTATAGATAAGCATACAAAATTTCAAGTTCAAAGGTGAATTTTTGTGGCAGATTAATAGATTTTTGTCGATTGTGGGCGTGGCTCTTGACTGACATTGTCCATTTTAAATATAGATTTGCGCGCAAAAGCTATACAGAACGTGTCTTTATAAAATTTTAGCACAATTTCTCAAAATTTACGACCATGAGAATGCCAACAATAGGCAGGCACACGGACATACGTACATAAATGTCTAGACCGACTCAGTTTTTGCTGATCAAGATTATATAAACTTTAAGACTTCCTTCTGGTTGTTGCCAACGGAATGACAAGCTTAGTATACTTCCCATTCTATGTGGAGGGTATAAAAAGTGACGGCATAAAGCACTGCAGCTGCAGTAACATTGTCTTAAATAATTTCATATAATTATTATCCTAAAAGTCTGCTATAAGAAATGTAATTTTTCAAAATCAATGCACACAAATTGCTAAAGTTTCTCTAATACTTAAACTAATTTACTTAATATTTGTCTATAATTTATGCCCAAGCACAGACTTCATTTTGTATTATCAGTATCTTTCCTTTATTTATTATATTTTTGATTTATTATGAAGATTTCGTAAAAAAATGCTTTTGCATATATTAAGGCTTCCCTTACACAAATACTTTAGTACAACCTACTTTTAGGGATATTAAATTTATTACCATAACTAATAGTATTTGCTAATATAAAATCAATTTGCATTTATAAGCATATTTTATATATCACTAGACATTGGTGGCATCAGCCAATAAATATGAAAAAGTAAAAATTTTTTTATGAATAAAAAAAAAAAAAGAAAATCAACAATGCAAAAATACAAAGGAGACTTATGGTAATAAAACATGACAAAAAACTGTCTATAGAGGTAAGAGTTTGAAAACTGAAGTCTATGTGGCAATGTACAGCTCGTGAAAAGGTTCTTTAACTATAGATTTATATCATAATTTTTGCCCCAATTAGGTATCAAACACGCAGAGTTTACTATACGTTAGAGAAATCCTTTTACTTAGCTTTATTTATATATGTAAGGAGACCAATAATCCCAAATATTGCGAGTTCAGTGATGTGTTGAACAAGTTACTATTTTACACCTTTTTATTTCCATGATCTGTTATACAAATGATGATTTCAGAATAATAATATAAATATATAAAAATATAATGTTGAAGGGTGTCTTTCGTGATACAGATGACATTTAAAAGAGTACGTAAGATTAGGTTTAAAGTTCGTCACTGAGTCAGAGGGCAAAAATACCCATTCCTTAAAAGATTATTTACTATAACCAGTCGTCTAATTCCTAAGCTATTATATGAAGGCAATAAATACTCTTAGATCAGGAATCACTACTTTCGTTAATAATTCCAGATCTTTCAAAAATTTCACTCGCATGATTTTGAATGGTTTCTATTGAAGTATAGGAGTTTGACCGATTCCACCTATTCTTATAACTTCTACAGAAATCGTTATAGGGCACACTATACCTGAAAATCATGTCAAGTCTATGCGCTTATAATCTATAAAAATTTCTCTGCATAATTTTTTTTAACCAGAGAAATGTCTCACAATTAGACAAGAAGACTATTGTTGTTTCAGCATCAAAATGATTTATAAGTTCTTTAAAAGATTTATTACGTTAGTTACTACCGGGCACCGGGACTATCTGAACCAACTCTTGAGCCACTTATCAGGCGTGTTCCTCCTTTTATTTTGAGCTTTATGAGCTTGAGTTTAAGATTTGGGAAACCTTTCTACCCTTAGGTTTGACTTATTTTCCTCTTAAGCTTACAACCACTTCCTGTTCTCTAACTGTCTTCTTAAACTAAAATTTTTATTTGTTAGGCTTTTTTCCAATTTATACAACTGACACCTTGCTGAACCACACTTGTCTTCGGGAATTCACTTTCAACTTTGGTCCTTTCTTTTATTTTACTTTTTACTTAGATTCACAGTTTTACACTCTGAGTTAAAGCTATCACCTCTCCTTTTATGGATGGATCTCTGTATATATTCTACGTAATTGTTGATCCGCTTGCTTCTTCTGCCCTTCTGTTGTTTCGTAATAAGTGTAATGGCCAACTATCTTCTCAAATATTGTTATAAAGGAAGCATTTAATCCAATGTTTTTTTTTTGAATACTAATTATCACAAAAGAGAATGAGACAGAAGAAGAAGAAGAAAAAGCACTATAAACATAAATGCCTATATTTACAACACACACAACGTACACACGTATAGTATGTTGGTGTCTCGCAACTGTTACAATCAAGTTCTCAGCCAACAACAGCCATTACAAAAGGCCTATAAATACGTATTATGCATGTGAGATATGCTATAAAGGAAAGGGCGTGTTACACACACGTATGCATCTTGTAGAACTCAACGCACAAAGCAAGAATGTACAGATTGTGAAAATGTTGTCATTGAAACTGAAAATACAGTCAACAACACAACAGCACCGACCGGTGACCGTGAAAATATGCAAGTACGTATAGGTGTGCACGAGCACACAGAAAAAATTGTCAGTTACTTCCATTACACTTGTAACCGTTTTGCACACATTACACACATTTATGATAAAATATTGTATCATATGTTGTGTGCTCGAGCAATGTGTGTAAGTGTGTTAGCTTCTGTTGAGTACGGATGAAAAGCAGAGCAATGCGGTAGCGGCCGAGGGGAGGGGGGCTGATAAAGCTTATAATGCTAGCAACGGCAGGTATAAATATGCTTGTTTGGGTAACAAGGAAGATTAAAATATATTTACATACGCACATACTTACGCTACAATGCGTATGAGGGTATAAAAAAGGACAGAAAGAGATGGAGATAAAATAGAGTGTGCTAGAGCCAAGTAATCCATAACAACTATTCTTGTTAGGAGAAAAACATTTTCTATCATATTTTTTTCTTTTTTTTTTTCATATACTCATATATACATAAAATTGGCATAAAATCTGTTTCAGTAAAAAATAAATAAATAAATATTTTTCCATTACTTTTATCCAAAAGTTAACTAAAGGTGAATTGTCATTTACAGCTTCTTCTTCTATACATAATACCCGGACGTTCAATAGAAGAATTTTTATAGACTTTGCATGAAATAAGAGCGTATACTAAGTTTATTAATCAAAATATGTGTATATTGGGTTGGCAACTAAGTGATTGCGTATATATTTTTGATTAGCATAAAAATTTTGAGTAGATCTAGGCATGTTCCGTCGTAAAATCGGTTGGTAGCCACACCCATCTAAACGCACAAACATCTATCTTTTAAACTCTTCTTGGTATAGGCTTCGAGTTGAAGTGTAACAAGTACTTTAAAAAATGCAAAAAAAACGATATTGTATACAAGCCACGCCCACCGTTCACACATAAATATGTAGGGTATTAAAGATTTGGCTTAATTTAAATTCAGTTTATTTTTATTTTTTTTTTTACTGACTTCTTTCACAATTTTACAAGTGAGCAGTTTTTGGGTAAAACGTAATTTTGTTATTTAATATTTGTGTGTGTGTTTACACAAGTCGGATAAAATTCTTATCTTTTTATATTGTATTTATATATATGTACTTACTGAAGAAGGCAAAAAGGCACAATATATATTTTATCAATTTTAGATTTTTATAAAATGTCAATATTTTCGTTAGATTAAAAGAAAATGTCATTTAAAAATAAATTGAAAACAATTTTTTATACCCTTCACTTAAAATGGAGGGTATACTAAGTTTGTCATTCCGTTTGCAATACCCAGAAGGAGGCGTCAGAGATCCTACAATGTATATCAATTCTTGATCAGCATGAAAAACTGACTCAATCTCGACAAGCATGTCCGTAGGTCCGTGCGGCTATCTATTGTTGGCATTCTCACGGGCGTAAATTTTGAGATATTGAGCTGAAATTTAATATTTATTTATATATATATATAGTTTTTGCACGTACATCACTTTTTAAAACGGACAAAATCGGTCTAAAGCTACGCCCACAAACGTCATAAATCTATTTATCTACCAAAAAAATTTACCTTTGAACTTGAAATTTGGTATGAATGTCTATTATTAACCCATCCTAAAATGGTCGTATTCGGACAATAGACACGCCTACAATCCACAAAAATCTCTATGTTTGCCACAAAAATTTACCTATAAACTTGAAATTGGTTGGTTGATTTGGTATATATATTATTAGTTATCCCCTCCATCTAAAACTCCATTTGCAAGCTGATACGTTTTACATACACTATTAGGGGGCGTAATCATATACCTACCACGCCCATTATTGTAGACCTGGAGGGTATTTAATATTTATTCTAAATCAAATTTAGTTTTCTTACTTGTTTTTCATTTATAAACAATATTTGCTGTTATTCGATCGATTTAGGAAATTTTTATTGTTTCACTTTGATTTTTTAAATTAGAAATTTAGATTTTAATTAACAAACCGGTGTTGATGTTATTGTTGTTGTTATTGTACATAATTCCTTAACATGATCAAGTAAATGGAATGAGTACAAAAGAATTGTAACCAATTAATTGCTCAATTATAAATGTGTCAACCACACTGCAGATGAAAACAATTATAGGAAAATGTGAGAATAAATGAACACAACAGCAAAACTGTTTACAGGGATTTTAACTGGTATTAGGGTAAAGATTGCAAAAACATAATCCACCTCATAAGGTGGTATGAGGTGTTCGTGGTATACGGTAAGATTTCTGGTATTGATCACAAAAGCGCTCAAAGAACAAAACGAAGTACAACGCTCTGCACCAACTACAAACACACTTTTTTTCCCTTAATGTCCCGGAATGAACAATATGTGGATGCTTTTTTAGGTGAATTTCGAAGGTTTACTCAAAGACTGCACAAAAGAAAATTAAACAGCATTAAACAGCTGATTTTTTGGGCGTGTCTGTTATGCAATCCCGTCTATTTTAAGTACAGTAAAACCATCAGTGGAGTTATTTGGTATTGACATTTTTACAGGTAAATTTTGTCAATTATGGGCGTGGCTGTAAACACATGTTATTTATTTTTCATAAAGAAAACTGTCTGTATTCTACATGAGACAAGTTTTTTTTTGTAAATTGTGGGCGGGTTTGGTACACAATGGATTTATTTGTTATTTTCCAGTTCATAGATTCGTTTCTATGTTTTTCAAGGATATTTTGTCAACTGCGGGCGTAGCTGGCCACTTGTTATTATATAACAAGCTAACATTTAAAATCCCTTGAAAATCCAATAAAATATAAATTCCTTCCTTTTTAAACATTAATTTTCCTACCATCCTCATTGCTTTTAACTTATTCATGATTTCATTAAATATTTAAACATAAATACTATTAAATTCAATCAATATGGAATGTTCACGTGTGTGTACCGTACACATACGTTCATTTTCATTTTATTTATTTTTTTCTATTTACAATTATTTCACTGCATTGCTGAAGCATTGAAAAACGTTGGGAGCCGAAGAATGAATGAAAAATACAATATTGTATTTTTTTTTTTTTTTATTGTAACAAGTATCTTTATGAATAAAAAGAGAGAAACGAAAATGAGAAATTAAATGGAAATGAGGAAAAAATATTACTGCACCGCCAAGTTAGCTTAGCCAGTTATGTGGTTGACATATACATTTAATATGGGTCAACCGTAGGTGACCATACATTAATAATAAACACATATGGATACAATATGTAAATGAAAAAAAGCAGCAAGTGGTATTTGAATGGCTCACATGGTGAATATTTTCGGGTATAAAGAAATTCATTTAGAGCATTACAAAGGAATTGAAAAAGAATTTCTATTGTTGGTGTTATTTTGTATTAGTATACCTGGTGGTATGTTGTAATGGACAATAGAATACTGCTGAGGTAATAAATAAAGCAAGAAGAAATGTTATGGACGGCTAAGGCCGGCCTAGTACTAACCTAAACCGTTTAGATTTATTCCAACCAAGTGTGCAAATGAGTAAATTTCTCTAGTTAATGATTTTTTTATATGAATGCTAAAAATGGTTTAATCGGATCCAAATTAGGCACAGCCAAATATGTAACTAATCAACTATTCTTCATCAAATTTTGCGATTTTTTATTTTCATATACAGACTTCCATTATAATAGGACTTTGTATGCGAAGGGATTCTAAAAAAAGGTCCGATCCCGCCAATTTTCAATAGCGTTATTTTCTAAGCCAAGACATGTCCTTGTACTAAATTTCATCGAAATATCTTCAAAAATGAGACCTGTAGCTTGCGTACAAATTTAGACAGTCAGACAGACGTACAGACGGACATTGTTAAATCGATTTAGATTTTGATTCTGAATAGAACTGTACAATTAAAAGTGGGCGTAACATTTGCTGTTTCGGAGTTATAGACACAACTAAACTAGTTGTAGCATAATTGAAGGATCGACTGTAACATTTTTATTTTTGTTTTTATTAGGAATTGAACATCATGTCCAAGACATGCTATAAAGTGAAAATTCAATGAAAATATCTAATAATCAGCACCATAAAAATGCAACACACAAATTCATGGACAGACTGACATCATTATCAGAATTAAGCTAAAATATTTATGAAGCAGAAATATGACGAAATTATAGTGGGTATAACCTTTTATATTTTATTATAATTTTCCATTTCATGGCACAGTCAACTGGATATTGAAAGAATTGCTAAAACATATTGCTGATATCGAAATATTGCCGTCTTTAAATTTGCTTCCGCTCATATGCCTACAGAGCAGAGGACTATTCAAATTCTATAGAAACGAATCGCCTCGCCTTCTTTCTTTAATGTTTTTTTCTCGAACTTGTACTTTTGTGTTGTTGTTTGGTGGAACAACACTGCACACGTCTTTTACGTGTTGCAACAAGTTGTTCTCGTTCTTGTTCTTTTTTAATAGACTTCCTAATTGAATTTCCTTTCTTCTCACTTTTTTTTTTTTATTGTATGTTTTTTCAGCTGGTATCCGGTAACACAAATCAACGCAACTGGCGCGGTATACTTATTGCTCTATTGGTCATAGCCATTGTTTTAGCTTTGATTGTTACCTCAGTGGTAAGTATTGTAAAAAAAAAAAATACATAAAATGCAAAAACAACAACACTTTAACAAACTTCCACCAAAGCTTGCACTACACTAAAAAACACCAATATTAAGTAATTGCATGTATGTGGAAAATAAAAATGAAAAAAAAAATTAAAAAAATAAAGAAAAATAAAGAAAAGCTTTTAAATTATTCAATAACAACAACACTAAAATTCATTTAATGATATTAAACAAAAACAATTTGTAATTAACACTTAAACGAAACATAAAAGAAAAAAAAAAAAACACTTTTAAGAAAAAACATCCTGCCATCAAACATCAAATCAAGCCAATTGTTTACGTGCCCTTTCTTTTCTATATTTTTTCCTTATCTTATCTCGTTTCTTATTCTTTTCCGGTTTGTTCCTTATGCAACAAATGTGTGTGTTTTTTTTTTTTTTTTTTTTGTGTATTTATACAATATACTGTAACAATGTGTGTAATTATATATATGTATGTACGTATGTATGTATATATGGATGAATGTTTATCATTAATGTGGAATGTTGTTGTTTTCTATATTATTTAATAATAAACTCCTAAAAATTGGTCTAAAAAAATAAACTTGTCATCTTGACGTCTCTACCTTTACCTGGCACTTTCTTTATTTTCTTTTTCTTTTTTTTGGTTTTTTGGTTTTTGTTTTTTGAAAATGTTTAATTTTATTTTCTTGCTAAAAAATTTATTCTTTCAAACTTCACTTTAAATTGTTGAGTGGCAAAATTTTGTGTATTTTTTATTTTTTTATTTAATTTAATTTAATTTTAAATGTAGAAAACATCATATAAAATTCTTGCTTTTATGAAAGGTACTGCTCACGCCACCCGATGAGGGACCTAGAGTGAAGGGGCAACGCATCAAATTACAGGATATTGTCGATGGCCAATTTATGCCACAAAAGTCGAACGGCTCCTGGATAAATGGTAAATGGTTTTTGTTTTTTTTTTTTTTCATTATAATTTAACAATGCATTGAAACTGGGCATGGCCCACAATTTACAAATGAATTCCTTGGTATTTTATTTAAGCTTTGTGTACAATACTTACAATGAAAAAAAAAAAAATCCAAAAGTTTTGAAATTTGTAATGTAATGGTGTAAGTTTTGGTATGATTCTTCTTATGTAAAATCCGCAATCACATAGTTGCCAACTCCATATTACTTATCTCTAATATGTGATGAATTTTTTTAAATAATTTTTATTTTACTGATATAATCAGGCCAATCGCTTAATGTCCCCTTCCCGAAAAAATTATATATTATGAGACTAAGTTGGATTGTTATGCTTTCTAGAACCATCCATGATCAATGTTTTTAGTTCGTTTTACTACAGGGAACTAGATCGTTCACTTAGTTCAATTGATCGCGATTTATATTGTTCGTCTTAGATAGCGAATACCTATACCGCCACCCTTGAGGTGGTGGATAATTGCATTGCATTTCGTAAATATCACTACATAGCACTTCATTTACATAACTTTTGAAAAAAAAACCCAAGTGCTACAGAGTTTAAATAGAACCATTATGTAAAAATGACAAGAAAGCTGTCCGAAATAATTGAATGAGTTACCGAACTAAATGAACGAATCACCGCGAACTAGTTGACATCGTCCAAGTGAACCAAGTAGTTCGCAAACTGCAAAAATTTACTAAGCTTAGTAGAGTAGCTAACATTTCCAGCTTAACTGACTACATATTTAGATATTTATTATTGTTGTTTTATTTATTCTCCATTTAATAGAAGACGAATTTTTATATCAAGATCAATGGGGACGGATTTGCCTTCTAAATGTGACCAATTTTACTGAACGTGTCTTAATGTCGAATGTTACATTTGTAAGTATGAACGAGTGTGATGATAATTTAATGAATATTTATTGAACAGAAAAAATCTATACGACTCTATATAAATTCTTTAATCATTTATTGTCATTACTTTGTGTAGCACATACATATACACAACAACTTTTAATTAATGGCCCTTGTTAAGGATCACAAACTTTATTACTTGCAACACAACTGCTGGTGTATACACAATAACTTGATAACAATAAAGAAGAATATTAATGAAATATTATCCATTAAGTTGTTGCTGATTCTTTTTCCTTTTTTTTCCCGTTTTCAGAAAACCTTATCACCGTATTCATTTTCATTATCAGCGGATAAACGTTATTTACTGTTGTCGCATAATGTTGTGAAATTGTTTCGTTATTCATTTTTGGCTCAATATATATTGTTTGACGTTCAAACGAGGTAAGAATTAAATCACGGATTTAAGCTTAAGTGGGCTTCCAGTTAACCACATAATGTGGTCACCGAGAAAGATAGAGAGAGAGAGAGAGTGTTATAAGCTATTGCTACAAGTGAAATAGTTTATTGCATATAAATTGTGGTCATCACTATGTTATAATAAAATAATCAAAATTATATAAATGCTGTCAACACATCAAAATTTAATACAATTGTTAAACTTGTGCACCACTTGCGGCACAGGGTATGTTAGGTTTATGTAGAACTGGCAAATATCACACCCACCGATCGATTCAGAATCAAAGTCTGAATCGATTTTAACCATGTCCAAATGTCCATCTCTCTGTCCTTTTAAAATTGTGCTTAAGGTACAGGTAGCATTTTTTGAGCTATTTGAATGAAGTTTGGTACAAGGACATGTATTGATGAGAAGAGTAAATCTTTTGAAAATCGGATCATTTTTAGGACCTCGCCCCATATAAAGTCCTCTTATAATGAAAGTCTTTATATGGTAAAAAATTGCAATTCTTAATATATTTAGACAAAATTTGGTGAAGAATAGTTAATTAACTTCATATTTGGCTGGGCCAAGTTTGGACCCGATTGGACCATTTTTAAAATCTCTTTCTATATAATGATATTTCACGTAGGGACTTATATGACAGTGACTCGAGTTTAACAAAACTAATTGCAGCATAATTTAAGGAAATAAGTAGTGTAGGGTATTACATGGTTGCGTTTAATCGATTTGTTTTCTTTTATCAAGTTTTGTAACAAAATTATAAGAGCTGCGAAGATTTGTCCTAAAAACATTTATTGTAAAGGTTCGATTAAATCCTATTCAAAAAAATCATTCATCATTTGTAATGAAAATATCTCAAAAATTCTGTCCTCTGGGTTAAACAGAATTCTGAAATGTTTACTTAAGTATAACAAGTTTTCAAGAATTATGAATTTCAAGAGTTCTCAGTAGGCGTGAGACACCGAAGTCAGAGTGTTTTATAATTAAACTTCTTGTATGTGGAGCAAGATATTGTACTAAATTTGAACTTGAACGGACCCCCATTTTTAACAATTTTTCAAAAATTATTGAATTTCCATAATTTGTAGTAAGTTTGAGACTTCACGTTGGATAAGAACCTAAATTTAAACCGTACACCTCTACCCCATAATAATTTTTAAAGAAATCTAAGTTTGGACTGTGTCTTGCATAAAATTAATTTCTGAGTAATTGGAGTAAGATAAAGAACTTATATCTCTGTGCCAATCTAAGTATTTTTTTTTTTTAAAAGTGGACTTGCATCCCATTACAATCTTTCCAAAGACTATAAAAATTCGTCTTAGGCCTTCTGCAATGCTTTTCAGATGTATTAAGCTGAAAGTTAAGAACCCTTCAAATACATTCCATGCTCCATTTCGCATTAAAGTATACGACTTAATGAAAATCTTAAAATGTTTCAGATTATAAGGGGAGTAGAAAAGGACGCTTCTAACACTTTCTCTTTCAATTTATCACACATATGTAGAAAGATTAAATTGTTGATGAAGATTTTTCACATTTTCCTTTTTGTTTTTCTTCAATGTAACATATTCTCTAGTGAGAGCATCAAATTAAAAGTCGATGCTAGAAGCGACGAATGGCCGTATTTGCATTATGCCCACTTTACACCACACAACAACGCACTTATATTGGTGTACAATTATGATATATACTACTGCCAAGGAGCGCGCATACAGCAAGTGCATCGCATTACTTATGACGCTATACCAGGCGTTGTCTATAATGGCATTCCAGATTGGCTGTATGAAGGTAAATATATTTGTATTCCACACAAAACACTTAAAAGCCTTAAGAGTCAGGTGAAGTGTAATGTTTATGGGTGAATAAGTCTATGAATGATGAAAGTTGAAAATGTTGAATGGGAAGGGCACTCTGTACAGTGTTTTGCCAGTGGTTACCATGATTGATTGTTAGATGATTGTATAGTAATTATAATGGAAAACTAAATATGTGTCACATAGAATTAGAATTAGATTTTTCACTTCTCATCAATGTATTAATTTTCTACATTATAGAGGAAATACTCAGTTCGAATAATGCAATTTGGTTTTCTCATAACGGGCATGCGATGCTGTACGCCTCATTCAATGATTCATTAGTGCAAGAACAACATTTCGCTTGGTATGGCACCACAGACTCGAACAACGGTTTGGGTGGTTTTGCTGCTGCTGGTGACGGCAGCATAATGGGTTCTGGGCATTTAAGTGCTTATTTGTATCCGGAAATTAGATCATTAAGGTAAGTTCATTACGTACAAGTTATTCAATGAGTTCTCTGTTGTGTCATCGTACGATGAAATTAGGAAATTGGATTGAATAGGAAAATACAAGGACCAGCTTCCAAGCAACTAACCTAGTAGTTTAATGGACTGTAGTAATTAAAACCGATTAATGAAAGCGAACATAAATTTATTTGCCTATATTGAGTATTAGAAAAATGCTTGCCTACTTTTTGGCTGCTTAAAAGTTTATGTTTTCTTTTAATTTTTTTTTTTTTCTTTGTTAGGTATCCCAAACCTGGTACGCAAAATCCCTTCATTACAATACGTGTGGTGGATTTAAAAGATGCCAATAATATACGCCAAAGAGATTTGCAACCACCGTTAATTTTACTAAACGAGTAAGATGGAAACTCTTGTGGTTTTAACCGCACAACAACAATCGCAAGTGATTTGAATTCCTTTCCTTTTCATTTCACTTTTGCTTAGAGACTATTATTTTACAAGTGCCCGTTGGGTCAGTGAAACGGAAGTTTGTGTGGTTTGGTTAAATCGCCCGCAAAACATATCTGTGGTTAGCATTTGCAAGAGTCCCATGTTCGTTTGTGTGGAGGTAAGGAATTTCTTCTTTTTTTCTTTTTTCAATCCAAGAAAGAAAAACAAATGAAAGAAATGAAAAGCAGGGAGAATGAGAAAGAGCAGAAATAAGCGATTTATTATGGTTGTTTAGACTCATCGTGTTAGCGGTGATGGTCGCGGTTGGGTGGATACTGTTTCGGTGCCTTTGTTTGCTACCAATGGCACCTCTTATATAGCAATATCGCCTTTACGTGACGGCAGTTCCGGTTACTTCCGTCACATTGTTCATGTACAAGTGACCAAAAAACGTGTCCTTCCTCTAACACATGGCCAGTACGAGGTAAAAGCTCTATTGCACTGGGATCAACATAACCATTGGATGTAAGTGGCGTGTGTTTTAATTTAATATAAAGCATTAAAGATTATTGCATGTTGAATGGATTTTCATGCTGATTAGATATTTTCTGGGTATACCTGAACGTATGCCATCACAACAGCATTTGTATAGAGTATCGTCCCTACCGCCGCGTCATGGCTCTCCCTTGTACGCACCCGACTGTTTAACTTGTTTATTGCTAAGGAATAGTGATGGTAGTTATTCTTATGAAACATATACTAAAGCTCCGCCAAAACTGGTTACCGCTTGGGACGATGATTGGGAGAATTCTGAAGAAAATCCCACCTTAACAGTACCCGCCTTACCACTGGAACAAAAAACGACTGCAACTTCTCGTATGACATCTACCTTATCTAATACATGTCTGTACCATACCGCACAATTTCCACCCACCCTTCATGCTAAATATGTAATGATCGATTGTTTGGGTCCCATTATACCCACCACGCATATCTATAAATTGAATTCAATGATTGGTGGAACCTTTAATGCGGGTCCTCGTGAATTTCCTGACGTTAAACCCATGGAACTGTTATTGGTTGTACAAAATAACACTAAATTGCGAGAGAAAATGTTGCGGACCGCTATGCCAGAAGTGAAAACCTTCCCGGTTATGATATCGGGGGGCTATCATGCTCAAGTGCGCCTCTATTTACCACCCGTCCTAAGAGAAGATGAAATAACCCGCTACCCTACAATATTGCACATATATTCAGCACCCGGATCTCAACTGGTAACGGACAAATGGCATATTGATTGGAATACTTATTTGGCGGGTACCAAAGATTACATAGTCATGGAGATAGATGGGCGCGGTTCATCGGGCCAAGGTTACCAATTGCTACATGAAATTTACAAACGTTTAGGTTCGGTTGAGGTGTCTGATCAATTAGAAGTCAGTGAATATTTACGAGATAATCTACATTTCATTGATGGTCGTCGGATGGGTGTATGGGGTTGGTCGTATGGTGGCTATACTTCGGCACTAGCTTTAGCCAGCACTCAAGGCATATTTCAGTGTGGCATTAGTGTCAGTCCGGTAACTAATTGGAAGCTATACGGTATACACATATATTCTCTCTAGATTATAAAACAGATGAAGAACGTTGGTAATAAACTGCTCGCTTTCTTTTAAGATTCAACTTATGCAGAACGGTATTTAAGTTTTCCCAATGTTACCGATAACTATAAAGGTTACGAGGAGGGGGATTTAACGAAATATGTTGATAATCTAAGAGATCGACAATTTTTATTAATACACGGCACTGCCGATGATAATGTCCATGTACAACAGTCTATGGTTTTGGCTAGGGCTCTGACAGCAAAAGGCGTTTTGTATAAACAGCAAATCTACCCGGATGAGGGTCACTCATTGTCGGGTGTTAAACGTCATTTGTATCGTTCTATGACCGCCTTCTTTGAAGATTGTTTTAAAAAGCTGGTAAGTGTTGGCCATAGATGTAAGGTAGTGGGCATTATTATTATACTATACACCACAAAGTGGTTGGAAGGATATATGTATTGTATGTGGGCCCACATTTAATTAAACCGATTCGGATCAGAATCGAAATCTGAAACGATTTAACTATTAGTCAGTCTGTCCGTTCTGTATTTCTCTTAATTTACCTACAAGTGACAATTTCTGATATTTTTTGATAACGGTGGGTATGTTCTTGGACCAAGGCCGGTCACTATTGAAATGAATCTAACAGGTCCATATGAGGAACCCTCTCAATATATAATTTAAGTTTTACTCGAAGTCTATATATGACGAGAATATTAATTTTTTTTGACACTTTTATATTAAAGAATTTTAATTGGATCCGATCAGACCATTTTTAGAACCCCTATACATGTAACGCTTCTTTACGAATTGACTTTTATGTGACAATGACTGAACTAATTATGAAACTAAGTAAACGGCCGGTTAGAACCGACTGTGAGTGATATACGAGTATTTACTTGTTTTATATTTTAAAAATTTACTTTAACACATAACCACTTATGCTATTAATTAACTCACGCTATGTAATTTCAAAAATTTTCTTTATTTTACACATTTCTGTTCTTTTCTCTAAAAAAATATTTACAAAAAAAAAAAAAAAAAACTAAACAACAACAACAACAACATTAAACAAACAAATAACAATAAAATTTTTGTAGCTGGATGAACAACAGGCCAATCAAACCGATTATTCGGATTTTTTGGATTTTCATAGCTTTTACAACATTTAAGAATAAAAAAAACAAAAACCTCTAAAACCAACTACAAGACTCTCGCTTACAAACATCACTGATAATGAGTGAAACAAAAACAAAGAGGGAGACAGAGAGAGTGAGAAAGAGAGAGAGTGCGAATATTTACACACTTTGCATACACTTTGAACAAATTTGAACATGTAAGCTGAAATTGGTTTGTTTGTGTGTGTTTGTCATTTTTGGTTTTTGATGTTACCGCAAAAGGCACAATAAGAGAAACAGAGAGAAAGAGAGAAAGAGAGAGAGAGAGAGGGATAGATTATTACAATATATATGAATGTGGGATCAAAAAACAATTCTGTTATCTTCATGTTGACTGCTTCTATTGCTGTATATAAGTATGTTTTTGGTTTCTAATTTTCCATCAAATTTCCTTTTCTATACATTCATATAATTACATTTGATATGCACAACGAGCGTGGTGGTGTTATTAGTAAAAAAGTAGGAGAGGGGTATGTTTTGTACGCTACAATAAACGTTCATCGTTGATCAACTTTATAACATGTTTCATACACACATATATGCACTACAATATCTCAATATGTCACGAGTGAAATTAGTTTTTATATATGTCAAAAAAAAAAACGCACAATTATTCACTCTTGTTATAATTGCACGTAGTCTTGATGTATTAGGTTGGCAACTAAGTGGTTGCGGATTTTAAATAAGAAAAATGAAAATTCAAAATTTTTGCTTAAAAATATGTCTTTATTCAATTAGGTACTATTTTTGTTTTTGTTGATGAACATTTTGCCATTGCTCAGGCAGTGTCATAATTCCACGTTTCATAAAATTTCTTATCTTTGCTATAAAAAAACTGAATTTAGTGTGATTTGACATCATTAGCGTGATTAAACATTTTGCCACTTAAGAATTTCTGCATGAAACGAAATAAATGGTACTCTGAAGACGCAAAGTCTAGACTATATGGTGAGGTTATGAATTTTCTTAACCTGGTGAGGGATCCATAGATCGAGTTTCTTGACATAGCCAAGATTTTAAATTACTTTTTTTATGCATGTATGCGATGCATTAAGGCCTTGGTATGGGTCTCATCGACTTCAACTGCACGGCCTGATTACTGAGTTGTGCATATTTCAATCAAAAATCACCAGAACGAAATCTGGCAAAGAAATTTTGACACTGCCTTTCTTTCAAGGCTTCATTCCCATGTACATGGCACATAACTTCTTGTGTGCTTGCGATGCGTTCCTGCCTTTTCAGAAATAATACAATAAAATATGTTTGAAGAGCACGTCTTGTTCGCCCATTTTCAAATTAGGATAAAAACAAAACTGAAGAACTAATCGATATATTTTTTTTCACTTAATCAAAGGCAGACGACCAAACAATATAACAAAGTTATAGATTAGATACTTTGAATACGTTAATGAAACAAAAGAAGGTGTAAAATCCATTTGTCGAGAAAATCCGCAATTACATAGTTGCCAACCCAATATATTCATAATGAAACGGTGCAACCATGCCCGTCCGTACTACTCTGTACAGATATTTTACTTGGTTGCTTTATAAAGTGGGCATGGCTGTTGACCCATGCTTACATTTGACCCTTAAATTTCTTTTACTACGATGATGAAATTTTGTTAACTTATTTATAATTAGTCTAATATATCGTTTCCAAAAATGGGAGGACACGCCTACAGTTAACAAAAAATTACCCAAAAATTTTGTGCAGTTAGCGGCCATTTTAAATGAGATGTTATTATGAGGTCGATAATAGGTCGATATTATGTATATGCCACGCCCATATAAAAAATTTAAAAAATTCGATTCTATTTTAAAAAATTTACATCATTCAAAATGATGCTTATAAATTTTGGGCGTGGTCGTAACGAAATTTTTCAAAAAAAAATTAAATGGGTTTTAAGAGCTGTACTTAGTTTAGGATGAATCTTGAATACCCTACACATGTATATGTACGACTATAACATTTTCACTTTTCACTTGTTTTCGACTTGTATTATATATGCATTCTTCTTCTTCTTCTTCTTCTTCTTTTTCTTCTGCAATGTAATGCTTATGTGTGAATATGAATTTTTCTTTTCTTTCTTTTTCTATTTCCACAAGCAAAACACAATTAAATGTTTTAATAAATGGTTTTATGTGTTCAAGTGCTATCTTCAATAACAATAACAACAACAACAATAACAATAATTTTGTTTATTTAAATGTTTTTATCGTATATGTGCAATAGTTGTATAACTCTGTTCTGTAGCTGTGTCTGTAAAAGTGTTTGTTTTTCTATTTTTTCTGCATTTCTCGTTCAGGTCCCACCCGAATCTAAAGCCGGCTTAGGAAATGGTGGCGGCGGAGATAACCAGTAAAAACAATAAAAGCAGCAAAGTAAACAAAATATCAAAAAATTGTGCTTAAATTGTGTATTTTGTAAAATTTATTTAAGCAAAGAAAAAATTTGAATTGTTTCGAAGGGAAATATTTTTTAATAAGTATTTATTTATATTTATTTATTTTCGATTAATTTGTTGGTTGTGACTAATGAAAAATGTAGCTAAACGCGGCTACGAAAATTTTGTTTCGAGTTTGTTTCTAAATGTGTGGTATTCATGTCATGGAATAATTATGCAAAATGAAAACAACAAAAATATACAAAATATTGTAAAAAAAAAAAACATCAGAGGCTTACGAATAGGAACAAGAGATGTTCAAAGTAATTAGAAAACAAAAATGGTCGGTCAAGCCCGACTATTTAATATTCTACATCATTGTACGGTATCCACAAACACACACAAGTAAACACTGTCAACGGTACGCTTTATCTGCAAAAAAAAAGACACATTTAAAACAAGTAATCAATCAAGTCTGATTATTTAATACCCTACACCGCTTAATTCCACAAATTATTCTACAATAGCTACAATTTGGCATTACTTGGTTTAGGTAAAATCTTAAATACCCTTCACATCTGCAATGTTGGGCATGACAGGTATATGATTACGCCCTTTAGTGGTATATGTCTTATATGTCAGCTTTCATACCGAGTCTTATATGGAGTATGATTTTTTGTAAATTGTGGGCGTTTTTATTATCCAACCACACCCATTTTTGGCACATCGATGGATGGGATAATTATTATAGTTCATAGGTCATAAATTTTGTAGCAGATATAATAATACTGTGGGCGTGTCTGTTATCCAACCACACCCATTTTAGGCACATTAATGGTTGGGGTAATTATATCAAAATAGAACCTAATAGCTTAATTTTTGTCGAATATAAATAGATTTCTGTAGATTAAGGGCGTGACTTTTGACCAATTTTACCCATATTAAATAGCGATCTGCGTGCAAAAACTAAAAGTGTCAGAGTACAAAATTTCATCTTAATATCTCAAAATTTACCAACGTGATAATTTCAACAACTGACAAACTGTATGGACGGTCATGGCTAGATTGTTACCGATATTAATACTGATACTTTGTGGGTTGTAATGACCACAGTGGAGGCTATAAAAATTTGTAATCTTTAGATTGGTTACAAGATTTACTTGGACAGACAGACGAAAGTGATGAAATCGTTTCAATTGTTGATTATGGACCGATTGTTATATTAAATCTACGCAAATAAAAATTATTCCTTTAATGATATAAATGTTTATATAAAAATAGAGTTATAAGCAGTAAGATCCCAACACTGGTGTCAGTCATCGTATAAAATATTTCAAAATTGTAGGCTTAGCATTTACACGGTCTTCCTAGATCGATATTCTGAAGCAATGAAGTGATGTTGATGTGTCCCCTCCCCTCTCTAGGTCTTCAATAAACCTTCTATGGTGTAGGATACAATAAATACCATTTAATTACAATATAATTTTCAATGAATTGTTTACTTTAATTTAAAAATCAATTATCAACGCATAATATTATAGTATGTAGTTTATTAATTATGAATTGTTGCTAAAACGCTACTAGAAGGAAACTTCATAAATATTGTATAAAAATTTGTAATTATAATAATAACTTGAAAATATTTATTATTAGCCCGAAACTATTTACATGTAGCGGCTTTCATTTAACATTTTCATGGGAAATTATTTAATATTGAAAATAGTCACCCAATTAATAATGTGGATTAAAAAATTATGTATAAAGTGTTAAATAATTTGCTGAGAGTGCAATGTATACGAAGAAGCAAAAATATAAAATAATTTTAAAAAAGCTTAAATCGACCATTTCATCTTCCGAAAATCTATTCAACAATTTTACTTCTTAACCTTTTAATTAGACGTGACTTTCTAACTTCCTGGTGACTGTAGCTATATACTATAAAAGTCCGCTGAAATTGAAATGAAAGCTGGCTTAATTCAATAAGATAAACTGGACAATTCTACTACAGAGTTGGCTTTCATTTCATAGCTTATTAGCCAGTTGGTTATACAAGGAATATTTTGTTGCATCCACTTACTAAACTAGTCAAAGTTTCGAGAAAACTCTTTAGAGATTTCCTACCACAATGATATTTAAGCTTCCCTCAGTTCTTCCTTTTCCAACAACAACTTGTTTGTTATTACAATATATATATATATTTGTGTATGTAAAATTTATATTATAATCCCGACAGGGTAATGTAAAGCTTAAGAGCAAGTATTATCAGGTTTGTTTGGGGAATGAATTCATGGCAAATGATTTAACAAAATTGGAATTCATGTTCGATGATAAAAGTCATTATAACCGTTAATCCTTAAAGCAGTCAATACAATTTATTCATATATATATATATATATATATATAGGAGCTGTATTGTAGGCAATACCATATAGAAAGCAATCTACTATTAATACCTTCCGTTATATGATACAGAAATATTTAGAAATATATTAGTTGTTATTGTATTGATATATAATATATATATATTAATTTTAAGCACAATTAGAAGTATTAGAAAAAACCATTTTAAATATGGGAATTTAATATAAATGAATACTTATGTAGGAAAACTCCCAATTTTAATGTAGCAGACTAAGGACCAACTAATAATTATACCATAAAAAAAAATACAAAAAAATTAAAAAAAAAAAAAAACTAAATACAAACATTATACGATACTATGGTATGGTATTTATATTTTAAATTCATTTTATAAACCTTACCTAACCGCCTTACTATATACTATATAAAATATATTGTATTTATAAAGAAATTCTCTTTTAAACTGAACTAACTCACTTTGTATATAAAGGATTACAAAATTAAATGATTAATGAAAACTTCTGAAGCAATAATTATATATCTACATAATCTATATATATATGTTATATATATATATATATATATAAAATTCTAATATTGTATAAGCTGTAACAAATAGTCAAAATGTAAACTTTTTGTGATTCAATACACAATTTAATAAAGATTTTCTTCTCTTCCATGAAAAGAATTGCAAGAATTTTTTATTTTTTTTTCAAAGTACATTGAAACGAAAAACAACAAGTAAGGAAAGTAAATTTTGGTTTAGGCTAAATCTTAAATACTTTCCACATTTATATACAAACGGTGGGCGTGGCAGGTATATGATTATGCTTCGAAATAGTGTACGCATTACATGTCAACCTTCAAGTCGAGTTCTTCGCTAAGTATGGATTTTTTTTTGTAAATTGTGGGCGCGTTTATTATTTGACCATGCCCATTTTTGGCACATCGATAGATAGAATAACCCTTATTAGGTGCATCAAATTTCAAGTTCATAGGTCAATTTTTGTGGCAAATATATAGTTTTTTTTATCGATTGTGGGCGTATCTGTTATTCGATCACGCCTATTTTTGGGACATAGACATACATGCATATCAAATTTTAACTTTGTAGATTAATGTTTGTGTCAGATATATAGATTTTTGTGAATAGTGGGCGTGGCTCTTCAACGATTTTTCCCATTTTAAATAGTGATCTGCGTGCAGTAACTAAAACTTTGCCTGTACAAAATATCAGCTCAATATCTCATAATTTGCTACCGTGAGAATGCCAACAACATACAGACACGGTCTAGATCGACTCAGTTTTTGATGCTGATTAAGAATATATACACTTTCTCTGCAGCCTCCTTCTGGGTGTTGCAAACGGAATGATAAACTTAGTGTACCCTACATTTTAAGTGGAGGGTATAATTAAAATCTATGGCAGTCACATATAAATGCATATATTTGAAATGGAAATGAATACCCAGAAACGGCACACATACACACATCATTTATAATAATAGTGTATGACCCGTAAAGCAGGCAACAGAAAGACAAAGCTTACATATATATATATATGTACAATATATGGCTCATCATATCAATTAGCCAATTAAATGCAGACCATATTGCATGTGTTTCAAACCTATTTCCCTGTCATATAGTGTTTACATACATCCATGCACACATCTGTGTAGGTTTAACTTTTCATGTTGATTTTGTATGCGCTTTATTTAAAAGCCATTTATGTACACGTATTATACGTTGGTCGGATACCTAGGTATGCACAGTTATAGTCTACAGGCATAATCTATTTATGCACAAATATTGCTTGGACTTATTATGAATGATAATTGTATTGTATTTATTGTTTGTTTTTTGCTAATGTGCCCGCCATACAAATTTACAGTTACAATCTGTCCATTTTAATGTTTAATAAACATGTCTGTACTTGTAGTAAATGCATGCATTTTAATTAGTTGCCTTTAAATTTGTTATATTGTACAGATACGCTTATGTACGCATATATAAATACATACATAAATTTTAGTGTTTAACTGGTCACATGTAACTCATTTCTATTGTTTGTTAATACACAATAGAACAGTTGTATGTATCATCACAGCAATACCGTTATTATTTAATCTGACATTAGTGTGACATATTTATTTTAGTACAGCGAGCATTTAACAGTAAAGGACATTTTCAAGCATAAAAAATATCATTTATGTCCATAAAATATTATAATTGCTACATTCAATAAGGATATAACAACTTCGTATTTAAATGAAACATAGCGTAATTAAGATATTGGGCTGAAATTTCTTCTCGATGCAGTACAAATATTACATTTAACTATGGAATTCGATCTGATTCATATAATCATCGCGAGCACATTTGTATCGAGTGATTCTTTGGAGCCAACATTGCATCACTCTTTAACACATATTGGCCGAAACATTGGCAATTTCGCGTTTGATATTGCCCCTGAACTCCTTAAACGTTGCTAACTTGTTGGCTTAAACTAAAAGACTTAACTTACCTATATAAAAAGAATTCCAAAGGCGTTAATCGAGCGGACCTTTCTCGAGATTACAAGGTTACCGAACTTTTTCCTTAATAAATCAATTGTTTGACCAGCTGGGTGGCATGTGATACCATCTTGTTAGAACAACACATCACTGATGTCGAGTCCATCCAATTTTGGCTAAATAAATATATTCTTCCAATGTGGTACGATAGCGAACTCCACGATGATAATTTTCTTCAATGAAAAAACGCCAATAACATCTCTGGTATGAAATCCACACCACACTGTCAATTATTGTGGTTCTAACGGAGTCTTGAAGAATATGTAGGTTTGTTGCTGTCCAATAACGCAAACCATTAAGACAAACCATCGCAACCGTAGTCATTTTTAATAACTTTCCAAAGTTGCTTGTTTGTGAATTTCACCAAGATAAAAATGTTAACCTTGACTAATGTTTCGACGTTGACAAATCATGAAAAACGTTCAAGGGTGCGTTCATAATCAAATATAAAATTGTTATGCTTCTATTGAAAAACTCGTTTACATTTAATTAAGACGTGACAGGACATATTTAAACCAATCTGTAGATCTATAAGGAAAGTGCAAAACGAAACGAACCTTTTTTTATAGTCAATTCTAGTCACAAATCTTTTAATATATGCATTCTTACTTTTCAATATTAATATTTAAAGCTTGTTGTGTTTTATTGATATCAATTTAACTAGGTCAGGCAATCGTATGAGTGTTATAAAATTTCATCCATAAATATAAAATCAATTTCGTATGAAATCTTTCTTTAAATATTCATAAGAAAACAAAAACTGTCTACTAAACTTTAAACGTCAGCTGTGAATATTCTCATAAGCAACTGGCAACGGAAAATCTATATAATAAAGAATAAGTAGAAATTAATTATTGTTAAAGGACAAGTTGTCCTTAGTTAGAATATAAAGAAGAAATTGATCCACGCTGTAAAAACTGTTACAATTAAAATTAGTCCTTTAGTTAGATTTGTACAGTTAACGTTGTCGGTTAATATCGGTTACAACCAAAAAAGGATTTAAACAGTATATTAAATTAATTAACAAAAAAATTAGATTACATACCTTAACATGCGTAAGTATATAGAGGTATAAAAAAATTATTTCATTATAAAATAATACATAACTAAAACACTCATTGGTTCACTTATTCGTTTTTTGCAAACATATTTTTCTTTATTATAAATTGTGTACTCTTCTATTTACATTATAACCACGCGGATATCCAAATAAATGCTTCATCTTATGTAAGATTTTGTAACGAACATATATTGAGTATATTTTTGACACTTTTTTTTTAATAATCCATATATTTTAAACACTAAAAACGTTTAATAATAACTATTGCAAGGCTGAATCAAGAGGAAAACAAGTGTTACTTAGAAAATCCGCCTTTTTTTCTATAATAAACAGAATTGCCAGACACAATATTTATATGAAAAATAACAGCTAGTTAAAACAGTACAATGGAAGTTTACATAACAGAGAGGAACGAAATGCAAATGGAACAATAATAGGCTTCAAAAAACACGCAAATTTATTGTAAGTTTAAAATTCATAAGAAGTATTAAATTTAATTACTTATTATAGTAGAATGCTCCATTTACTTCAGTATGTATAAAAATTTTTTTAAAGCCTTCAAGTCCATTTTTATTTATCACAATAAATTAATGAAAAATGAATCATTAAATCGTACATCTGGCTACTTTGTGAAAATAATAAGGTAGCAAGTAAAAAGAAAAGTGTAACAACAAAAACTGTAGCGGAATAAAAGAAGTTTGTTTTGTGGAAAAGTGCTCAGTCGGTGTTTTAGATTTTCACAGAAAATAACTCAATTGAATAAAAATAAATTCTGCAAGTAGCATTTTAAAAAAGGAAAACTCAAAGGATTTCCTTCTTTTAACACTTGGGAAATATATACAAATAATAATAACATTAAGAAGAGTGTATCAAGTGTAACAAACGCGGCGCGTGAGAAATGACAGCTGCTGACGCTTGAGTGTATGCAATTGTTTGTATGCAATTTTGTTTTTATATATAAAAAAAAAAAAAAAAATTCACTGATTAGTTGATGTTTTGTTGTGCTTCATACATAAGTTTATATATATAATCTTTTTATTTATATATTTACAAGCGGGAACTGTGCGTTTAAGAGATATAAAGAAAAACAATATAAAATTTTTTGGGAAGTAATTATATGAAATATTTTTTTTATAAAAGCAAAGAGTGCCAATTCCCTACCAAGCCAATTTATTAACTACAACAAAATAATAACAACCACCAACTTTAGCAGCAGGAGCAACGACCAACTCGCAACTCAGCAACGACAGCAAAAATGCATTTAATTAATGGAATTGAATTTTTCTGGTTTGATGCCCCGTCCAAAAGAAATGCTTAACTAAATGCAGTGTTTTAATCGGGACGCCTTCATTACCCAAACTCAGGACACTGCATGTGGTTCTACAACTGTGACAAATTCCCAACAACAACATACAATCCTACAGCGTGCATTTGGTTGTGGTGCTAGCGGTAGTGCCAATGCCAGTAACAGTATTTCTTTAGAAGCTGCATTAGATCCTTATAGCAACAACAATAACAACTGTGATAGCTTTAATTCCATAACGCCGCCTTGCAACACATCCTCCTCCTCCACACCATCACCTTTCAATTCATTAGCTTTAACGCAAATGCCACATTTCGGTTTAGGTGGCGGCCCCGGTATGGCCAATAGTGCTTATGGGCAAACACCACCTAGTCCGCCGCTACATCATGGCGGCGGCGGTGGCATAGCTGGCAATGGTGGTTTATTACCACCCAGTCCACCGCATCAACATCAGCAACATCATCAGCAACAACAGCAACAACAACATCAACAGCACATGTCAATGATTGCACGCAGCATATCAAGTGGTACCGGTGGTGGTGGTGTTGGCGGCGGCGGTGGAGGGTCCGGCAGTGGTCCCATTATGTCCACCGGTCTCAATACAGCAGTAAGCAGCATTTTGGCAGGTTCCACATTCCGTTCTCATATAGAAGACAAAAAACTAACACGAGAGGCCATGGAACGTTACATGAGGGAACGTAATGATATGGTCATTGTGATATTGCACGCAAAGGTTAGTCAAACATCAATTTAGAAAATTTCACATAAAACACACCACGTACACTAATCTAACTTATACATCCATCACTTTATTTTTGCATAAAAATAATTATGATTTACTGAGTGTGGAGCGAAATGGTAATTTATCGGAATTACAGAGGAAGAGGCTTTTGCAAACAAATGAAATTGCCGCATAAATCATTTTGTGTAATATCAAGGATTTTAAAAATACTACTGATGGGATTCAAATTTGGTCCACAGCCAATTATTAAGTCTTTCAACTATTATTCAACACATTTTTGTAAAAAAAAATATGAAAAATTGCGATTTTTTCTCATATAAAGAGTTCCTTCAAAAAAGGATTTTATATGGGGAGGGGTTCTAAAAATGGTCCAATCCGGTTCATTTGCAATACTGTTCGTCTTTGGGCCAATACATGTCCTTGTACCAAAATTTCATCGAAATATTTTAAAGAATGCGATCTGTAGCTCACACACAAAATGCATGGACAGACAGACGGATATGATTAAAGCGACGGGTTTGATTCTAAATCGATCGCTTTAATTAAAGTGAGATGTGGCCGTTGCTAATATACCCTTTGTCACAAGTGATGAAGGGTATAAATAGTCCGACGGGCTAAACTTTTTCACAAAAACTTTTTTAAAATCCTGCATTCATAGTAAAACTCATATAAAAGGTAGGTGCATAGGCAGAGATATAGACGGACAGAAACCCATTTAGTTAGCACAGAAGTTACATAAGCAAACAGAAAGACGAACTAAATCCATAAACCACTAAAAGAGGGCAGATAAAACGTCCAGCCTAAAATGCTTGTCTGAAACTAAGAAAACCGACGGGACAGACTGACGCAAGCAATTGAAAAATCTCTTACAAAACATTATATTGTGTCCGATTTATATATATTTTATTTCCATAAATAATTTGCAAAAAAAAAAAAAATCTTTAAAATATTCTTCTTCTTATTTATTTTTCATTTTCTACCGCGTTGGCCTTGAGGATACACAAACATAGCCATACCGATATAGGGAATATGCTTTTCGTCTCCACGAAGTGGACACAAAAATGAAGCCTTGAAACCAAAAAGGAAAAATTTAGAGTTTTGTTTATAAGTCTTGGCCAGAGTAACGGCAAAACATTTTCAATACTTAAGTTTTCCGCCGCATTTTAAGAAAGCGAATAAAACATGTCCTTAAGCATAGAAACACTTTGGCTTACGTTACACCCTCAATACCCATGAAAGCTCGTTCTCTAAGGAGTACTTGTGTAAAACTGGATATCGTAATTTTCACAAGCAGAAGAATAATTTACATACAAACATAAAGACGGACAGACAGGGCCTTCTTGTTTAGCATCTACTCCTACCGTGATTGGTTTAATTCGACGTTTGTCCCGAGCGCCCCCCCTATATGGAGATAACAACTTTAAAATTACATAATTATAACAGGCTATTAACCCCTTCAAGGGGGCCTACCAGTTCGAGCAGCTCATTGCTCACGGACTGGTGTTCCGTTTTCTTTATTTGATAAAGACAGACAGACAGACAGACAGACGTGGCTAGAACGATTAAGTATTCCATGCTACATTTTAGAGTTTTCAAAAATATCGTGTCCCGCCGGCAATTTTTTATTATGTTTAGCCTAAAAGTCTGCTACAAATGTTAAAAGTTCTTTTAATATGATGACGTAAACCAGGACATCAACTCACACTTGAAATGATGGTTAAAAAACGGTAATAAAAATATTAGAGTCGGTTGTATCCTACCATACAATACCCTACAGTCCTTGGGCCATTTTGTGAAAAAGCATTATATGGAAAGCGGTTCTAAAAATACTCCAATCAGATACAAAATTGACTTTTTCTATTATTAAACTGATTATTTAAACTTCATCAAGTTTGGTTCAAAAAATATTAAAAATTAAGAATTTTTCACATATAAACGAGTCTTTTCAATGTTGGCGTTATATAGGGTGGGGTTTTTAAAAATACACCGACAGTGACCGTCCTTCGCTTAATAGACATCCCTGTGTTAAATTTGATCACAATAAACTGCTATTTATAGGTTGATTAAAACATATCTATGGTAGGACAGACGGACCTGATTAGATTGATTCAGGTTTGTTTGCTGAACCGATCGGTACATTTAAAGGTGGGTGTGGCATTTGCCTTTTTACGAGTTAGCGCAATCCCTCTGTGGTGTGAAGTATAACAATAAATTTTGAAATTTTTCACATCATTTGCATTTTTTCTATTATTTTTTTTAAGGCTGCATAACATTTATTAACTCGCTCGTTTTAATTTGATTTCATTTTATTTAATTAATCATAACTTTTTTCATTGCTTGTCTTCTTGTTACCTTTGTAAAGTCACACGTTGTGCTGTCAAGTGTAACCTAATACCTTAAAGCTCAGAAATGCAGAGGGGAGGGGAGAAAAACCCTATGATAGCATTAACAACAACAACAACAACAGTAATAATTATAACACCACCGCAACTTTAAGACTTGGCAGACTTAACGCCGTGACAACTGGTTAAAAAACAAAAAAAACAAAAAAAAACAACCAAAACAATCAATTCCTTGTACGAAGGGCGCGCGTACGTGTCTAACCGAAACATTCTTAAAATGGTTTGTTATTATTGTTACTGTTGTTGCAATAATTTATTGTTATTTATTAACCACAACAAGTAGTAAAAATATTTCTATGTGACAATCAGCAAAAAAAAAAATCAATTCAATCCAAGCCAATCCAATCGTAACACTGAATGAAAAAATGCTTAAAAGTTGAAGTTATTTCATGATTAACCGAAAACTTAATAATAATAATAATAACAACAACAATAACAATAACAACTTAGTCTTTTCAATTATTAAGCACTTGTGCCCATCCAGCAAACACGCGAACTCAGTTAAAGGTACACCAGCAAATATGTCCGTCAGTCCGGTAGTCAGTCAGTCAGTCCATGAGTATTTAATATAAATTTTCTAACTATGAATATTGTTAAGCGTGTAGGCATTCAGGTGTGAAGGATGTGAGACACTCGACACTGAATGGACACTTTGCCTGTTAGCTTGTGTTTGCCTGCCTGTCTATGATTTTTATAATTGTATTATTTGCGGTAGCATTTGAAATGACTTTGAGTTACAGTATCTTTTGGTATTTTTTTTTTTTTTTTTTTCTAGAGATAATTCCAAAAAGTTGTGCTATGCTGTGCTGTAACTTTTCATGACATTCCTAAACTGGACTGTGTTGAGAGTTGAAGTTTTGTGGGGTGACCTGCTCTACAAAATGAAATTTACATTTTTCACATTTCTATGCAGATTAGTTTGTATGTGTGTGTGTGTGTGTGTTTGTGCCTTAGTTATTAATTTATTGCGGTTTAACATTAAATCTTAAACCGATTAAAAGTTTGCGGAGAATGATTTCATTTTAATCTCGGCCTCAGCTTCAGCTTCAGCTGTTTTGTTGCCCAATTATTTTTAAGAATCTCATTACGGAGGAACAATGACAATTAACTTTTTTTTTTTTTATCATAGACTAGGCTAAGAATTGCAAACGATAATTACGAGTGGTTTGCATTAATTATAATGCCCTCCCAGTGACCTCCCTCCACCTACCTAAAGCCTAAACAAACTCATTTTTAATTAATAAAATATTTCTTAATTGATTCCATTATAATTGGTTAGGTGGCGCAAAAATCGTACGGCAATGAGAAACGTTTCTTCTGTCCACCACCCTGTATTTATTTATTCGGTTCTGGGTGGCGTCGCCGTTACGAGGAAATGCTACAGAAGGGCGAAGGCGAACAAGGGGCGCAATTGTGTGCCTTCATTGGCATCGGCAGTGCCGATCAGGACATGCAACAATTAGACTTGAACGGTAAACAGTATTGCGCGGCGAAAACATTGTTTATATCCGATTCGGATAAGCGCAAGCATTTCATGCTGTCGGTGAAAATGTTTTACGGCAATGGCCACGATATCGGGGTCTTCAATTCGAAACGCATTAAGGTGATCTCGAAACCATCCAAAAAGAAACAATCTTTGAAAAATGCTGACCTGTGCATAGCCAGCGGCACCAATGTAGCTTTGTTCAATCGTTTGCGCTCGCAAACCGTTTCCACGCGTTATCTGCATGTAGAGAATGGTCACTTTCATGCCTCGTCCACGCAATGGGGTGCCTTCACCATACATCTGTTGGATGATAATGAATCAGAATCAGAGGAATTTCAAGTACGCGATGGTTATATACATTATGGCGCCACGGTTAAGTTGGTGTGTTCGGTAACGGGGATGGCCTTGCCCCGCTTGATTATACGTAAAGTGGACAAACAAATGGCTTTGTTGGAGGCTGACGATCCGGTGTCGCAACTGCACAAGTGTGCTTTCTATATGAAGGACACGGATCGCATGTACTTGTGTTTGTCGCAAGAGAAAATTATACAATTTCAGGCTACACCCTGCCCCAAAGAGCCGAACAAAGAGATGATTAATGATGGCGCCTGTTGGACCATTATATCGACGGATAAAGCAGAATATCAATTTTATGAGGGCATGGGTCCGGTATCGTAAGTATTTTATTTTTTTTTATTTTTTCTAAAAAAAAAAAAAATATATCGCCGGTATACAGTTAAGAAACTTATGAAATAAAAGAAATAAAAAAAAACTAATTCAATTATGGGCGTGGCTGGCCATTTTAAATATATAAAAAGCATTAACCAAGAATGTCTAAATCAAAGATCAGTCGTTGACATCGAATTAAATGAACTTTTTACAAAACTGGCTTGATCAGTAATTCGGCAGAAGTTTCATCAATATTTTAGGTTCCATTCCTCTCTTAATAACCCTAATAATCCGCCAAAGATAATGACGATCAAGGATTTTTTAACCAAAAAATTCAATTACGAATGAGTTTAAAAATGACCCGATATGAATGGATGTCTAGGGAAGGGGCTTGAAGAGTAGAATGCCATAAACTGTGTGTTGTCATTATTTTTTCAGGTTCAATTATTTTTTCCAGTCCTTAAATCCTTTTTCATACAAAATTCGTATTTCTGAAAATTTCAATTTTTTTTTTTAACAATACCGCGATAATATTTTAAAAAATTTAAAATATTCAAGTTTTACTTAAAAGTGGAAATTGATTATTTCGTTATTAGATCACCAGTCACGCCGGTGCCCATTGTAAACTCTTTGAATGTTAATGGGGGTGGTGATGTCGCCATGTTGGAATTAAGTGGTGACAATTTTACGCCACACCTGCAGGTGTGGTTTGGTGATGTTGAGGCCGAAACGATGTATCGCTGTACGGAGACGCTGTTGTGCGTGGTGCCGGAAATATCGCAATTTCGTGGGGAGTGGTTGTGGGTAAGCACAAGACCGAATGATTTAAATAAAACTTCCGTATCTTATATTATGCATCAACAACAACAACACCCTCAACAACAACATCAACAGGTGCGGCAACCGACCCAAGTACCCATATCGTTGGTGCGCAACGATGGCATTATTTATGCAACCGGGTTAACATTCACATATACACCTGAACCGGGTCCGCGGCCACACTGTACCCAAGCGGAAGACATAATGAGAACGCGCCATCACAATAATAATATCACAACTATAAGCAATAATAATAATAATAATAACAACAACAATAATAGTGTAACAACGAATGACAACAATGCTGTGGCAGTGGCAGCAGCAGCAGCAGCAGCAGTAACACTTAATGCTAATCATTTACAGCAATCGCAACAACAACAACAACAACAACAGCAGCAAACTTTACCATCTATGTCAGAAGTGCAATGGAATGCTCATGCGGGCGGCTTGTCCTGAGTGCTGGCCACCATTTTCAGTTGCCATTCGAAATTGTTGGTTTTGTAACACAATCTAATCCCGCCCCCATCTCCTCCATCATATATGTTGATAATAATGATTCACCCTCTATACTCTATGTACGTATGTATTTATATATTAATAATAAATTGTAATTCTAGCAAAACATTATCCGTACGGTAAATATAAACAAAAGCAAAAAACGAAAAAACGAAAAACAAAAAAACGAAAAATGTCCTTTTTTAAAACCTATTATAAATCTCGTCATATTTTCATATTTTTATGTTTACTTTTTATGTAATTGTAGGCAATTGTAGAAGAAATTTCAAATAATTGAATTAAATTATTCCACTGACTAGATTAGAAGTTGTCATGATGTTAGAAACTGCAAAAAATTAACAATTGATGATTGAAGGGAATAATATGAACCGGTTTCGAGCTCAATCTTATCGAGTTCTCATCAGCAGGTGTCCAACAGTTGCACCAAATCCAAAATTCAAAATTTCATTAAACATTAGCTTAACCTGCACTTATAGCCGAAGTGTGACAAAAAAGACGGTGTAGAACAACTCCATGTTGAAATGTTGCATTATTGATATAAACCATTTGCGCATGCATTTGATGCCACTATTAGACACATGCTGATAAGACCTCGATGAGAGGGAATTCGAAACCGGTCCACATCATTCCCTTCGGTTACCAATTGTTAATTTTTCCCAGTTTCTAATATCATGACAACTTCTAATCTAGTCAGTGCAATAATTTAATTCAATTATATTTATGACCTAATATTATATATACACCAAACTTACTAATAAAACTTGAAATATTTACATATCTCAGCATTTATTTAAAAGATATGAAAAAACAAAAACACTTTTTTAAATTATTTTCATTATAATTGATAAAAAAAAAAAAAAAAATTTTAAAAAATTTTACAGACCCCAGAGAGGATCATGCATATAATCATGTCTTTATTTTGGAAAATATAAAAATTTAATTAATGATTTATCAAAAAAAAAAAAAAAAAAAAGAATTCTCCTCTCACACCCACACATATCCCCATACATACATAAATATTCAAATGTAAGATTTTATAAAAATATATTTCTATGCAGATCATTCAAATCCAACCACAGCCATTGTGCGATAAACAGAAAAAGACAAAAAAAAAATAAAATAAAAAACAAAAAACAAAACGAATTTTTACAACATCCTTAATATACATTAACAAATGTAAAACACACAAACACACACACATATTTAAATAATAATAATAAAATCATATTTTTTAAAATTGCCGAAAAAAGAATTCATTTCAGTTTTCATTTAAACAGGTTTTATATACATAAATAAAAGGAGGGCAACAACATTTTATAACAAAAATGTTTAAACCAAAAAAAAAAAAAAAAAAAAACTCTTGTATCAAATTTCATGGAAATATATTCAATGGGGTGATGGGGCATTGTTTCTTCACCTAAACGTAGAAGAGAAGAAAATTTCCATCCTTTAGGTAAGCATGTGTCCGTTAACCGATCACGGCCATTTTTGGAACATCGATATATATCAAATTTCAATTAAACATTTTTGAGGCTGCAAGAGATTTTTGCGTGAGACTCTTGGCCAATTTTGTCCACTTTAAATAGGACAGAAACTGGAAAAAATTATGTAAAATTTTATGTCGATGTCTCAAACTTTACTACTGTAAAGAGGGACAAACAGGTCTAGATTGACTCAGTTTATGATGCTGATCAAGAATATATATATTTACGATCTCTGACGCCTCCTTTTGGGTGTTACAAACTTGGGCGTGGTCTATCAATCGACAAAAACCTATATATTCGCCACAAAAAAGGATCTATGAACTTGAAATTTATTGTACATATTTATAATTATCCCCTTCATCGATGTGCCAAAAAAAAAAGGGCATGGTCGTATAACAAATGCGCCCACAATTTACAAAAAAGCCAAACTTCACGTAAAATTTGACTTTCAAGCTGATATGTAATATACTATTAGAGAGCGTAATCATGTACCTGCCACGTCTATTTCTTGTATGCAGATGTAGGGGGTACATAAGATTTGACTTAAGTCATATTTAGTTTTCTTACTTGTTTCTTCTAATTGTGAAAGTGCCTGTTATCACATCTTCAACATTTTCATTATTGGATAAAGAGAATTTTGTCTTTTAAGATGTCTTGGGAGTGGCTGTCAGTCGATTTTGTCCTTTTTAACCAGAAAACTTGTTTGTCGTCAATTTTTGTGAAGGTAAAATATCAGCAACGGACACATGGTTATCATTAAATCAACTCTGATTTTCGTAATAATCAAGCATACAGACTTCCTTCTAAGAATGGCCTACGACATGACAAACTTAATATGTAACATCCATTATAAAATACAGGATATAAAAATATTGTTAAATCCACAAATGGTATCTTTGTAATATTAAATATAATAGATGGGTTTGAAGGTGGAAAAAAAGAGCCACCTATACAGTGTGAGGAAAAAAAAAATGGAAAATTTCGAAAAATATCATAGAATGAAATGAAGTTTTTGAAAAAAAACTTGATTTTGATCTTGATTTTGAATTTCTCTCCTCTAACCCGACAACTTTTCTACTTGAAGTATTCTCGAAAAATGTCATGCTATGCTGTTACTCAAGTATTTCCATTCGTTTTCTTCACCCTGTACATACAGAATAAGGATTTCTAAGGAATTACGAGTATGTGTCTTAAGTCTTTTATGTGTATATAATATGCGTATATATGCAGGCATGTGAAGGTATAATTTAGAAAGTGTATATATCAAGTAGTCCCAACGAGATCCGGGATTTTTATCTTAAGTCTCTCTACTGTCGAATCATTGTGTAAAACTCATAAAAAACTTAAGACACAAACTCGCTGTTTAGAGAAATTTTAATGAATAACTAAAAGACTTAAACCGCAAACTTATAATTTTGTTTAGAGTTGTAATAATGTTTCTTCTTCTTCTTCTTTTAAAACTAAATTTAACATATATTATGTTTTATATGAATTGTATGCAGTTGGACAGACGGACGAAGTTCTCTTGAAAAACCTATAAATCGTTAAACTGTTTGTTTAATATTTTAGCCCAGACATGCGTAGTTTTCCTGGAAGGCTACACACGGCTACACCTAGAGCAATGTTGAATTTTTTTTTTTTTTTGTTTAATTTTATAATTTTTTTTTTTTTTTTTTTTTTTTAGTTTAAGTTTATGTGTTTTTTTTTTTGCATTTTTATTCACCTTACAATTCTCATTCCCACGCGCACAGCTAGTGATTTTCATTATTATTATTTTTTTTTTTTTTTATTTTTTTATTTATTTACATATTCACCTATAATTTAGTGTGTGAAATATTTTCTGAAAATAAAGAAAGAAAAGTTTCAAGTTATTTCTTCAACTTGTAATTAACTCGGTAACCACTAAAATATTACCAGAAGACAACGAATGAACAACAACAACAACAACAATAATAATAATAATAATAAAGAAACAGATTTTTCACTTGCCCGAGACACTTGATCAACAAACCTTAAGAAAGAGATCATATCGCGTGTGTTGAATTCCATGCCAAGCACAATAAAGGGGAAATGCTTATAAGAAGCGGCAACGATCATTTCTTAAAGGGATAGCCATTAAAAGCAGCAAGAAGAGGGAGGGTGTCCTACTACTTTGCTATTACTGCAGCTTGTACTCTCATTAGAATTTCTAATTTATTTTATAATAACAACAAAATATTCCCACCATTGTAAAGTGATTTTTTTCCTTTTTTTTTGGTGGTGGAATTCATATATTGTACCTACACTAATACACACTTCGTTCATAAGCACAAGCACGTATGGTATGAACAAGGATATAAGTACTTGCGTCAACATGCGATCCATAATTTCTTACAAGAATCTTATGATGGGAATATTTTCTTAAAAGAAAGAAAATGACTTTTTCTAAACATTAGGGCAGGTGTGTATGTGGTATAAAAGTAACCAAATAAGTCCATTAAATGGTAGCAGATTTTTGTTAAATGGGGAGAAAAATTCATTTTGGAATAACAATAATTCTCATTTGCTTTACGCAACCATTGAAAAGCAATGAATTCTTGAGGCAATAAAATTAAAACAAGTAAGAAAAGTAAACTTTGGCCAAATATAAAATATCCTTCACATCTGTAATAGTGGGCGTGGCAGGTATATGATTACGCTTTCTAATAGTTTACGTAATACGTATGAGCTTGCCGGTCCAGTTTTAGGCTGAGTATGATTTTTTGAAAATTGTGAGCGCGTTTGTTATCCAATCGCACCCATTTTCAGTACATCCATAAATGAGCAAATTAATAGATTTTTGTCGCTGGTGGGCGTGGCTCTTGACCATTTTTACCTAATTTAAATAGGAATTTGTCAACAGAAACTTTATAATTGAAAATTTCAGCTGAATATCTCAAAATTTACGACCGTAAGAATGCCAAGAAGAGATGGACATACGGACATAAACGTCTAGATCGATTCAGTATTCTCCACATAAGATGGGCGGTATACTAAATTTTTGTCATTCCGTTTGCAACACCCAAAAAGACTTTACAAAGTATATATATTCTTGATCAGCATCAAAAACTGAGTCGATTTAGATATGTACGTCCGTGTGTCCGTGCGTCTGTCTTTTGGTTGCATTCACACGAGTGTGTCCGTGCGTCTGTCTATTGTTTGCATTCTTACATGAAATTTGGTATGCATATCTATTCTAGTTATCCCATCCACCGATATTTCAAAAATGGGCATGGTCGGATTACAGATGCGCCCACAATAAACAAAAACCTTTATATTCGCCACAAAAAAGGACCTATAAATTTGAAATTAAAAGCAAATATTTATAGTTATTCCCTTCAACGATATGCCAAAAATGGGCGTGGTCACATAACAGACACGTTCACAATTTACAAAAACCCATACTCCACATAAAACTCGACTTTCAAACTGGTACGTTATCTATGTATATACCATTAGAGGGCGTAATCATATACGTGCCACGCCCCCAATTTCATATGTAAATGTGGATTATATTTAAGATTTGCTCGTCCAAATTGAAATATTATTAAATGTAGACAACGAGAATCCTTTACTTATTATCTAATCTCATTATCTTGGGCTTGTACAAAATAGAAAAACTATTATTATAATTTAAAATTATATTTAAAAAAACACAAAAACAATAATAACTTACATCGTACAGATAAGGAAAAAAACAATGCTGTTGCAATTACAACACAACAACAATAAACAAACGTCTAATACGTTCATGACATGAAAACTGGCAGAAAAAAAAAAAAAAAAAAAAGAATGAAAAAAAAAATTTATTACAAATTTCCAAGTACACGTACACGTACACGTCCACGCCATATCAAGTCAAGATCCGATTGTCTGGGAAAATCTTGAAAATTGAACAAATAACAAAAAAACAAACAACAACTGCACGCAATTGTTGTAAACTAACTATAGGATACTATCTGGTTGCGAAGCAACAAATGGATAGGATTTGACTTTTAATTAAATAGTAAATATTGTGTACGCGCGTGTACGTACAGTTGATACATTCTCGGCAATAATTTTACTTCCATTCGAGATTGAAAAGTTTTGTGAAATCGATAAGAAACGTATGATTGGGCCTGGCTTGTATATACTTTTTCAATTAATCAAAATCAAATTATACAAAAAAGTGAGAGAAAAATAACAAAAACGAAACGGATGTAAAACTTTTTATTAAAATACAACAACAATTAATTATTTTCTTATTTTTACTGTAATTTATTTTAATTGTATTTCATTAAATAAACATTAAAAACAATGATTTTTTTTGACTCTTCTATAACAATACAAATTAATGAAATTCTAAGCTTATCTAACCGCTTATGTCGGTCGGTCTGTCTTTGTTGTAAAGGACTTTTACACCCTTCACACGAAACGGTTTAAGCGCCCACAACAAGGAATGCAAGGCTTCATAAAATACAGGGACAAAATTTCATGAAGACTAATTGGTTTATATTTTTTGCAAAATTTATTATAATTCAATGAAATTTTTACATTAATTGACTCCCAGACTATACAATTATTTAATAATATCAATCCGGGGTCGGAAACGATTGTATGCCTGAATCAAATGCTCTTTGTTCATTTTAATCATTGTTGTTGTTGTTGTTATAGCATCCTTCACTGATGAAATATTATTATAAGGATGTTTTTTAATGTCCCGTCCAACCACGCCCCATACGTAATAATCCAGAGGATTAAGATCTGGGGAGCCAGGTGGTCTTAAGTTTGGGATAATGTGGTTTTAGAAATATTCAGTCATCCTATCTTTGTGTGTCATCCATGGCTTTGTGTGAAGGAGGAGAGTCTTGCTGCAATAGGGTGTGTAAGCTTGTTCAAAACACGTTTTCCTAGGATAAGTCTATGTTCTCGAATATCTGTCGACATAAACTGTCCTCTGCGCATAAGGCAGCACGTATAGGGGAGATCTTCGTGGACAACTCGACAGATTAGGCTCTCAAATATACTTAGGTCCCTTGCAATAGCCCTCATGGACTTTGAAGGGTTTTCGTCAAGGATTTCTGTACTTGTTGGACAAATTGTGTATTTCTAGTGGAATGTTCCAAAGTTCCTCATGTTTTTTGCATTTTGCAACAGTTTCTACATCGCCACCTGATGCTTCCAACTCACGTCGAACCTTATGTACGAATGATCGGACGCAATTGAGGAAATGGGAGATTTCTAAACTGCATGTCTCTTCATTTCTGGCCTTATTTTAGAGCCCTCCATTATTATAATCTGACAAAACTGTTCTCCAGAAATTACATTACGTTACATGTTACATGTCCTCAAATACCGTACGCACCCTGCATCCTACAATATAATCTTTATCAGCATCAAAAACTGCATAGATCTAGCCATGTCCGTACGTGCGTCTGTCTCTTGTTGATAATCTCGCGGTGATATATTGAATTGAAATTTTTAAACAGATTCTTTTTACATTATGTTAGGACGTCCAATTGGAATTGTTATGGGGTAAAATTGATAAAGAGCCACTCCCACAATTTATATATCTTATCTAAAAAAATTCGGCTTAGAAATTAATATTTGGTACACATTCTATATAATCAAGCGATTGAAAAAATGGGTAGGGCCGAACAATCCACCCGCCCACAATGTACAAAACAATCTTATTTGAAAGAGAAGTCGAACTTGTAAGTTGATACGTTATTCGTACTCTATTATAAAACGTCATGAGATACCTGGCATGCTTTTAGTTTGTGGACGATATTTAAGAATTAAGCTAAGAAGTTAGTTTTTATTTTCTTTGCCCATAAGTTAGATGTTCCAGATGTGAAAAATGGATATTTTTTAAAAGCATTTAACCTCCATCCTTGTTATTGTTATTGTTGTTGTTTAAGTGTTTATCATATTTTTACAATTCTTTTATTTCATATTAATTAATTTTTATTTTAAATAAAAATATTTTTTCATCTCTTCCAAAAGTTTATTAACCTGCTCCCAATTGAAGCAAATGTTTTTTTCTTTTTTTACTCTACACCACTTGTGGCAAAGGGTATATTAAATATGTGCGGATGTTTGTAACTTTTAAACACAAATGCCACACCCACCTTCAATCGATTCATAATCAAAAAAAAAATTCACCATGTCCGTCTATCCGTCTGCCTTTCTATGTAAATTTGAGCGCAAGCTATTTTTTGAGATACTTTGATGAAATTTGCTACAAGGACATAAATTGGCTAAAAAAAAAGAATCCTATTGAAAATGGTCCGAATCGGATCATTTTTAGAAGCCCTCCCTATATAAGGTTTTATTATAGAGGAAGTGTTTATAGGGCAAAAAGTCGCAATTTGGTGAAGAATAGCTAATTACTTAATCGGACCCTTTCCCATGTAATGATGTTTCACGAAGAGACTTATATGGCAGTGCCTTACGTCTACACAAACTAAACTAATTGTAGCATAATTTAAGGAGCTGAGTGGTGTAGGATATTGAATAGTCGAGCTGGACCGACTCTAACTTTTTCACTTGTTTTATTTTGTAGATTGTAAAAACCATAACCATAGACCATAACATTATCCCATGACATAGCTATTAAAAACAATTTCATATATTTTGTATGCATTGCTGTTTATAGCTTCATTGTTTTTCATCAGCCAATGGCAAACGGGCAAACATCATTAAAACGAAAGAAATAGTAATTTTACTGTACACCAATCACAGGCAACAGTACAGATTTTCTGGTTTATATTAACAATGGTGGCCAATGCAATGCTAAGCTATTAACAAATAGTTAAAGTCTTTGCGAAAAAGTGCAAAAATTATGTGACCGTAAATTTTTTCTTTTCGGATTTCTTGAAGGCGTTTAGTAAAATCATGCGCAATTCAAGAGGACGGCCATATTTACAAACTTACACTTAACGTTACTTAACTGTACCAGTTCATTTCATGATTATAAAATGAAACTGTACTTTTCCCCAAAAACGCTCTTAGATTTTGCATGAATGGAAGACTTCACAAATCCAATCTCAAATCAAATCAAAATCAATCAAACTTTAACAAAATTTTGGAAATCTATTTATTTTATTGTTTTATTTATTATAAATGAAGTATAATTTAGTGTTTTTTTAGTTTTCATTGAAGTACGTTTCTTTAAATTATTTCAACATTGCATTTTTTCATATAATACATATACAAACATTGCTTTGTTTTTGTTTAAAAATTTTCCATTTCGTTCGTTCCGGTTTGCTTACTTCACGCTGCTAATATTTGATTATCGTTTCCTTTTCAATTATCGTTTCAAAGGTACCATCTTCATATATATTGCGCGCAAAGCAAAGTAGAAATTTCCTTAAAAATTATTTAAGAAAAGAAAAAATGTTAGATTCATTTGAATCTCGTACTTTGGTCAATGGCTCCATGTTAAGACAATATACCGGACAAAATATCAGCATAATAGTGTGTGTAGAAGATGAGATGGGTAATAAATTAACAGCCAGCACACCCGACAACTTGAAGGTCTCGGTTACATTGCCGCATTCGGTTGGAGCATCTCCCGGTGATTGGATTGAAGTGATAGGTAAACCGTTAGATGGAAATACAATACGTGGACAAGAGGTTTGTAAAACTAATACAATAAATTATTATTAAAACACCATTATTGTAAATTTTGTACATCTATGTAGGCCATTTTGTTTGGTGGTGAAAATGTTGATTTTGATAAAGACGGTTATAATCAAATGATACATTACATCAATAATTGTAAAGAAATCTATCGTTGTGGATAAAGTGATTCCATCCCATTATATATATAGCAATGAAAAATTTTATATAACAATTAATACAATATTGAAAAAAGTACTTGACTTTCCTGCTGTTGGTTCATTGTAACAAATTATTGCTATTATTCAAACATCATACATCATTGCAAACGGTAACAAAGCCGACTTAGTTAATAAGATTGAAAGTTCTAATCTATACTAACATTAAAACCCCCCCAAAAAAAAAACTAATTTGTTTATGTAAAAATAAAACTCGAGCAAGCCACTTTAGAGAAGTGTTTGTAAATTTCAAATATTTATACAATTGCTTTAATAAATGATAAATATAAAGGTATACAAGTATAATTGAGAAAAATTCTATTATAATCTACAATAATTCATGAATTTCTCACTCAGACCTCAAATGAATTCTTTCTCTACTACAATCTTTTATTCTAAAAATCGGAATTAGTTATATTCTCATAATGTCCATTTTAGTGAGGGGGTATAATAAGTTTAATATTTCGTTAACACCACCCAAAAGGAGTTAGAGACTACAAAACTTCTTGGTCAGCATTAAGTTCGTTGGCCAAATGGAGCCTACAGTAGAAAACAAGTAAGATAACTAAATTTGGCTTAGGCCATATCTTAAATACCTTCCACATTTACGTAGGAAACGGTGGGCTTGGCAAATGTATATATTTATATATATATTGCACCCTCTAATAGTTACATTACATCTCAGCTTGCAAGTCGTTTTATGTAACCCAAACATGCCCATTTTTGGAATATCGGTGGATGGGATAACTATGTGGCATATATATAGATTTTTGTTGGTTGTGGGCGTGTCCATTATCCACGCCCATTTTTGGCACATCGATTATTGATAACTATAGATATTCGTCCCAACTTTCAAGTTCATAGGTCAATTATTGTGGCAGATAAGTAGATTTTTGTTGATTGTGGGCGTGGTTCTTAACCAATTTTGCCCAATTGTGCAGTCACTAAAAGTGTTTGTACTGAGCTGAATATCTCCAAATTTACGCCCATGAGAATGCAAACAACAGGCAGACGCGCGGACACACGGCCATACATGTCTAGATCGACTCAGCTTTTGATGCTGAAAAAGAGTAAATTAAAGGCTGGAGGGTATAAAAATTGAGCTTATTATTAATCTTTAGCCGTTCCATTGATATGTAAAAAATGGGCGCGACCGTACAACAGACACATCCCCAATTTACAAAAAAAATTCTACTTGTATCGTAATGCATATTAGAGGGCGTAATCAAATACTTGCCACGCCCATTATGGACAAGGTGGTGGAGGGTGTTTAAGATTTGGCTTAAACCAAATTTAGTTATTTTGTTGTATTAATATTTTTTTTTTAGAGATTTATTGTACTGATATAAATAATTTTTAGTTTTCGATTCAAAATGATTACATCAGAGGTGAATTAGATTTTGTGAACAATTCAAATTAATAAAACAATATACGTGTTTAAAAAAAGTGTAATATACTTAAAACATATGAATGCAAGTGTGGGAGATTGGAATGTAGTTTTATCCACATGCTATGGATACAAAATAATAGTTATCTTAAAAAAATTTAAATAAATAATTCAGAGTAAAAGTTAAGGAACGGTTACAGTTAATAGTTAAGTTAAGAAAAGTTTAACCAAAGGATAAAAGTAAAGAAAACCTGCTATAACGTGAAGAGGGAGAACTTTTTAATAATTTCTTAAGAAAATGCTCTTCTTTTTTTTTCTTTTAGAACTAATTTGCGCGTATAGAACGATTTTTGTTCATATTGGTTAACATTAATGATATATAAGATGTGAGCAAATCATCCATTTTATAGCCCAAAGAGGTTTCGCACAGCAATTTCGAACCCCTGACCAAGTTGCCGATAGTCATGTGGAAGTAAGTATTGCCCGAAGACCAATTTGAAATGCGCGTAAATGGATGGGTAATTAATATGTCCTGTAAAGAAAAACCAGTAAAACATTAATTAAATTTATATAATTAAAAGACAAAAACAAAACAAAAACAAAAAACGTTACCTTAGTAACAGGATGAATTAAACTAACGCCATGTTTATTAATGGCTATTAAAAGCATTTCTGGATAATTGGGTTCAGTCGTTTGCTTCACTTCGAAGAATGCTGAACCAAATGTTGGCCATCTGGCATTTTCATAAAGTTTAAAATTTAATTAACCATAATTATTTATTCAATAATTTTAATTGATAGCAAACCTGTAAACAATTTTAAGAAAAGCCACTTTGGCGTCTTCGGCACTCATGCCAGCATCCTGATTGTATGAGGCGACAATACAGCGCTTCCATTCGTTAGTGCTTTGCATTTTCATAATATCGGAGGGTATCAGTTCGCGCAACATTTGTCTGAAAGGAAACACTTGCAGACAACGTCATCACATATTCACTGCAATACTTACGGTATGGCTTGCAATTCCTGTTTATTATCTCCGTAACGCACTCTATAAACCAAAGCGGCCAATTTGGCGGCCTCTTCTCGCGAACATTTATGATAGCCGCGCAACAATTTCGGCAACTCTTGATGATAATGGAATATCAAGTCGGCACTGCGATCTTTACCGGGCACCGTATTCGTCCATAATTTCTTCATAAAGAATACCTGATAAGTAAATTGTGTATTGGTACCGTCTCGTATAGGACGGGCCTTCTTTATCCAATCGGTCAGATGGCGTACAAAATCGAAGAAGAAATCACCCTCCGGCACCGAAATAACTTTATCAGCGATTTTCACAAACAATGAAAATCCCTCACTGGTCCGTAACGACAAACGTTGCGAGATATTGTGACAAAAATCTTTGGCTCGAGTAGATGAGTCCACTTCGAACGCTTCATCCGTGTCATCCGGAAAATAAACTTTATGAAAGATTTGTGTAGTCTTGTGTTGTATGGCTTCAACTTCCACTTGATGTGGCGGATATTTACGCTGCCCATTACGTATAGTTTTCTGCAGACGATGCAACGAATCTTGTGATATCGGATGTCGCCGCGTTCTCAGAAATAAAGTCAATTCTTTTAATAAGCCCTGAGAGCAGGCGAAGAGGCCAGTAGCCAACCACATTAATTCCCAACCTCTCTCTTCGGATAAACGATTCCGATTATCGGTCAATTGCTTCATAATTTGACAATAAATTTCATCTCTTAGTATTTCATGCTTTAACGGGCCATCGAATATATGATCGGTGATCTCATTGCCCATGCGCGGTCGTTTCGAGGGTAAATCACCCATATACTTGAGTATGGCAGCAAAAGCAAAGCAGGCCTCTTCGGCCAATTCCTCCTTGCTTTGCAATTTCCTTAGCAACGGAGCCTTAATAGGATCCCTCGAGTAACGCCAGATTTCCTCTGATCTCTTCGATCCCAGCGTTAATGTTTTGGACATTGTACGTTTGGGTGGTAAACGGAAATGATCCATGGCATATTCCATGAGGCTGTGTGGTCGATCTCTGGCTTCCGGTACACCATTGCTTACCATACTTAAGCGACGGCCATGATGAGCTTCCTCTATGTTGAATAGTGCCAAAATATCTTGCGGTGGTTTCGTTAAACTGGGCAACACATAAACGGTTTCTGCGGGAAAGTCTCCCCTCTCCTGGGACCGTTCACAGCGTCCAATACACCAGCCATTGTTTAAAACCGTTTCACCACAACTCTCATCCTCCAAAATGATCAAGTCACCCTTGTAGAAGGACAAGAAGCTGGAATTATCGGAGGGTGCTCGATAATCCTGTACAGCAATCACATATTTAGATCGTTTCTTTAAGCCATCCAGAAAATAGACCACCAAGTCTCTAATGTCTTCAGCATTGGGACTTTGGAAAGTAAACTCTTCACCGCGTACGGTGGACAAACTGAAAGTCTGCGTGAACACTTTATTCGTTTTCTGGCTGGAGACGGCAGTAATTTCGGGAAAGCTCAATTCCAGCAATACTTGTTCCTGATCATCTACCACATAAACTCCCGTCCAATTGACCGCTATGATAACATCGTTTTTGGGTAGATTCGGACCCGAATTGCGATATGCTTCGTAGAAGCGCGAGAACAGTAACGGCCACTTGTACTTGGCATAGCTGACGATATCTTCTTTAATTTTTAAAGGGGCCACCTTTTCTTTCACATAATAGGACTTTTTGTAGGCCTGCAAAACTAAAGCAGCCCAACGCTCAATGGCCTTGTCGACCCCCGTTAAACAAAAATCGGGTATAAAATTGGGCAACAAAGTGAATAAACGTTCCATGGACATGTCGCTGCCATATTCAATGAAATATTGTTGAGCCGCTATCATGGCCAAATCCTCCTCCTTATCACAACGGTACTCACCGAACTTTACACCCCTCACCACCTGCTGGTATATCAGATTTGTGGCCACTTGATCAAACGTGGGCTCATGCCAAGGAGCAAATATCTCCTTGCGGAAAAATAAACGCCACGGAGCATTGCGCTCTTGAGCACCCTGCTCTTTGGCATATTGTTCACACTGAGAAATGGCATCCATTACATGATCACCACCACTGCCCAACGACGACACCTTATCGAATAAGGCTATGTACAGCGAGAAACCAAACTGATCTTTCAAAGTAATCTTATCCGACAACTGGTTGCACAATTCTCGAGCTGTGGTAGCAGAGTCGGCCAGCAATGTCTTCGTATTACCGTCCATAAATGTAATCGGTAACATAATGGGCTTTTTAGATTTAGTGGCTTGCAATTCCAGCCATGAGGGCGGTTGGTTACGCGTGCCGTTGTTAAATGTGCGCTTTAAACGTTCTTCACAGTAGGGAGCATAACCGGGAGGTCCCTCGCGTATGAAAGCACGCAAATAGTTGACAAATTTCTCCGATGGTGCAAAACAGCCCACACATAGAGATAATAAAATCCAACCTCTAGCATGCGAAGACTTTAACGGATTGTTAGTCAACTGTTTGCATATCTGACAATAAATTTCATCTCGCAATTCGGCTCTCAATATGCCGTGACCAATAATAAAATGCAATTTTTCTAAATTCGAAGTAGGTCGAGCCTGAAGCCAGGACTGATAACTGTCGGCTGTATATTCTTCATCCTGTAGACGTCGCCTCACATCTTCGCCCAGTTTATTTTTACGTTTCAACGTTAAAGAAACCAATTTGTGACGTATTGAGCGTGGCTTCTGCTTAAGAAAATTTTCAGGATCTAAGCCCATTAGCTGGGCTTCTTGAAATTCCTGTAAAAATATTTTTTTTTTCATAAAGTCTACATAATGTACAAAATATTTTAATAAGGCCTCGAGACCAAAACACTTGATCCTTAACAACAATTGTATACCGATTAATACAAACCGAATGAGAATTGCAGTCGAGAAATCAAGCGTTTGGCACGCCCAAAATAGGTACTAAATAAAAGTTTGCTGTAATGTAATAAATAAGACTGAGGCCTGAGGAAAAATGTATGTTTTAGATTAACTTTATGCGGGCAGGAGATCGGCGGATGTACTTATAAGAAAAGGCTTTAATGGTTTATTGAATTTTTCTTTAATGGGACAGACAAGTTACCTTACTGCGTATAAAGTTTCTTCCCAACGTAGCTGTAACCTTCGACATTACTGAAGTAGTATCCATGCGATCCATTGTATGATATTTGGGTTCCGGTAGATCCCCAGTAAACCGTAGTATGGTTATCCATAACGCTTGAGCCGCCAATTGATCACCTTGGGTGTGTAGGGGTAGTAGAGGATGTTTTAAAGCTTTCTTCGAGTACTGATGGTTGACATTGCCTTGAAAGTAAGTGGCAGCGAATTTTTGAAATTTAAACTCCGACAAATCTTCTTCATCTTCAGATATATGCATGGGACCAATAATGTCCTGGAAAGTATAAAAGAAAAGAAGGGATTCAAAATTATTAGAGAAAGTGAGCCAGAGAGAGAGGACAGTCAACCTACTTCTTGATTAACACTGTTGTTGTTGGGCAAATCATTAAATACGGATGTTTCGCGAGCGCCATGCGGAGTGGCCGCCTCACTACTGGAATCGGGTAAAAAGTCAAACATTGCTTCGACCAGTTTACCATCATCCACCGGTTCATCTTGTTTACGAGCCGCATCATTTATTATATTCTTCTTCACTTCGACTCTTCGCCGCTCCTCGATTTCATTTTCCATTTCACGCCTTTCCATCTCATGCAAACGATCCCGATAATGCTGTTCAGCTATTTCGCGTGCATGCTTGTTACCCTTGTGCAACAATTCCTGCTCCTCCATTTTTCTCAAATGCAATACTTCCGCAAATTGTTTATATTCCTCTTTCAATTTGCGATATTTACGCATTGCAATCATCCGTCTCACATGCGATTGTATTTTAATGATGGCCCACATTTTATGACCATATTCACGTCTAACCAGATAACCGCGGGCATGGGCTTGCAGGCCTACAATGTGACCGCGCAAATGCCGGAAACGATGTGATAAAACGCGTGATCGTATTATCGCCTGGAAACGCATATAGCCTACACGCATTTTTACATAACGCTGCCGTTGAGCATAACCCTTCCAGAAGCGTTGTATAGTAATGGCGGCTGCCCGCATACGTACAAAACGTCGACGATACACCCAACCGCGTATCGTACGCTGCAATATGAGTATTTTTCGGGTCAATACACGATCGCGTTCCTGCTCCAAATACAAATCGTGAGCATCCTTGAGAAACACTTTCGTATGGCCCAACTGATAATCGGATTTGCCGAGTACGGCGGCACAAATGCGAGCCGTAGCTAAACGACAATCGGTACGATGAGCTGGCGGAATGCCAGCAATTAAAAATCTATAACGCTCAACAAATTCACGAAAGCCATGACGTATAGGATAACCAGCTCTGCGAATACGTATCGTTTCCATCATTCCCGAGTAACGCAACTGGCGGCAACATAATCCACGATCAAACATCATCGGCTTCTTAAGTTCATTCGGTTTAATGCAGCGAATAAAGAACGGTTGACAAGAACTGAGTGTTTTCATAAGAGCATCTAAACTCTTTTTGAATTGTGTGGACAAAGTGGGAGTTCTCTTACGTGTCTCTGCCCCCATATCAATATCTTGACTAAAGATTTGTCTTAAAAATCGATTATTACTTTGACTCACCAAATGCAATAAGTCCGGACTGAAGGTATCGCGGTTTTTATCCAAAAATCCGCAACTATCATAGAAAACAATGCCAGCAAAATGATTCAAACCGAAACTGGTATTAATATCCGATTTCGGTTTTAAATAGTTCTTATGGGTACCATGAGTTTTGTGCAATTTCGCTAACATGGTCTGATCTGTGCCTTTAGGGAAGCGTGCCTCCTCATCAATCAATGCCATAATATTCAGCTGTTTAATGGCTATCAAATCCAAAGCATCCTGATTATCTACAAACTCTATGTGCTGCCAATTAATACCCTCATGATTATATTCCTCCTGTTCCAATTTAAATATATGTTGGACGAAGAACTGTTGTAAGTTCTCGTTGGCGTAATTGATGCAGAATTGCTCAAAACTGTTCTGATCGAAATTCTCAAAACCGAATATATCCAAAACACCGATGGCATTGCGTGAAGATGCCTTCGGCTTATAGATGGCCGAATTTATTTTCCGTACAATATGTACAAACATGCGACCATAAATCCCTTTAACAAAAGCATCTCTCACATCGACCGATTGTTCGCGAGACAGAGTCGAGACTACAGTTTCGCCATGAGCGAATAGTGTACGACGTGTTAAGGCATCCATGAATGGTTGCATGGGTAAGCCCAACAGAGCGGCTACTCTTTCCACATTGATATGTTCGGGTATTTCAGTAGCATCTAGATTATCCACTACCGTGGCCTTATAACGGATGTTGCCGCAGTGCAGTAAAGCGGCCATAAGTTTAATAATTTCCCAAATTTCTTGATCGGAAAATAGTAATACTTTCATGGCTGAACGTATATCCGAGAATTCCGCATTATCATCGCGTCCCTCGCACATAATACAATCACCGCCAGTTAAGTATCTTCAAAAATTTAAAAATATTAAAATTTTGCTTTACGAATCCTAAGAAAAGCGCCTCTCCGACTATGTTCAAATTATTTGCCGTAACATAATTCCGTTATAAACTTATATAAGGAACTTTTTTTTTTTTGTTCGGATACTTTGTTTTGATGAGGGAGTGCATTAAGGCTTTAGTTTAAAACAAAGACGACGAAAATGCAATCAATTTAAAACGACATCGACAAAAAAATATCGCTATTTATGTTTATAGGGGTGTTTATAAGGGTATTATGGAATTTGAAAACAATTAACAACAAAAAATCGGACAGGTACTCCAAACTAACAACTAATACTCACCTATAATCGGAAGCTTGACCCAAATCTAAGCGGCGCTTCTCTTCATTGGATAAGCCCGCCAAAATACAATAAAATATATGATAATTACGTTCATTGGGATTTTGTGAAACTATGCGAGACTTTTCCAATAAATATTGTTCAATTTTCGCACCCTCAATAACGCCACTAGTACTAAAGTGTATGTCAATATATTTGCCAAATCTAATAATTAAATTGTTTATAATCTTATATAACGGATGCTAGATTACAAATTTCAGGTCGGATTGTCTCACCTAGAGGAATTGTCATTACGCACAGTTTTTGCATTGCCGAATGCTTCCAATATGGGATTAGCTTCGAGTATTTGTTGTTCAATCCATGAATGTTTGCCACTGATGGCTGCCAGATATTGTAAAATCAATTTTGTGCTTTCCGTCTTCCCAGCACCCGATTCCCCTGATATCACGATACATTGATCTTGCCGGTAACGTTTCATATGAGCGTAAGCATTGTCGCCTATCGCAAAAATATGTGGCGGCAATTCACCAATTTTACGTTCTTTATATAATTTTATTTGATCGGCCGTGTAAATGGGTAATATTTGATATGGATTTACAGCTACCAATATGGAACCGGTATATGTCTGAAATGTAAATATTGTTGTTGTTTTTTTAGAATTTTTTTATATATCTTTTGAGATGATATCGAGATTATTACATAAATCAAATTCTCTTTGTAGCGTATTAGCAGATTTCGTAATATACCAGCTTCGTGTAAGTCACCCAAAGAGATCATATCCTCAACACCTTGCACGGAGGAGGCGTGCATCGCTTTAATGCGTCTCTCCGGTGATAACCAGATTTCATCGCCATCATCGTCGCGTACTTGTATGCGTCGTCCTTCTGCTGAAATGACCCGAGCTCCAATGGCTACATCGAATTCTCTACCCGAAGCGGGCTCTATCCAGATGTAGTCACCCTAAAATAAAAAAAAAATCATGATATTTTTTTGGATTCTATTTAGGATGTCGAGTAAAAATTTCGAATTCCGTTCAAGTTAAAAAATGTGGGTGGCATAGGCGTGGCATATTTTTATTTGCATCTTCTTTTAAAGGCTATGAAAAGATGTATTACATAGTACTTCAAACGGCCGATTCTATACTAAATATAGTTTGAGAGCGCGTCTATTATTCCATACCGATCCGTACATTGATTATTAAGGTAAAAATAAGTGAAAATGTTATCGATCACGTCCGACCATTTAATATCCTACACCACTTAGTACCTTAAATTATGCTACAATTAGTTTAGTAGTACCTGTATACCCGAGGCACCGCCTTATAAGACTTTTCGTGAAATATTTTATGGAAAGAGGTTCTAAAAATGGTCCGATCGGGTTCAAATTTGGCTCATTAACTATTCTTTACGTATTTTTGTCAAAAAATATTAATAATTGAGATTTTTTGCCCCATAAAGGCTTTCATTATAAAGGATCTTATATGGAGAGGTGTTCTAAAAATAGTCCAACAGTTACATGGACAGACATACAGACACGGTTAAATCGATTCAGATTTTGATTGTAAATCGATTGATATACTTGAAGATGGCTATGGAAGTTGTCGTGTAGGAATTACAAACTTAACCTCTCAACCACATGTGGTGTAAGTATCAAATTTTAATTTTCTCCATTTTTATGCTCAAGAAATTTTTTTGTGTCGTGTCTGTTATCATATACTCTTTCGATTTATAAATTATATATATGTGTGTGTGTAACAAATTTTAATTTTTCAGATCCATTTTTGTGATTGTTAAGGACTTTTGTCGATTGCCGAATTAACCGATTTAACACAAATTTGAAACTAAGAATGTTTGTATAAAATTTCAGGTGAATGTCAAAATATCATAAACGCGATGGACGTGCGGCTGTTCTAACAACAGACAGTCATTTGGATGTACGGTCGAACATGCTTAGATTGTCTTAATTATTGATTTTTAATATATTTCAGCTTAACTCTGGGACAGTGAATCCTAAAGCCTTTTTCTAGATGTTACCAACGGGGAAAATAAAATAATAAAGTGGATTGGAAGGTGCACGAATTTATACAAACAAAATAGAATAAAGAAGATATTTTTATTATTTATAAAAAAAAAAAAACAAAAAATCAACCACAAATCAAATTCGTTTACTTGTTCTATGAATCACTCATTTACAAAAAAAGAAAAAAGAAAAAAGTGAACAGAAAAAAAAACTCATTAGCGCTGTGAGATTCAGAGTGCTTCAGTGCAAAGCGAATTCATTTTGCGAATGTTTGTTTATGAAAATATCAAATTGACATTTAACTGATGACCTACATTTACATTACAATGCACAGCAATGCTTCTGATGCAATTTCATGCTAGCGTATACCCTACCATCCCTAAAGCGTTATGTAACATAATCTTTAGATTGAAACCAGATCTCCAGATCTAAACTATATGTACACACCATACATTTTAATAATTACATATAGAATAACTTTTTAAAGCGATTTAATCAAATTTGTCAGTCTGTCCGTGTATTCTTTTATGTGACCTACAATAACGTACAATCTGTGGAGTTTTCTAAAGTGGTTAAATCCCATTCGTTTGTGTTTGTCCACATAGTCTAATATTTGAAGTGCGGGTAAAATTTTTTGTGATATTTTTATGAAATTTTTTATCATCTTTAAGAAATCGATTAAATTTAAATTATTTTTAGAACCATTTCCCACCCCAAAGCAATGCAAAATATTTCTTATTAACAATTAATATCAATTTCAATCATACCACCCACTCCCCCCCTTAGTTGATGATGATGATGGTTGTCATGTAATGTGAAAAAAAGTTTTGTTCAAATTTATCTTTAACAAAAATTATGTAATTTTTTGCATTAATAAAAATTTTGCTAAAGAGCAAGCGTTTTAATTAGACAGCAGCAAAAACAACAACAACAATATGTGAACAATGACCCATATAGGTTTTCATGTGTAACAATAAACCAGACACAATATATACACAAAATAATAATAACAACAACAACAACAAATAAAATGAACATGAATTCAACACTAATTTAATTGAGATTGTATGTGACTACAAAGTTAACTTATCTACGGATGCGTTGTTAATGAGGTAGAAAAAGTTTTCTTAAAATGTTATTTTTATCTATCTTTATATATAATACTCGTATACATATGTAGCAGTACTGGTACTAATGAAAATCTTAAATAAATGAAAAATTTATGTAAGTAAGAAAAATTTTCTCTAATTTAAGAGAGAAGTTATAAATATAAACTAAATTTAGTTTAAACCAAATCTTAAATACTCTTCATCATCTATGGTATGTACAAACTGTGAAGGTGTGGCAGTTACCTGAGGAGACTTTCTAATTATGATACCTATTAAGTATTAATTTCAAAGTTGAATTTTGCGGCAGATAAAATGTTTTGTAAAATTGTCGGCATGCCTGTTATTTTACCATGCCCATTTTTGAATAACCTAATTATACATATATTTACCACATACATAATTTATTTTTTTGTGACTGATATATATACGAGTATATATAAATTTTTTTATTGTGGGCGTGGTTCTCAATTAATTCCTAAAATCAAGTTATTTGAATAAGAATCGAAGCGTAAAAACTAAAAATATCTTTTTAACCCGGACGGACATGATTAACACAATTCAGTTATGACACTTTATTTTTTATACCCTCCACATAAGATTAGTGTACCTCCTACTAAATGTGTCATTCCGTTTGCAACACAAGTATATATATACTTAATTAGCTTCTAAAACTGAGTCGATCTAGACATGTATGTCTGTACGTCCATCTTTTGTAGGCATTCTCATGGTCGTAAATTGTGAGATATTGAGATAAAATTTTGTACAAGCAAAGTTTTAGTTTTTTTTTTTTCACGCAGATCGCTATTTAAAATGGGCAACATCGATCAAGAGCCACGCCCATAATCGACAAAAATCTATTTATCTGCCACAAAAGTTCACCTATGAACTTGAATTTTGGTACGTACATCTATAAATATTAGCTTCATCGATGTGCCAAAAATGGGCGTGGTCGAATGCCACAAAAATTTATCTATGAATTTGAAATTTGGTATCTGTAGTAGCAGAGATGTGTCCAAAATGGGCATGGTTGTATAGTAAACACGCCCCAAAAACTCTATAGTCCACATAAAATTCTACTTGCAAGCTGCTACATAATACATACACTGACAGTCATGCCAATCATGATTATTTATATCATGTGCTCCTCCCCACTATAATAAACATTTCATTATAAATGTGGAAGTTTCATGACGACTACCATTAATTGCTATTCGTATAGAGTAAGTGAAGCGCTTAAAAAGTAATAAAACTTCTCGTCATCTTTAAAATGATTTATTGTTGGTTATAAATTAGTTTGGAATTAAAAGAAAAAAAAAGGTTTATGTAATAAAATGTCACTTATATACAATGAGAAAGAAAATCTCACCATAGAGATAACTCAGAGCAAAGCCTACAAGGGGACGGTTAAGTTCTTAGGGAGGGATGAGGATTTATTTAATTTTTTTTTTTTTTTTCATAATAAACAACAATCAAAGCTTATACAATGAAGTAAGAAATCTTAAAAATAAAACAACAAGTGAGTAATGATAGCCTTTAAAAAACAAACAAAGGCGCAAATTCTCAGCACCACTCACCACCTCCCACTTTCTTAATAACTTGTTTCCGACGCGTTAAGTATGTATTTCCGCAAAGGAAGTTCATCTAATTAAATACTTTTGATTTCAAGTTTTTTTTTTTTTTCTAATTATAGCAACAATAATAATCATAATAATAATAAGTTAAGTGAATTAATACTTACGCGTGTTACAATGACCATTTTTGTACTTCATTGACCAATTGTTTCAGAATTATAAGAAATATGTTGAAAGTGTTTTCCAATGAAATATAACGGTACTAATAAGTATTCAGGCAAAATTATCTCTGAAATAAAGAAGAAGAAGAAGAAAAATTATTATAAAAACCAGTAAGAAAAGTAAATTTGGCTTTGGCCAAATCTTAAATACCGTCCACACCTGCATACAGCTTGCAAGTCGAGTTGTACGCTGGATACGATTTTTTTTTTGTAAATTGTGAGCGCGTCTGTTATTCGACCACACCAACAACGCCATTAACAGATAGACACACGGACACGTCTCAATTTTACAAGTTGATCAAGAATATATATACTTTGTATATATCCTCTGACGCTTCCTTCTGACAAACTTAGTATACTTCCATTTTATGTGGAGGGTATAATAAAAAGAAAACCTTAACATTTTACAATAACAATAAAAACATAAAATAAATGAAGGTAAAGTTGAAGTTTACGGTACATTGCAACACTAACAGCTACAACAATAACTTTTTTTTTTTTTTTTTTTTTTTTTGTAATTTTGATTGAACATCGCACCTCTATAACAACAATAACAATAACAACAAGATTAGTGTGTAAAAATATATATAAAATACAACAGACCACAAAACTTATAGTCAACGCATATGATTAACAACAACAACAACACTACGTTTTAATATAAGCAGTACACACAACATTGCATTTATGCTCGCGATTATGAAAAGTGATCTAAATCTAAATTTTTATTTCAATATAAAGTTTACCAATTATTTGTGACTTATACTACTTTTATAAATATGGGGGCCTCCATATAATAGTCTGTGGTATATACGTTATTAGGCACATCAAGACAACGATTAAAGGGAGATAGAGAAAGAGAGAGAAGGTCAGTCTGTCAGTCCGTTAGTAAGCCAGTGACTTGGCTATAATTAGTGAGGCTAGTAGTTAGTTTCCAATTATTTATTTATAATTATTTGTTGCCTTTTCAAAAAAGAAAAAAAAAACAATTTTTTTATTATTTTCATTACCTAGCGTTTGTGATAGCCATTGTTATTTAATTGGTTAAATAAACAACAACAACAACAAAATAAATCATCATAATTATGACGTTAATAAAAATTACATAAAATCAGTATCATTGATAAGCATTAAATTCTAAACAGGTCTGTCGGTCCGTCCATTAACTCTTTAATAATAAATAAAACCACAGAGCAACAAACTTTAGCCGTCGGTCGTCTCACTATACATAAAAGCAGAAATACAGAAAATTATTCCACGCCTAGATTATCATGGCTACTGAATTATTATTACAATCAATGTATGTACATATATACACTTAGAGTGCAACTCAAAATTGAAGGAATATTTAGCAAGAAAAGTAATGAAGAGGGGTTGGACTTTTTACATCTGAACAACTTCTAAAAATGTCTTTTTCAAGGAGCATAAAAATATTAAAATACCTTGACTAATGTGCGTGTGTGTGTATGTGTGCGTATGTAAGTCTGCAGCAGAGAAACCTGATAACCTGTTAATTTTCTTAAATACACAAATGGCTTCAGTTGCTGCTGCTGCTGCTGCAGCTGCTGCTGCTTATCCCACAACAGGCTTATTTTTAATGCCCTGTCTACAGTTGTCAGTTTTCCTATACACAGTTTACCTTAACCATATATACATAAATACAATACAATATGTTGCAACAACAACGTTGTACAACAGGCTTTAAAAATAGAGTTCAAATTGACTGCCACTTAAAATCATTATTATGTTCTACATTGATTGTGTATGTGTCACATTAATATGTTGCAATAACTAACCTAACTATTCAACATAAAATAACAACAACAACAAGTAAACTTTGTACTAAAGTAAAGCGAACAAGTTTCTTTACAATTTTTAATATATTTTTACATTCTTTCTGGGATTGTCTTTGGATTTTGTGGGTTTGTGTTTAATCGGGTGGCATTTTTCACAGTTATCGATTGAATTAAGTAAAAATGTTAAAAACCGGGGCCAAGTCGGATTATGTAATACTCTACTCATACTCAACGTTTGGTATAATTTTTACGAGGATTGTCTTAAAATTTATCAGTAAATGAAAATAATTGTCATACAATTTATTTGCTACTGTCACAGTCATTATGTATGGTTTACGAGAAGTAAACAAAGAAGTGTGGCCTCAGTAGAAGTCTCTTTGTAGAGAAAGGAAACCATTGTTAAAAAACTTGAAATAAATATTAAAGTTTTATTAATAAGAAAGGGGAATAACCGGCTTAGCGGAGAGAATTCGATAACGGATTGTATGTGGGGCGGTTTTTCTATATCAGCTTTTGTTTGCTCGATAGTCCCTTAGATTAAAAATTGAATTTTACACCAAAATGCGAGGTGGCCTAACTCAAACGGGCGTAGTGGATCAACAAAAGCTGTCGGAGAGAAACAGTTTGAATATTTGGGTACAGCGTCCGAAGTATATATATAAGCTGTTGTCACCTCCTACTCGCTCAAACAAGTTTTTAATTTGATTGACCTGCGTAATTAATAATTTCATTACGAATTATTTGCTCGTAACTTACTTTCGCGGAAACTCTCACTTTTTTTTTTTTTTTTTTATTAAAAATTACACAAACATAATTGCCCCTTTTTAAACATCAAATTAATTACTTTTATGTTTGTAATATATTTCTCAAGTCTAATGAAAAAATTGTTTACAATTAAAAAATTGAAAATATTAAGTATAATAAAAAAACAAAACAAAAATTTATGCTCCATTTCTGATGATTTATAGGCAGCGCAATATAATAATTTATGTTTTTTTTATATTTAGTTTTAATAAATTAAACAAAACTAGACAGGACCGACAGACCCGAGTAGTAGTTTAATGTAGAAGGTGAACAGTAATGTATAACATTTTAATAATCAAATTTAATTGAACTTTAGTTATTAAATAATTTATATTAATTTAATATAATCGATAAAAAAATTGTCGTAATAAATATATATCACACTGTTCAGACGTTCCAAATTTAATTAAATGTTCAGGTTTTTATATTAAACAAGGGAACATGTTGTAGTGGCGACCATTTAATACCCTACACCACTTGATTCCATAAAGTATACTACAATTAGTTTAGTTGTAAACCCTAAGCGTTGTCATATATGTTACTTCGTGAAATATTATTATATGGAAAGGTATTCTAAAAATGAGCCAAACGAATCTAAATTTGCCAAATATTAAGTTCATTAACTATTCTTTACCAAATTTTTTAAAAAAAATATTAAAAATTGCTATTTTATGCCATATAAATACTTCCATTATAAGAGGTCCTTATATGGGAAAAGGTCGTAAAAATGATCCCATTCGATCCATTTTGAACAAAGTTCATCTTTGGGCCAATTTATGTCCCTGTAGTAAATTTCAGTGAAATATCTCAAAACATGCAACCGGTAGCTTACGCACAAATTTACATAGACAGACAGACGGACATGGTTAAATCGATTCAGAGAGTCATTCTGAAGCGATCGGTACATGGTGGGTCTCTCTTTAGCCTATTAAGACTTCTAAATATCCAAATAAACTTTATATACCATCTGTGGATGGTGTAGGATATAAAATAAATGCATTGTCACAGAATAATATGAAATATCCGTACTTCCCGAATAGGTCACTAAAAAAAGAACTATTCGATTTATGTTCCATAGAGAAATCTTTGATTGCAAAACATGTCTTAATACCCGATTTGAATGAAATATCTCAACAATTGCGACCGGTAGGCTGAACGGTTAATAATTGGACAGATGGACATGGTGCTGAATATTTTTTCATATCTTGGTTCTATTACAAAAATTAACAAAAATTTTATACATCTTGTATAATAAAGGGTACAGAGTATTAAAATTGAAGCACTTAATACCGGGATATATAGACACACACTGCTTATAACAACTTGTTGTAGTGGAAGATAAAAATATTCTACGCCTTTGCTTCATAAACTAAACTACTGGAGTGCAACCAACAATCTTAGGTTTAGCAATGAAAATAGTTGTGCTATGTGCCGCATGCCACATACTCAGCCAAAATCACCTGTTGCTGAAACCTTCCCTTCATTCATTTATGCATACACGCACGAACACAGCCAACACCAAGAATACAATCTATATATATGAAGGCAGCGGAAATTCAACCAATTACATATCTCATTGGAACCAAAGTGAACTCCTAGAAGAAGAGCGTGCGCTGCAGCCTACACACAATAGCAATCGTGCCATTTGTAATCTGAAAAGCTTTCAAGCGTTACTTTTATGGAAGCACAAAAACCAGCTATCCCAGCATGTCTGTATAGCATTGGGAGGGCTTACATTAGTGCTAAACAAGTGTTATATATAGTACTCGGAGTATACGGAGATAATGAAAAGAGATAAATTGTGTTGTATTACGCCAGTAATTTATGCATAAATGATATCATCTTTAGTTGGGAAATACTCGTAATCATTTTAAAAGTTGTTAATTTTTTCCCTCCATTATATATGAGAATTAAAAATAGTTTGTAAGTTGTGTATATATTGGGAAAGTTGCAACCATTATAAATATTTAATAAGTGTACAAATTAAGCTCTTAATCTTGATCTTGAAAGTTTGCTCATTGATATTAAAACATAACTGAAGACATAAAACTATGAAGCTCCTCTAAAGGCAATGGAGATAAACCTTTTCCATAGACCCTTTACACTTCATAAATTCTAAATTAGATTTATTTTTAGTACCTAATACGTCACATAACTATATTTGCATGGAAAGTATTTAAATAGTCTGTCGATTTAGTTAAATCGGATGTACGGACAAAGTCAACAATATCTTGTTTTAAGCACTACAGGTTATTATAATTCTAATATTATATATTATTGTTTATCAAATATCTAAACAATATAATTTAGAGTGATCTTTAGTAGTTGAGAAGACATTTTGTCTGTACGTCCGCTATATCAAAGTCTTTGCAAACATCATAGATATTTATTCGACTTAAATATTTTCGAAAATAAAATTACAAGACTATATAAGTTAAAGTGATGTTTGAGAGATTTATGCCCATTTTTGTTGTATAAATATTTAGTATTAATGAAACTTTTGTGCCTAAAATATTTTGGTCGTACGGACACAATCTACATAATCTCCGAAAAGATTGAAAAAAGCACTTAAAATGCGGTATTGATGTAAAACGTTTTGTTTTTTTTCAGTAATCTACAGATGATGATGATAAAGTTTCACTCATATTTTCATCATCATCATTACCAACCGGACAATGTGTTTGATGCAGCGTCCATTCTGCGGGATTACTGTCTGCCTCTTGCGTTACGTCCATCCAGTTCTCGCTCAAACACCATCTGACTGCAGTATTTTCAGCCACGAAACCAATATGATCTTGCCATCGCAAACGTTGAATTTTATATCAATATCGATGTAAAGTTATTACAGCCCTTGATTCACAAGGAGCTGGAACTGATCGCGAACGCGTACAGAGGCAAAAACTTTGCGGAAAACGTTTCTCTCAAAAACACCTAGAAAATCCTCATCATTTTGTGTTAATATCCATGCTTTTGCACCACAAAAAAGCACACCAATGATGAGAGTTCTATAGATTGTATAAATCGAGAGAAGGTTTTGCTGTCAAATTGCTTCCTCAGGCCGTTAGCAATCATAATTCTCTCTTTAATCTCCAAGTTGACATTATTGGAGATATTTACGTTTGTACCTAGGTAGAAGAATTCTGATACTGCTTCGATATTATATCGGTCAAGAGATTCAAGGTGCCACTCAGCATTCCTCAATTCCTTCTCCAAAGAAAGTGCACAAAAGGTTGTCACCCTGTCCGAGATTTCGTTTGCTCTTGTATTTTTATTAGAAAAGAATTCTTATTCTGTTTAAAAAATTAATTTCTAATCATTTCTATTATCTCTTCACGATTCATTAGCGATAACAAACTTGTGGTTTTTTTTTTTAGTTCAAACCGTTCAAACACTCTCCCACTCACTTTTTTGAGTATTTTTTTTTAATTTTATTGTTCGCCTTATATAAGTTTATAAGGTTTTTTTAACTGTAATTTTCACTTTAAACTGTTGTTTGGATTTCTTTATTACAGTAATTTTTATGTTTCATTTTTGCACAACATATAATTAAATTGCTTTTGTTTTAATCTGTATTTTAATCCGAAATATACAAAAAACAAGAAAAGAAACAATATAATGCAGTGTACTTTGAAGGGAAGCTGGCAAAACTTTCTTGAGGCTAAAATGCTGACGCACAAACAAATGCTGGCCAATTGAAATCAGTTTTAATCAATTGAAACTATTTTCGACAAATAATGCAGAAGGCAAGGTCGCGAATTTCATTTTATAAAATTTATTCAATATAATAAAACAAAACAAGAAATGTTATAGGCGGAGTCAAGCCGGCTAGACACACAGACAACGGACAGACGGACGTACTTAAATCGATTCAGATTTTGATATGGAATCGTACGATATAATTGAAGATGGGTGTGGCAGGGTATAATGAACACTTTCACTGATTTGTGACACATATGTTGAGTCACACGGTAATAGCCGCTTTTAAAATAGTTCCTTATAAGAGCTAAGAAAGCTAAGAAAGTTGCCCAAACACATCAAAATCAATCGAAAAGTTCTTTTGCAAAAATTTCGTTTTTTTTTTTCAAATTTCTTTCCATGCATTTCACCCCTGATATGGTTAAGAAATTTAATATCAAGTCGATAACCTTATTAGATGTATGACGCTGACGAGACAGGTGCTTTACAGTTTGGCTACAATAAAAATAATATTTTATATAGATATTGTATATGTATTATTACTCTCAAATATCATATGAAAAAAAAAAAATGAAAAAAAAATACAACTTTCACTGATGACATACCAACCTAAAGCAGACACGGAGAAATAAACCACAAACACACATACCGCATACGTACATGTATTCAAAAGAAAATAATTATAACATTGTTTTATAAAATATTGAAAATTAGAAATTTTTAACAAAAAACATATATTTTTATAAAAAAAAAAATTTTTTTTTTTTTGATTTCTATTAAACTAATTTTTTTTTAAATCAAATATTTCATAAAATATTTAATTAACCGTTATTTTGTTGAGTATTATTATTATTAATATAAAATAAAAACAACAAAAGAAACAATAAAGTTAAACCTAAAGTTGCTGTTAGGTTGAAATCATTATTAATTCAGTTCACGGTGCGTGATATTTATGTGGCATACGTGACAGAAAGTGAAATTTTACGTTCAAGAATTCTACATTTATTTATACGCACAATACAAACAACATTTATGCTGATAACACAGGTATTTTCGTAATCGTTTGGATAAGATTTTATTTAATTTTTTTTTTTTTGGAGAATTATGTAAAGAATACTAAAATTTTTTGGCTTAGGCTGAATCTTAAATACCCTCCACATTTGCTTACAATGGTAGGCGTGGCACTTATATAATTATGCCCTCTATTACGTTTCAGCTTGCAAGTCGAGTTTTAGATGGAGTATAGCTTTTTGGAAAGTATTTATTATCCGACCACGCCCATTTTTGACACATTCATGAATGGTATAAATGCAAATATTTGTACCGAATTTCGACTTTATAACTCAATTTTTGTGGCAGATAAATGGTTTTTTCTTGATTGTGGGCGTGGCTCTTGACTGATTTTGTCTATTTTAAATAGCGAGTACAAAAAGTAAAAGTATGTGTAGAAAATTTCTGCTCAATATCTCAAAATTTACGCCCTTGAGAATGCGGACGTCTAGATGGATTTAATTTTGATGCTGATCAGGATTATATATACTTAGAAGGATCTCTGACGTGTCCTTCTAGGTGTTACAAACAGAATGACCAACTTAGTATATTTCCATCTTATGTGGAGTATATAAAAATGAGGGAAAGGTTAGGATCCGTTACGAATCCGTTACCCTAACTTCTAAACTCTTGCTTCCTATTTCAATTTTCTCAGTGATTACAACCGTACTTTGATCGGGTCTGCATTAAATGATCAACTTCGACACTCGACTTTTTTCCCTTCTACATAATTTGATTAATAATTCCTGCCTATTAATTATAGCAACAACATGCTAATGAATTTATCAGCGCGCTATTTATATGCAATAGAATACAAATGTAATGAATTAGTAAACAGACGCATTAACAGTTGAAATGAAGTGCATGATAAGTGAGAATGTGATAATAACAAAAAATAACAATAAAAAGAAAAGCCGGTTTTTTAGATTAAACAAATATTATAAACATAAAAAAAAAAAAAAAAAAAAAGTAAACATTTTCAGAGTGAAGCCCATTAAACAAAATCAACACGAGGTCAATAACAGAAACAAAATAATGCCTCAAAGATAGAAACATGTAACTGAGAAAATGCAAATGCATCCAAATGTATCCATGTGTGTACATATACATATATATATATAAAGGTTATATTTGGCTTGAGAAAAATCTGTCATTTCCTTTACATGAATATGGGCATGGCACGTATATAATTGCATCCCTTTTTCAAACACTATTCAACAATGTGTTAATTTTTATACCAAAGCTCTCATTATGTACCAAAATCGATTATTTTGAACTAAGGGCGTGTCTGTTATTCAATGCTGCCTATTTAAAGAGAGAGTAAAAATATATATTTGTGTAGAATATATGTTTACTTTGTAGCTTTATTTTATTATTTGTGGGCATGGCTGTTAAGCCTTTCACCCATTTTCATTGAGAAACTGCGTCCTTATAACACTGCCCAGATATATGGACATACGGACATAACTACATCAACGATTGTTGAAATCTTTTATTTTTAATAGTTTGGAATGGTATGATTGACACGCTCCTCTGTTTGTATGACCATAGCCACTTTTTATACTTTCAGGGTTGGGCTACCTGCTATTCTTTAAGGTTGTTGTGCTTATTTTTATACCCACCACATAAGGTGGAGGGTATACTAAGTTTGTCATTCTGTGTGTTTGCAACATCCAGAAGGGGGCTTCAGAAACCTTATAAAGTATATAAAATTCCTGATCAGCATCAAAAACTGTATCGACCTGGACATGTATGTTCGTGTGTCTATCTATTGTTGGCATTCTCCCGAGTGTAAATTTTGAGATATTAAGCTGAATAGGCAAAATTTGTGAAGAGCCACGTCCACAATCGACAAAAATCTATTTATCTACCACAAAAATTGAGTTTTTAAGTTAAAATTTGTTAGATATAATTATTATTACCCCATCAATCTGCCAAAAATGGGTGTGGTCGAATAACAAACACGCCCACAATTTGCAAAAAACTATACACAGCATAAAACTCGACTTACAAGCCGATACGTAACACATTTACTATTAGAGGGCGTCTTCCTATACCTAACACGCCCATCTTTGTGGATGTGGAGGGTATTTCAGATTTAGTCTAAACCAAATTTAGTTTCCATTTAATTTCATATAAAATACTTTGAGAAACACACTCAATACAACAACAATTTATGTATATAGCCCTAGATATATAGGTAGTAAGAGAAAAGAGGAAGAAGAAGAATTTTATAAATAGTCGTAATAATAACAGCAATAACAATAGCAAAAAAAAAAAAAAAAGTGTTAGGAAATGTAAAAGTGAGAGATGGATACTACGATACTTGGGAGCAACTACCTTCTCTATCTACTTTATGCCGTTATTTAGTAGGTTGTTCTGGTTTCTATTTTTATTATTCTCTTCCTCTTTTTTTTTTTTTCTATCAATTCTATTCTTTTTTGTTATTATACAATAATAATTATTTTTTTTTTCGGATTCAGATATAATTTGTGTATGCTGTTGTTGTATGCTACACATACTTATGTATAACCGGTTTCCAATGAAACATTTGTTGTTTTTTTTTTCTTTTTTCTTTTTGAACAACAACATGAAGTTGAAAAGTTTGGTGAATATATCAGAGAGACGCATGTATGTATGTACGTGTAAGCAGGATTTGTGTATAAAATAATTCTTTAACCATTATTTTGTATAGTTACTGTCATGTTGTTGTTGTTGTTGTTGTTGTTGTTGTTGTTGTTATTGTTATTATTATTATTATTATGCTTTCGTTGTTTTTGTTTTTAATTCAACCATCCATGACATTCATTGAGCAGATATTACAAGTTGTTGCACCTGGTTTTAATAGTATTGTTATTGTTGTTGTTATTATATATGCTTGCCGTTTTGGACACCAAAGCATACAAACAGATGTTTGTGCATTGTCAACAATTTTATTTACTTTACATTGCTCTCCTGCTTTATCTCGCTCTTTTTTTTTTTTTTTATGTGTTCCTACAACAACAACAAATCATTTTTAGCCAGTTTTTAATAATAGCTCTACTAGGTAATATTTTACCACATACACTGTCACACACACACACACACACGCCCATGCATACACGTGTGCGTGCATATATGTATGTATGGCACGTACAAGATGTGTGTGTGTGTTTAATACTTTAAATTACATATTCTCACAATATACAAAAATGTTCAACTCAACAAGATTTAGAACAAAGTGAGTAAGTATCTACTTAACAGGTTTTTTTTTTTTTTTGTTTTTGTTTTTGTTTTTGTTGTTTGATAAAATCAAATAAATCTTATTATCTCCAGTGATAATAAAATGTATGCATTTATGCATGTGTGCATTCATACATGCATACGTTTTCTCTCTCCGCTCCTCTCTCCTTTTAGAATTTAGAATTTGAATGAAAACAAAGCAGAAGAATTGAGAGAATTGACCGCAATGAGATCACAATAAATCATAATGATCCCCAGAGGTTTTCAACTTGCTCACGTATAAATGGTTTATTATCTGAGCGCCGTTCCTCTATATTTTTTTATATTGTAAAAATATTTTCGAATCATGCATTATTCCCTTTTCGCAAAAAATTCTTTTATCAAGTCATTGACTTTTGCACGTTCTCATATATATTACCAATATTACACACGTGTTGTTGTTATTATTACAATAATCATAACGATCTTATACCGTATTGTGTGTCTAGTCCATTATGACAAATAACTTGCCTAAACATGCCACACAAAATAAGCAACGTATGCATACACACACACACACACACGTACGTACATATAGTATAGTATACAAGTTTGTTTGTTTTTATGTCCCGTTATATTTTTATAACCATACCTGTATACGTGTACACAGATGAAGAACAGTGGAAAACGTTTATAAATTCTTAAAATGCATTTGACTACCGGGTGTAACGATCAAATGGTTGTTATGATGACGTTCTTGTCTTCTCACAGCTTTCACTGTATATAAGCTTGCCTTGAGGAAGGTTTCATAAACGTCAAATATATATTGTTGATCAGCATTTATGCCGGCGGTACTATGTCCGACCGTGTTTTCCGTATGTCTGTCTGTCCTTGTGGTGCTAACAAAAAGTTGCAAAATTTGAACGATATTATGCTCACAGACACATTTAGCTTATGTGGTTTCCTAGTTTCCTAGTTAAATATGTGTGAAACAGTCACGCCTACAATTAATAAAAATCCTTCATAAGCTAAAATTTTGTGCAGATATGTTTAATATGAGAAAAATCGATTGACAGCCACACCTTTTATAGGCGAGTATATGTGACATAGCTATTAAAAGGCAGCACACTTACATACAATCTACATATTGATATGTACTCCATTACTTGATGTGATTTACCAAAAATGGGCGCGTTAATATAACAGACACGCCCAGAAAAACAAAAAAAAAAACTCAGTCTAAAATTTGAGTTGAAATGCAACACCTTTAACAGTTGTTAAAAGAGGATGCCATTGTACCACATGCCACACCCACATATGGATTACTTGAAAAAATGTGGAGGGTATCCCAGAAGATCGTATATAACTTTTTTACTTGTTTTGTTTCTTTTTTATACCCTCCACATAAGATGCGGGGTGTAGTAAGTTTGTTTTTCCGTTTGCAACAGAAGGAGGCATCAGAAACCCCTCAAAGTATATATATTCTTAGTCAGCATCAAAAACTGAGTCGATCTAGACATGTATGTCCGTGTGTCCGTTCATCTGCCTGTTGTTATTATTCTCACGGACGTACATTTTGAGATATTGAGCTGAAATTTGGTACATTTTGCATGCAGATTGATATTTGAAATCGGTCAAGAGCCACGCCTACAATCGACAAAAACCTTTTTAACTGCCACAAAAATTAAGCTATTAAGTTGAAATTTAATATGCATATTTACAATTAACTTATCCATCGTTGTGATAAAAAATGGGTATAATTGGATAACAGACACGCCCACAATTAATAAAAAACTTTATATTTACTATAAAAGTTGACCTAGAAACTTGAAATTTGGTATGCTTTTCTATAGTTATCCCATTCACCGCTATGTTAAATAATGGGCGTGGTCGGTTAATAGGCGCGCCCACAATCGACAAAAATCTTTATATCTGCCACAAAAATTGATCTATGAACTTGAAATTTGACATTCACATTTATGTGTGGTCAACTCATCCACCGATATGTCAAAAATGAGCGTGGTCGGATAACACACACACTCACAATATATAAAAAACCATATTCTCCATACAAGTAGACTTTTACGTTGATACGTATAATTATTATACTATTAGAGGACGCAATGTGTATATATATATGCCACGCCCATTGTTGTAGATATGGAGAATATTTCAAATTTGGCCTACGACAAATTTAGTTTTTTTACTTGTTTTAATTTCTATTTATTATATTCTCTCCCTACCTCTTTCTCTCTCTCTCTCTCTCTCTCTCTCTCTATCTTTCCATTATTATTGTTTTTGTTATTTTCTATTCCCTTAAATAAAAAAAAATTCAAAAGGTTAGATTGTTTTCTGGTATTATAAGTTTTGTTACTTTGATGATTTCACGTTTTAGCCAGTTACTGTATGTTTACTGTTACTATTATTGTTATTGTCATTGTTGCTTTTCATATGTTTTTCTTATCTGACTATAATTCTTTTTACAGATGTTTTCCATTTTTCATGCTTTTTGTTAGATAAGGTTAATAAACCTTTTTTTTTTCCCCCCAGTACTTTTTATCTCTATTTCGTTCGCTGAGATACTCTTTATAAAGATCTATCTCCCTTTCTACAAACACATATGTATGGAAACTAATTTAAACAAAAAACAGACTTTGATTTACTTAAAATTAATTTAAATACTTTTGTAATTACCGTTTATCGTTTATATATATATGTATGTATATATATTGTGTATAATTATATATCCATGCGTTGGCTTGTTACTTAAGTTGTGCTATAATAGAACAGTTATAATTCTGTGGAGGCTGAGTTTGATGATGATGATGATGATGAAGATGATAATGGTGTTGCTGGTGGCTGCTGCCTGTATATACAATATATATATATATATATATATATATATATATATATATATATATTATATATATATATATAATTATTTATATTATTATATGTTATGTACCAAACTGGTTGCATAAATAGGTCATTCCATCATACATACATTATTTCAACAGGTTATTACACAAACACTACTAGGTTAGCATAAATTCACTTCCTTTTCTTTGCTTTACATAGTTACAACTGCTGCTTCTTCTTTCTTTCTTGTTTTTTTTTTTTTTCTTTAATTTAATTTTTTTTTTGGTGTTAAACTGTTTAAATAAATATTTGTATGTACGCGTGTGTGAACGCGAATAGCCAAATTTCTGGCTTACAGTAAAATTATTAATTGTAGAAATAGCAGACTAAGAAGAAGAAGAAGAAGAAGAAGTAGTAGTAGTAGGTAGTATAGCAGAAGAAACGAACACATTAATTTATAGGAATTTAATTAATTCATTTGCATTGGGGTCTTGCGTTTTTATATTTCGCATAATGTTTTCACTTCACTTATTTTTTGCGTGTACACTTTTTTCACATTTTCCATACATGTATACATACCTATATCTAATATCTATATATATATATATATATATATATATGTATACGCGTTAAAATCTATGTATAATTGTACTTGCCTTTATATTAGTAAAATCAGACGGTTTTAGCAACAGAAAATTTTTGTGTGCTTGTGCAGTTTTTTCCTTTGCTTTCTTTCTCTTCACACACAATTCTGGTTTTTCTTTTTAAACTATTCCACTCACCAAAATCACCACTTGGCTCTTCTCATTTGTAACAACACTAGAAGAATTTTCACACTTTTATATTTTTTAATTTTTTTCTTATTTATCCCGCTTAAACGAACTAAACACCGCGACAGGTAAACACGTACTAATCTTCAAGGTTTTGGTAAATGACCAGTTAGTGGTTACTGGTGTACTGCTGTTGTGCTTCCTCTTATTCGTTATTTCAATGGGAGAGTACACTTTACACGGTTAATTTCCACTTCCTCTCTCGTGAAGATCGTTTTTGAGTAAAGAGTTAAAGTTGATTAAATGGAGAAAGAAATTTACCGGCTTTTTAGTTAAGAATTTATGAAAATGATGTAACACCTTGCATATATGAAAAACAAATAAGTAAATTATTTAAATACACATTTTACACTTATTTTATTTGTTAAAAATCAAGCTTCACAGTCACATATAACTTTTATATCGTTTGCATTGTTTCCATTTCATTATTTTCTTCTTTAGTTGCATACACTCATATGAAAATGCTTTAGATTTTGCAACTTCTAACATTACTTTAAATTAATAATAAAATGTTTGCTTGAAACGTATTTGTTTCAATCCTTCTTCATATTAGAAATCAACGTATATTTCGTATTAATTAAATTGTGGGTTTAAGAAATGCTGCTTCTTCTTTAAAAACATTCATGTAACAAAAACTACTAACATAAATGATTTCTGAGTAATACTGTTAAACTGTTAAAATCACTGCGTACTCCATCAGTATGTTAAAAACTAAATCAAGCAATTCACAGAACACATTAACAGTTAATTTCTTTTAATAAAAATTCTATTTGAAGAAAAACATTAAAATTTTGTGTATTTTCCTCACTAAAAACGTCAATGTTACAAAGTTTGTTTCTTTTTTCTATGTCAGCAACTTTTTTTGTAATAATGTAGTAAAAATTTAAGGTTGAATAAGATTGAATATTAAATGTTGGTATCTGTGCGGTGTGTTTATATTTTTACATTAAATTTTTTCCTTCTTTAAAAATATCTTGTAAAAGAAATTATATTCTTTACTAAAACTATAAAAAAAAAAAGAAAAAAATAAAAATATGTAAAAAATAAAACACATGTTCATCACTTTAAGATTAATCATAAAAAAAGGCAAAATTTCATAAAATTAAAAATTTTCTGCTATTCAGTGGCTGCTATAATAATCACCTAGATAGGGTAGGCGGTCACAATCTACAGTTCAGCAAAATTTCCAACGATGGCCACATTCATTACACATAACAAATGTAGTCATGGGTTCATCGGAGGAACGCGTTTGCAACTGATTATACGTACAGTTGCGTTTCTTACATTTGCCGCATTTAAGCAAATCGGTTTTGGTGCCTTGCACAGTAGCCAATTGTGCATCGTTGATAGCTTCTTTAACAAATTTTTCACGTAACTTTTTCATTTCATCGCTGGCCATTTCTTCTGGTGTCATTTTGGCCAGCTGTTGGGCAGTGATGGCTCCACACATAAAATTGCCACGTAATGTAGGATTCTTCGGATCCTTCAAATTAGCTACACGTGATCGTACCCGATTTTTATATTTCATATCCGTATTTTTGAATTCAGCAAAAATGGCCTCCTCCAGTTCAATGGACATCTCTTCAGGTTCGGGACAGCCTTCGGGTATGTCGCCAGTTTTCAGTGCATTGCATAGCATTTCACGGCATTTAAGACGCACGGCATCTGTCAAACCTGACGTAGCCGGGAACGACGTTTGACTAGGTCTGCGTTGTTCTTCTTTCATATTTTTCTTCTCGTCCTTCTTATCTTTGCTCGATGTCACTGACGAGGACGTGGCTGTGACTTTCTCTTTGCTGTCTTTGTTGCTGGTCGTTGATGAGCTGGTCGATTTATTAGAACTGCTCGAGATTTTGTTATTGGCATTATTGTTGGGAACTTCTTTTGCGGCAGCACCTGAGCCAGGCGCAGCCAGGAAACGTTTCCAATTCTTGATAAGTGTTTTGGCCAATGCAATCACTTCTTCATCTTTGCTGCTTTTACGCAATTCATTAACCGTCATACCGATGCGTGTTTTCGTTAGTATGTCCAGATTAATATTAAGGGATTGTAAAGCTTTTAATAAATCCATGGCTTGATCTTGTCCCTACACCAAAATATAAAAAGATTTATATTAGTGAATATATTAAAAAAAGTTTGAAAAGCACTGTTGGTATTGCCGGTTGCCACAGTAGTCTGCCAACCCTATATAATCTGCAGCTGCAGCTACTTTAGTGAAATTTTTATTAAAAAAATGCTTTTGTTCGATTTGTCCACTTTATATATTTACCAAGCCATCATTTGAAGTAATTTTACTCATTTTCTTTTGTATCTTAAAAACCTCCTCTTCTACACTCATCCTTGCGGAATTTCAGCGCTTTTTTTATACCCGTGCAAAAAGTTACGATGCGTATAAGCAGTTCGGAGGAACTGTACTTTTTCAAATCCACAGCTATCAGCTTCAAATTACACACACTTTAATTAATATTTGTTATTTTTGCAATTTGAACGCTTAAAGTATTTTAGTTTTTCTTTTTTTTTTGCTTTTTTTTCTTTTAAATAAATTCTTTAGCTAATACCGTGCGTCGTTGAAAAACTTTCTTTAATTTTTTTTGTGGTGCTATTCGCTTTTCGTGTTTTTTTTTTTGCGCAAAGCAATCAAGCCAAGCAATTGCAAAAGATAATTAAAGAGTGCTGCCAAGTTTTTAATGAATTTACTTTAAGCCAAAGTAGAAAGAATATTTTATAATAATATTAGTTTTATAATTTTGGAAAGTTCTGCTTAATTAAATAAAAATTATATTAAAAAAAAGAGAACAATTTTCTAATTAATTGGCTTTTATTTTAGATTTTACATCATCTAGAGTGCTAAATTTTTCTACGCTGACCTAAGGGTTGGTATGCGTGAATTTTTTTTTTTAAAGATTCTTGTAATTCGTTAACTAAAGTGGAATTATTATTATCAATGTTTTGTTTCCTTAAATCAATTTTACCGCAAACGAGTAAAACTTTAACACACACTTCGTTTATAATTCAACGTTTTTATGGTAATTATTAGGAAATGGAGAAAAAGCCGCCAATAAATGCGTTCTTCTATAACTTGTGTTTTTCGTTTTGTTTTAGCTGCCCCGCCGAAACGTTTCTATAAAAAGACTTCAGTTTTATATAATGATGGGAAATATGAGGTAACATTAGATCATCGAAAACTAAAAACGCCCAAAGGTGAACTATTTACGGTGAAAAGTGAACCTTTGGCCATTGCAGTGGCCACGGAATTCGATAGTCAAAAGGAACACGTTGAACGCTCCAAAATGCATTTGTCAGCCTTATGTTTTACCGCTCTGGATAACCCCAACAATCATACCAAACAGGATATGATTAATTATATGATTGATTATATATCCACGGACACTGTATTGTATCAACATGACAATGAAAAAGATTTACATGAATTGCAACGTAATGAATGGGATCCGATAATAAAATGGTTTAATCAACGTTATAGGACCAATCTTAAGAAAACAATGGATATAACACCGCCTGCCATTAGCGAAGAAGATAAACAAAAAATTGCCACATATTTGCTATCGCATGATTTAGAGGTTTTGCATGGTACTCTGAAATATATATTATAGGAGAATTTTTGTGTTAGTAAAAGTGGGTATTTTCCGCTTGTATTTTTTCAGGTTTTGTTTTTGCGGTGGATATTTTAAAATCGATAATTTTATGCTTTGCTTGTATCGACCAGCATGTATCGGTGGAAAAGGCAGTGACTTTGTCCCGCTTAGAAGAGGAATATCAATTGAAATTTTGGGGTCGTGTTGAATGGGCTCACGATTTAAGTCAACAAGAGATGCAAGCACGTTTAGCAGCCGCCATATTGTTTGTACATCTTAATAGATCCGATTATTTTGTTAAGCAGAAAATCCTTATATAAACTGAAATGACACAGAATATAGTTCAATATTAGTGAAATTAACCAGTTTTGTTAACATAGTTGAATAGATCCCGCGGACACAAATAAACGCACATGACTGCAAAAAATATATAAAAACGATTAGTGTAGAAGTTAGAAAAGGTATGTTTACCAAAGATTGTTTTTACCTGTTGATCTTTTCTTTCCTATTGTTAAAATTTATGTTTAACATTTCACAATAATGCAAACTAAATTAAAACCCTTGGCCTGTAATGCATTTATTTTTTTTTTTTTTTAATTTTTTTTTAGAATTTTTAATTTTTAAAAGAAAATTCCACAAGTTATGATTTAGCTGCGGATATCTATATATAGCTTATTGCCTTGCTTTGCTTTTAATTCGTTTTCGCGCAACAATTTTATTTTTTACCCTACACCACAAGTGGTATATTAAATTTTGCTGATGTTTGTAATTCTTAAACGGCAGTTTTTAAGATATTTTCATAAAATTTGGTACCAGGGCGTGTCTGGGCGCAAAGGCTTAAACTATTGAAAAAGGTTTAAATTGGATCAATTTAGGACCCCCTCCCCTTATAAGTCTTTCTTTGACGACATTTCGTAATTTTATATATACTCGTATATATATATATATATTTTTTGACAAAACTTGGTAGAGCACAGTCAATTGGTTTAACAAGGAACTTTGGACCATTTTTTAATAAAAATTAGTTGGACAATTTTGACAAAGATTTTTCACGATTCGTGCTCACTGATACAAAAACAAAAAACAAAATGTGAATTTTGCAAGTAAGTGGTGCAGGGTATTAAATGGTCGGGTATGGCCGACTATAACATTGTCACTTGCTTTCTCAATAAAATGTTTAATTAAATTTTAATGATAATTTATTATTTATTTTTAAAGTATTAGAAAAATTGGTTCCTTCACCATGCCCGTTTAAAACTAACTTTTACAATTTACCTAAAAAAAAAAATTGACGATAAAAAATTAAACTTTCTGTGTGTAAATGTTTTTGCAGAAATAGAGTTTTAGGCGAGGTTTATTTGTTTTTAATTAAATTAATATTTTACTCTTTTTATTAAGTTTCTTATTTTTTAGTTTTCATTATTTTTATTTATTTATTAATTTTTTTTTTTGCAAATATAATTTAAAAATGTTTTTTTAAATCTCTTTTGACCAGAGGCAGGGTAAAGCGATAACAAGTGAGTAACTGTACTTTATATTTTTAGTAAATAAAAAAAAAAATACATATTGGGCGGGGGTTTTCAAAAGTTTGTCTGAATATTAGATAAAATTTGAATTTCTTTATTTTTATAATTTTTTAGACAAAAAAAAAAAAAAAAACAATAAAACGATTACTCGTTTTTTTTTCTAAGTTATCCAAATTATGCATTAAGCGAATATTTTTACTTTAATTCAATTTAGCTACTTAAACTAATTTAATTTATTATTTTACTTCAAATCTAAATTTTAAAGGCTTTAAAGGCTGAACCTTTGGTATATTTTATATTTATATTTAATTTATTATAACAAAGTATATTTTAATTTATAACAAAGTAATCGATTTTTAAATTATTTTTTTTTTTTTTGGTATTTTACTTAAACGCTGATATGCTATAATACAATTAAAAGCTTAAAAACCTAAAGCTTCTTAGAAGCCGAACTCAATAAATAAGCCTTTACACATTTATACAATGTACGGCGTATCGCTTTCCTTATAATGTGTTTGTGGAGTAATTGGAAAAAAACAAATTTTAAAAATTAAATTTATTTTTATACCCTCCACATAAGATGGGGGGGGTATACTAAGCTTGTTACACCATTTGCAACACCTCGAACGAGGCCTTAGCCTATGTATGTTTCAGCATCAAAAATTTAATCCATCTAGACATGTATGTCCATGTGTCCGTCTGTTGTTGGCATTCTCACGATCGTAAATTTGAAGATATTGAGTTGAAATTTTGTACAAATTCACTTTCTGCATAGTTTCTGTACGCATTGCGCTATTTTAAAAGGGCAAAATCGTTCAATAGCCACGCCCACAATCGATAAAAGTTTACTTATCTGCCACAAAAAATGAGGTATGATTGATATTGAAATTTGTTATACTTATCTATAGTTATCCTATCCATCGATGTGCTAAAAATGGGCATGATCGGATAACAAGCACGCCCACAATATACAAAAAACCAATATTCACCATAAAACTAGACCTGCAAGCTGATACGTAGTACTGACACTATTAGGCGGCGAAATATATATATATAACTGCCACGCCCACCGTTGTAGATGTGGAGAGTATTTGAAGATTTGCTCTAAGTCAAATTTGATTTTCTTTTATTAATTGTTATTGGTGTCGTGTGTAACGAGTAATCGTTTACAAAAGGAAAAAATTTGTTTTATTTATTGAGTGTGTGTGTGTGTGTGTGATATCGTGCATATATGTATTTACATAAATTGTTCAAAATTTTTTCGAGTCGTGATATTAATAATGGATGATTATCTAAAGTAACCGGTTTCGTTTTACTTTTTCCGTAAGCAAGTCATAAAAGTCCTTAAATGCTGCTTTTTATTACCCTGTTGGGGAATTTAGATAAAAAATGTATGCAAACGTTTCTATAACAAAATATATTATTGTTCTAAAAGAATCATTTCTAAAAAGTTGCATTTACAGCTTAAAAGCCAACAAAGGGAACATATCGAACAAGTGGACTGAACAGGACCGACATCGTTTTCATACGCTTCACCTAAGTCATACGGAACATCCAGAATAAGGTGTCAGAGACCCAACAAAGTATATATAAAAAACTGAATCGGTTTATATAGGATTGTCCGTCTCTTGTTGGCAACCTCACGATCATAACATTGAGATATTTCAATTTAAATGTACAGATACTTCTAGTTTCTGCACCTAGAGCATTTATTGGACAAAATCGGTCAAGAGCAGCCATGCCCACAATCGATAAAACTATATTTATCTGCCAAAAAAAAAAGGTGAAATGTGGGCGTTTCGGATAACAGTTCAACAACAAAGCACTCTCTCAGGCCTCCGAGCTTCTTTATGGCGCTGAGACATGGACGCTAACACAAAATGATGAGGCTCTTTTAGGTGTCTTTGAGAGAAAATTTTATGAGCGGTCATTGGCTCTGTACGCGTTAGCGATGAGTTCCGAGTTAGAATGAATCTTAAGCTGTATGAGCTGTACGCCGACATTGACATTATCCGTTGTATAAAGATTCAACGGCTGCGATGGCTAGGTCATCCCGACAGGGAACTGGAAGTACGTCGCGCAAGAGACAGACGGAAACTTCGGTGGAGGTGTACAAAACTGGAGAATGCGCGCCAAAGATCAAAGCGCGTGGCGTTCTCTTTTGCATAAGGTCAATGACTAGGTTGTAATCGGGTATTAATTATGATGATGACTTCGTAGGGCTTTCAGTGTCTTCAGTTCACATTATCAGTCTTTAAAACCAGAATGTTTTTGTGGAAAAAGATCTGCTCTTAGAAGAAAATTGATATAAAATGCCGATTGCATCAAGTTCCTTCAAAATCTCTTTGGTATAGGTATCACATACGGCTTGACGAGTAAGAGTTATTTCTCTGAATCAGATATGGCGGACAATCGAAAATAATCTGGACAACATATACTTATCTACTTTCTTAACATCTATTTCATGTGGACTTGAAAAGAAAGCCTTTGATAAGTAGAAAGCGATAGGCTCAGTGAAATTAGTATGAAATGAAAAATTCTTCAAAGAAATTATATAAATAAAAGTAGGTTTTGAATCGATCAAGCGATCAAATCTTATCCTTATGAATTGTTAAATGCTTTTTGACAATAATTTTCCCTATTCAAGTAACCGGTTACTTTAAATATCGTAATTTGCGTTAAATTTTAAGGATGAAACGTATTGGAATGTACTTTTTTTGCGTTAATATATCATATCTACATTTATTATGTAACAATGCGCGCTCATTATATAATTTATGAAGTAGCTAATAGTTTAAATCGTTTTGGCTTAGCTCTACAATATGTTTTAATATGTTATCTCCTTCTTTTGTAGCGTTATAATTTTAACTAATATGCCGCAGCAGATAATTCCCATTTTCAATATTTTGTTTTTAATTAGTAGTTACTTTTAAGAATTTTTGTAGTTTTTTTTTTACCAAAAAAAAATAGCCTTTCTTAATAATGTGAGAAGAGAGTGTTTGAGGTTCATTATTATACTTCTGTATCGAGTATATTCGTGTAGGTCTCCTCCACAAATTTCGGCGCTATAAAATCTTCATAATAGTTGATGAAAATCTCCTTAAATTCATCCGGTATATATTCGAGAGCATTTAGCATTTGCATCAGTTCTTTGTCGCCGCACTTGTAATTGCTTAATGCCATTACGTCCCAAAAATAGGACATAAATTGTACATATTCAATGCTAAATATACGGTATTGAGCGGCAACTATATGTAGAGCGCTGCGCATTATTGAACCCAACTTATTTAATTCCCATTCATCCAATTGTTTACAGCCTTCTGTAAATAAGAAGAGGTATTCTTTAATCAATTATTCGATTATTATATTTTATAAATGGAATAGAATGAACTGAGGAATTTCGTAATAGAAATTATTATTATAATTTTTTATGCTACTTGATTATAAGTGAGGTTTTGCATAAGGGTTCAAAATCCTAACTCAAAGGCAGTTTAGTTTAGTAAGTAGGTATTCGATAGAAGTGTGATTTTCATTTGGAAAATTTCATTATAAGTTCATGCACTGTGCCATCTTACCCTCTAAAGGTAAAGATACAATACGTTTCGTTATGCTCAACAGAAATCGTAAATTATGACTGTTACTTATTATGGACAGTTCTGTGGATTTTTTTAAGACTAAAGACGAATGTAAAGTAAAGAAAAGAAAATTGAAAGGCTACTCTGGGTGCTTTATTTATCAGATTTTTTTTATAAATATATTTTATGAATACGTTTTTTGATGCTATCCTCAATTTTCGTATAATTTTTTTTAAAAATGTCATTCGATTACAAATCCGCTGCGCCACAGTTTACCGATAACCAAAAATCATTCAGTTTTATAGTATTTCAAAGGGTGATCATAGATTTCTATAATTATTGCTTTAATATGACTCATGACACTCAGTGGACTCCCGTTGAAATATTTGCCGAAAAAGGCTCAGATTTATCTGAGAAGAATATAGAAAGTAATGTGAAACCGTTATGAACCCCATGATTTCATCGAATTCTCTTACTTTGCTTCTTCAGCAACGTACGCTGTCGTATTAATTATGATATAATTGTTATATCTTTCTATTATCAATTAGGACCTGGCGCCATAAAGCCCACAAAGTATATACATATTATTGAACAGTATCAAAGACTAAATTGATTTAAAGGGGTCTGCTGCGGAAACTGATGCGGTCGCAAAAATTAAAATTTGAGTTTGAATTTTGCTACAGACCCTCCAGTGCCCTCAAGTTGGGTATACATGTGGAGGCTATCACAGATTTAGCTTAAACTAAATATAGTTCATTACTTGCTAATTTAAATTTACATTTTATACAATTTGGTTTAGCCACAGTACTAAATCTATATTGTTAGCGTTATAAAAAGTTACTAAAAAACTAGCTATAATTATGTATTATGTGGTATTTTAATAATCGCTAAGCTAGCTAAATTGATATAAAACAATGTATATTATTATCATTATTATTATTATTTTAATCTAAGGAGAATATAAGAAAGTAAAAATCAAATATAGAAACTTCTGGGATTTACTAGAGTATAGAACGTTTGTAAAAAAAATTGTGTCAAATATATTGTGTGCGAGAGAAAGAGAGAGAGAGAAAAAGAGAGAGAGAGAATGTGTCGAACGTACCTCGGTGAATCAGTAAACATTGTTCGACCAATTGACGCGCCAAAGCCACTTTACATTCATGCTGATCTACAAGCTGGACGTCGGCCCGTTCAATGGCTGCATAGAGTTTGCAGCGCTCCTCAATTGTATCGCAATCGCTGAGTGCAGACGTGAACGCCCAAAACCATTCCAGCTTTTGTATGTGATCGCACAAATTGCAAATAAGCAATTCAGAACCATTGTTTTCGGGACGACGATAATAATCGGATTTCCACCATTGCAAGTTGCGAGTACGTTTCAGATTCGAAGGTGTAAATATTTGCTTACAATTCGGATTATCACAGCGATAACGGTGAAATTTATGCTGAAATTTGTTTGGTTTTTTATTTTCTTTTTTTTGTTGTTTTTTTGTTTGTTTTGTTTTGTTTTGGGTTTTGGAGGGTGGAGTGTTTGAACGAATTGATCGAATACGCGTAATGGACAAATGTTACATATAGAGAGGGAGAGAGAGAGAGAGAGAAAGAAAGAAAGAGAGAGAAAGGACAATCAAGGGAAGAATAAAGCAAAATAAAGCAAGCAAATCATAAAAATCAGTTAAGACATAATAGATGATGGCGATCTCATTGAATGATCAGCGGTGGCAGTGACAGTTACATACACATTTAAACATATAATACAAACATAAATTACATGCACCTGCAATCTTATTGAAGCAACATTCTCTTACAGAAACATTCATTTAGTATTTTTAGAACATCAAGTGACTGAGAATTATTATTTAAGGGTTAACGTTGAATGAAAAGAAAGAGCATATGCTATGACAGTGATAATGAAGTTAATCTTTTTTCATTTAGTTATATAGTTATAGTTAACATATAGTAAACATTCAATCATAGACACAACATCGAATTTAACTTTTTGATCCAAGTATCTAAAACACGCGGAAAATTTCTATACCAAAAAAAACACATTACCATAAACATTCTTAACGTACGTATTAGATAGACTACAGATTCTAAAACAGAACACTATTAAAAATACTTACAAAATCCTCATCGGGATATGGACGAAAGCATTTGTCGCATTTACAGTCGACTCCGCGTATATTTAACTCCCATTTGCGACGTTCATACAACGATTGTCTATAGTTCCCGCTAACGAAACAGTTACATATACAGGCATCTGCAGGTATTTCACATGTCGAGTAGGCGGATAGTTTGCAGCCGTTGATTTTGCGATAAATCATATCTGTACAGGCGTGCCGGCAATGGCTTAAAGTTTGGGGGAAGACAGCATATCCCACGGTACTAACGTCGCCAGCCAATAAGTGTAAATAGCCGCGCCTCACGTGACGCACCGTCTCCCATAGCATGAATTCGTCGTTGGGCGATAGCACATGAGGATCGACAGGCAGCACAAAGGAGGGGCAGTGTACGAGGTTTTTGTGCCGTAACTGACAGATGTGACGCAACAGCAAAGCTGACGCTAACAATTCCCATTCTTGACGCGAAAGCTTTGCCGCAGCGGGCATGGTTAGTTCGAGTAGTTCGAAAAAGTCGGTATACTCGCCTAAATAGACAGAGAGTATGTGCGCAACGATAGCAAATGAAACCATACTCTGCTTGTCCTCTTTGTCCAGGTGCGATTCGAGTCGGAGAAGGGCTGAATATGAGTTGGTCGTGGTATTGGCTAGCGAGGCGGATGACGAGGTACAATTACGTTCGGTCAAAATGCTATTGAAAGCATTCCACATTTTGCTGACTGTGGGCTTTTTGCGACAATGCGGCACAACCTGTGGCAGCCCATTTATAAGCATGCGGAAGGCGAGTTGCAGTAAGCGTGGTTTTGAGAATTCAACGCCGAACTCCTCAAAGAGTTCGATTTGGTGAGCATAACATTCGAGAGCATGTATGGAAGCATGTGCGGCCCGACATTTGCGCGAGCAGTAGACGGCTGTACGATTGGAACAAAAAATGCATGGGAACAGTACGAATTGTGTAACACCGCAGTGATCACAAACGCGTGCTGCTCCGCTGGGCACGAAAACTGCGGCTTCCTCTTGGAATATGAGTGTATTATTTGGAATGGTAGCGGTGGCTCTTAGAAAAGCACTCTTTGTTGTCGTCATCACGTTCGTATTATCCAGCCAGGCTCTAATTAAATTTAAGGTTAAAGCGTACATGAAAGAAAGGTTTGTGCTATAGTAAAAAGCTGTTGCTTTCTAATCAACTCAAGAAACGCGTGGATACTTACACTTCATAAATTTTTGTACCATTTATTATGAGATCATTATCGGTTTGCACGCCCATTTCGATTTTCTCGGCTTTCGACACTTCGCATTCATGCCACAGCTCATGGGTGCGAGCCTCGAATGTTTCCGACAGTTCCATATGCAGCAATTCGTGCAAGTGTTGTTCGCACAATGCGAAATTGCGCATTTTTAAGGCACAAGAGGCTTGACGCAATTTAATCAATGGATGATAATCCTCCGGGTATCCCAGATCCAAAGCACACAAACAGTCGTCATAGGATTGCTTCCAGCCGGCAACAAAAAACGAAAGCACAACAATTAAATAAAATGAAGTATTTACCACAAGTGCACAAGTACTACGGGAGCTCACAGAAATGAAAAAAGTCACATTATAAATAATTATACGGTTGCGATTGTATGCATGTAAGTACGTATGGTGGGACTGCATGTCAAGTACTCTGCAATGTGTTCAGCAAGCATGTGTGTGCTTTTGGCATATACAATACTTCTGTGAAACATACTCATACCTCATACATGCCGCAGTCGTACAATACGGTAGATCTGTTTGCGTGCGCCATAGCGGCTGCTATGCTATCTTGTGATGGCGCCAAAAATATTGCTTCCGTATAGAGGTCACACGCTTTAAGTGCGTGCCGCTCTTTGCGATAGGAATCGTTGCCAGCTTCACGCATCCTTCTTGATTCCTCATCCGATTTGAAATTTTCAGTTCTGCCGCGTAGCTGTTGAAACCACTCCAAGACCAATGATCTGTTACGAAAACAAAACATAACTGATTAATATTAGATGAAAAGTGATGAGACTTTTCATTAAGGATATATAGTGTGTGGGTGAAGACTTTAGGTCAGGTGCTCAGGATGCTAATTCTAATTCTTTAGGTTAACAATAAACCCTGTGTCATTAATTAAGTGCTTTACGAGTGCCACAACATCAGGAAATCTTTGAAATCTTCATCGCTCTCAACGCATTAAAACCTGGCATCAAAACCATCCATTAGAGAAGTAAGAAATCTTAGAGAATCTGTGGTGATAATTGGTTCAAAGTTGACAAAAATCTAAATGTCTAACACAAAAATTGATCTATGAACTTGAAATTTAGTATGTACATTTCCAATTATCCCAACCATTGATGCGCAAAAAATGGGCGAGATCTAATAACAGACACCATAAAACCATACTTAGTGTAAAATTCAACTTGCCAGCTGATATGTAATGCAAACATTATTAGAGGGTGTAATCATGTACCTACCACGCCCACCATTTGTATGAAGATGTGGAAGGTGTTTAAGATTTGGCCAAAACCTAATTTACTTTTCTTACTTGTTACAGCTCACTCTACTCTTGTAATACCTTCAGAATTGGACCTTGTATAACACGATATAGATTTATCTGAAAAACTCTATAACTAACTGTTATGTACAGAATTGTTATTCTGCTGATAAGGTATGATTATGTCCTCAATGGGTGTTTATAGAAAAATGAAAAACAAATTCGTACAGTTGGCGTAAATAAATGCAATTGATTGTTTGGAGCGGTGAGATGGCAGGTGTTATAATGAAAAGTGGTCCTAGTTGGCAGCCTATGTACAAACACATAAATTGCTTGTTTAGGGCCAAATGTGAAATGTTTGCCTGTGAAATCAATTTCAAGCCGAAAAACCCAAATAATGTATGTTATGAATAAAATATTCAAAACACGCCAATGCAAGCGTACACTAAAGGATACAACGACAGCAAAAACAATAACAACAATAACAACAACAACAAATATATTATTATTTAACACACGTGACCTTATTTCATGCTCTGCCAATAAATTTGTAACAGAGATAGAGAGAGAGACAGCGAAAGAGAAGATAATCAGCCACACTATCGCTATCACAAACGAAACAAACAAAAATAAAATGAAGAGAAACCATTGTACTAAAAACAAAGAATGGAATGAATGTTTTTGTCATTCCTGCCATTCGAATGGATCTCACAAGCAAGCAACCAAATGACTTGTAGGAAATGGTTGGCAAATAAATGATGAAATTATGCAAATTTCATAAATACTTAATGAAAGTGCAACTAAGGAGTGTGTCCAAATGTGTTTTTACTTGTATATGAAATGTGGGACAATAAACTGAACGGCACGGTAATGCACTGAACTAACCTGAACTCTTTTTGTTGGTCTACCGCAACGGCATCATCCTCACTATCCGTTAAACTGGGGGCATGAGTCAGAGTGCCGCCAGCGGCACCCAATTCCTCCATGGCTATCTCCACATTCGCGCCACCGCCACCATTAATTTTTGTAGTACTGCTCTGACTGGTTTTACTTTTACGACTACTCGAGCGTACCATTTCACTTTGCGGACCGCCATATGATGAAACCAAATCTGTGGTAGATATTGCTTCGGGCACTTGCAAGGCCTGATGTTGTTGATTCGCCGCCAATTTACCTGTATAGGGTGCCGGAGTGTGACGCCGTTTCGGGCATTGCAACAAATCCAAATCCAACAGTTGCCTCTGCAGTTGCAATTCATCTTTATACGTCAACTCGTCCAATTTGAGACGCTCCAATTGAAATGCTATCAAATCTCCCAAATCCAACAGCGAAGAGGCCATTTTCCCTTGACTATAATATTACTTCTAGTAGGTCTTCTTTGGATGGCTAATGGGTGCTTTTAAAAAATCATAAATTATTGGTAGTAGAGTAGGAGAGTATGTCTGTAATAATTTTGCTGTTGTTGCTATTCTCACTCTCTGTCTTTCTCTTTTTGTTTCTTGCTCTCTCTCTGATTCATCGTGGCATACTTTTAGGCGTTACACATTTATCGTATCTTTTTTAATATTATACACATACACACACACATACATATTTATTTACACATATTTTTACACATTTGGGTGTACTTTACAGATTTTGTGAACACACGTATTAATGATAACATATCCAAGTTAGTTGTTGTTGTTTTATTATTATGTTGTAGACAACGACCACGACGACAATAAAATATAATTTGTACAGATGATTGTTGTAGTTGTTGTAGATGATAGTAAAATACAAACGGATACTTTGCCAAAAAAGTGCACACACACACACACATGCACACATACAATTACAAGCGGACTTTTAAGATTACACACACAAAGCGTAGGCGTAACGCGTGCTATACAATACACTTTGTCCTTAAAGACGCACTTTTTCTTATAATTCCCATAAAAATTATAGACTGCCGTTCTCAAGGCAGGGTTTGTTCTCTCACTCAATTTTTTTTTTTTTTTGTATATGTAGTTTTTTTTATTATTGATTAAAAAAAAATTTTTTTTCTTTTGGTTTTTTTTTTAATCTTATATTAAAACTTGAATCATACAATATTTAGCCGAGCAAATTGAAAAAACCATTTACACTGATTTGGCTTTGCTATTGATTTTTAACATCATAATCACAAATATTTTCTGCCAGCCAGCAAGCCACCCAACCAACCAGTCAGTCAGCAATTCATAGCGTTTGTTTGTACCACAATCAATACAATTAGACCTCTGTCCAAGCTGTTGTCGTTATTGTTGTTAGTATTGTTGTTGTTATTTTATATTCACACATATTCCATAGAATGCCATTAAACCACAAAGAATTATTTTAATTATTTTTTAAACATATTCAAACTAAAGCACACCTTACACTGCAGCTTAAAATTTGTTACAAGTGATTGTGAGAAAATTCGCTAAACGTAATGGTAGTTAACACACTCACACACAAACACACTATATATATATATATATATTTTTTTTTAGTTTTTTGAACACAATGTTGGGCTGATTTAAAGGCCAGTCAGTTGCGAAAAAAAAGGAAAAATTTGTGAAAAAAGAGCTTTCACAACGAAAAAGTGTCACTCATGTCATTAATAATCTGAATGTTTAGAATTAAAATTAATTCATTTTCACGATGACACACACTTTTCCTGGGCCCTCTAACAATTATTAGCCAGCCCCTTTTTGAGATATTGTATATTTTCCAAGAAAATTTCATCTATACAGAAATCACAATACTTTTTCATACAATACATGAACGCTGTGAACGTTTCTGTTACTTGTCTTCTGCAAGAGTTGAACTTAATTGTAAGAGTTTCAGGTGAATACTAAAAATTTTTATAGAGAAATGCAAAGAAACAACCTAACAAATACATATTTATCTAAGTAGTTATACATAGCTTTTCATTTGATTTCATCTTCCTTCCTCTTTTGTATTTGAAATAGCGAGCGCTCTCTTTTTTCATTTTGGTGACACTATTTGTTTGTTGCTCATTTAGTTGTTTGCCTTTGTGTTTATATTGAGTTACTAATATCCCGGAACAGGTTTGCTCTCTCTCTCTCTCTCTCTCTCTCTTTCTCTGACCCTCTCTTAAATTTTAACACACACTTTGCTTTACTTGTACTAAATAATGGTTTTCATTCATGGCAAAACAGCAGAGGCTTTATAATAGGCGCCCAATGGTATGCTATATAAATGTCAAATGCTTCACATCATGAATATATGCTATACTTTATTTTTTACACATTGTAGTGGAGGGTATACTAAATATGCTGTTCCGTTTGTAACTTACAGAAGGAGCCTTCGAAGAAAGTTCAATTTGATCTGTTGCAATTTATTGATGTCTGTACTTCCGTCTGTTTTTGTATGCTACACAACATGTAAAATATCACAAGCTAATTATGAAGCTAATTAATTATTATTCACCAAATTTTGTCATTAAATATTAAGAATTGCAGTTGCTTGCCATATAAAGACTTCCATTCTATTGGACTTTAAAAGTTGTGCCATTCGGTCCATTTTTAATAAGGTTTCATTCTGAGCCAATACATGTCCTTATACCAAATTTAATCGAAATATCTCAAGAAATGCGCACAAATTTAAATGACAGACAGACGGACATGATTAAATTGTTTCAGATTTTGATTCTGAATCGATGCGTATAATTGAAGGTGGTTGTGGCATTTGTCGTTTAGGAGTGGCAAACATTCGCATAAACTTAATATACCATTTGCCACAAGTGGTGCAGGGTATAATGACTTAAATATCAAAACCTTGCGTTAACTGATACAACTGAACTAATTATAACATAAATTGTAGAACTTAATGGTGGTATAACTGACTACAATAATTTCAGTTGTTTTTTAAAAATTTTTTTTTCATAAAAACCTCCTCTACACTAGCTTTAGTTCTTCAGTAGGACACCCAAATAAAGATGCAAGTCAGTTTTAATAGCTTTTGATTCTTTTTCTTAAGCAAGTAATTCCTTAATAACGAAATTTGTTGAAATTTGATGAAATTACGATTTGAAAAATGAATCGTGAGACGATTCAAGTCGCCGAAGAGTTCATAGTGAACAAATAATTTAAAAATTACCCAATCACTGGCTAGTAATAATCAAAAATATGAAGAGATATGCAGCGAAGACATTTAGAAGCAAATGGTTAAAAAAGGCGAATATAAAAAATGGCAAATTCGCATCGAACAACGTATAATGAATTGAGTGATGAGAGTAAGGTGAGTAATGAGTCGTTGGAATGTGTAAAACCACTTTAAAGTAAAATATAAATATTTCCTCCCCTTGACAACTGTTGTACTTTAAGCAGATATTGTATTATATTACAAACGGATTGGACAAGTGAGAAAATATTGTTCACTTGAGTTGATTGTACTTATGCCCCTAAAAATTATTTATATTACACTTAAAAGTATGCTATTCTTTTGTGTACTAAAACGAGCACCAACAGTTATTCTTCCTCTCTCTCTCTTTTTTTTTTTTTCTTTTTTTTTAACTTTACTCTCTTGTAGTATACATAATCATAGCACGTTGTGTGTGTCATTTTGGCGAGTGTGTATGTTTGAGGGGGGGGGGAGAGGGTTCTGAAGGGAGGGGATGTTTGTTGTTTGCCAAAATCTACAGGAAATACATGAACGGCTTTTTTCCCTTTGTTCTTTGTAAAATGTGTGTCATATCGACTATTAATTTCAATTGTAAGAAAGCAGCCAAACCAGATTGACATTGTGGAACTATGCACGTTTGGGTCAAATCTTAAACACCCTCCGCATCTACATACAATGATGGGCGTGGCAGGTATATGATTACGCCCTCCCATTGGATATGTATTACATCTCAGCTTACAATTCGAGCTTTACACTGGGTATGGTTTTTTTGTAAATTGTGGGCGCGCCTGTTATCCCACCACGCCCATTTTTTGCACATCTTGGCAGTACAAAGTCTGGACAAAAATGTCAGTTTAATATTTCAAAAGTTACAACCGTCAGAATGCCAAATACAGACAGACACACGGACACGGACATATATCTTATGTATGTCTAGATCGACTCACTTTTCGATGCTAATCACGAATATAGATACTGTATAGGGTCCCAGCAAACGGTATGGCAAACTTAGTATACTCCATCTTTTGTGGAAGGTATAAAAATATTTATATTTATTATGTAGCACTACAGGTGTGTGTTTGTGTTAATTTTTTTTCATTAAAAACACAAGTGAGAGTGAAATTGTTGTACTAACCTCTTCTTAGGTAGAAAGATGGGGTTGGTGTTGTAGGCAACAAGAAAATTATTATTGGAAATGGAAGAAGACAGGGATTGAAATGAAGAGAGGGAGTGAGTAAAGGGGTAAGAAAAAGTTAGCTGTTAGTTAATTGAGGGAAACAAACTTTAACAAAGGTTAAACTTTTTCTGATTTAATGAAAAGTTAATGAAATTGTTTTCATGAATATGATTTATATTGAAATTAAAAAATTTTCAAACAAATTATCATATATTCCATTAAGCAGCGAATGATTATCATTATTGGGAAATTATTTTATAATAAAACAAGTTTATATATAAAGAAATGAAAGCATTGCAAGCGCTTTGTTAGTGTGTTGAAGTAAGTAAATTAAAAAAAATTTTAAAATTTTCAGATTTTCAAATTTTTTTAAATTTTCAAATTTTTAATTGATTAGAAAATCATGCAATATTTGTGTAGAAAGGGAGACTCTATTCAAAGTTCGATTTTTTTATTCGAAATTGTTTTTTTTTTTACCAACCCTGTGTTAACGTTGAATACCGAAATAGAACAATTTCTCGCTTTGTGTAATACTTTCGGTAACTTCACTTAAAGCTTAAAAGAATAATAGGAAGAGCTTAGCATTCAACTTTGAAAGCTGCTATTAATATGTCTAAAAAAGCTGTAAGGCAGCGCTTTTCAAAGTGTGCTCCACGGAGCCCTGCGAATCCATGAGCCAACTGAAGGGGAATTTTTTTAGTGTTAGGCACATACACATAATTAGTCATTACTGCACCATTGTAGTTACCCCGTAAATTATTATGCTTTTGAAGGGCTCCGCAGCTCAAAAACTTTGAGAACAACTGCTGCAAGCTACATTAAATTGGAGCTTCTGATTATTCTATCAGTGTTTGTAGCTTTAACAAGTTCATTCCTTCAAGTTTAAATGTTCCAGGTGCTTAGACTTGATTCTTGCATAGGATATGGTTGGAAATTATTTGTGACGTCTATTAAGTTATGCTTGGAACCTTTTCAAAAGAAAATTTTTATCCACTTGTTTCACTTGGAAATAGAATTAAAAGTGCGCCCACAATTTATAAGAGTCATGTTTAAATTGACGGTGGTGGGCATCCCTGATAGGATTTATTTACTTCTTCAATTCCATTCAATTGGGATTCCTACAATTTCATTTGAGGTTTATTCAATTTTCAACGGAACATTTTTCATTTCTAATTGAGACTTATGATGGACTTTTCATTTCCAGATGGATTTTTTTTCGTTATAATTGCCATGTTTTTGTAATTTTTCAATTTCAACTGGGATTTTTGCAATTTGAAATAAATGTATTCCTTTTTAAGGGAAATTATTCAAATTCAATTAGAACTCTATCTATTTCATCTCCATAGTACATGTAAGTATAAGTACAATTATGAAAATTAAAGCGTTTTTTAAGTAATCAAGATTATGATTAATTTAATTTTTTTTTATAGCGCACTGATAACAAGCGTGCTTTACAATGAAAACAAGTAAAAAGAAACAAAATAAATGGCATAGGCCAACACTTAAATACACTTCGTATGTATATATAAACAGTGGGCGTGACAGAGGCATGGTTACGCTTTATAATAGTGTATGTTTAATGTGGAAAATTTCAGAGACCGTGCAATTTGGCATTTTACTAAATTTGAAATTATGGGCGTGGCTGTTCTTCTTTTGTCTGATTTTGTCTGATCTTGTGTGAGTGTGTTTTGTTTTGTACAACAGTTTAGGCAAACGCTTAAAACATTATATTTTGTCCGTATGTCCGTCAATGAAAAATCAGATTAGAAGCCAATATATAGGTCGGATCGTTTCAAAATTGGGCACACATAATTGTAAGGTGAAAGGGCATTTTGTTTTGAACAAACCAAAGAGACATTTATGCGTGTTGCAAAGGGATTAATAAACTTTGTGGGCATTTGTGTTATGTGGTGGTCAAGGCATTGAAATTTTATTGATATGAAATGTCAAACTATATATTGTATGTATATGTAGAAGGCAGATAAACATTTCAACAACACTTCGTATAATTTATTTGCAACTGTGTCTCAACCATACACAAACGGGTGTGGAGATGGGACGTACATACTTTGGCTGCTTTATCTTTATTCTATTTAGAATTTTGTGCAACACGTGTAATCAGTGTTTTTTTCGATAACATTATTATAATGAATGTGTTTTTGTTAAATAGTTTCTATTATCCTAACCAGACTTCCTAACTTTTTATTATTATTTACTTATCATAAAATCTTCCCGCTTCGTCTTCTCTCTGCAAACAAGTACAAATACTTGTCTGCGTGTTCATATACAAACAGCCGAGCCGTGACCTCTCTCTTTCTCTGTCACAATTTTTATAATATTTTTTTTTTCTACTCTTTAAGATCATTTAGTAGATATGCAAGACAATACAATAACAACAGTTATTTTAATTGCAAAAGTAACTGAGCAAAATAATCTACAAATAATTAACTTGTAGCAGACGCGTGCGTTATTTTTTATGAAGTTGAAGTTGGTGCCGTGTTGAAATTTTATAAAAGTTATAAAAAACAAAACAACACAAAACAAAGCCGGAGCGAGCACTCATCATAAAATAAAAAATACTTAATCAACATAATATTTTCAACACTGTTTTCCTGCTGACTTTCATATAAACTTTTCAATTTAGTTTTGCTAGTTTATTGCTTGTGTCACATTACAACAGTTATACAAGAATAAAGCATAGAGTTGACGCGAACAAATGTGCAAATGTCATTGACAGTGAATAAAAGAAAAAGTGCATGAATAGGAAATATTTTTAATAAAATATTGCACGTCTATATATAATGTAATCATTAAAAGAAATATAAAAAATAATAATAAAAAAGGAAAAAAAAAAAAAAAAGAAACAGAATAGAAAGAGCAAAGCAGAGGAAAGTAAGATTATTGTTGAGTGAAATGCAAAATTGGTGCAAGTTTAGCCGCCAAAATAAAGAAAATTAACACAAGTGACAAAAGTGACAAAACATGCCACAAAAGGAAGATACACCAATAACAATGTAAGTAATTATTGTTATTGTAGTTGTTGTTTTATATAATTCTATTATATATAATTTATGCAAACACATATCAAAAGCTGACCTCAGAGACGACCCCTAAAAGTATTTAATATGTTTGTATGTTCTCGATTAACATCAAGATCTGAGCCGGTCCTGTTATGACCGTGCGTGCGTGCGCAAGTGTGTATATTGTTGAAAGGTTCGTATTAACAAAAATTCAGATATTATGCTGAGATTCGCGATAACCGTTCTTACATTCATGCATAGGCTTGCAGCCACGCCCATAATTGACAACAACTTTGTATAAGAAAGAAGATGCAAAAAAGTAAACTTGTTTTTGGCAAAATCTAAAATATCCTGCTTGGCCTACAAAATGTTGGCGTGGTAGATAGGTTAGGTTAGGTTAGGTTGGGCGGGTGTGCCCAAGCACTTAGGCCAATAGGTGGCCCATTGTGATACCCGACGAAACATAACGCAGATTATTCAGTTCAGACACCCGGAGGTGGCTATAAATCGATTGAGATCTAAAATGTTAACATCTGCTAGTGACCCTAGACCCTCCGGAAATCTAACTCCAATTGTTTTGTAACGTTTTCCCTGTAGGGCCGAGGATTCACACAGCAGGTGCTCCACAGTTTTCACCTCTTCCTCGCCCCTGCAGCTTCTACAGAAGGTAGGTATATAATCAGGTATATAACCAGGGACAAAGACAATCAATTTGACTTAGGCCAAATCTTAAATACCCTTCACAATCTCTTCTTTAGTGGACTTGTCATGCACCTGAATATCTCTTTTATATAATTTATGTATTATTCATTAAAAATAAAAGTCGAGTTTTGCTTAGAATAGGATTTTTTGTAAATTATGGGCGTGTCTCTTATCCTAACACGACCGCTTTTGGCACGGTGATAGCACATCGATATACATATGTTTATGTATTAATTTTTGTGGCAAATTAATAGATTTTTGTCGATTGTTTTTGCCCAATTTAAGTAGAGATTAGCATGCAGAAACTAGAAGTATTTGTGACAAAGGTTAATATATCAAAATTTACGACCATGGGAGTGCCAACAACAGATGGACATACGGTCGGACATGTCTAGATCGATTAAACTTTTGCTGCTGATCAAGAATATAAACTTTTTAGAACATTCGATGCCTCCTTCCATATGTTGCAAATGTAATAACAAATACCCCGTTTACACTACACTAAAGTGAAGGGTATAAAAACACATCGAATTATGGGCCAAATAAAGTAAAACATGAACATCTGTATCGCTTCAGATATTCCTAAATATCGTAAACATCTAAACATCTGAACTGTGTGTACAAAGATTAGAAATTTTATGATTGTGGAATTATGGCACTGCCCGAACGATGGCCATCGTTAAAAATGGACAGTATCAAATTAAATAAAGTCATATTTTTAAGGAAAACTTTTGAATTTTCATTCTTATTTAAAATCCGCAATCACTTAGTTGCCAATTCAATAGATTTCGCATTTAGATTTTTTGTATATTAAACGAAATTTGTAAAGTACCACGCCCACTATAGAGGTTAAGAGACACGGATGTTGCACGGTTCTCGTGATAATTAAACACGCAACTGACGAAAGGGGCTCTCTTTGCATAAAATAATAATTAAAAATCATTTCAAATAAAAATTCATAACAAATTTAAAACTAAAAGAAATTTTATAAAAAAAAAAAAGAACAACTTTTTTTCTTTGATAGCTTAACACCTGGTCTATATTACAGTATTCTTAACTTGAAAAAAAAAAATGACTTTTTTCATAAAAAATAAACTAATTTTTCAAGTTTTATTCAATTACTTTCACATTGAGTACCCCGGCTACTTTCACATGAGAAATGTACAGTATTCTTGGTCAAATGTAATTCTCACGCTTTTCTTTCTTTTTCTCTATCTTACTCGCTCAACGCTCGGCCCCGCCCCGCCTTTCTACTGGCAAATTTATAAATATTAATAAAACAAGTTAGTCGGGCAAATAAGTCTTAAGCTAATTTTTAATTAAAATGACTTCCCGCTCCCCTTCCAAAAATATACAAAACAAAAAAATTACAACACTTTGGCAGGAGGATTCCAGCTAATGGTGTAGTAGTGTTGTTGGGCAAACACCAAGAGTTGACGCGATGCATTCATTATAAAAATACAACACTCGTCTAAGTGGAAAACAACTGTGAAAGTACGAATGGAGAAATGTCTGGAATTTGCAATACCTTATACTGCATAAACTACAACACATGTGTGCTTTTTAAATGTTTGACAATTTTATAGATCATCGGTTAGGGCGTGTACATATGTGTAGATAAAGGCCCTCCGGAAAGGATCGAAATTTATTTGTTAACGTTTTTCAAATGACTTTGAATAGCATAAAACGTAGTACCTTTTTACCAACTATATAACAAATTGAAGCGTAATTTAGAAAATTTCAGGCTATTTGAATAACTGATAGTAGAGTTAGTTATAAAGTGAAGCGGTTGCTAGAGTTTTGTATTGGTGTTGGTTAGAGGAAGACTTTCCAACTGCTTCTCAGTTAAAACGAAGTAAGAAAACTAAATTTAGCTTAGGCCAAAACTTGAATACCCTCAATATCTACATGGTGGGCATGGCAGACATATGATGGCCCCAATAATAGAGTATTCATTACGCATCAGCTTGCTGGTCGAGTTTTACGCTAAATACGGGTTTTTGTAAATTGTAGGCGTGTTTGTTATCCGACCATGCCCATTTTTGGCAAATCGATGGATGGAATAACTATAAATATATATATCATTTTTTTTGGCAGATAAATAGGTTTTTGTTTATTGTGGGTGTGTCTTTTGACCGATTTTGTCCATTTTAAATAGCGATCTGTGGGTGTCTGGGCCTCCTTCTGAGTGTTGCAAACGGAATAGCAAACTCAGTATAGCCGCCCATCATTAAGGTGGTGGTGGGTTTAAAAACGCGTAATAGATGTTTGGCTTTTATAGTTTGTCATTTTTGTTGTTGTTCTATATTCGTTAAATCTTTAGTTGATGAATAAATGGCGGCACCAGAATTTGCCACTTGCACAGCAGCGTGTACGGTGTTGCCATTGTTGTTATGGTGTTGTGATTAATGCTAAAGTTTAAATTAGTTTTTCACCATTTTCGGCGCATTTTCATGCAAGCAATGGTAAAATAATGATAATAATAATAATAATAACAACAACAAAAACAAAACAAAATAACAACTAGAGTTAAAAGCAAGAGCTCTCAAATCCCCATAGTATTTTTATGCTGTCCTCCGCATAGTGGGGGGAGTATACAAAGTTCATCATGCAGTTAACAAAATACGACTTCAAAGACCGTAAGCAGCATCAAAATCGAAGATGATTGTAGCGATGACTGTATGACTGTTATTGAGAGTCTAAAATTGGGACATTGTGCAGTCATATCTCCTACTCCCTATACATAGTTTTCTATAGAGAATGCTAGCAAGAGTTTACGCCCACAATTTAACATTATCTAATGGCCACAAAAGCAAAATTATAAATTATATTGTTATGCATGTTTTGAAGAATCGATGTGTAAAATATGGGCATGGTCGGATAACAGACACGGTATGTATACACAATTAACAAAACAGCACACTCAGCGTAAAAGTCGATTTGCAAGCTATTAGAAGGCGTAATCATATACTTACCACTTCCATTTGTTTATAGATATGAAGGGTATTTAAGATTTGACCCAAACCAAATTTACTGCTCTTACTTGTTTTTCCATAAAGATGAAAAGAAATTAAACAAAATTTCTATAAAAACAAAAACAAACACAATTGTTTGTATTGGGCTAGTAAACAAGCAAAGATGAATATCAGAAAAGAAAAGTAAATACAATACAACAATAACAATAAAATATAGATTATAGTACAGAAAGTGGGTTCGCATGAAACACTTTATTGCCTACTTTCGGTGAAACTAAATTTTTCAATCAAAACAATCAGATAAACTTTCAAAATAGATGAACAGTTCAATGGAAAGATTTCTTTCCATGCACAACTTTTCAAAATATGATTCCTTTCAAGACTTTACAACTTTAAATTATATATTGACAACTTTTAGGAGGTTTCTTTAGAAAGAATGGACGCACCGACAGACAGAAATTAAAGTGAAAAGTTTTCCAAGAATTCATGTAAATAATGCTGAAGGTTAAAGTGCAGTCGCTACACCGAATATACCAACAGGGAAATGAATGCTAATTAAAGGAAAACTTTTATCATTTACATGAGCTGTGAGCAAGAATGCATTAAATGCCAGATAGCAGAGAGTCGAAGGGAAGGCCAGTAAGAGATTTTCACTATTCAGCAAGCTAATGACAAAGGTTACCTATCACCTTGCAGCCTAAAATAACGTTGTGACTACTAGTTTAAAAATTAAAAAAGTTGGATTTGATATTGAGAAATTCCTCCTCCGTCAATATTTGACACTGCACTGATTCTCTTGAAATTCTAAAGATCTGAAATGAAAATTTTCAACTCAAATAAAGAGTTTCCGAGTCTCTACTTTATAATATAAATATAAAAGCCTGCTCCTTCTACCCCTCCCTCTCTCTCTCTCTCTCTCTCTCTCTCTCTCTCTCAATCTTTAGTTTTTTGATATAATTTTGTATTAAAAAGAAGATGAAAAATTATCACCAAGCAGCTCGATGACACGTCATTTTAACGTTGCCATGAAAAGGTATACAGAATAAAATTTATCAAGTTGCAATGAGACAAAAAGAGCAAGAAGTTGAGTGAAAGAGAGAGAGAGAGAGGGGGGTATAGGACGGAAATCTATGTGAGCGTTTTAAATAGGGTTTGAGATGGTGTTGAAGGAAGGAAGATTTATTTCTTTTAAAACTTTTTAAACGCCTTTGATTGACATAATCCTACATTCAACGGTTTTGCAATACACAGTGACAACAACGAAAACAACAACAACAAAAAGGAAAATGTTTTCAATTATAAAACGCAAAGCAAAAGTGTTCAAAGAAAGGCGTGTAAAGTAAGGAAACGTAAGTTGTACTTAAGGTTTAGAAAAATTGATGATTTTTACACCCTTCGTTATATATGAAAAATATTGATATGATCCGCTTTGCTATGCTTTTTACCCATTTTTAACAATAACTCTATCAAGTGTCAGCTTAATATTTGAATTTTTAGTTTTTGTAACTTTTCAAAGGGAGTCGCTTTTAATTATTATTAAAAAAAACCTACAAAACGAAACTTTGTATTGAGTGCCTATAGTTAGGCAAAGGTTTTTTTAATGATTTGTCTTGTCTTCAAAAAATGTTAAGTTGGGTTATACTAGCCTTCGAAACGGCTGAACTTTAAAACCGTTAATTTGCTGTGAGTTTTTTCTTTTTTGTGTAAATACTTTAAAAAACTATAAAATAAATACTTATCACAAAATCTTAAGAAGACCTTTAAATAAATAAAAGAAACTCGTGGACATTCTTTTTTCTAAGTAATCTTGAAAGAAAAACAAATCAAACGTGGAAGAAAATATAATCTTCATCTGGCTTAGGCCAGATCTTAAATACCCTCCACGTTTATACACAAATAAAAAGCTATCTGGCTAAGAGTATCTTCTTGCAAGTTCACTTTTACGCTGAGTATGGTCTCAAAATTTACGATCGTTAGAGGGATAACAAAAAACGGACACACGGTTATGAATGTCTACATCGATTCAATTTTTGATGTTGATCAAGAATATAAATAGATAGATTCCCGCTTTCTTCTGTTTGTTTCAAATGGAATGACAAACTTAGTATACTGCTCATATTATGTAATAGTATACTAAGGAAAAAGGAAATGAAAGGAAAGTAACAACTAGTCGTCAAGTATAGAAAATAAACGAAGACATTTCCATAATATTCATTAAATAGAAAATAAGCCAAACCAACAAGTCAATCTGCTGCCGCCACTACTCAGTCACTCTGGACAATCAACCAGCAATCAACTTAAACCAAAATCAACTGTATACCACCATCCCCCCTCCTTCACATTCACTTATAACCGCATAACCTGCAGCAGCCAAACCAAACCAAACCGAACCGAACCCCAACTCAATTCTAAGTGGACGCAATATTGTTGTTATTGTTATTATTATAATTCCTGTTGTTGCTGCCGGCTTGATTGGCTAATGATTCGGTTTGGTTGGGTTTGGTTTGGTTGGTCGTTTGCTCCCTTGCTCTGTAAATTGCAATCCAAAGCTTTATGAGAATATTTTACTACCAGACTTGTACCATCCATATATGTATAGGCGGATGTAATTTGTGTTGGGGTGAGATGCTACTATTACTTGCTGTTTCGGTGGATGGGGACGACGATGATGATGATGATTATGATGCCGTTGACAAAATGTCAGCGAATTGTTTGATAAATAACCTTGCAGACAGTTTGAAGTTAAATTTATGATAAAAAGTAGAAAATGGCTTATAGAAAATAAAACCAGGACACAGCTAGTGATTTACTAATATAATCGCCATGCAACAATAACAATAACAACAACAACAGCAATAACAATATAAGTAAAAAAGAGGTATATTAGGTGTACACCAAATCTAGAATATTTATCAACATTTATCTCTCTACAAAGTACAACACTGCTTCAAGAAATCAGGAAATAATATCTACAAATTTTGTGAACAAAAGTATCTAATTGGGGCCTGACAATATTAATATATTTTATATAAATGTATGAGACAAAATACATCCATAAATAGAAATAGTTTTTGTATCTCTTATGGTTTGTTTGTTAAAAAAGAAAGAAAGTTTGTAAAGTTGTCCTTGGACCGATTTGACCCTTTTTCAATACCAAGTTACTTAAGTATAAAGGAATGATTTGTACCAAATTGTCGATCTACAGATCTTATGCTTCAGGACTAATATGAAATAAACTTTCAAGTAGAATTAAAGGGGGTTAGAAGAGGCGTGGTCCATCCAAAAGCAAACGGTATTTATACGAACAGATCTGTTAAATTTCTGAATATTCAGCTAAGAAGTTCAGGATTAATGCAACATTTTAAAAACTGATGCAAACACGAAACGACAGACGGGCAGAGGATTTAAATCGACTCGGCTATTGATACTTTTTAACGCTTCAGGTAATTAAAAATGTTGGAACAAAATCAATATACCTCCATAGTCATTTTTATGGCGGGTATAACAAGAAACGATCTGGGTTAAGAGAATTATTATAAAAGCAATGAAAGCACGACGAACAAATTCGATAAAATTGTAATAAAATCAAAATTGCTCGAATATAAAGAAAAACAAATTGAGATCCGCAAGATACGTATAAACATAAATTTGCTCAATTATGTGACATTATATTTACTATTTATTTAATGTAAAAATGATGTAAGGTTACGACAAAAAAAAGTTGAATAAACTCAGTTTTATAAAAGCTGTTAGGTCTGTTAATATAAATTTAACAAGTGGGGCTTCTTCCAAAAGATCACTTAAATAAATAATGATATTAAGTGCTAGGATTCTGAGGCAGTCCCAACTCTTATTTCCCCAAATTCTTAGGCGCTATTTTATGCTTAAAAGATCGGCGCAAAAGAGAGAACTCCCATAAGAACATGCTTCAAGTTTATTGTTCCGCATTAGAGACTCGAATTTTATGCTTCGGGTCTCTTATAACCTTTACAACCAGTAGGCGAGTTGTCTAAAGTTTGCAAGCACTCCCGTGAAAAAAAAATCAGTTCAAGAGAAAAATGGGAAAGTTTTTTCAGCTGAACTTTAAACTCTTCTGTCACGTTAGTCTTTTACGCTGCCTGTAACCGACCAAAGTTAGTGAAAAGAGAAATCTCTTGTATAGGTGCTAAGAGATCTTGCTTCATGGTTTCACGACCACAAGTAGCGATGTACTGAGGTGTTCATAGATGGCAAGCAAGGATTCTTCTAGCTGAAAGATAAAAACCTTTAACAGGACCCTATTAAGGCTCTCTTAAGTATGTCTTCCATTCATTTGCTGTGAAACTCCTCGTAACTGTTGATTATTTAAAAGGTTGCCTGTGGGGCCAACTGAAGTTTCTATTAGCAGATATTATCAGATTTAAGTCAAATTTCAGATAATACTAATCTATGTATCTCCTTTCCTTTACTTAAAATCCTTTTTAAACTTCACCAGGTCTGTACTATACTATAAACGAATTTTTATATGTACAGGCCTGGTGATGTTTAGAAAGGATCACAAATAAAGGGAGGCCAAAAGATGGTGTAGGATTCGTTGGGATTTAACTTAAATGTATGGGAATATCAGGCCAAAAATGCCATAATTTTAATGCTACACATAAAGGTGAAGTGGCGGACTGGCCGGTGTGTTTTAAAAAACTCAAAATTCGATGATAATATTATTTGTACGTACTTTCCCCATATATGGCCTCACTTTATATTCATCTTCTTCTCCAATCACTTGAAAAAAAGGAACGGTTCAATACAATCTAATCCATCTACATATTGTTTATGTGCTTTAAAAAAATGTTAATACTATGAAAAGCCTTAATGTAGGCAATGCAGTTTGGATTGTTTGTATATAGTAGCACAGGTAATATGCCAGCAGTATATGGTAATTGCTCCATTGTGTGCATTTTATGGTTTATAAGATTCAAGGCCGTTTTATATAAAACGACATTATTACCATATATGTTTTTTTTCTTGTTTTGCTTTCTCCATTTCACATAGTTAATGTTAGTTAGGAGTAGCTTTCTATTACCAATCCTTTACGGTACGCCAGAGAGCCATAACAAAGCATATTATTGTGAAGGAGCATACATTCAAGAATTCGTAATTTAGGAAGTAACAAAAATTAATACCTTGAGTAATATGGGTTGGGAGGAGGAGGAGGAAGAAGAGAAAGAGGATAGTATGTACTTCTTGGGCTTCCTCTTTTTCTTCTTCTTCTTCTTCTTCTTCTATTCCATATGCAATCACTCAAATGTGTAATCAATAAAAGCACCAGCCATTCTACAAATGTTTGCTCTGTTTTATATACCTATCAAGGTATGGTATGATCATGTGTGGGTGTGTGGGTGTGTGTGTGCGATTTACCGAAAGAAGCGCGTTACACGGCGTTTGAGGTTTTCTTTTGAGAAAACGAGGCGTTAAAGTTTTAGTAACTGCAATTTAGGTGCACAATTTCCGCCACTTATGCAAAAGTTTTCCTCTTTACCGTTGATGAATTTTCTATGCTCACAGAGAAACTGTGCTATGCCATGGAAAAATTTTCGTTTTTGTGAACATAAAAATGTAGAACAAACTCTTTTACAACATGCAGGTGCAGAGTTTTCTTTTTTTTTTTTTTTTCCTTTTCATACATTGCACAGGAAGTGTACTCAGTTTTTTGACCCGCTGGCAACATTCAGAAGCACGGATATCTGAATCCTGAAAGCATCAGTTATGTACACACATTTTACACATTTCGTACCTCCGGCTTTTTTTTTTTATAAATTAGGTAAAAATAAAGTGCCACGCCCACAAAATATTTTACAGCTGCACAGTTGAAATTTCCTTGTATACCTGTATACATAATTAGCAATTGTTTGAAATGATAAAAAAAGAAATGGGCGGGATCAGTCATCAGGACACTCCTTCAATTTACATAAAAAACTTTACGGCTCGTAATTTGAGCTGTTAGTTTGTGTTCTAGTATGTACCTGCCACGCCCCCAATATCCATACAGATGCTGAGGGTATTTTCCATTTGGCTCAAACTACAGTTACTTTGTTTTACTGCAGAATTATTTTCATTTTCAAAAAAATATATTGCGCGCGCGGCAACGAACTTTTCTTTCTGCATTGTTGAGATGGCGTATGGTGCATATGTATGTGTGCTATTGTTAGTTACCGAACGTGCCTGTATGTGTGCCTGCTCTCTTTCTCTATATTTCTCCATTTTATTGCCATTGCTATAAAATTTGAAACGATTTATAAACGTAATAAACAAAAAAAAGTTTTTGTTTTTTTTTATTTTAGATGGATTTTTTTTATAAAGCAACTAGAATTTGAATTGAGTTTAGGCTGTTTTTTTTTTTACATTTTTATGAGATTTTTAGTATGTAAACTATTCGTTTTTTATTAGTTGTTGTTAATCTCAAGAAGTTTTTTACACTATTTTTATAATTTGTTTTTTGTTTTAATGTAAAAATTTCTTTTAAATGGCATTTTTTTTTTGTTTTGTTTTTTTGGAACAATAGTTTATGCTCAAAGGGAGTAGTTTTTTTTATATTTTTATATTTTTTTTTTTTTTAGTTAATTAGCAATTGAGCTCGTAAAAGGAAACTTTAAATTATTTTAATAATGAAAGTCTAAAGGTAGGCAATGATTTTTTAATGATATTTTATTTCTTTTATTTTCGTACATTTCAGTGATTTGAAAACACAACGCTCTACTTATGGTTCAGCTAATATGGGATCAAATACTGCCACCAACACGCTTAATGGCCAGCCAGGTTCGAGCGGTAATAATAACCCGAATGGTAGTAATTTTAATTTACGCAAATCATCAATATTTTGTTTACATGGACAACATAAAATTGAAGGTAAGTGATAAAGAAAAAATGTACAAAATTTCCCATTTTCCTCTTTGTTTAGCCGACTTGGTTAAGGTGTAAAATTAATAAAGAAATTTATGCTATAAAGTTATCCTACACTAGTATACTAATTAATGATATAAAATGCAAAAAAAAAATCGTAGTTCAAAGAAAGAGAGACATAGACAGAGAGAGAGAGAGAGGGAGAGGTTTAATTCTGTATATCAAGAAATTACTTTTATGATGACAAGGATCCGGGTTTACTGGCGTATTATTAGGGCATTAAGAGACTTTTTCAAATTTGTGTTTGACTATTACAAATAGACTAATATTGTTTATAACATATCACAAATGGAATCCTCCGTAGAACAGTAATACTCATAAGAGTTGTAAAGGAAAATAGTAAAATGTATAAGAAAATAAATTACAGACGAGTAGCATAATGATGAAATATTGAAAATTGAATAAGAACATATTTTATGTTATTGTTGTTGCATCTAAAGATTATCAAAATAGTAAAAACGGAAACAAGCCGTCATTATAAACAAAATTCCATATATCATACCTTCGGTCAAACGAATGGACTGTGCGGACATTTATAGAAAAAGAAATGAAAATTTATGCACTTGTTTATATTAGTGCAGCCACAAACGTGAAACGGAGATATGTGTATAGATAAAAAGAAGGAAAGAAAGAATGAGAGAGAGAGAGAGGGGGGGAGAGTAAAAGAAATGAAAGATCTTAAAAATGTGCAAAATGATGTGTCATGTGACCGCATTAAATTATAAGTTACGAGCATTTCATTACAATTTATAACTTTCTGGGACACATGCACTCCAATGTGTGTGTATATGTGTACAATGTACAAGAGAGAGAAAGGGAAAGAGGCATAAATTTTAAAGCATACATATATAATCATTAGTATGTATCATATAGCAGCTGCCAAATAGGTGGACGGACAGACGGACAGATTCGAATAATGCACATCATTTTAAAAGCTGGACATTTATAGAACACATACCTACTACATTATTATTCTCAGTCCAGTTATAACATATAGAGCGTAACCAAACTCTATATAGCTGGATGTGTGTGTGTGTCTGTGTGTGTGTGTTGGTTTGACTTCATATAAGGAAAATGCACATATATTGTACAGACGCTAGTTTGTTGGCTTGTTTGGTTAGTTTGTATAAATATAAGTTTATATCCATAGAAGTGTGTATGTGTGTGTGTGTATGGTGTTTTTCTAAACACTGCCAAATTATATATGCATATCAGTGTTTACTTAAGTAAATTTGTTAGAGCGCCTATACCAATAACAAAACCAGCCAGTTGTATGCTCTGCATGCATGTACCATATATGGTACACGTACGTTCTATATTTTTGGTGGTATTGTTATTGTAGCAAATCTTTAGCTTTATATCACATCTGGCCTTCTTCTTTCTTTCTTTCACTCTTTATGTTGTTGTTGTTGTTGTTGTTGTTGTTATATATATACATATACACATACGTCTTTTGTGTTTACCCACTCATTCGTAACTTTACGAGTTTAGCAATTTCTCATTCAAGGCCCTTCCGTTACTGCAACCTCATGCTCTTTATTTTACTTTTTCCCCCCACTCTCTCTCTCTCTCTCTCTCTATCACTCTCTTTTTGTCTCTCTTACTTGGTGCTCCATCATTCAAAACATATAAATTTAGATTAACTATGGTTTGATATATGTGCGCCATCCCATTTAGTTTAAAGTCCAATCCCGAAGACAGAGACGACATGGAAGCCCTTTAGTTTCCTGTGTGCCATTCGCTATGCATGTGTGCATGTTGTGTGCAGTGTGCGGTGTGCTGTGTCGTGTTGTGTCTGGCAATTTTCATCACAAAATAAAATTGCTGCATAAATGTACACGAAATTACTATTCGACGACATTTATGGATGGTTTGTATATGGCACGTCCTCAGTATGGTACAAAAAAGAAAAAAGCGAAGAGGAAAATTTGTTTTCTATTTCAAGTAATAATTCAATGTATAAACAGAAGATGAAGAAGCATTTAACAAAAATATTTAAAATGCTAGCAAACTATTCTTACAAGATTGATAAGCTTTACACACGATTCAATTTTTGAGAGTTTAGCGTACGAATGATGGAGATGGATACGATGCGTAAGCTTTAATAGCTGAAAGTAATAAAAATGTTTGTCATTCCTTTTGCAACACTTAGAAAAAGGCGTGAGAGACCTTACAAAGTATACATATTCTTCATTAACATCAAAAATTGAATCGTTCTGGTTATATATGTCCGTACGTCTGTCTGTTGTTGACATTCATTGTCACGGGCGTAAATTTCCGGATATTGAGATGAAATTTTTAACAAAAACTTTTAGTTACTGCACAAAGATCGCTATTTAAAATGGGCAAAAGCGGTCTAGAGCCACGCCCATAATAAACAAAAATCTATTTATCTGCCACAAACGCTGATCTAAAAAGTTGAAATTTATTATGTCTATTTATAATTAAAATATTCATCGATGTTCCAAAAATGGGCGTGGTCAGACAAGAGGAACGCCCAAAATCAATAAAAATCTATATATCTGCCACAAAAGTTGACCTATGAACTTGAAATTTGCTGCACTTATTTATAGTTCTCCCATGCATCGATGTGCCAAGAATGGGCTTGGTCGAATAACAAATACATCCAAAATGTACAACCATACTAAACTCAGTGTAAAATTCGTCCTGCAAGCTGATACATAATATATACAATATTAGAGGGCGTAATCATAAACCTGCCACGCCCACCCTTTATATGTAGATGTGTAGGATATTGAAGTGTTGGTCTAAGCCACAAATGTAGTTTTCTTACTTGTTTTTTCATATTTTTAAATTTGTTTCTATTCCTTCAAAATTCATGGTGCAACGCTCAGTACAATACGTTTATGTTTGGTTTATATTTGGCTAACACTTTAATTTACCTTTTTTAATTTGTTTTTCTGTTTCTAGTAAAAAACAAATTTTAACGAATTAGTTTTTGAATTGATATATGTGCACAGTCATTGCTAAAAGTCTATGACTATAAATATTTTGCCAAAATCTATTTATGAGACATAAATGGGATTGAAGGTTGGTTTATATATATATACAAATATTATATATAGCCTGTCTAGGGATGTGCTCAGAATGGTTGAGATTGAAAAAAAGAAATTATCCGATTTCTATAATAATCGGTTTAAGCCCAACTGAAGCGATTGAAAATTGTTAAATTTAAAGAATAATGTCTACGCTCTTTTAACACTGACTGTTGGCATATGCATCCAATGTATCTGTTGGTTGATGAACCATTATTTCGGTAATGAATTTTATTTTTCGTCTTCTTCCTTTTAACTTTATTGGTTTACACTTTATTGGTGTTTTATGTCTTCTCGTTCCATTCTTTTCCAATATATTTCATGTCAAATTTATAATGTCAACAGTGCTCTTGTAGTGTGGTTTATATAGTATATGAATATAAAAAAGAAATAATAAAATTTAATAGTGTGAGCAATGGGTCTTGCGGTTGGTTGGGTTTGTCTTTAAATAAATTTTTGTTTGTTATTTTTTTTTTTTTTATTGGTGCAATGTGGTTGAGTAAGAGAAACAGAAATTCTTTAAATATTTAATTGGTTGGAAAATTGCTAAAATTGTGTAGAACGAGTACATGTTTAGAATAATAATCAGTCTTAGGAAAATCAAAAAGGATTCATTCAGAGATTCAAATTTCTTACCAGGCTATTGTTCTTCTCTTTCTTCTTTAAATGATTTGGTTCCCGCCAACGAAAACTGATAATGTTAGTCCACAAATGTTGGAATTTCTAAAGGTAATAAATTGTAAGAATTTGTAGAAAAATCTGAAAGGAACTCAAGCTATAATGCTACACACCTACCCTACCCTACGTCCATTAAATTCTATAAAGCAACTAAACTTAACGTTTTTTTTTTTTGGGCCCAAATATGTGAAAAATATTTTGACATTTTTTGTGTCGTTATCAACAGTTTTGTTGAAGGGTTTATAAATAATAATAACAACAACAACAAAGTCAATTAAAATTTTATTATATGGTAGCTGGCCATTGGTGTTTCGCTACACTTGCACACTTGCACACTTACAATAAACAATACACATTTAATTTGTTTGGCATGTTTATTGGCAACTACATTAAGTATTTATATATATATGTATATGGAAAAAAAAAAAGAAGAAAATATTTCAACTACAAATTTGTTAACACATGAATTCAGTACATACAACCACACACAGATAGACAAGTTTAAAACTAGCAAAAAACCAGTCAGACAATAACATTTAGCTTAAGCCGAATCTTAAATACCCTACAGCTACACAGCTACACACAAAATATGGGTGTGGCTGGTTTATAATTACGCTCTCTAATAGTATATGTTTTACGTATCAGCTGGCAAGTATAGTTTTACGTTGAATATGGTTTTTTGTAAATTATGGACGTGTCTGGTATCCAACTATGCCAATTTTTCGCAAATCGACGGATGGGATAACTATATAAATTTCAAGTTCATGGGTCAATTTTTGTGACAAATATATAGATTTCTGTTGATTGTGGGCGTGACTCTAGACCGATTTTGCCCATTTTAAATAGCAATCTGCGTTAAGACACTTGTACCGAAATTCAGCTTAATATGTCAAAATTTATGGCTGTGACAGTGCCAAGAACAAATACACGGAGAGACATGATTAGATCGATTCAGATTTTTACATTAATCAAGAATACTCTGTGATGTCTCTACTTCCGTTTGCTGCAAACGGAATAGCAAACTTAGTATACCTTACGTTTTATGTATAGGATATAAAAATCGTGTTCATATCGAATTTTTGTTTGTGTTAAAAACCCTTTTATAACAGTCACAATAAATTTATGCATTTTTTTATAACCTTTCAATTTAATGGTGCTTTGCTTAAATTGTTGTTGTTGTTGTTGTTGTTGTTGTTGTATTATATTTCTATTTCACATTCAAATATATTATTTACAATATTTTGTTTATGTATATAAATCAATAAAACTGTCATTTACACAATACACCCGCAGTGTGAAATCATTCCCGCTTTATACACTCAAAAAAAGAAAGAAAACCTGTGTGCAAAAATTGCAATGAAAGAGAGAAAAAGATAGATAGATAGATAGAGAGGGAGGGAGAATGTTGAAGATTTTAAGCATAAATAACACTTGAAGGGATTATTTGGAAAATGGCTTAAGTTCATGTCGATTCATCCTCTATGGTGGATATATGTGTACATTTATCTGGGTAATCGGTCAAATTGCCATACTTGTGAAGAAATGGACTTGGTTCACTTTTAAAATGAACGTTTCATAAATAAACAAAATGCGGAAGATTATTTTTTTTATTCATACATAAATACACACATACTTAGGTATTTAAAAATACAAATATATCCATACGTCAGTTAGTTAAAAAATTACCTTTTTAAGCTTTCAAATTAAGACTGCGGGTATTGATGATTTCATTTGTAATTTACCCTTAGGTAACCTTTCTACGAACTATCATCTTAAAGTTGTAAAATACAAGTTATGACTGGCAATAATGTTTGTGTATTGTGGGCGGGGTTTTAATGATGTTGACTGAACAAAGCTTAGAAACCTTTAAAAATTGAAAATTGATTTGATATGAAATGTTTAACTGAGGGCGTGTCCTTTAACCGATTTTGCTTCAATTCAATACCAACCTGAACAAACTAGAACTGTCAATATTTCTTCTAAGTTTGATCTTTAATCAGAGTTAATATCTTAATTTTTGCTACCGGAATACACCGACATATCTAAATTGTTTCAGAATTTCATGTCACTCAAATATATATACCAACCACGAGATGATGGGTGTAATACGGAACACAAGTAAAAAAATTGAAATTTGGCATATTTACAAAATAAATACCTTTTTCGTCTATAAACAAAATATGGGCGTGGCGGGTACAATATAATAGCGCTCTCTAATAGTGTGTACAGTACGTATCAACTTAAAAGTCGTATATTACGCTAAAGTTCTTTGTAAATTGTGAACGTGCCTGTTATACAGCCTTGATTATTTTTGCTACATCCTTGGATGGGGCCTTCTTCTGCCCCGTTTTGCGTGCATCAAACTTAATATACCCCTCATCACTAAGGTGTAGGGTATAAAAATTGTTTTAAGATCAGATACAAAATACTCTCTACATTTATATGCAAAATAAGGGCGTGATTAATATCTAATTACGCCCACTAATATAACCATTTTACGTACATAACATACAATGGTTGAACATTTGTTGTAAAATTTTTCATTTGTTATGGGCATGTCTTTTATCGAACCCCGCCCACTTTTAAAATATTGATGGATGGACTAAAATGGCGAAATATTATTTTAAATTTGTATATTAAACAAGAGCCCTTATTATGTGGATGAAAGAGATGTTTTGATTGTGGACGTGACTCTTAGTCGGTATCGTCCAACTTTTGGTATCGTCAGAATGTCCTTTCTAAAGGAATAAATTAGTTTTAGTCTTCTTTGCTTTTAAAAACTTAATAAAGTGAAAAGTAACTACAAAGGATGAACAAAATAATATGAATATCTGACATTAGGTGTTGGGCCACTATTCACTTTTAGAACAATTTTTCGTGGTAGAGTGTCTGATTAGTTTGTCTGCTAGTTTAGGCGGTGTTCATATTATTTTGTCCAACTTCTGTAACTTATACGGGCTTATAATCTAATTCATAATAAGATTATAATCATTAAATAAAATTCACATTTAATCGTTTGCTTATAAAAAGCAAACTTCATTAGTACGTTCAGTACGTTGACAAGGCTCTCTTTTGGTCAAAATTGGTTGGTTGCCATTCCCCACGTAGTAAAAAGCTTTGCTACAATAATACAGTTATCTTTTGAGTTTGTAGACGTAAGTTCCGAAATTAAATTGTTTTTACGAAATGACATTCTTTTATGGCTTCCGGGGATTAGTAAATGCGATGCAATTGACTTGTTCTAGCGTACACCAGTGTGGGCTCTCCTTTGTAACTTGTATCATATGTAAAAATATACTGGTTAACTTTTCGAATGATTGGATGCAAAAAAAAAAAGCAACAACGCACTGTTGAAAACCAATTAAATAATATTAATAGACTATTGAATACACTCAGAAAAAGTGTTTGTCAAGCGTGCGGATAGACAAAGGGATGGCAGGGAGAAAAAAAAGAGAAGGGCTTATCCGCATAACTACAAAAGATGGGTTCATCATGTAACAACTGCCATGGAATGCAAACAGAGAAGACGACAAGTGAAAAGCTTATAATAGGTTTGCGTCCAAATTGAAATACCCATCACATCTATATATAAATCGGGGGTGTGGCAAGCACCTAATTGTGCTTTTTATGTTTTATAATTATTCACAAAATTAAATTCTGTACCAAATAACTTTCTTTGTAAATTGCAGGCGGGTCTGTTAGCGAATCAAGCCCATTTTTGACAAATCGTTAAGGTTATCTAAACAAGTAAAATATACTTAATTTGGTTTAAACTAAATTTTAGATACTCTCCTTGTGTAAGCGCATTTATTTACGGACTCCGCCCATTTTTGGAACATGGAATGGATACGATAATTACGTATGTATGTACCAAGCTTCAACTTTACGTTTCAACTTTTGTTGCTGATATATTGATTTTTGTCGATTGTAGGCGTGGCTGTTGAACGATTTTTTTTTAATTTTAAAAACAAACCTAGCGACCTGAATGGAGAATGTCTGCACCGAATATCAGTTTAATATTTTAATTTTTTGCGACCGTGTAAAGTTCAACGCATACCCATACGGACAGACGGACATGATTAAAACGACTCTAATCAAGAATATTTATACCTTTTAAGGTGTCTGATGCCGTCTTCTATTCCTTCGAGCATACAATTAGGATAGAGTAGCAGGCAGAGTAGCTTTCTACTCAAATGAAGTTGAAACTGATGCTTTACCATAAAATAAATTTACAACAGTTGTCGCCAATTGTTGCAACAATTATTTTATATTGTTGTTGTTGTTGTTGTTACTGTGTCTACCTTGGAGAATGATTATAATGCACATAACTCTTCGCTGTCTGGACGTGGGAATATACCCGGCACGGTGCCCCATTCAGTTGACAAATTTTTGTTGTTTATATTTTTTTTTATTTTTATTTTCATTTTTATTTTACTTGAATTTATGTAAATGCATTACGATGCGTGCTATGTTTGGTCTTTCTCTCAGTTGTTGTGTTTATTTTATTTAAATTTTTGTTGTTGTTGTTGTTTTTGTTTGGTTCATTTCAATTTATATTTTACAGGCAAAGACTGCAACACGCAAACAACAATTGCAAAATGTTGTAAAAAGACTTAACAATACATGTACAGAATATATCCATACATACATACGTACACTCCGTTGTGGAATTGAGGTTGTAATGTCTGTAACGTTTAACAAACGCATAGCGAAAGGTAAACGTACACACCCAAACAAACGGGGAAACTTCACAAAAAGAGAAAATAATAATAATAATAAAATTGGTCTGCTGGTTATAATACAACAAGAACAAAAAAAAAAAAAAAAAAAAACAACATACACACACAACAACTGAACAAACCCTTTGCGGACGCGGTTGTTGGCCATTAAGTGAGCTTGTTGTTAAAGCTCAGCCACATGGGGCTCCCGCAAGAACTCATTGTACTACAAACACGCACAGGAAGTGGCCACGATGACAATTGTGTGTTATTTGTATAGAAAGAGCCGATGAACACAAGCGTATACACACACACACCTATACACACCCACACACGCATTCATACATACCTATAATACGACTAACAAATAAACGGAAAGACAACATGACCCCAATAACCCAGCATCGATATAATTTTTTTTTCAATATTTTTTTTATTTTTGCCTTTTTTTTTCTGTAATTCTGTATAAAATCCAATATTGTTGTTGTTGTAATTGGCCAATTTTTTCTTTAATTTCGAACCATATAATATTACAGGCATATTTGTTGTTGTTGTTAATTTAGCTTAAACATATAATTTTTTATACGGCACTGTCATGGTAACGCGCCTTCATAAAACATGAAATTTCCAAAAAAAAAAAAAATATTATAAAATTTTTTTTTATGAAATTAATGAATTTTTGTTTATTTTCATTTTTATACAGGGTGCATACGGTATTTGAGGACACTCATATATATGTGAATGTAATTTCTGTTTAATTGTTTTTCTTGTCATATCATAAAATAACGCAAGATATGAAGAGACCTTAGTGCCGCTGTATGCGCGAAACACATCGATTTGTCCTCAAACACCGTACGCACACTGTACAGTGACAAAGAAATGAATAAAAAGGTTACCAAATCTAAGCTATGCTCCCCATTTATATAAAAGAATGAGGGTGTGGCATGTAAACAATGAAGCTCTCTTTTAACGACTATTTAAGTAAATGTTTCATAACATCTCAAGTGTTGAATATTGTACTAAATGCGATTTTTGTGAAATTTGTAGGCGTGTCTAATTGATAACGCCCATTTTTACAGCATTTATGTACAAAATATATAAAAAATTTATCATAAACTTCAACGTCATAGTTTAATCATAAAATTTTTGTCAATTATAGGCGTGGCTGTCGATTTTATTCAGTTTCAATCTTAAACTCGTGTTTATAAATAAAAAGCTTTAGTAACAAATTTTGCGACCATTTCAATAACAGACAGATTTAGATGCTGAACAAAAATATTTCATTTGAAAGGATCGTGAAGCCCGTTTACGGAATAACAAAATTATTAAACTCTTCATTATGTAATGTGCAAAAGTATAAAAATATATATTTTTCCGATCATTACATTGAAAGCATTTTGTTTGGCTTTGTGTATTTTTTTTTTTTTTTGTCGAGACCATCTAGACATTGTATGTCCGTGTGTCTGTCTGTTGTTGGAATTCTCACGGTCGCAAATTTTGAAATATTGAGCTGATACACCTTTCGGCATGTAGGTAACTACTTAAATTGGGCAAAATCGATCAAGAGCCACGCCCAAAATTGATAAAAATCTATGTATCTGCCATGCCCACCGTTCATGGGTAGAGGTAGAGGATGTTTAACATTTGGCCCCAGCCAAATTTAGAAGTTTACGACATCTTTTGTAATAAATTGTAATATTTTGCTATAACACGTAAATTTATAGCATATCAATACGTACATATGCATATGTGTGTGTGTGTAAAAGGATAAATAGAACATTCTCTTTATTAACAAGCATAAAATTTTTATTTAATTGTTTAATATTTCCTTTTAATATGCAACACTGTGCAGGCTTGTTAATAAATATTATGTAACTGTGTGTGTCCGTTTATTCGTTATTGGTTTTTTTGATGCTATAAAATGTTCCGGAAACCTTTGTTACTATTAAATATATAAATAAAGTATCAAGTATTCATTCTCTTGTTCTGTGGTAATGGCCAACTTGTTAATCAATGAATACTTTAATCAAATAAATATTGATTTCATTTAATTAATAAATGTAATAATGCTTATAACAAATGCTTATATTGCGTTATAAGCATAGAAAACATATGGAATTATAAACAGATAAGCAGGCAAATAGAGACAATTATACAAATATATGGACCGACGGACATATGAACACATATAGACAGAAGGACAGACATCTAGAAGGTTACAGATAAATGTATAAATGGGTAAATGGAGCTAGATCAGACCAGACAAACTGATACATAAACAAAATCACAAATGTACAGGTGGACACATAGAATAGATTTAAAGCTTAGGTGGATTAATCGACAGATAGAGAGGCGGGTAGATATATAGATGGGCAAATAAGTAGATAGTCATGTAGATGAATAGATAGACAGATGGACTGAATAATAGATATTACATGAGCAAAAGGACCATGTCAGTTTGTCCCTTTTTTGGGCCCTTTCCGTACAAGGTATTGTGTGATATTTCACCAAGTGATTTTAATAGCAATGCCTAATACAGCGCAACTAATTGTAGCATAATTTGTGGAACTAAGTGGTGTCAGGCTTGACGGAAATTTTTTATGTAACTTTTTCAAAAAAAAATTTTGAAATTCTCTAAACGCAGGTTGCTATTTAAATTAAGCAATGTCGTTTTAGAGCCACGCCCTCACAATCGACAATAAACTATCCATTTAGTCATAAATATTGTGCCATGAAAATTTTTATACATATTTATAAGTACTCCATCCATCGATATGTCGAAAATAGGCGTGGTCGGTTCACACATACGCTTACAATTGATAAAAAGTCTTATTTGGCATAAAATCTGACTTTTAACTTGAAATTAGAGGGCTTGGTATGGGCTTGGTTGGTATGTAAAGTCAAAAATAGTTTCCTTTTCTTGTCACAATTTCTTTTTTAAATTTTCTAATAATAATATTTTGGAAAATGTGACTTAGCTTACTTTCAAAATTGTGAATAATTATTGCTTTTATTGCTTTTATTGCTTTTAATAAAAAAATGTATAAATCATTGCCAAAGTGACTCACAAAGAGAGTTAAATAACACACGGCACAATTTAATTTGATTTGATTTTATTATATCCTGTATAACTTATTGGCAAAGGATATATTAACTTTGTACGAATGTTTGTAACTTCTAAACGGTCATCTTTAATTATAGCTGAAAATCTGAAAGGATTTAATGATCCGTCTGTCTGTCCTTATATATTTGTGGGCTAGCTATAGGTTGGATTTTTTCAAATGGAGATTTTAAGATGAAATTTGGCACAAAGATATATATTGGTGCAAAAAGGAATTTTGTTTAAAATAGATTGAATGAGTCCATTTTTAGAACCTCTCTCCATATAAGGTTCGATTATAATGTAAGTCTTTTTATGCCGTTCATTCACAATTCCTAATATTTCTTGACAAAATTTGGTGTAGAATAGTTTCATAATTGGCTGGACTTGGATTTGGACTCGATTGTAGCATTTTTAGAATTCTTTTACCTACAAAAATATTTCACGAAATCAGGTAATGCCTCCCATTTACTGATACAATTAAAAATATTGTAGCATAATTGTGGGGGACAAAGTGGTAGCGTTCACGATTGGCCGACTATAACATTTTCACTTATTTTTTTTCCATTATTTTTACAATTAATGATTTGTTTTCTAATTTATGTTTGCTTTTAAGTTTATTTATTTGCATGTATCGTATATTGTACAATGTTTTATATTTAAAACGCACTTCATTTCCTTTTCGAATTGTCAACAAATATCCTGTAAATGCATTAACACAGGTATATGTGTTGATATACGATATTTAGTTTATTTGTTTACCGACTAGCTATTGCTAATAATTGTACCCTCCATATAAGATGGGGGATATATTAAGTTTGTCATTCTGTTTGCAACACCTTGATGTAGGCTTCAGAGATCCTACAAATTATATATATTCTTGATCAGCATTAAAAACTGAGTCAATCTAGACATGTATGTCCGTATGTCCGTATGTCCGTGTGTCTGTCTGTTGTTGATATTTTTACGGGTAAAAAATTTTGAGATATTGGTAAAATTGGTCAAGAGCAACGCCCACAATTGACAAAAACCTATTTATCAGCCAAAAAAAATGTGTTTCTATGGTAATCCCATTCAACGGATCGGATAATAAACACGCCCACAATTACAAAAAACCGCATTTGACATAAAATTCAACTTGCAAGCTAACATGTAATGCATACATTATTAAAGGGTGTAATCATATACCTGCCACGCCCACCATTGTAGATGTAGAGGGTATTTAAGATTTGACTTAAGTCAAATTTAGTTTTCTTACTTGTTTAATATGAAACCGGAAACATGCAAAACAAAATAAAAACGTAATCATAGTCCGTCCGGTTATTACATTTTCATTCGTTTCAATCCTATCATCATGAAATATATTAAAAATAAATTTGAATTTACGTACGCACGGGTATATACGGGCTTTACATTTGTCAAACTATATAAAATGTCATTAATTAAATGTTGAATTGCTAATATTTAGTCATACAGTCAGTTTTATTTATATACATATATGTATATACAATGTACTATGCACTATGTACTATGTACATTATGTAAGGAAAGGAAAATTTATGCATTTGCGGGTAAAAGTGCTTTTGGTAGCGCATACGTCATTGTTAAGGTAAGTTGGAAAATATTTATTTTTATTCTTGATAATACACACACACACGCACACACATTTCCTACCATTCCATATGTGTGTGTATGTGTGTGTGTGTATTTGCAAGTATAAAGAAACGACAACTGAAAGCCGTACAATTTACATGAACGCCAAGAGAGGAGGGTGAAAAAAAGAAAAGAGAGAGAGAGTGAGAGCAGACTCATGAAAGTACATGGATGACAAAGGTGGGCAATTGTAGTATATTGACGTGCTTTAAATCGAAAAATTTTATGTTTTTTGTTTATTTCATATAAAAAAAAATGAAAAATTCCAGTCAAATAAATCATTAAATAATGTGTACATTCTTCTGACAGGTATACTAAGTTTGTCATTTCGTTTGCAACACCTAAAAAGAGACTTTAAGGACCCTGAAAAGTTTTTACATATAAGATTGGAATGAAAAATTTGAATCGATGTAGTGATAACCGTCCGTGTGGCTGTCTGTTGTCATGATTGTAAATTTTGAAATATTTACAGTTATTACTACTATCTACGTGCAAAAACACTTGACAGCCATGCCCATTATCAAAAAAAAAAAAAAATTATCAATCAGCTACTAAAAATAAGTTAAAAAATACTTATAATTAATTTGTTTTTTATTTTATATGCTAAACGGTACTGCCAGACACCAGACACCAGACACGTTCACAATTTTTATAAAACCTTTATTTGACATAAAAAGCATTATTGTTGTTAAAAGGTATATAGAATAAAAAGGTATCAACAGACATCTGCCACGCCCACATTGTGTCTACAGATGTTTATTTAAAATTTGATTCCAAATTTAGTTTTGTTTTTGATTTTATTAAAAACAAAGATTCTACCAGCTATCAAGTGTGCCCCATACCTGCTAAATACATAGACATATATCTTAGGTGGAGAATAGACATAAAATATTATTTGCATATATTCGGTAAAAAAAAGAAAAAAAAAAAATATATAATTTTTCAAATTTGGTCTTAGGCAAACTGCGACAAAATGTAGTCAAGCAGCTAACGAGCGAGCGCATGAATTTTCGTTTTCCGTTACTTAACTCAACGAAAGTATATTGACATTGTCAAAACATAAGTAACGTAGCATTATTATCAGCCCGTTAAACCCTGAGGCTGGGTCCACTCCTCTTTAAGGATATAATCATTTTTTATTGTTACGCTGGCAATAGTTGAAAAAATGCATTAGCAATCTTTAGATCAACCGATGTATTCCAAAATGCTTATAATTTTTACCAAACAGATCGAAGGTTACTTCGAAGAACAACTAAATGTTGAAACTGTAAAAATGTTTTAAAATTTCTGTAATATCTCAAATTTATAACCATCACCGATTATTAAGTAGATGAAGTGTTGTAGGGTATTAAGTAATCCTACTTAATCGACTCGATTATAAAATCAATTGCTTTCTTGTGTGTGTGTGTGTGTGTGTCTTTTTACCTACTGTACATATGGTATCGCTTAACGTTAACTATGTAATGCTTTGTCAAACCTTTAAAGCGAATCAATTAAATAATAATAAAAAAAGTAAAAAAAAAAAAAGGTTCAAAAAAAAAACCAAGAAGAAGAAGAATTGTTTTACATACGCAAACTTTCATGCATACATTTTCCGCTTGAACGCATACTTGTAACAAAAATAAGTAAAAATCTAAGTATGGCTTTGGCCAAATCCTACGTACCCTCCTTATATATATATATATAAATTGTGGGCGTGGCAGGTATATAAATACATCTCATAATAATGTTTGTAGATCGTATCAGTTTGCAAATAAAATTTTACGATGAGTATGGTATTTAAGAAATTGTGGGCGTGGCATTACGCCCTTTAAAACTGTATATAATACGTATCAACTTGCAAGTCATATTCTGCATATTGTTTTCATAGGCGTTGTAAATTTCTGCTTTTTTGAAAATTGTGGGCGTGTCACACCCATATTCAATATTTCAATAAAAGTGCTAATTATACCAAATTTCACATTTTTGTGAACGACTATCGCCCAATCACTATACTACCGTACCTTTCTAAAGTTTTTGAACATACGAGTATACTGTACGGCCAAATGTTAAAATATATTAACGAACACGGACTACTAACCCAGTACCAGTCTGGTTTTCGCCGTCAGTATACTTGTATCACTACACTTATTGATGTTAGCGAAGAAATACGTATGAGCCTAGATGATGGTCAGGCAGCTTTTCTGGTACTTCTAGATCATTCTAAAGCCTTCGACACGGTTGATCACAGCCAACTATGCTCAAAGCTAAAACACCAATACAATTTTTCCTCATCTGCCGTAAGCCTCATTAAGTCGTATCTGACTGACAGATTGCTATTTGTTATTAGTCAGGACTGCGCCTCCTCCGAGCTTCCTGTTAAACGTGGCGTTCCGCAGGGCTCTACACTTGCACCGCTGTTATTTTCCCTATATATCAACGATTTGCCTACTGTTATAAAGCATTGGAAAATTCATATTTATGCTGATGACGTGCAGTTGATTTTAACATGTCCGTACAATGAAGTAACAACTAATGTATCCAAACTGAACGAGGACCTGGCAAAAATTAATTTATGGGCGGCACGCAATGGGCTATATATCAATCCCAGGAAATCTAAATATCTTTTTATTTCTGCCTACGGTAGACAAAATGTTTCCAATAGTAACATACAAATACTACTAGGCAACGATGTCATTGAGCAAGTTTCTACGGCCAAAAATCTTGGTATATATTTCAACAATCGACTATCCTGGGATTCTCACATATATAACGTAGTTGGTAGAACGTACTCTATGCTACGTACGCTTTCCTCAACACAAAAGTGCCTGCCGCAAAAGAAACGTGTACTTCTTGCCAAAACTTATCTAATGCCAACATTGTTGTACGGATGTGAGGTCTTCTCTAATTGTAATGCTGAACATAGACGCGTGTTGAATGTTGTCTATAATAACATTGTACGTTTTGCATACGGTCTTAAAAAATACGACCGCATATCCGACTACTCGACGGGACTTTACGGCCTCAACTTTAACCAACTGCTTAAATTTCGTAATATTTTATTCTTGCACAAAATCATCTATACTGGTGTACCAACCTACTTGTTTGAATGTCTTCGCTTTGCCCGTTCCAGTCGGGGATGTTACTTGATCCAACTTAGATTTCGCCGAGCATTGTCTGAACATCACTATTTCATTAATGCCATACACCTTTGGAACGATTTGCCATTTGCCTGCCAGCTGCAACGTGATCTTCAACTTTTCAGTTCAATGGTATACCGAGTACTCCTCAGAGAATAATATTTTTTTCCTTTGTTAACACCTATTTTCTTCACTATTAATTATTTATATCTATTTGTCTATTAGTTTTTAAGTTTACTTAATACTGCTTTCTTAATAATATAATGTATAATATACACATTGTACATCCACACTTTAAACTATAAGACGCAAGTCTTGTTGTGTGGATGAATCTTTAAATAAATAAATAAATAAATAGATAGATAATTTTTCGTAGTGGGTGTAGCTCTCAACCCATTTTACTTAATCAAAATAACGATTTGAAGCGAACAGAAATGTTTGTAAAATATTTCAGCTCTTCTATTGCAAAATTGACGACCGTATAGTGCCAATAATAGACATAGACGGCCAAACGGAATAACAAACTTAGTATACCCTCATCTTATCTGTAGGGTATAATGAACTAAGAATTGGTGACAAATTTAAGAAAAATTGTATTAAAAAAAAAAAAAAAAATGGGTAATAAATGAACCTGATGGTAACGTTGTGATGATGCCGCCGGAGTAGTAAGTACAATAGTATTAAAAGAAAACGAAAAAGAAGAAGAATAAAATAAGATAAATGAGCGCTTTTTCATTCAATAATACATGCACACCTACAAGGCATACGCATGTATGCCATAATGCATGTATATAAATATCCTGTCTGTTGCCCTTAGACAGGTTTTTTTTTTTTTTTAATGCAATTTTTTAACGCATGCATACATGCGTACAGCTGCGTTGTATCTGTTTGAATATGCCGGTAATTCCTAAGGATTTAATTTGGTTGAATACATCATTGTCTCTTTGTTTGATCATTTACCAAAGTGTACCTATATGCTGTACAAGTACAAGCATAGTAAGTATGTACGGCTGACTGACTGACTGACTGACTGACTGAATGAATGAATGAATGAATGAATGAATGAATGAATTTCCCATTTTTATGCAAATATAGCAAATTTTTTCATTTGCACATTTTATGTTTGGCATTTTTATTAAATTCGAACAAAATCCCCAAGCACACAAACACACGCACACATTCCATTGCATTGTAGTACAATATGCATACACTCGACGGGAAACAGCATATGAATGCATGAGGCCTTAATGCGTATGAAAAAGACAGAGAAGAAAACAAGTGAAAAAACGAAATGTAGCTTATACCGAATGTTAAATACTCTTCACATCTACAGGCAAAGGATGGGCGTGGCAGTTACATGATACCATCCTCTAATAGTGCATATATAACGGATCAGCTTGAAAATTGTATTTCACGCTGATTACGATTTTTTGTTGATTGTGGGCGTGTTTATTATTCGACCACGCCCATTTTCGACACATCAATGGAAAGAATATGTGAAAAGAATATGTACAGCTCCATTTTTGTTGCAGATAAATAGATTTTTATCGATTGTGGGCGTGGCACTTGGCCGATTTTGTTCAATTTAAATAGATATCTGCATGCAGAAACTAGGAATGTGTGTAAAATTTCAGCACAATATCTCAAAATGTACAATTGTATGAATACCAACAACAGACAGACGTAAGGACACACGGACATCAAGATCAAGATTTATATTTGTAGGATCACTGATGCTTCGTTCTAGATGTTGCAAATGAATTGACAAACTATAACGTATACCACCCCCTTCTTATGTGGATGGTATGAAAAAAAAAAAAAACCAAAAAGAGCATAAAAACGCAAATAAATGAATTTAACCAACGGGTAAAAAACAATATGAAGGTTCTTATGAAAAGAATAAAACAAAACTGAGACACTTTATATATGTGTATATATGCATGTATATGTAAATTATAGCGGTGACATGTTGCAATAAATGCATTTAATACACTCAATGCATGCGCCGTACATAAGCGCCCATCATTACCGAACTGGTCCAAGTCCATTTTTCGTATACATCCATTTAACGATTTTCATAAAAAAAAAAATATATATTTCATAGATTTTCAAATGTTGATGTTTTTGGAAAAGTTGACTTGAACCACTTTCATCATTAACGGTTCAAATAAACAAATGTGAGAGAACAGCTCAACATCTGCTTAAAATATTCACCCATATGTTTAAGTATGTATGAGTATACTTGTGAAGGTACATAACGGTATCAATTGCCTTGTATTGTATAATAAGATCGCATCCTTTTGTTCGCGCTCTTTATATTAACGCTTAACGTTAGTGTAAGGAGACCATATTAAAATTTTGAAAAGAAAAATAAACAAACAAACAAAAACAAAAACAAAAACAAAAAAAACAGCGAGAAGTGTCGACTGTTGAATTAATAAAATATAAACGTCTCTTATTAGAAATTTATGTACCTTTACAGCAGGTGTTTAAAATTTATATTTTTCGTAAACCAATAAATTAAGTAGAAATTCATAAAATATCATAAATAATATTTATTAGAGAGAAAGAGACAACAACAATTTATTATTTTGTTTAGAAAATGCTACAAATTTATTCGTGTACAATAAAAATGCTATGCTTGACTTAAGCCAGCCACACAATTTTAAGGAAATTAGGGGCGTTGCGTGATAAATGTTGAATTCTGTATCAAAAAAAAATTCTTTTTTTTATTGTTTTTGTAAATTGTGGGCGTGTCTGTCATTTAACAGGTCCATTTTCACAATATATACAGAGGCTGAACAAAATAATATGAACATCTGACATAGAGGTGTTGCATGGTGTTCATATTATTTTGTCTAACCCCTGTAACAATTAATTATTAACAAATTTTTAATAAATAATAAATTTGAAAAATAAATATTTTTTTTATTAGAAATCATTAAATACTTTATTTAATAACATAATAAAATGAATTATACATTATATGTATATGTATATGTATAATTTTTAATAAAAATATTATTTATGTTTTCTCAGTACGTGATCATTGCCATCGTCAACGCAGCGAAGGTGTGGATGTTACAGCTCGTCGCAAATTAATTATAGCCAGCATTATTTGTGTAGTGTTTATGACTTGTGAAATTATTGGTAAGTTTGGTTGTCGTTGTTTTTTTTTTTTTTGGATAAACAAGAATATTATTAGAAAACAAATAAGAAAACTTTGGCCAAATCTTAAATATACTACACATTTACAATAGTGGGCGTGACAGGTATATAATTACGCCCTCTAATAAAGTATGGATTACATCTCAGGTTGCAAGTCGCGTATGGTTTTTTGTAAATTGTAGATATGTCTGTTATCCAATCACGCCCATTTTTGGCTCATCAATGTATGGGATCACTAAAAATATGTAGCCCAAATTTCAAGTTCATAGGTCAATTTTTGTGGCATTTATAAATATTTTTGTTGATTGTGGGCGTGTTTAATTTTAGGCCATGCCCATTTTTAACTCATCGATAAATAAGTTAATTATAAATATGCATACTAAATATTAACTTGATAGCTTAATTTTTGTGGTAACTATATAGATTTTCATTAATTATGGGCGTGGCTTTTAACCGATTTTTCATATTTTAAATAAAAATCTGTATGAAATAACAAAAAGTTTTTGTACAAAATTTCAGCTTAATATCTCAAAATGTACGCTGTTGAGAATGCCAACAATAGGCAGGCATACGGACATACGGACATAAATGTCTAGATTATCTCAGTTTTTGATGCTGATCAAGAATATACTCGTATATAATTTGTAGGGTCTCTGGGTGTTGACAAACTTAGTATACCCTTCATCTTATTTGCAGGGTACAAAAAAAAAAAAAAAAACGAAATACAATAACAATACAACAATAAAATAATATTTTAATCAAATATATGCATTGCGATGATAGTTATAATAAATATATTAATTATGATGATGATGATAGTGGTGGTGGTTATGATGGTGTTAGTAATAGTTTGGTTTAGTTCGATTTGATTATTGTTATTGTATAACGGATATCGACACAGACAGGAAACCGGAAATGTAACTGTATACGAGTAGTGTAAAAAAAAAATAAAAACAACAGAAATTAAAGCTATCGAATTGGTCAACACATACACACACACACACACACACAGAGGAACATATAAAATTACCGGTTTTATGTGCGGTATAAAAAACAAGTGAAATAACTAAACTCGACTTAGGTCAAATCTTAAACATCCTGCACATAAAGCTCTTGGCATGGCAGGTACTTGATTACACTTTCCAATAATGTAATTGGATCGGACACGTGTTTTGGCTTCTATACTAAGTAAGATTTTGTTTCGTATTGATGGGTGTGTCTGTTATATCACTACGCCCATTTTAATGGATGGGCCGATTATAAATATATTTCAACTTTATTGCTAAATTTTTTGCTGCCGTTCAATAGATTTTTGCCAATTGTGGGCATAGCACACGCACAGAAGGCCAGAAATATAATTTAAAAACTTCAACTTTAACAGCGAAGGGTATAATAAAGTCTTTCTCTCTTGGCTTCTTCTTATCACCAAAAGTTACAATTTTTCCCAACTAAATATTAAACATTCAATCTCTTTTCCATTTGTGTGAACTTTTGTACCCTACAAATAAGATTATTATTCCGTTGGCAAACACCCAGAAGGTGACATCCAAATACCCTACAAAATATATATATTCTTGATCATCATCAGAAACTGAGTCGATTTAGATATGTCTGTCTGTATGTCCATGTGTCTATTTGTTTTTGGTATTCTTTGGGGCATAAATTTTAAGATATTGAACTAAAATTTTATACAAAAATAGTTATTTCACGCAGATTATTATTTAAAATAAGCAAAATGGATCAAAATCATAAACCTGTCACGCCGACCGTTTGTATGTAGATGAGTAGGGTATTTAAGGTATGGCCTACGCCAAATTTAGTTTTCTCAATTTATTTTTTTGGAGGGGGAAAATTGTACTTCAGTTATATCAATGTAACAATGAATGAATCTGTAAAAGGAGAACTCATCACCTTTACTACAGTTCTAAAGGTTTTCAGGTTACTGGTAGTATGCGTTAGTGGTTACGGTCTATGTGTGTGTGTGTGTGTGTGTGTGTGTGTATCTGAGTGTGGTGTCTGTTTGTGCCTCTGTAAGTTGACTGGTTTCATGTACCCTTCAACTCCACCTTTTCGTTGTCAAACCGTACCGGAACATACATACATTCGCATTAAAAGAGAGGTTAAGAGCTGAGCTGAATAAAAAAAAAAAAAAAATTGCAAAATTTTCCCAAAGTGAACTGTTAGTTTCTATGTTTGTTACCTTACCCCAGATCAAGCAAAACAAAACAAGACACAAAAAAAAAAAAAAAAAGAAAACAAAAACAAAAACAAAAACCAAGCATTTATATTTATATAGAGATTTCATGGAGGACTTAACTTTCATACCGAACTGAATGTCATTGAAACGGTTTTTTTTCTATACATGTTGTGTCATTTTGTGTTTGTGTTTGTTTCTACATATATGAATACTTGTGTGCGTTTGTTTTATATCCATTTATAGGTGGCATTTTATCGAACAGTTTGGCAATTGCAACAGATGCTGCCCACTTGTTAACTGATCTGGCAGGATTTTTAATATCATTGTTTGCTATATGGTTGGCAGGCCGGCCCTCCACACAACGGTGAGTATTCAGTTGTTACATATACACGAAGAGTAATGTATTTGTAGGAAATATATATTTATTTTTATGTATTCAGAGGGGGCGTTCATCTCAAACAAATTGCTACGTTTTGCATATTGTGGCTCGTTTAAGGAAATTTGAAGAGTTTTGTATAATCGTTGATTCGATTTTGCATATTTTTACATATATTGATATATATGCATATATTTTGAATCTACAAGTTGCATATTTTTAGGCTTAATAAAATCTCTCTATCTCTCTCTTTACACCCCTTATTCTATCACTACAATGAAATAGGATTTTTTAAAATCATTTCATTTTATTATACATGTACACGTACGTATATGTGTATGTGTTCATAAACATTACTCTATGACACCAGTATGAATTAGTTGCAGGAAACATTTCGTTTTATATAAAAATGTGTTTCCAAACGAAATTTAATTATATTTAGAGAGAGAAAGATAGATAGAGAGAGAGAGAGAGAGAGAGAGAAAGAGAGTTATTTCCTATTAAAAGTAATAGAAAAAAGTACAAAAAACAAGTAAGAAAACTAAACTTGGTTTAGGACAAATATTGAATACCATTCACATCTACAATGGTGGGCGTGGCAGGTATATAATTCCGCCCTTTAATAGTGTATGTATTACGTATTAGCTGACAAGTCGAGTTTTAGGCTGTATATAGTTTTTTGTAAATTGTAGGCGTGTCTGTTAACCGACCACGCCCATTTTTGACATATAGATAGATGGGATACTAAGTTAATAGTTACATTTTAAAGCATATATATATAGATTTTTGTTAGTTGTGGGCGTGTTCATTATCCACGCCCATTTTGGGCACATCAATTATTGATAACTATAGATATTCGTACCAACTTTTAAGTTCATAGGTCAATTATTGTGGCAGATAAGTAGATTTTTGTCCATTGTGGGCGTGGTTCTTAATCAATTTTGCCCAATTTAAATAGTGTTCTGCATGCAGTCACTAAAAGTGTTTGTACTGAACTGAAATTTCAGCTCAGAGTCTCCTATACCTCCTTCTAAGTGTTGCAAATGGAATAACAAACTGTATACCAATCCCATCTTATGTGAAGGGTATAAAAAAAATTATAAGCTCTTGAAATGGTTGTGTGTTGTATGGAAAAGAAGTGTGTTTGTGTCTATAAGTATATATTTGTAGCTCTTGTATATGGAAGAAAAGTAAACGAAAAGTGTTAATGAGTACTGAAATGTTTATTATACCCTACACTACATGTGGCAAGAAGGTATATTAAGTTTGTGAGCATGTTTGTAACTCTTCAACGGCAAATGCTACAAGCACTACAACTACAACAAGTGTGTACAACATCCACACAAGAAGGTGTTTGCAAAACAATGCGAATATATAGAATTAGACAAAATGAAAAGGAAAACTGAACAATAGGCAAATATAAGCAAAATATGCAATATTAAGCTAAACCACACATAACTTGGACATAATATATATGCAAGAACGCTCTAAAATAGGCAATATTTTGCTAGAAAATATCAAAATATACAAATTTATATAAGGATAGCGGGAAATATGCAACATTAAGCTAAATTATATAAAAGTGTGAACGTATGACAGACACAGCTTACACTTGGCTTGGCTGACAAACAGTCACACAAATACGCATAATTATGTAAAATATGAAAGGAATTAAACCAAAATATATGAAAAAATGTTCGCAGGCAAGAATATGCAAAAATATGCAATTTTAAAGCGAAATGCATCAAAATAGGCAAACATGCCAAACTAAGTGAAAATGATGCAAAATATTTATAATTATCCTTGAAAATGCATATAAGCATTAATAAATCGAAATATGCAAGAAAATGCAACAACCTAATAAACTAAGCAACAAGCTGACAAATAATTTTTACAATAACGTTCAGCTTACTAGCTGCCCTGCCTTATAAATTCATCACTCTCAAGCCCAAGCCCAAGTCATATCTTTTTTCCTTTCTTTTTCTTTTTTTTTGTCTCAACATCTTTATTATGTAAATAACGAAAAAAGGGAAAAAATGCTTCAAAGCATATAAAGTTACCAAAGAAGCAAATAAGAGTGAACAAGCAAGCACAACAAAAACAACAATCACCTAATTTCGAGCAAATTTTGCACATTTCCGTTTCCTGACCAACGGGGGAATACAGTAGTATTTGACGATTGCATACAGCTATTTCACTCACCTTTCCCTATCGTTCTCTTTCTATCGCTCTCTCGTATCAGGTCTCTAGCCCAAAATGTGTGTGTATGTGTGTAGGTTTTGGTATTTTTAAAATGAAAAGACAAACTATAATATTTGACTAACATAACTACTGGTAGAATAATAATAAAAAGAAATATATATATATATATATATATAAAAGCAACAACAACAATAAGAACAATCCAACCACAATTTAGCCACATATAAAAGTTTCTTAAGTAAACATTTTCATAAGGCACCTCTCTACCGCTATCTCTACCCCTATATACAGAAATACCATAATACAGGATATGCATATATACATACATGCATACATATGTACACATATAGTTAGGTATATATGTATATGTATGTATTTTATCACTCGTTTAGGTTGGTACGTGTCTAGGAGAGGCACAAGCATAAAACTGCATACAATTTAAAATTCAACTTATTACCTAAATATTGAATAATAGGATGAATGAATGGAGTAAGAGGTGGGGGAAAGGGGAGATTAGGTAATTTACATACACATATAAGGCAGAGGTACTAAATGAAGTGAGTTTTAAGGTATTCATATGTTGTTGTTGTTGTTGTTGTTGTTGTTATTATTATTTAGTTACCTTTATTATGTATGTATGTATGTATGTATGTATGTATATACGAGTATATACGTACATATACATTATTTGGCCTTTTCAAGTTGACAAGGCTAATTTATCACAGTAAGTAAGGTAACAACAATGGCATACATTTAGACAAAAAACAACAACAGTAGCAAAAATAACAGTAATATGTAAACCTTGAAGTTGGTACCCTTGCATAAACACACACACACTCACACATACACACACCTCTTAACTAAATTATAACAAACAACAATTGTATATGTTTAGTGTTTAGAGTTATGTACAATAGAAAGAGAGAGATTGACAAGGTGTGAAAGAGGGTGGGAGGGAGGGTAACAAAAACAAGAACAATGATTGGAAGAATGTGCTTTAATTTCATTTTCATTGCTCTATATTTTTTGGTTGGACAAAAGAAATTAGAAACAACAACAACAGCAACAAAATAAACACAAACAACAGGTATTTAAAAAACATACCTTATTTATATATATATATATACGGAAACCCAATATTTTTTACTTATATAATTTGTTTTTTTTTTATTTTTTTTTTTTTGGTATGTATATGTAAAAGGCATTCGCTTTCATGCATCATGCATTGTGAGATGTATAATATAAAAATAAAAATTATTACAACAACAACAACAACAACAAACAAACAAAAAATAATAATAATAAACAATAATTTTACATTTTTTTGTTAAAGTGAAACTGGACATAGTGCCTTAATGATCAATATGATGAAAAAACAAATAAAAGTCTGTACGTCCGTTCTTTTTGCCTTCGTTTCCTAAATTAATTAAAAATAAACAAGAGCGCCTGGCAAGTTGCTTATTTATTCATTTTGCCCAAAAAAAATGTATTCCATTAAAATATTAACTTTAAATTAGGAAAAAAAAAATATTTATATAAATGTAAATATGATTTTAATATCAGAGGCAACTTTTTTTTAGCAAACTCAAGTAATGATATCTCGTTTTCAGTGCAAAGTTAAAGCATGAAATTTTGTATATAATATACAAAAAAAGTTGAATTTTAAAATGTTGGCTAATTAGGTAATAAAAAAAACATTTTATATATGCTAAAATTAAGACGGACGGATGGACAAATATTTTATTTATATAAAAATTTGGAAAATTTTAATAATAAAAATAAATCATTAGATCAGTAGATTTTATCAAAATATATTAGACTCAAATATTCGAGTAAATTTTTTCTCTAACTTTTGTTCACCAGTGTTATCTACAGGGGTTGGACAAAATAATATGAACACCATGCAATATAGAATATATTGTGGCAGGTTGGCAATACTGCTTCCATGTAAATAATGTGACGTGGATGTGTTGCACAGTTTACGCGTCAAGTTAACTGAAACTTTAAGTAAAGTGACAGAGACCGACGAACATTAAAAAAAATTTTGGCCAGACAACATAAAACTGCGACAGCCGAACAGCAGCTAACATTCATTGAAGGGCTGCGATTGCAAAACTCCTTTTGTCAGATTGTTCATATTATTTTGCCCATCCTCTCTATTGTAAAACTACGATTTGTGTGTCAGATGTGTAGCCATGCATTTGGTTACAATGTGATCTCTACTTACATATACATATATAAACATTTAAAGTCTCTTCACTCTGTACACTACTTTCACATAAGTTTCAATAGTTTGCTCTGTTTGTAGTATTTCTCTGGGTACATACCCTATGTACCCAACTAAACGAACAAATTGCTAAAAACATTCATTTATTTTTCTTATAAAATATGTTTTACAATTAAGTAAAAAAGGAGTGACAGAGATGGAGAATTGCTTATATTTTATATGTATGAACATATAACTCGAACAAAATGATATATAACAGTATTTCTTTTTATGGTAAAAGTCTTTCTCTCTTGCTTGCTCCATTTTGGTTTGATTCGGTTCGGTTCGGTTCAGTTTGGTTTGGTTTGGTTTGGTTTGGTTTGTCCTGGCTTACTTTAGTTTGCTTTATGCACCTAATGGTAGCCTTTGTAAGGAAAACAACAACAATAATAACAACAACAACAACAACAACACAAAATATTACCAAACAAAACTGTTTACATTGTGTGCACTCGTTAAGCAATAATAATAACAATAACAACAACAACAACAACAAATGTTAAGATACTATGGTAAACAGACTGGCACAAAATAATTTATTTATGCAATTATTTTATTAGATTGTTGGTGGCTTACACATACATACATAGTATATAAATCTGCAAATTTACAAATGTACAAACACAGGCCCAAATATACAAATTCTCTCCGGCATTTATACAATATAAGAAAAAAATGGTTGCGAGATAATTTAATAAATAACGAATAGCAAAAAAATTTATTAAATATATATATAAGCTAAGTATGGGATACCCTGTATATTTGTATGATTATAAAACAAAATGTAGGCGTGGCATGCTAAGAATTACTTTTCGTATCATTTGTTTATTTTAGCTTTAAAGCGGAATTTTGCTTTTAAAACAGTTTTTCTGTAAATTGTGAACGTGTTTATTACCCGACCATGCCCATTTTTATTACATCGATAGATGAGATAATTATAGATTCGCATGCCAAATTTCAAGTTTATAGGTTAATTTTTGTGGCAGATATGAAGATTTTTGTCGATTGTGGGCGTGGTTCTTAACCAATTTTCTCCATTTTCAATAGCGATCTACTTGCAAAAACTAAAAATGACTGAACAGAATTTCAAAATATTAAAATTGGCGACTGTAAGTACACTAACAACAGACAGACAGACAGACTGACGGATAAATGTCTAAATCAACACAGTTTTTGATGTTGATCAAGAATATATTTACTTTGTAGGACCTTTTACGCCTCCTTCTGTTGCAAAAGCAATGACAAACTTAGCCTATCCTAATGGAAGGTTAAAAAAAATTTTTTTTTACAAAAGATTTACACTTTGCCTCTGTTGTGAATATTATGAGTATGGCTTTTAAGTACACTTTAAACGACTATTTTAAATACAAAACTGCAGACACGGACTAGGAATCATGCTGTCAAATTTCACTTCATATCCAATGCATGCGTCACAAACACATTTACAGCTGGATGCTAGAGTATTTAAAACCTTCTTAGTAAACGTCCCACTTTAACGAGGACATTTTAAACTGTAGAGAAATAAAGAGGTATTAAGGTTTAATATGCCTAAAGTTGGCTTCATATTAAATAATTTCCTATGAAAATTTCTCCCATAAGGAAGCTTTATTTTAGTGCAGCAGCATTACACCAGAAAGTGTAGATACCATTTAAGAGTCCTACTATAGCTTTAGGCTTTCCAATTGTTAAATTTTATAACATAAGTTTAGGGTCAGCCTTTTAATGCTACCAGATTGTGACAATTCATAGAGAGATTACTTCCATCCATGCAACATGTACATCGTTCACTGATTCAGGTATAAAGCAATCTTTTAGAGTAAAAAAAATAAACACACAAACAAAACAGTTTTTGTTTGTGTGGATTTTTTTTTTTCTTATTTGTTTACCTGCAACTTACTAAAGAAGGACATTACACAATACAATTGAAGAAATGTTGTAACTATATACGTGAATGAAAGTATATGACAATGAAAGTAATAGACAGAGTGAAAGATAAATAAGTATAAAAATGGGTTTAAGTAAACCACAAAAGAGTTTTTTTCTCCTTCATACAAATTTGCCCAAAAGAAAAATAATGTTAAAAAAAAAAAAAAACTGTACAGAACCAGAAACCAATCTCATTTTCATAAAATATTTAAAGCTACTCACTTAAAACATTTCTACAAAAAAAAAAGAAGCATTTTTGCTGGTATCCACTTAGCCACCTATTATGTACCAGCAAAAATTTTATGCAAAAATAAGTGAAAATGTTATAGTGGGTTATACCCGACCACTTAATACCCTACACCACCTAGTTACACAAATCGTGCTTTCATTACATTTGCTGCATCAGTTTGTTCCATGGAAAGGGATTCTAAAAATGACCCAATCGGGGCCAAATTCGGAATAGCTGATTAACTATTCTTCATCTTTATAGATGAATTTTCGCCCTATAAAGATTTCCTCTATAATGAGAGCTAAATGGCAGAAAGTTTTAAAAATCATCTATTCGTTTATTTTCAATAAATCGGCCAAACTTTAACAAAATATCTCCAAAAAATGGGACAAAAATTTAGATTCAAACACAGCACGGACAGACGGACACAGTTCAAACGATTCTGAATATATCGGTTTGATGGAAGGTAGTGACATCCGAACAAACTTAATACACGCTCCGTCACACGTGCTGGGTTGAAAATACTTGAAACAAAAAGGGAGTTAGATTTGGCGATACTTAACTGCACTTAATATTTAACATGCTTACACTAGATTCATAAAGGAAGATACCGCAAAAAAGCATTTAAAAAATAATTCATAATAAATTAATAATATTTAAATATGGAGTGATGCTCCTCGTAATTTACGACAAACGCCACTAAAGGACTTGCTTTTTATAATTAATTTTAAAATATTTAAACTATCTAAACAATTATAACTTGGACGTACATTGTAAACATATTGTAAATTATACATAAGCATACAATTTTATGAAATATACTCAACATTTTGATACAAGATGGCGACCACTTGTAATTGGTAAACTACCAGTTTTCCACAAGCTATGAATGGGCTGGGTGTACAGAATGCAATGAATTAATTGGTATATCGCAAAATCCAATATGGCGAATCAAATGAAACAGTTTGAGGAGCAAAAGGCGATAAAGTGAATGATATCATAAAAATACAAACATTTTTTTTACCCTTCACATAAGCTACTAAGATTCTATTTGCAACACCCAGAAGGTGGCGTCAGAGACCCTACAAAGTATATATATTCTTGATAAGCATCAACAACTGAGTCGAACTAGACATTTATGTTGGCATTCCCACGGTCGTAAATTTTGAAAAATTGAGATGAAATTTTGTTCAGTCAGTTTTAGTTTTTGTATACAGATCGCTGTTTGAAATGGGCAAAATGGGTCAAGCAAGCTTGCAAACTAGAGTTGCAAGCTGTTACGTAATACATACACTATTATAGGGCGCGATATATATATTGGTCACGCCCACCAGTGTGAATGCGAAGGGTATTTAAGATTTGACCTAAGCCAAACTTAGTTTTCTAACTTGTTTTCAGTAAATACTTGTTTAAATTAACTAGTTTATGGTATAAATTGTAAAATTGTTTTTGTTTCGTCATACGGTTGGCTTCAACTAATTGGTGTTGGAATACAATTTAGTCAATGGTGCTTTATTCAACCAATTTTTGCAGTTTGATAAAGTTGTACATTTCATAATATTTTTTTTTAGAAATATTCATTAAATTATTGTACAAAAAATACGGAGAGAGAGAGAGAGAGAGAAAGACAGCCTTGGTCCTTTGTAACCAAAATAATCATCAAGTAAATAAGGTTTTTTTTGGTGAATTTAGCCCCTAAAGTAGGCAATATTATGTCTCTCATAAAATATACATTCAATGAAATTGTGTTCATTCAACCATTCAAGCGAGCAATTTGATTTCACCGCCAGAGAGAAACATTTCTTGCATATTAGTTTTGCAATTATGTTAATAGCTGCCTTAGAAATACTTTTTTTTTTTTTTTTTTTCGAAAAAACGATTTACCTTGAAAATTATTTTCTATAGATAAATATGGACAAGAAAACAAAAAAAAGTAAATAACAAGTAAGAAAATTAAATTTGGCTTCGGCGAAATTTTAAATATCCTACACATGTAGGCATAAACGATGGGCGTGGCAAGTATATGATTCCGCCCTCTAAATGAAATACGTATCAGTTTGCAAGTCCAGTTTTACATGAGGTAAATTGTGAGCGCATTATTAATAGACCACGCCCATTTTTGGCAAATCGATAGATGATATAACTATAAATATAATTACCAAATTTCAAGTTCATAGGTCAATTTTTGTGGCAGATATAAAGATTTTTGTTTATTGGGGGTGTGACTCTTGTACAAAATGTCAGCTAAATATCTGAAAATTTACGCCCCGTGAGAACGCCAACAAGAGACGGACATGCCTAGATCGACTCAGTTTTTGATGCTATTTTGTTGGGTCTCCTCCTCATGGGCGTGGAAAGCGGAATAACAAATTTAGTATACCCCCCATTAAATGTGGTATAAAAATCTGTAAAATATAGATTAAAAGTAAAGTGGGGAGGAAGAGGAGAAGGAAAAGATTCAGCCTAAGGCTTGTGCATTTATTCTTCTTCTTAAGTAACTTTACATAAACTTTCTCATAAAATTTTTATTTAAATTTATTTGTTTTCTTTATATTTCATTTTATATAGAATGTCATTTGGTTGGTATCGTGCCGAGGTAATTGGTGCTTTGGCTTCAGTTGTTACCATTTGGTTTATTACCGCCATACTGGTATGGTTGGCTGTGGAGCGTGTTATAAATCAAGATTTTGAAGTTGATGCCAAAATCATGTTAATCACTTCCGGTTTGGCCATATTAGTTAACGTTATGTAAGTACTTTGCAATTCCCATAAATTATAAGTAAAAACTGTGTCACAAATAGATGACAAACTTACTGAAAATTCATTTTCAATTTATCACTCGCTCCGAAAAGCAGACTAAAAGGTTTATTTAATTTTAGTGAAAGCCTAAATGTAGGCTAAACTTTAATAAAACATTTCTGGATAAAGTTTTATTTTAATTATTTTAAAAAGCTTTAGTTGAGAGTTTTTATAGCCAAGTCATAAATATTTTTATTTTGATAATAAATCGTTTTCTTCGATACCCCATTCGTTTGTTCTAATATTTATTTTGCTACCATTTAACTTTTTATTTTATTTTTTTTTACATTTTCCATTCATATTATTTGTTTTCCGTTTATCTTTATGTGATTTTTTCTCTCATTTTTATTTTTTATTATTTCTTTTTTTATATACCCTCCACATAAATTAGGAGATAAACTAAGTTTGTCATTTCGATTGCAACAGCAAGAAAAAGGCGTCAGAGTATATATGTTCTTGATCGGTATTAAAAACTGAATCGATTTGAACATTTATGTCCATGTGTCCGTGTGTCTATTTGTTGATGGCATTTGTTAATGCATGATGAGATATTGAGCTAGAATTTTGTACAGACACTTGTAGACTTTGCAAGTAGATCACTATTGAAAATAAGCAAAATTGGTTAAGAACCACGCCCACAATCGACAAAAATCGATTTATCTGCCACAAAAAGTGACCTATGAACTTGAAATTTGGTATGCATATCTATAAATATTCCCTTAATGGATGTGCCGAAAATAAACGTAGTCGAATAACAGACACGCCCACAATTGACATAAATCTATATATCTATTACAAAAATTGATCTGTAAACCTGAAAATTTGTATCCATATTTATATAGTTACCCCATCTATCGATGTGCCAAAAAAAGGCATGATCGGTTAACAGACACGCCTAAAATTTACAAAAGAAAACCACACTCAGTTTAAAGCTCGGCTTGCAAGCTGATACGTAATATAAACACCATTCGAAGGCGTAATCATATACCTGCCATGCCCACCAGATGGTGAAGGGTATTTAAGATATAGCCTAAGCCAAATTTAGCTTTCTTACTTGTTAATATTTATTCTTTATTTTTGTGTTTTTTTTTTATACGTTGGCTATAGATTTGTGTCAACAACATACAAATACCGAGTCAACAGTTTTAGTGCAGTTTATTTATTATCCCTCTCTCTCTCTCTCTTTCTCTGTGTGTGTGTGTAGTTGCTGCCTCTATTTCGTTTATGTATAGATCTGTATGTAGGTATGTGTATATTGGTTATGCTGTCTTTTGTTTTTCCATTACCGGGATTTATCTCTTGTTCTTGGTGTGTTTGCCTATAGTATTGTGTATATAATATAAACTCGATTGTTTCAGATTTTTTGGCTTAACAATGCAATTTTCATATCCTTCCTTCCTTCCGTCCGTCTGTCCTTCCTTCTATTCTTGTGGTACCTTTTGTTGCGCCCAAAAGCGAGTTTTTCTTTTTGGGTATGTATGTATGTATGTATGTGTATGTGTGTGTGTGTGTGTGTGTGTGTGTGTGTGTGTGTGTGTGTGTGTGTGTGTGTGTGTGTGTGTGTGTGTGTGTGTGTGTGTGTGTGTGTGTGTGTGTGTGTGTGTGTGTGTGTGTGTGTGTGTGTGTGTGTGTGTGTGTCGTGGTTTTTATTCTAAGCTGCTTGGCGAGATTTGTATTATATGTTGTTTTTGTTGTTATTATTATTGTACATGAATAGTATGTGTATGTGTGTGTTTTGTATTTAGCAAACGTTGGCAAAAATTATACTTTTTCCAACTATATTTGCCACTTCAAATTGTTTGATAAACGTGTTTGGCATATAAAAATTTTTGTTGACAATCTTCAGCGATTTTGTTTCATTCCTTTTTGGGGGCTAAACATTTTAAGATTGGTTGTAAGATTTTTATTTCAGGGTAAAATGTTGTTTGTTAGTGTTGTAATTTAATAATTAGAAATTGTGTTCAATGTGTAGTGTTGTTCATCTAGAATAAAAATCAACTAAAATGAGTTAACTCTGTCTGTCAGTCCGTTCAAGTCTGACAGACAGACTCTTGTACTTTGTAGGCGTTGCGACGCCTCCGTATAGATGTTCTCCCATACAAATGTAGAAATATTTTGCTAAAAATGGCACAATTGGCAAAAACATTATTTAGCAGAATTTCGACTTTTAAGTTTTTACCCATAACAGGACGTCATCAGATACCTGCCACGTCACGCCCACACCTTATATATATATATATATATATAGATGAGGAAGGGGGTCTTTAAGATTTCGTCCAAGTCAAATTTAATTTATTATACAAAAAACCAATCATTTTAAACAATTTAGTCAAAAGTTGTTCTTGTTTACAAGTCTACTTTTCTAGCCTTTGATTAACGAAATTACATTTGAAAAAACGAATTGAAAAACAACAACAACAACACCAACAACAAAATAACGCCGTACGCTCTCAAGTGTATATAAATACATATAAGTATGAAATGTGAAAAGAGTCCTTAAACAACAGCACCATAAATAATTGTACAGTATTGTTATTTATGCTCCACATAAATATTTCCACACCACAAACTTCTCCACCTTGTTTTTCCTCTCCCTCTATTAAAACATATAAACACAAAGAGACATAATGGGTACCTCTAAATGTACACACACACACACACACACACACACATACACATACAATGTAAGCAAGCAAACAGGTGAAACCACCTTATTGAACCTCTTGATGCATTTAACATAAAAACACACATGAGCTTAAAAAAGAAGAAGAAGCAGAAGAACATTGTTGTAGTTTTTTTAAAAAAATATGCTTGAGAATGAGTTGGAGGAACAACAGTGAAAAACACCTGCACAGACGTTTTTCTAGGCATTTGAACACACTTTACGCACACACTCACATAACATATAAGCAAACTGCAAAAGCGTTTATATCCATGAAACAGAAAAATATAAGCGAGTGAGTGAACAACTTCAAAAAAAAAAAAAAATGAACAAAAAAAAGAAGAAAAAATTAAGCAAAGAGGTAAAAATTCAACATCAACAAAGAAGTTTTTTTTTTCTAATATAAACATATAGACACACACACACATACACTTATGCTTACAGTTATACACATATTCCTGGAATTCATGCTTCGCTTAAGTATTTTTCTTTTTTTTGGATTTCATTTTATGATGTTTTGTTAATAGGATTTTTCCGTATGTGTGTTTTTTTTTCATATAAATGTTTTTCCTTTTTTTTTTTTCGAGTTTTCGTTAACAAACCAAAGCCAAAACGATTTGTGTGCCTTAACATTTAACTGAAAAGTTCTTTCCGTTTTTTGTTTATGTTGTTGTTGTTATTGTTATTGTATAAAATTATAATAATAACTATACATCATCAACAACAACAGCAACAACAGCAATAATAATAATACTACCAATAGCGGTAACAAACATAAATTATTTATAAAAAAAAAAACAGAAAAACAGAAAAAAAAACCAAGTTCTATAATAACTACTAGCACGCGCTGTTAAAGATCAAGACTTATGTTTGTGCTTTGTTACAAAAAGCCAAAAACTAATGAAAAAAAAAAAAACGAACAAACAAACAAACACACACACACACACACAAACACACACACAACATTCAAAATAATGTTGAAAGCAATTAGAGTGTTGAAAAATTTATATAAACACACGTATGTACGTATGGACATATGTATGAATGCATGTATGTATGTATGGTATGTATATATAAGGAGAAACGGTTGTGTATATATAACGGCAGTGTTTGTGTTTTTGTTAGTAAATGTAACGTTTTTGTTGTTTATGTTGTTGTTGTTGTTGTTGTTGTTGCATTTTGTGTTATGTGGCATGAAATGCTTCATGCATGTGTTGTGTGTACATGATATTCCTCTAACTAACTGTTTTATACAAAATTTGTTCAACAATAAAAACAACAATAATAACAATAACAACAACAGAAATAAAATGAAATGAAATGAAATGAAATACAAGAGAAAGAAAAAACAAAAAAAAACTTTTTCTAAATTGTGTCACGCTCGCTTTTTGCAATTACGCTGACTTAGATTTATAAACACAAACAGCACGACACACAACAACAAAATAAAACTCTACTTGAAGTTTTATTCAACAGCTATACAGTCAGTCATGATATGCGGAGTACGTTACTGCTTCGAAGAACAAACAAACAAATACTTACTTAAGCAAATCTACACGAAAATTGTACCAACTTGTAATTTTCTATTTCTCTCTCACTCTCTCTCTCTCTCTCTCTATCACCTTTTCAAATGTTACGCTTTGCAATCTTTGTTTCAATCTTTACATATTGCTACAACTAGGGAGTATGTTTACATGCCATTGTGTGTGTGTGTGTGTGTGTGTATATGTGTGTTTTTATGTTATATTGTTTGTTGTTTTAATGTTTGTTAATTGTGATTGTTGTAATAATAATAATAATAATTATTATTATTATTATTAACAGCAGTTGAGCAAATGTTAGACGTACTTGGTTTTTGTGTTATCGTCGTGTGTACCCTTGATTCAGGGCGTTTAACTTTTTCCAACTATTGAAATTTAGATAAGCGGCCAAGAAGTTAGCAAACATACTTTAGATTATTCCATAATATGAAATAGATAAGCTAAAAAGCTAAAACATAAATTGAAGGCGAATGGACATATATACTCGTATACAGGGTGCGGTATTTGAAAACAAATTGAAATTATTATAATTCCATGAATTTTTCATACAACGTTTATTGACTCCCAGACTATACAATTATTCAGTCCGGAGTCGGAAACGATTGCATGCCCGAATCAAATGGTCTTTGTTCGTTTTGATCATTGTTGTTGTTGTTGTTATTATTATTATAGAAACCTTCACTGATGAAATATTATTATGAGGATGTTTATTAATCTCCCGCCCAACTACGCCCCATCCGTAATAATCCATAGGGTTAAAGTTTGCCATCAAAAATAAATAAATGGTAGTCTGACAATATCCGCACTCACATAGTTGCCAGCCCAATACATTTGTGCAACTGCTTCAATCAAATTTGCTTTAAAGACATGTTTTGAACTAAAAAAAAAGGCCAAATCTTGAATACCATTTTTTTTTTTGTATAAGCAAAGGGGAAACCATATGGTTAGATGGTCGCATGGGAGTCATCGCCTTGTCGACATACTCACTAAAAACTCACTCCGCGGTCTGCTACCCACCCTGCGGTACCCACCATACAGTATTACTTTGCAGGGAGGAAGAGGGAACCAGCCCTGGTAGTCTTAGATACCCTATACATATATATGTGACTTGTGGGCGTGGCATGCTTACAACGATTTTTTCCCAAAAATCAAACCAAAGAAGAATTTTTTTATAAATTATGAATTGTTGTCACCGTTAGAGGGCCAACAACAGATGGACAGAGGGACGGACATGATTAAATTGCTTTAGATTTTTATGCTGATCAAGTATATATATATATATATAAATACATTATAAGATACTTATGATCATTGTTTAGGTGCTGCAGGTGATTCTTAATAATTAAACTTTTTGTTCATCATCGTATGTTTGTGTGTGTTTGTAAATACTTTACTGCCATATCTCTTTATCCCTAAGACAATTGTAAAATATTTAATTGCACAAACAATTAATAATTGCAAATAGTTTAATGTAACAGCTTTCGCTGTATGTTGTGTTTGTGTTGTATGCGAAATACGTAAAACGCCAGTTAGAGAAACAATGGGCGCACAACATATCCATACACACGTACTTGAGGTATTTACGTGCATTTATTGCCACATATAATATATCTAAATAAATACACTACGTGTTACAATGTATGTATTGTGTGTGTGTGTGGTGTGTGCGTGTGTACAATAGTCAACTGAAATGTATGAATGCCGTGCAGGATTCCAACTAATATTTATGAGACTGTCAATTAAATCTCAGTAGACAACAACAGTGATACTTACCTAACTACCTACATGCAACACAAACACACCAATACACCAATACACCAACACATACATACATACATACATATATTGTATAATATAAATGAACGTTCATTTTACATTATTGCCACAATAGCGTAACAATTGCAAGTATTTCAAGTTGTTCACATTGTTATTATTGTTGTTGCTGTTGCTGTTGCTGTTGGTTTGCTATTGTTGTCCTAGTTGTTACGGTGTGACACTAACGAGCCTGTTAAGTTATAATACACACAAACATACAACAATTTGTCTTCTATGCCATACACGACAGTGGTGCTGGTAGTACTGGTGGTGGTGGTGATAGTGGTGGGTTGACACGGTCGTCTACTCTTTAGTGAAATGCTTCATTGCACACGGCACGGAATAAATTGCACACTAAAAGAAACGTGACTCTAAAGATGTTAAATAAAAGGGAGATAAAGCAATCTTTATAAATGTGTGTATAAATAAAAAAAGAAAAAAAAAAAAAAAAAAGAAGACCGTAGAGTAATAGAGTAGAAGATAGAATACGAAAAAACATTTTGCACTTCTCTGTGTCTCTTTCTCTATGTGGTCTTGTGCTTGTTTGCTTACGCAGTAATGTTTTCAATTGTTGTTGTTGTTGTTGTTGGTTTTTCTAGCCCCTCAAATCCTTTGAAATCGATATGTAGTCATGATAGTGTTTTTTCGACTTAAGTGAAATGCTTTTATGCCAGCACCACCACATAAGGTTTTCCTGGTAATTGTGGCAGTTGTTGTTATGCGTGAAAATTTAGCAAAAGACATTCAAAAGGAGACGGAAATAAAAAGCGGAAAAACTAAATTTGCTTTAAAACAAATCTTAAATACCTTCCCACCTATATATATATATATATACATAAAATGGGCGTGGCACATACCTTAACGATAATTTTATATTTCGTCCACTAATAGTGCATGTAACACGTTTTCAACTATCTTGTTGATATATTGTAAATTGTAAATTGTAAGCGTATCTGTTATACGCGACCACACCTACATTTTGGCATATCTATAAAAAAAGCTATATATAAATATGAGTACCTAGCGAATTTCAACTTTATAGCTCAATTTTTGTGGCTGATAGATTAATTTTTTGTACATTATGGGCGTGGCTTTTGACCGATTTTGTTCGATTTGACTGCAGAATGTAAAAATGTTTGTATAAAAATTTCAGTTCAATATCTTAAAATTTACGATCATGACAATACCAGACACGCAAACATACGGACATAGATCGATTTCAGTTTTTCAGATGCTGATCAATAATTTGGGTATTGCGAATGGAATGACAAACTTAGCATATCTTGCAGCCAATGTGGAGGATATAAAAACGGCACAAACATTTATCTCAATACCACTTAAGAAACATAAACTTAGGTTAACCTTAGGTTAGTAATGTAGCCTCAACGTTCTGTTACTCTTGTCATACAATTCTTGGTTTATTTCTTGGAGGGCTTATAACACTTGAGACTTTAATAACAAGTCAAATATGAAGCAAGAACATCCAACAACAACAACAACTACTACTACGACTAGGAACTTTTTCTAAGCAAAAGCAACAAATATAATTGAATACAACAACAATAACGAATAACAAAAAGAAATAAAACCAACAACAATAACATCTAAAACAACAACAATATAATCTACAATAATATAAAACTATAAAAACAACAACAACTTATGGTACTTGGGTTGTTCACATTATTTGTTGGTTTTGCTTCAGTTTATTTGATGTGTATATGTGCACTTACACGCTACCACATAATATATATATATATATATATATATATATGTATGTATGCATGTATGTATTTGTAATTCTTTCTTTACTTTTATATTAACACATATATATTTTTTTTTTCTACCACATTTTCTTTTCTGTGTTTGCCTGTTACCACAAACACTCGGTAATTGAAGTCATCGTTTTCTGTCAGTAATGGCCAGTTGTGTACACACATGTATCTATGTATGTATATATAACAGCTTGTCCAATGTGTGTGTGTGTGTGTATATATATATTTTAGGAGTTGCTTGTATACTATATGTATGTATGTATGTATGTATGTATGTTCTATACATAAATGGTAAATTGTGTTTACGCTCGTTATGTTTTGTATGACAATGTAGAACGATTCACGTAACGTGACAAATGTGACAACCGTGAAATGTATAACAAGCCAAACGTTAATGACAAATTGGCAACATTGTTCAATCTGTGAACAGTGGCGGGGTACTAGTTCTTCATATTTTTTTGTTTTTTTTTTTTTTCATTTTTTTTTTCTTGTGAGTTCATTGGCTGAAGAAATGACAAGATGATGGGAATTCTGTTTTTGTTTTTTTGTTTGGTTTGTTTTGAACGGTACAATATTAAAGAAAGTTTCCAAATATTCTTGTGTAGGAACTAATCAAAGCGTAGATGATTGGACTATAGAACAATCAATAGAAAAAAGGAAACATGAAATGAATCCAATAACATATTTATGTTCTATGGGCAAGAGGAATAATATTTATTATCGTCACTCTAACCAGAGTGTTGCCGTTTATAGAGGCCTTTGATATTTCGAAAAAAGTTCACTTTACACTGCGCGTTTGGTATGTTTGTGTTTGCTTAATGAAATTGCACATGATCCTAATGGATCTGTTAAACGCAAGACTTTCAGGTCTATAGTATGTTTCTGGACATAATGTACCTTTGCTGTAATAATCTACAAAATGTCGGTACTTCTGTCTTTTCGTAAAACGTTTGTAACCTTAAAGCAACGCTCTTAAGGCATCAATACAACAATACCTCAGGGTATAAATGTTTGTTTAATTATGTAACGATTAATTCATTATTTATAAATTTTTAAAAGCCAACAGAAATTGAAGCTTATTTGACTTAAAAATAAAACCATTTCAAATTTCAAATTTGTCACGCCCATTTCTGGTATGTACATCTACAAGAAACTTCGTAGTTAATCATGCCTATAATTAATTATATCAAATTTGACCTTTTACCACATTTTGCAATTGTAGGCGTGGCTTTCAAATATATATAAAAAGGTGTTATAAAGACATATGTTATTGCTGTTGTTGTTGTTGTCATTGCTAATGAAATTTTGGATCGATGTGATACATATTTCAATTTATTTAAATGCTCAGCCGTATGGCATCTAATTTATGGAAATGTAACTTTTGTCCATACGTCCATCAATGAAGAAGTGGAAAAGAAGAATTATAAGTGACACATTGAAATAATATTTTACACAAAAAATTACCAATAATAAACCAACAATATACTAAAAGCAATAACAACAACATAATATTGGAAACAAAGTTGTTGTCTTTGTAACAGCAGTAACAATTTTAACAGCAATACAAAAAAAAATATTCGGGTAACGATATTAAATCATAAAAACAACATACAGAACATAAATGCAACAACAATAATATGTCAGAAAGTAACAAAATAAAATCCATTACAAGAGATTTAAACATTTTCTTCTTCTTCTTCTTCTTCTTCTTCTTCTAACTTTATAAACAAACATAAGTTGTAAGTTATGCTTTATATAAAAGATTTCACCAGAAGTTCTATTCTGTGTGTATGTGTGTGTGTGTGTGTGTGTGTACATCTAACATAAGAAAATAAACGGAAAGTTAAGCAGAATAAGTTTGTATAAGAAAGGATATCCGGTGTGTTCACGGTTGAGAAAGCGAGAGAAAGTACAAAATATATTAAAACTAATAAACAAACAAACAGCAGTAGCATCTCCTCTACGTACAATATGAAAGCACATGTGACGGAAAAGCCTTGACCTTCAGATCAGTACGAACTATGAACTGCAAACAAACAAAAAAGTAAGCTGTCCTGTTAAGCAACTTCCTGGAAAAACTGAACAATAAAAATTTTATATAAACGCTGACAAAACGAAAATGATAATAACTAGAAAAAAAACAACAACCACATAATAAATAAACGACCATTATTAAATGGAATTAAAGTGGATTTAAACAGAGATGACATGTTGCGGTAAGAATTTTTTCCTTTAGCAAATTATTATATAATAAAAGAGTTTTAACAGTAGTCGAAGAAAAAAACCCAAGTTTTTTATATTGCTATCGATACAAGTTTATTTATTATGAATAAATGTGCAAGCAGCCCAGGAAATATTTATGTGAGAGACTCTTACACAATTTCACGTCAACAAGTTTGATTGTCAACAAAAATGCCATAAAACATAAATTACTCAAAACAACAACAACAACAAGCAAGAAAATTAAATTTGGCTTAAGCCAAATCTTAAATACCCTCTACATTAATAATAGTGAGATGAGGCAGGTACATGATTATACCCTCTAATACGGTCCATTTTGAATAGATTTCCCCAATATATGTTCTTGTATCAAATTTCATCGAAATGTATCAAAAAATGCAATCTGTAGCTTGCGTACATATTTACATAGATATCGGACATGGTTAAATCGATTCAGATTTTGATTCTGAATCGATCGTTATAACTGAAGATGGGTGTGGCATTTGTCGTTTAGGAGTTACAAACATCTGCACAAACTTAATATACCCTTTACCACAGGGTGGGGCATAAAAAATTATGCTTTTGAACTGAAACTTTTCAATTCGAGAACACCTGTACATTCTTAGTTAACCATGCTCACGATCGACAAATGTCTCTAAAGATTACAAAAATAAGGCTGTAAAATGAAAAGTTTGGAACAACTAATGATGTGCACTTTATTCATTTATATAATAAAGTAGGCGCGGTTAAATTACAGCCACGCCTACAATTTACAAAAGACTCTTTAAAATTCTCCTTTTAATGTAAAACGTAATGCACACTTCAACAGTGTAGAAGCAAGGGCACACTTGTATACCTGCCACGCCCATAATGTAAAATTTATATAAACATTTGAAGAGTACCGCACTCTCTACGAATCTATTCCGCCAAGAATAAATAATATTGTGTATATCACAGACGTTCGTATTTTTTTGTCCATACCTTGCCATTGAAAGTGACCCTACCCTGATCTTCCAAATATAACAAAATTATTATTTGGAAAACGAATCAAAGCCACATTCAAGCTATTAATAGCTAATCAGCTATTTCATATGAAATATGAAATAATTCCTAACACCCCCGGCGTATGAGTGTTAATTAAATGTAAGTTTTTATGATGATAAAAAAAAACTAACTCTCAAAATTCACAGATAAAAACAAGTGAAAATATTATAGTCGGTTAAGCTCGACTATCAAATACCCTACACCACTTGATATATTATTCAAAAATAAACAATTTTATTTTTCTTTACCTACTTGTATTTTCAACAATTTCAAATTGATACATGTCAGAATTTTTTTTTTTATTATTTGTTTGTTTATGAAATCAAAAAAAAAATTTCGATTTAACCAGCTTTATTATAGAAAGGTTTTTGTGCTTCAGCATCTATTCCCGCTTGCCTTTTTATTCTTTTACTCATGAGTAAATGTCATAAAACCATTTGGTGAATTTTTCTTATTCGGTGCTATATTTTCAAAGATCGTCACCGACACGTATACGTTCGTCTAGAGTCTAGACTCTAGACCGTTAACTGTAGTGCCTTCAAAAGCTGATAATGCAGAACTATCTTCAACGTTAAAACGTTCCCCTGACGCTTAACCTTAGTATAGAATTTTCGGGATTCGTTCATTCCTCTTGCATCTCTATCACCTGTTCTCCACAACCGACCGTAAAAACTTTACCAGCACATGACAAAATAACTAAATGATCGGCACCGGATCACAACATCCCACACACATCATTTAACTCCACTTGCAAATTGATACGTTATATATACACAATTATGGGCGGAATCATATCCATGCTACGCCCATAGTTTTTATATACATATGAAGGGTATTTGATATGTGGCCTAACCAATTTTTACACCCATCATCATAATGATGTACGGGTAAATTGGTTTTTTTCAGAAAATCTAGATATTTCTGGATTTTCTGCAACCAGGTATTGTAATTAGTGTACGTTCTTCTACAATATGTTTTAAATATGGTGAAATAAATGCTTTCTTAAAACGTTCCCCTGTGAGAGGAGAGGAGAGGATTCTTCACATCAAACCAACTTACCACTAACACTTTCTACAAAAGGTACTAGTAACTAGTACCTCCTGCGTGCACAGTTCTTACAGTGCCACCACAGAGCAGATTATTGAAATACAAACTAGCAATGCAAAATCTGGAGAAGTTAATCAATTGGGAGAGTATATTCGCCGTTCAGTATCCATATGATTTTCCAGAACAGTAAATCCTGGTCAACGAGACGGCTCTTACTTTGCCGACAACTACCAACACCACGATATTTTGGTGGTGGTTTGACCATCAGTATGTTACTAGTCTTTTCACCACTGTTGGTTTATTTTTTGCAATGGTGTTGCTCAACCAAAGACTGTACGTTGAAAATTCCTGATTTTAAGATGACACATTTCAATATCAAACAACTTATAACCGATGTAGTTTACGGACCTGCTGTGAGCACTTACTCAGCTTTTATTTTGGAGCGTTTTCCGAGTGCTACGGGGCATAAATTCACCGCTCTACCTCTGGCCTTGTTGGTTATAGTGGCCTTCAGAGTGGATGCATATCGCAAGTATCCGGTGGCTAAACTCATAATAAAACATTATGATCGTTTTGGCATTTATGGCGTTTTGAATTTTTATGCTGTGGCGTTGTGGACCTATTTTGGCCCTGGTATCATGGGTCAGAGAGATGAAACTCAGCGTAACATATATGGTAAGACTGGTAACTTTGTAATAGATTATTGTCTGGGACGACAGCTTAATCCCAAGTGGTTAGATTTAATGGATTGCAAGCAACTATTCTATCGTGCTCGGTAATTCGTACTGTACTGTTTTCTATTTCCTTGATGTATAAAATTATTCACTTGGCCTGGTTGCCTAATAATAAAACCAATTTGGATCTGTTGTGGTATCTAATGCAACACATGAAATATGATCCCGTCTCTTTATTATCTAGCGCAATGCTCGCATTTGGCTACGTCTTTTGAATTACAAGGAGAGGGCTTCGGTTGTGCGCTGCTGCTATGTACATTGTACATTGAAAAATATTTTTTCTGAACCGTACAACGTTTAAGTGTTGTTTTGTCATATATGGTCCACTTTTCTTATTATTTGTCGGTCTCTCTCTGAAAAGCTTTAGTAGCTCGCTCAAGTATAAATATCGTGTGAAACCCAATCATAAGTATTTTACCAATATTCATACCATTCGACGTTTATTGTTATATTCAGTTTGGTGTTGGATGCGTCAAGCGAATTACTTGGATAATATATTGGCCTTATTAGCCATGTGCCTGCCGTTGACTGTTAAATTCGCTTAGCCACCATTATTAATCATGGTACTAATACACAGATATGTTCGCGTTAATGCCCACAATTGATAAAATTGTCGCAATGTACGTTATTATCTGGTATCCTTTGTCTTTTAATAATTTGTTCGAGATTTTTATTTATTTAAAAGCTACCAGTTCGTTTTTAATTCAATATTTAATAATTATACCCTGCACCACCCTGTGGAAAGGGTCCATTAAGTTTTTGCGGATGTTTGTAACTCCTAAACGGCAAATGCCACACCCACCTTCAATTATACCGATCGATTCCGTCCGTCCATTCAAATTTGTGCGCAAGCTACAGGTCGCATTTTTTGAGATATTTCGGTGAAATTTGGTACAAGGACATGTATAGGCTCAAAAGGGAACCCTGTTGAATATGGATACCACAACAGATCCAAATTTCATCAAAATATGTCAAAAAATGCGACCCCTGTCGCTTGCGCACAAATTTAGATGGATAGACAGAAGACGGTTATGGTTAAATCGATTCATATTTTGATTCTGAATCGAGCGGTATAACTAAAGGTGGAAGGGACATTTGCCGTTTAGGAATTACAAACATCCGCACAAACTTAATGTACCGCACTACAAGTGCATAAACACCCATGGTGTTGAGGAACACCATTAATGGTTTTAAAATAATACAACAATATTTTGTTAAAAAAGTATTTATATACAAATATGTATATATACTTCACAGTGACTTATGTGACGACATAGCATTTACTTATCGTTTGTACTTTTTTTTTTTTTGGATATAATACTGATGCGTATCGAGCTCACAGCTTACATATTCCAGTTAACTAATAAAATTCTTTGTCCCGTTATTTTATAAAAAACGAGTGCGCGCACTTCTGCCATACGTCCATCAAGTTCAGAAGTCAAACGCGCACTGGTCGTTTGTACTTTATTTCAAAATAAGTTGTGTTAAATTGTATTTTATATGTATAAGTGCGCGAAGACAATATAGCAGCAGCCACATTTCGTAGAAATAAAGCGTAGTAGGCCATGAAAACACAAAGTAATGTTTTGTACAAAGCAGAGAAGGCAATAACAGAGAGAAGAGTGTCGCTCTCATTTATTTTGCCGGCAGAATCTCAAACCATGATGCATGCATATCGTATGTTATACATAATTACAAATATCGTAATATTTTATTTGTTACTCTGACTTGTGTTATCAAATAAATGTGTGTGTTTACTGGTTTTATACATTTTTTAAAGGAATTCATATATTTTTTAGTACTTTTGTACCCAATAATAACTAAAAAAAGAAAAAATACTACATAATAAATAAACGACCATTATTAAATGGAATTAAAGGGGATTTAAACAGAGATGACATGTTGCGGTAAGAATTTTTTCCTTTAGCAAATTATTATATAATAAAAGAGTTTTTACAGTAGTCGAAGAAAAAAACCCAAGTTTTTTATATTGCTATCGATACAAGTTTATTTATTATGAATAAATGTGCAAGCAGCCCAGGAAATATTTATGTGAGAGACTCTTACACAATTTCACGTCAACAAGTTTGATTGTCAACAAAAATGCCATAAAACATAAATTACTCAAAACAACAACAACAAGCAAGAAAACTAAATTCCAAATAATTTTGTACAAGTAACATAAACACGTAACAGAAAATTTCCATGCGTTTCGTTCAACATTCATTGCACAACTGAAGTACAAAACAAAACAAAACATTGCTTTTGGGCTTTCATGGCCTACTACGTTTTATTTCTAAATGTATTAAACGTGCAATACATATAAGTGTTCATGGCCTGTGATATTTTATTTAGAAAAAGCAAAATATTTTATTTAGACAGCAAAATATTTCTAGCGTATGAAAAAATGCGTGTAAAAGGTATTTTGATGAAATTTGGTACAAGGGTATGTATTGGCTCAAAAAGGAACCCTATTAAAAATGGGCCGGATTGGACCACTTTTAGAATCCCTCCCCATAAGAAGTCCTATTGTTTTTTAAAATATTTTGATGAAATTTGGTACGAAGAGGAACCCTATTAAAAATGGATAGGTTTGGACCATTTTTAAAACCTCGGTACGCGGTGTGTGCTATAACAACAGGCTAAAGGACTACATAGATTATAATCGCCAGTCAAAAGGATCAAATTTTAGCTGCCGCCAAGAAGTTTAACATGAACATAAAGTCGCGCACATCTCAAGATTCCAAATTATTAGAAAATTAAATGATTGTACTTTATTGGATGAAGTAGAAGTACCATCAAATTTATGGGAAAGTAACTAATGTCACTCTCGTATTCGCATATGGCGTTATGATTAATTTCGGGCCAAATAATTCTTTCATTCTGTAGAAAGTAACTCAAAATAATCAAATAATACCAAAAATTTACTTTAATTTGTCGTATTTAGAAATGTTTGAACAAAACCAATTTACCCGTACATCATTAAGATGATGGGTGTAAAAATTGGGCCATAAAAACGATGGGCATGAAGAAACGGCCACAACCCCACTGATTACGAATATAAAGTCGCGCCAAATAAATAAGGATTTGCTAAAATCTAGTGCTTTCCGTAACCTTGAGTATGAATCTCGTTTAAAATCTTCATCTAGTTACAGAAGCACTCTCGTTGCGGGCTCAAATTTAATAAGTACATGCACGGCGCAGTAAACACTACCCAAGAAAGCAATACAACAATACATTTCAATATGATTGATATATACTTCATACGCATCATCAAAGTAGTTAACATAAAGTGGAAGAACCCGCCACGATATCGAAAATTGTTAGTCATATAGCGCAAGCAATTAATGTGGATGCAAAACAAATCAAACCAGCTGTATAGGACGAAAAAGCTAAGCAAAGAAAGCAGACTAATCGCAGCCATACTGAGAAAGAAAGAAATTTTCAACAAACGCTAGAAATATTTTGCTGTCTGATATAAACACTGTTTTTGCCTAAATAAAACGTAGAAGGCCATGAACGTAATTCACTTATAATGATGTTATTACGAGTATATTTAAAAAGTCATAATGAAAAACTTTAATATATAATTTCTTGAAATTTTTTGAAATCATATATTCAGAAAACTTTTCAGTTTGATTACCACAACAATGCCATAAATTAAAAATGTCAGTTCAGCAGCAAAGCCCTCTCTGTTGTGCGACAAAACTTACACTCTATAAGACCCTCATCGTACCCGTGCTTCTCTATGGCGCTGAAGCATGAACGCCAACACAAAATGATGAAGCTCTTCTGAACGCTACTTTTTTGCCCCAAAATTATTTAATTAATTAATTTCTGGGTGCTCAAAGGTTTCGTTTATAAACGCCGTTTATAAAATTTTGTTAATGCATTTAATGTAAAATTTATATGAAATAAATCCATTCATAAAATAAGAAAAAAACATAAAAATATCGTACTGTATACGTACGTAGGTATGCGTTCACATTATTAGTTTTAGTTTCACGTTTCTTACTCCATAACGGCTAAAAGCAGCCCCACCTTTTATCCCACTGATCGATTCAGAAAAGCTTTAACCGGATTTAATCGTGTGTGTGTGAAATAACTAAAAATGCCTGAACAAAACCAATTTACTCGCACATCATTATGATTATGGATGTAAAAATTGGTTAGGCCACATTTCAAATATCCTTTATATGTATATAAAACTATAGGCGTGGCATGTATATAATTCCGCCCCCTACACTAGGTATATAAAGTATCAATCAAGTCGAGTTGATTGATGTATTGGCGGGTGTGGAATGTTGTGATATTGCATCCGGTGCCGATCATTTGCAATTTTAAAATTTTTCAGATATAAGTTGTAGTAAAAAGAAATCCATTATTTTTGCATTAAAATTAAAGGCTTCAATTACCATAGTTAGAATGATCCGATTTAGATCAAATATGCACCGTTTTATGGGATAATTTGTTGCCATTCAGAAGGTAATATAGAGAGACATAAGTCTCTCTCTTGGAAGCCCTATTGGACAACAACTTAGACAGTCAATTTTCACAAGCCTCTTTTGAATCGAATTTTTCACCAGCAAAATTGTTCGCTATGAACAAGAACAGATGGTAATCATTTGGTGCCAAGTCCGGACTATAAGGTGGATGCATAAGAATTTGACTACGGCCGCGATTCGACTACGATCGTTTTTGCTTGACATTGTCGTAAGTGATACACTTTTCATCGTCAGTCACCAACCGCTTCAGAAATGAGTCAATTTTGGTTTTTTTGCGTTAACGCATGTGGCACCCATACATCGAGCTTCTTTTTGTATCCAACCTTATTCATAAGCCATTTTTTTGCAATCTGCAGCTCTTGTGCAATCGAAACAGTGCTTACAAGATGGTCGGACTTGGCAATGTGCATGATTTTATCGACATTGGTCAATTGGTATCTTTGACATCGAAATTATCGGAACGGAATCGACGAAACCAAAATTGCGTGTGACTGGCTGTTAGAGAATCAGAATCATAACGATTATTCACATTTTCAGCCGCCTGCCTTGCCTTTTCGCCTTTATCGGAGAAAAACTGTAAAATATGGCGTATTTTCTCTTCGCTAGTATACATTTTTGACGCGCGCTCTAAAAAAATTGAGTCAACTAATAACAAAACAGTGTTTTTGGCGCGAAATCTTTTCTTTTGAACGCCATTTAATGAAATCCGATCGGACTTATACAACGCGAGATACAGATAACTAAAATCACGTATTGAAAAAATAATGGATTTCTTTTTACTACACCTTCTAAATTGAAATTTATTTGTAATTAAAATCTTACTAAACGGTTTTTTTGTCCCAAAATTAATTAATTAATTAATTTCTGGATGCTCAAAGGTTTCGTTTATAAACGCCGTTTATAAAATTTTGTTAATGCATTTAATGTAAAATTTATATAAAATAAATCCATTCATAAAATAAGAAAAAAACATAAAAATGTCGCGCTGTATACGTACGTAGGTATACGTTCCTTGAATATTAATACAGCACGATTTAAGAGAGAACTCTTATCTTTTTTGAATAGGTTCGCTTTACCAAATTATACAACAAAATTATTTATATTGTTGTTATTACATTATATTATTGTACTGTTGAAATAAGTACTCATTTATATATAAATATCTCCCTTATAAACTCATCGCGACACAAGCGTTAAGCTGGTGCGATGAGAGTCATATATGTTGTTTGAATAAATGAGCGAGCGAATAAATTTCCATGCGCTTCCTTCAACATTCATTGTACAACTGAAGTACAAAACAAAACAAAACATTGCTTTTGAGCTTTCATGGCCTACTGCGTTTTATTTCTACGAAATGTATTTAACGTGCAATACATATAAGTGTTTATGGGCTGTGATATTTTATTTAGAAAAAGCAAAATATTTTATTTAGACAGCAAAATATTTCTAGCGTCTGAAAAAATGCGTGTAAAAGGTATTTTGATGAAATTTGGTACAAGGGTATGTATTGGCTCAAAAAGGAACCCTCTTGAAAATGGACCCGATCGGACCATTTTTAGAACCCTCCCCATATGAAGTCCTAATGGAGGTTTTTATATGGTAAAAAGTCACAATTCTAAATATTTTTTCATAATTTTGGTGAAGAATAGTTAATAGTGAGTATAAAAAATTAAATATTCGATTTTATAAATAAACAAAAAATTAAAAAAATTTTTGAGACATTTTAATATTATATAAGTTTTATTATTATTTAGCTTAATAATTGGCTGTGCCCAATGTAGACCCGATCGAGCTATTTTTAAAAACTTTTTCCGTATAAGGTCTTCATTATAGGGAAAATCTTTTTATGACAAAAAGTCACAATTCTTTATATTTTTCACAGTATTTGGTGAAGAATAATTTTTTAGCTTAATAATTGGCTGTGCCCAATGTGGACCCGATCGAGCTATTTTTAAAAACTTTTTCCGTATAAGGTCTTCATTATAGGGAAAATCTTTTTATGACAAAAAGTCACAATTCTTTATATTTTTCACAGTATTTGGCAAAGAATAGTTATTTAGCTTAATAATTGGCTGTGCCCAATGTGGACCCGATCGGACCTTTTTTAGAACCCTTCCTCTTATAACGTTTTATTATCAGTCTATAACGAAAATGCGCAATTCTTTATTTTTTCTTTTGCCAAAATTTTGGTGAAGAATAGTTAATAGTGAGTATAAAAAATTAAATATTCGATTTTATAAATAAACAAAAAATTAAAAAAATTTTTGAGACATTTTAATATTATATAAGTTTTATTATTATTTAGCTTAATAATTGGCTGTGCCCAATGTGGACCCGATCGAGCTATTTTGAAAAAACTTTTTCCGTATAAGGTCTTCATTATAGGGAAAATCTTTTTATGACAAAAAGTCACAATTCTTTATATTTTTCACAGTATTTGGTGAAGAATAATTATTTAGCTTAATAATTGGCTGTGCCCAATGTGGACCCGATCGAGCTATTTTTAAAAACTTTTTCCGTATAAGGTCTTCATTATAGGGAAAATCTTTTTATGACAAAAAGTCACAATTCTTTATATTTTTCACAGTATTTGGTGAAGAATAATTATTTAGCTTAATAATTGGCTGTGCCCAATGTGGACCCGATCGAGCTATTTTTAAAAACTTTTTCCGTATAAGGTCTTCATTATAGGGAAAATCTTTTTATGACAAAAAGTCACAATTCTTTATATTTTTCACAGTATTTGGTGAAGAATAATTATTTAGCTTAATAATTGGCTGTGCCCAATGTGGACCCGATCGAGCTATTTTTAAAAACTTTTTCCGTATAAGGTCTTCATTATAGGGAAAATCTTTTTATGACAAAAAGTCACAATTCTTTATATTTTTCACAGTATTTGGTGAAGAATAATTATTTAGCTTAATAATTGGCTGTGCCCAATGTGGACCCGATCGAGCTATTTTTAAAAACTTTTTCCGTATAAGGTCTTCATTATAGGGAAAATCTTTTTATGACAAAAAGTCACAATTCTTTATATTTTTCACAGTATTTGGTAAAGAATAATTATTTAGCTTAATAATTGGCCGTGCCCAATATGGACCCGATCGAGCTATTTTTAAAAACTTTTTCCGTATAAGGTCTTCATTATAGGGAAAATCTTTTTATGACAAAAAGTCACAATTCTTTATATTTTTCACAGTATTTGGTGAAGAATAATTATTTAGCTTAATAATTGGCTGTGCCCAATGTGGACCCGATCGAGCTATTTTTAAAAACTTTTTCCGTATAAGGTCTTCATTATAGGGAAAATCTTTTTATGACAAAAAGTCACAATTCTTTATATTTTTCACAGTATTTGGTGAAGAATAATTATTTAGCTTAATAATTGGCTGTGCCCAATGTGGACCCGATCGAGCTATTTTTAAAAACTTTTTCCGTATAAGGTCTTCATTATAGGGAAAATCTTTTTATGACAAAAAGTCACAATTCTTTATATTTTTCACAGTATTTGGTGAAGAATAATTATTTAGCTTAATAATTGGCTGTGCCCAATGTGGACCCGATCGAGCTATTTTTAAAAACTTTTTCCGTATAAGGTCTTCATTATAGGGAAAATCTTTTTATGACAAAAAGTCACAATTCTTTATATTTTTCACAGTATTTGGCAAAGAATAGTTATTTAGCTTAATAATTGGCTGTGCCCAATGTGGACCCGATCGGACCTTTTTTAGAACCCTTCCTCTTATAACGTTTTATTATCAGTCTATAACGAAAATGCGCAATTCTTTATTTTTTCTTTTGCCAAAATTTTGGTGAAGAATAGTTAATAGTGAGTATAAGAAATAAATTGTTCGATTTTATAAATAAACAATAAATTAAAAAAATTAATTAGATATTTTAATAATTTTTAAGTTTTTGATAAAAAAATTTTTTGTGTGACATGAAAATTTTCATGCGTTTCGTTGTACATTCATTGTACAAATAAATTCGTTTTTATACAAAAATTTACTTTTGAGTTTTCATGGCCTACTAGGTTTAATTTCTGCGAAATATATCTAACGTGCAGTACATATAAGTGTATAAAAACTTTTGCTCATGTTAGAATATAAAATGTCTCAATGGTTTCTATATATACCAACAATAATAATTTTACTTTTCATTGAAATATTGCTTTTTTCTTATTGTTTAAATAAATTTTTTATTTACACAATTTTTATTATTTTTATTATAAGAAATATATTTTATTCAAATAAAATAAATTTATATAAAAAATTGTTTCTTTTTTGGATATTAATGGACTAAGAAATGTTTTACATGTCCAGCAGAGATGTAGTGTTGCTCTCTTAAATTCTGCTGACAGAATCTCAATCTCATATCGGCTCATATCGTATGCATAAATATCGTAAATTTTTTATCCCATAAACACACACACTTGTTACACACACTTGTGTTAACTATTGCATGCACAAAACAAAACAAAACAAAACAAATCGCAGTTGCCTTTGCCAAATTCTTGGTACATATATTTCTGAGAAAAAACACGCGTGCTGCGTTTTTTTCAATTTTTACAGTTTTAAATTCTTTTAAGTTCTACATATTTGCGGGGAGGTTTTTTCGTTAATCATACAACATTGCGTTTATGTAATTCGTACACTATATGTGTGTGGATATATGTTTATAAAAACTACACAATTATATACAAGACAACTGTAATATATAGTAATTTCCACCAACAATTAATTCATTTTTATAAACGAAATACCAAACATGTATATATATTATATGTATTGCATGTTAGATATATTTCGCAGAAATAAAACCTAGTAGGCCATGAAAACTCAAAAGTAAATTTTTGTATAAAACGAATTTATTTGTACAATGAATGTACAACGAAACGCATGAAAATTTTCATGTCACACAAAAAATGTTTTTATCAAAAACTTAAAAATTATTAAAATGTCTAATTAATTTTTTTAATTTATTGTTTATTTATAAAATCGAACAATTTATTTTCATACCCTCCACCTTAGGGAAGAGGGTATATTCACTTTCATCATCCGTTTACAACACATCGAAGGAAGCGTCAGAGACCCCACAAACCATATATATTCTTAATCAGCATGAAAAGAGAAATCGTTTAAGACATGTCCGTCCGTGTGTCCGTGTGTCCGTGTGTCCGTCTGTTGTTGGCACTCTCACGGTCGTAATTTTTGAGATACCAAATTGAAACTTTGCATACGTATTCTTAGTTCAATTTCGCTGTTCCGTATTGAAATTGGGCAAAATCGGTAAAGAGACACGCCCACAATAAACGAAAATCTCATCATACCTCGAAAAAATTGTATCTTTAAAAAATTATATATCGCACAATACTATGCCTATCAAGTTGAAATTTGGTATATATATAAGGGGTACCGTTATCCAACACTATGTTAAAAATTAGCGTGATTGAATAACGCAAACGCCTATAATTTTTAAAAATCACCACTTGCGTAAGTACATGAAATACATAAATATGGCATTAGGAACTTATTTTTTAAAGAATTACAAAAGGTGGAGGGTATTTAAGCTTCGGTCTTAATCGAACTTTTCTATCTTGTTTATACTCACTATTAACTATTCTTCACCAAAATTTTGGCAAAAGAAAAAATAAAGAATTGCGCATTTTCGTTATAGACTGATAATAAAACGTTATAAGAGGAAGGGTTCTAAAAAGGTCCGATCGGGTCCACATTGGGCACAGCCAATTATTAAGCTAAATAATTATTCTTCACCAAATACTGTGAAAAATATAAAGAATTGTGACTTTTTGTCATAAAAAGATTTTCCCTATAATGAAGACCTTATACGGAAAAAGTTTTTAAAAATAGCTCGATCGGGTCCACATTGGGCACAGCCAATTATTAAGCTAAATAATTATTCTTCACCAAATACTGTGAAAAATATAAAGAATTGTGACTTTTTGTCATAAAAAGATTTTCCCTATAATGAAGACCTTATACGGAAAAAGTTTTTAAAAATAGCTCGATCGGGTCCACATTGGGCACAGCCAATTATTAAGCTAAATAATTATTCTTCACCAAATACTGTGAAAAATATAAAGAATTGTGACTTTTTGTCATAAAAAGATTTTCCCTATAATGAAGACCTTATACGGAAAAAGTTTTTAAAAATAGCTCGATCGGGTCCACATTGGGCACAGCCAATTATTAAGCTAAATAATTATTCTTCACCAAATACTGTGAAAAATATAAAGAATTGTGACTTTTTGTCATAAAAAGATTTTCCCTATAATGAAGACCTTATACGGAAAAAGTTTTTAAAAATAGCTCGATCGGGTCCACATTGGGCACAGCCAATTATTAAGCTAAATAATTATTCTTCACCAAATACTGTGAAAAATATAAAGAATTGTGACTTTTTGTCATAAAAAGATTTTCCCTATAATGAAGACCTTATACGGAAAAAGTTTTTAAAAATAGCTCGATCGGGTCCACATTGGGCACAGCCAATTATTAAGCTAAATAATTATTCTTCACCAAATACTGTGAAAAATATAAAGAATTGTGACTTTTTGTCATAAAAAGATTTTCCCTATAATGAAGACCTTATACGGAAAAAGTTTTTCAAAATAGCTCGATCGGGTCCACATTGGGCACAGCCAATTATTAAGCTAAATAATTATTCTTCACCAAATACTGTGAAAAATATAAAGAATTGTGACTTTTTGTCATAAAAAGATTTTCCCTATAATGAAGACCTTATACGGAAAAAGTTTTTAAAAATAGCTCGATCGGGTCCACATTGGGCACAGCCAATTATTAAGCTAAATAATTATTCTTCACCAAATACTGTGAAAAATATAAAGAATTGTGACTTTTTGTCATAAAAAGATTTTCCCTATAATGAAGACCTTATACGGAAAAAGTTTTTAAAAATAGCTCGATCGGGTCCACATTGGGCACAGCCAATTATTAAGCTAAATAATTATTCTTCACCAAATACTGTGAAAAATATAAAGAATTGTGACTTTTTGTCATAAAAAGATTTTCCCTATAATGAAGACCTTATACGGAAAAAGTTTTTAAAAATAGCTCGATCGGGTCCACATTGGGCACAGCCAATTATTAAGCTAAATAATTATTCTTCACCAAATACTGTGAAAAATATAAAGAATTGTGACTTTTTGTCATAAAAAGATTTTCCCTATAATGAAGACCTTATACGGAAAAAGTTTTTCAAAATAGCTCGATCGGGTCCACATTGGGCACAGCCAATTATTAAGCTAAATAATTATTCTTCACCAAATACTGTGAAAAATATAAAGAATTGTGACTTTTTGTCATAAAAAGATTTTCCCTATAATGAAGACCTTATACGGAAAAAGTTTTTAAAAATAGCTCGATCGGGTCCACATTGGGCACAGCCAATTATTAAGCTAAATAATTATTCTTCACCAAATACTGTGAAAAATATAAAGAATTGTGACTTTTTGTCATAAAAAGATTTTCCCTATAATGAAGACCTTATACGGAAAAAGTTTTTAAAAATAGCTCGATCGGGTCCACATTGGGCACAGCCAATTATTAAGCTAAATAATTATTCTTCACCAAATACTGTGAAAAATATAAAGAATTGTGACTTTTTGTCATAAAAAGATTTTCCCTATAATGAAGACCTTATACGGAAAAAGTTTTTAAAAATAGCTCGATCGGGTCCATATTGGGCACGGCCAATTATTAAGCTAAATAATTATTCTTTACCAAATACTGTGAAAAATATAAAGAATTGTGACTTTTTGTCATAAAAAGATTTTCCCTATAATGAAGACCTTATACGGAAAAAGTTTTTAAAAATAGCTCGATCGGGTCCACATTGGGCACAGCCAATTATTAAGCTAAATAATTATTCTTCACCAAATACTGTGAAAAATATAAAGAATTGTGACTTTTTGTCATAAAAAGATTTTCCCTATAATGAAGACCTTATACGGAAAAAGTTTTTAAAAATAGCTCGATCGGGTCCACATTGGGCACAGCCAATTATTAAGCTAAATAATTATTCTTCACCAAATACTGTGAAAAATATAAAGAATTGTGACTTTTTGTCATAAAAAGATTTTCCCTATAATGAAGACCTTATACGGAAAAAGTTTTTAAAAATAGCTCGATCGGGTCCACATTGGGCACAGCCAATTATTAAGCTAAATAATTATTCTTCACCAAATACTGTGAAAAATATAAAGAATTGTGACTTTTTGTCATAAAAAGATTTTCCCTATAATGAAGACCTTATACGGAAAAAGTTTTTAAAAATAGCTCGATCGGGTCCACATTGGGCACAGCCAATTATTAAGCTAAATAATTATTCTTCACCAAATACTGTGAAAAATATAAAGAATTGTGACTTTTTGTCATAAAAAGATTTTCCCTATAATGAAGACCTTATACGGAAAAAGTTTTTAAAAATAGCTCGATCGGGTCCACATTGGGCACAGCCAATTATTAAGCTAAATAATTATTCTTCACCAAATACTGTGAAAAATATAAAGAATTGTGACTTTTTGTCATAAAAAGATTTTCCCTATAATGAAGACCTTATACGGAAAAAGTTTTTCAAAATAGCTCGATCGGGTCCACATTGGGCACAGCCAATTATTAAGCTAAATAATTATTCTTCACCAAATACTGTGAAAAATATAAAGAATTGTGACTTTTTGTCATAAAAAGATTTTCCCTATAATGAAGACCTTATACGGAAAAAGTTTTTAAAAATAGCTCGATCGGGTCCACATTGGGCACAGCCAATTATTAAGCTAAATAATTATTCTTCACCAAATACTGTGAAAAATATAAAGAATTGTGACTTTTTGTCATAAAAAGATTTTCCCTATAATGAAGACCTTATACGGAAAAAGTTTTTAAAAATAGCTCGATCGGGTCCACATTGGGCACAGCCAATTATTAAGCTAAATAATTATTCTTCACCAAATACTGTGAAAAATATAAAGAATTGTGACTTTTTGTCATAAAAAGATTTTCCCTATAATGAAGACCTTATACGGAAAAAGTTTTTAAAAATAGCTCGATCGGGTCCATATTGGGCACGGCCAATTATTAAGCTAAATAATTATTCTTTACCAAATACTGTGAAAAATATAAAGAATTGTGACTTTTTGTCATAAAAAGATTTTCCCTATAATGAAGACCTTATACGGAAAAAGTTTTTAAAAATAGCTCGATCGGGTCCACATTGGGCACAGCCAATTATTAAGCTAAATAATTATTCTTCACCAAATACTGTGAAAAATATAAAGAATTGTGACTTTTTGTCATAAAAAGATTTTCCCTATAATGAAGACCTTATACGGAAAAAGTTTTTAAAAATAGCTCGATCGGGTCCACATTGGGCACAGCCAATTATTAAGCTAAATAATTATTCTTCACCAAATACTGTGAAAAATATAAAGAATTGTGACTTTTTGTCATAAAAAGATTTTCCCTATAATGAAGACCTTATACGGAAAAAGTTTTTAAAAATAGCTCGATCGGGTCCACATTGGGCACAGCCAATTATTAAGCTAAATAATTATTCTTCACCAAATACTGTGAAAAATATAAAGAATTGTGACTTTTTGTCATAAAAAGATTTTCCCTATAATGAAGACCTTATACGGAAAAAGTTTTTAAAAATAGCTCGATCGGGTCCACATTGGGCACAGCCAATTATTAAGCTAAATAATTATTCTTCACCAAATACTGTGAAAAATATAAAGAATTGTGACTTTTTGTCATAAAAAGATTTTCCCTATAATGAAGACCTTATACGGAAAAAGTTTTTAAAAATAGCTCGATCGGGTCCACATTGGGCACAGCCAATTATTAAGCTAAATAATAATAAAACTTATATAATATTAAAATGTCTCAAAAATTTTTTTAATTTTTTGTTTATTTATAAAATCGAATATTTAATTTTTTATACTCACTATTAACTATTCTTCACCAAAGTTATGAAAAAGAAATAATTGCGTATTTTCATTATAGACCGATTTCTTTTTTCATAAAACGTTATATTTTAAATTTTTTAAAAATGGTACGATCAAGTCCAAATTGGGGCCAGTCAATTCTTCACCAAATATTATGAAAAAATATTTAGAATTGTGACTTTTTACCATATAAAAACCTCCATTAGGACTTTATATGGAGAGGGGTTCTAAAAATGGTCCGATCGGGTCCATTTTGGGCACGCCCAAATAACCTAATCACCAAATATTGTGAAATATTAAAATTTTAGCTTTTTATCATATAAAGACCTCCATTAGGACTTTATATGTGGAGAGGTTTTAAAAATGGTCCAAACCTATCCATTTTTAATAGGGTTCCCCTTGTACCAAATTTCATCAAAATACCTTTTACACGCATTTTTTCAGACGCTAGAAATATTTTGCTGTCTAAATAAAATATTTTGCTTTTTCTAAATAAAATATCACAGCCCATGAACACTTATATGTATTGCACGTTAAATATATTTCGTATAAATAAAACGTAGTAGGCCATGAAAGCCCAAAAGCAATGTTTTGTTTTGTTTTGTATTTCAGTTGTACAATGAATGTTGAACGAAACGCATGAAAATTTGTTCGCTCGCTCATTTATTCAAACAACATATATGACTCTCATCGCACCAGCTTAGCGCTTGTGTCGCGATAAGTTTATAAGGGAGATATTTATATATAAATGAGTACTTACTTCAACAGTACAATAATATAATATAATAACAACAATATAAATAATTTTGTTGTATAATTTGGTAAAGCGAACCTATTCAAAAAAGATAAGAGTTCTCTCTTAAATCGTATACAGCACGATATTTTTATATTTTTTTCTTATTTTATGAATGGATTTATTTCATATACATTTTACATTAAATGCATTAACAAAATTTTATAAACGGCTTTTATAAACGAAACCTTTGAGCATCCAGAAATTAATTAATTAATTAATTTTGGGACAAAAAAACCGTTTAGTAAGATTTTAATTACAAATAAATTTCAATTTAGAAGGTGTAGTAAAAAGAAATCCATTATTTTTTCAATATGTGACTTTAGTTATCTGTATCTCGCGTTGTATAAGTCCGATCGGATTTCATTAAATGGCGTTCAAAAGAAAAGATTTCGCGCCAAAAACACTGTTTTGTTATTAGTTGACTCAATTTTTTTAGAGCGCGCGTCAAAAATGTATACTAGCGAAGAGAAAATACGCCATATTTTACAGTTTTTCTCCGATAAAGGCGAAAAGGCAAGGCAGACGGCTGAAAATGTGAATAATCGTTATGATTCTGATTCTCTAACAGCCAGTCACACGCAATTTTGGTTTCGTCGATTCCGTTCCGATAATTTCGATGTCAAAGATACCAATTGACCAATGTCGATAAAATCATGCACATTGCCGAGTCCGACCATCTTGTAAGCACTGTTTCGATTGCACAAGAGCTGCAGATTGCAAAAAAATGGCTTATGAATAAGGTTGGATACAAAAAGGAGCTCGATGTATGGGTGCCACATGCGTTAACGCAAAAAAAACCAAAATTGATCCATTTCTGAAGCGGTTGGTGACTGACGATGAAAAGTGTATCACTTACGACAATGTCAAGCAAAAACGATCGTAGTCGAATCGCGGCCGTAGTCAAAATACCTTATAGTCAGGACTTGGCACCAAATGATTACCATCTGTTCTTGTTCATGGCGAACAATTTTGCTGGTGAAAAATTCGATTCAAAAGAGGCTTGTGAAAATCGACTGTCTCAGTTGTTGTCCAATAGGGCTTCCAAGAGAGAGACTTATGTCTCTCTATATTACCTTCTGAATGGCAACAAATTATCCCATAAAACGGTGCATATTTGATCTAAATCGGATCATTCTAACTATGGTAATTGAAGCCTTTAATTTTAATGCAAAAATAATGGATTTCTTTTTACTACAACTTATATCTGAAAAATTTTAAAATTGCAAATTATCGGCACCGGATGCAATATCACAACATTCCACACCCGCCAATACATCAATCAACTCGACTTGATTGATACTTTATATACCTAGTGTAGGGGGCGGAATTATATACATGCCACGCCCATAGTTTTATATACATATAAAGGATATTTAAAATGTGGCCTAACCAATTTTTACATCCATAATCATAATGATGTGCGAGTAAATTGGTTTTGTTCAGGCATTTTTGGTTATTTCTGAAAAAACCAAAATTGACCCATTTCTGAAGCGGTTGGTGACTGACGAAGAAAAGTGTATCACTTACGACAATGTCAAGCAAAAACGATCGTAGTCGAATCGCGGCCGTAGTCGAATTCCTATGCATCCACCTTATAGTCCGGACTTGGCACCAAATGATTACCATTTGTTCTTGTTCATGGCGAACAATTTTGCTGGTGAAAAATTCGATTCAAAAGAGGCTTGTGAAAATCGACTGTCTCAGTTGTTGTCCAATAGGGCTTCCAAGAGAGAGACTTATGTCTCTCTATATTACCTTCTGAATGGCAACAAATTATCCCATAAAACGGTGCATATTTGATCTAAATCGAAACATTCTAACTATGGTAATTGAAGCCTTTAATTTTAATGCAAAAATAATGGATTTCTTTTTACTACAACTTATATCTGAAAAATTTTAAAATTGCACATGATCGGCACCGGATGCAATATCACAACATTCCACACCCGCCAATACATCAATCAACTCGACTTGATTGATACTTTATATACCTAGTGTAGGGGGCGGAATTATATACATGCCACGCCCATAGTTTTATATACATATAAAGGATACTTGAAATGTGGCCTAACCAATTTTTACATCCATCATCATAATGATGTGCGAGTAAATTGGTTTTGTTCAGGCATTTTTAGTTATTTCTGAATTTTCTGATCACCAAGTATTGTAATGGGCGTACGTTCGTCTACAATATGCTTCAAATCTGATGAATATATATATATAATATATAATATGACGGATAGACAGACACACACGATTAAATCCGGCTAAAACTTTTCTGAATCGATCAGTGGGATAAAAGGTGGGGCTGCTTTTAGCCGTTATGGAGTAAGAAACGTGAAACTAAAACTAATAATGTGTCAAACTACAAAATACAACAACAAAACTGAAAATAATAAGAAACACACTAAAAAAAGAAGACAAGACAAGACAAGAGAAGAGTTTTATTTTTTTATTTTTTATTTATTTTTATTAAACTCTACACACATACACACATATAAAAGGAACAGCTAACACGCATAACTTGCCAGGATGTATAGAAAATAGAAAATGTATTGAAGAAGTTTATGTGCGAGTTAACAGTGTGTGCTATATACACACATGAACAATTATAAACGCTATACCACACTCACTGGCACGAAATATCCCATTACAAAAACCATCATTCACATGACAGTTTGAACGATGTGCAACACGAAGCTGTCAAAAAGCTAAATAGATGCAAGCGACAACAACAACAACAACAACAACAATATCAACAACTACCGCAATACATACAATAGAAAAAAAAAAAGAAAAGAACTTCTAGTAAACTCTTGTTAAGTGAGAAAGAATAGAATCAATAAATAACAAAAAATTAAATAAAAAAAAGTAAAAAATGTGAAAAAACGACATTGAAATAAAAATTGTGATAAGAAGAAGAAGAAGAAAAAGAAAAATGTTATAGACTCGCTACATAGTTCAAGCCGAGCATTATTTCATCATTATCCGCTATTTAGCCAATCATCCGTGAGCCGTGAAAAGAAACGCGGTTGGTTAAGGGGAGCGCCCACAAATTATAATTTTTATTTATGAATTTTGAACAACTTTTATATTAACACACATACCGTTAGAGCGCGTAATCAGGTATCTGTCACGCCCCTAGTGCCCATAGTGCAGAAATATGGAAAATATTGTATTGAAAATTTGGTTTAAGGCAAAGTCAGTTTATTTTTTGTCACATCATCTAAGCTTAGGGCTCTTTAGATACTCGTATATCATCTGCATGCGTACACATACGTTTGAACCAAGAAAAAACAAATTCAAACATTGTCTGACTGACATCTTTCCTAAGAGTGCACAGCACTCATGGAGGTGACATGAAATAGGTGTTGTTTTGTAAATGAAAACAAAGAAAAGCAATAACAACAACAAAATAAAAGCTTAAAGAATAAATAAACTGTAAAGAGCGAAAGATAAATTGACCTCAAAACGGAAATCAATCAAAATGTAAATTCAATCCTCTTCTCTTCTCCTTACACTTTTTTCTACTTAATCTTCATTTTCTTATTCTTATTCTGTTTACATATCCAGCATGGGTTTACAATTGCAGCATGGCCACATGCTGGGACATGGCCATAGTCATGGTGGTGGTGGTGGCAGCGGCGGCGCCAATAATAAGAAATGGAAAAAATCCAAAAAATCAACGGAACCTAATGCCTTAGGATTGACTTTTGTACCGAGTAAAACGGATTTATCCCAGCAAAAATCAAACATTATATCAAATAGTTCACTAACAACAACAGTGCCAACACCAACAACAGCACCAGCACCAGCACCAAACAGTAACAATGCTGTGGGATTAACTCTTCTACAAAGTAAAGTCGACATAAGTCAACAAACATCAAATATAGTATCGAATAGTTCCCAGACAAGTAGTATGTGCCCAACACCACCCACCGAACGTTTGGAAAACGGTGTCGACGCTCAACAGCCGCTAGCCAATGGTCCACCAACAAAGTTTTCGTATCAGAATTCTCACAACATTCACGACTTGGATAATGCTAGCCTTAGGCATGGCCAAGCTGCGGCGGCCGACCATCACGGACACGGTCATGGGCATGGGCATGGGCCGGGGCCGGGCCCCAACCAAATGAATATTAATGTACGCGCTGCATTCATACATGTATTGGGTGATATCATACAAAGTGTTGGCGTCTTTGTGGCCGCTTTATGCATTTATTTTAAGCCGGAATGGGCTTTAGTCGATCCCATCTGTACTTTTGTATTCTCCGTTATTGTACTGTTCACCACATTCGCCATCATGAAGGAGGCTTTATTGGTGAGTATGTGTGAGAGATGATGTGATAGGTGGTTGGGTTGGATGGTCACATAATAGTCATTTAATTGTTTTATGTTTACTACTCCTACATTGATGCACACGTACACGTACATGCTTACGTATATTCATACATAATTTTGTTGATTTTATTTACGAGTTATTGGTTATAGGTGTGTGTGTGTGTGTTGTTAGGTTTATTATTATAGTGTGACGAGTAAAGTCGTTATTGACTCGTTTTACTGTCCCCTCACTGAGGTCGCATAAATAAATAGAATTAAGACAACACTGTTATTAATTTTTAAGTCTAGGTGGTAACTCCACTCACCGCCACGTCATCAAGCATATTGGAATATATCCAATGTTCCAATATGCTTGACAAAACCGAGGCTTTGTGAGGGGTGATCGATGTAGGATCACTCTCTTCGATTGCCAACCCTCAACGAGTGAACATCAAGTTACATTTAAGATCTCTTTAGTTAAATACAGGGAGTAATCCTGGCTGCACGTGAAATCGTAGTCTGAGTACACAGGGCGTAAAGCCTGTTGTAGTTATGTGAGTGGAGTTATCAACTTATACCCAAAGCGTTAATTAATTTTAGTCACTACGTAAGCTAATATATTCTATTAAACGAAGTCTTTGAATAAACCTAAGCCGTGTTTGTATGTAAGTAAAACAGAGAGCGTCTTTTAAATAAATAAATGGACGAGTATACCCTACGCCGACGGCTTAACCCCGGCTAGCGGTGAAATCTCATTACAATAGTAAAGATGGTTTGCTACGTTTGCCTTTCTTTGTACCAAGTGTCTTATTTGTCCATCCGTCTGTCCATCCAGCTTGTTTAGCATTGTTTATGTTTCTTCATACCCGTTAATAGGCTTATCCTAACGTCCATCTATGCGTCCCATAGTGCTGCTGTCCATACTTTCGTTTGCCTATCCGTCTTTACGTCCATCTGTCCGTCTTTACATCCGTTTCCCCATCCTAGCGTTATCGGCTCTAAAATCCGTCTATGCGTTTCATCTGTTGGAACGCGGGTCTATCCATGCTAACGTCCGTCTGTTGGCCCTACATACTTTTGTCTATTGGAGCCACCCGTACTTCTCGTATTTCATCCGTACGTTGATTTATTGTTGAAATGTACTGAATTTAAGAAAAAATTAAAATATTTTTGAGATATTTCGTTAAAATTTGAGCGTGTAGCTGTAATTCGTGTAGGGTAACGTAATTTGCGTTTATTTTTTCAACTTGATACACATTCGCGTGCATTTTGTTTGAACGTATACCGCACACAACTATTTACTTTAGGATTCACATACTCGTACATTCATTTATTTATAAATATATTAAAACAATTTGTGTTGTGTATGAGTAAATTTGCATTATTTGTGTGTGTGTGTGTATGTGTGTGTGTGTATATGTGCAAAAAGCCTCGTGAGATTTTGTACAATATCGCGTTTTTTTTTTCTTGCCATGTGGCGTTGCTTTCAAGCATATTCATAATTCTATTAAATATGATCTCTCTCCAATATAAAATTGTTGTTGTTGTTGTTGTTGTTATTGTTATTGTTACTATAAATCCTTTTCATTTTATTATTATAGAACATTAATAATAATAATAAAAGCAACAACAATAATGACAATCAAAAACAGTTATGACACACACATATATACACTCACACACATATACACATATACACCATCAGCAAATACAATATTTTATCATTGTCTGATTATTCTGTTAACAATTGTGATTTTCTGTTCACAGTATCTCTCGCTCACTCAACATGTATGCATGTGCAGAAAGGGTACGTTGTGCATGTGTGTATGTTTTTTATTTTATATTTTTTTTTCAAAAACGCTTTGCATATGAGTATGGGTGTGTGTGTGTGTAGATGGATTTAATATAAGTGTTGTTGAGTTATTCATAAGCCACCGCCATTACGTAGTCTTCTCACACCTAAACGTTCCCTCTCAAGGGGTCTGGCAAATAATAAATGTACTGCTGTGCTACGTTGCACTCTAACACGAATAATATTATTTTATTTCTCTTCTTCTTTCTCGTTTTATACACGACACAAACAACATAAACAACAATAACAACAACAACAACAACAACAATCGCATAAATCTTGGTGTTCAAACATCTTAATGCTGGGTTCGGTTGATATCGTTGCTGCTGCTACTGTTACTTGCTTATTAGGTTTTGATGGAGGGCACACCCAACTTTTTACATTATGCGGAAATTTTAAGCATTTTTCAACAAATCGAGGGTGTGGAACGTGTTCATAATTTACGTATTTGGGCATTAAGCTTAAACAAAGTGGCAATATCGGTACATTTGGCAATCGGTGAGTATTCATACAAATACATGCATGTGTGTTTGTATAAGTTTACATTTAGTTTTAAGCGCATGTTTATTTTGTACATATGTGTACAAATATTTATATATATGGGTGTGCATGTGTGCATGATAACAACATGGGTTGTGCACGTTAATAATTATGTTAAAGAAAGACTTTTTTTTTTTTTTTTGGCAAAAATCTGCTGGGAGAGTATACTTAGTTTAATATGATATTTTAAACAAGCAATTGTGCACTTATTTAGCAACTGCGGGGTATTTCAAATATTTGCTAAACGTTCAAACTTTGAATTAATTATTGTGTTTTGTTGTTGTTTTGTTACTGTATATCTGTGATTATTCTCATTACCATACGCACTCATGCATTTTTATACCCTGCATCACATGTGGCAAAAATTGGGCGGATGTTTGTAACTTTTAAACGGCAAATGCCACACTCACCTTCAGTTATACCGATCGATTCAGAATCAAAATTTGAAACGATTTAACCATGTCCGTCTGTCCATCTAAATTTGTGCACAAACTACAGGTTGCATTTTTGGAGATATTTTCATGAAATTCGATACAAGGACACATATTGGCCCAAAAGGGAACCCTATTGAAAATGGACCGGATTGGACTAGTTTTAGAATCAGCTATTCCATATGAAATATGAAATAATTCCTAACACCCCCGGCGTATGAGTGTTAATTAAATGTAAAGTTTTTATGATGATACAAAAAAAAAAAAAAAAAAAACTATATCTCAAAATTCACAGATAAAAATGATTCAGAAAAGAATTTAAAAAAAAAAATTCAAATATTCATAAAATAAAAATAAACACGAATAAACTTTATTAAAAAACTAACAAACAACAAAAAAGAAAAACAACCAAAAGTACTTCCAATTAATAAAAAAGAAAAATGTGTTTGTACCAACACCAACACCAACACCAACACCAATGCTATCGCCAACAACAAGACAAACAAATTTTCATATTTTTCGCCTTCATGAACATTTCTTAAACTTTTCTAAGCATAACGTAACATAACGCTTTTATAACTGTGGGCCATTATTTTCTATAGACTCACGCTTCACTGCGTTCACTTTATCCGTTTTTTATTTTTTATTTTATTTTTTTTTGCTTTTGTGAAAATATATTTTTTTTGCACTTTTTCAACTCTAAGCCTTTTACTTCATTTCTTGAATTTTTTTTTTTTTTTGTTTTTTTTTTTTTTCTTTAGTCTTTAGTTGAAAATATTTATTCGCCAGCACAACGAACCTTTCGTTTTTATTTGTTTTATAGCCAAAGCAACGTCAAGGTTACGGCTTGAAGAAATAGAGAGAGAGAGAGAGAGAGAGAGATAAAAAAGTAATAGTGATTGGAGTAAAAAAACAAAAAGTAAAGGAATGAAATGAGCAAATGTAAATTTCTAATAATTTTCTTTTTTTATTGCAATTGTTGTACGCATTTTTTTTCGTTTCCTTTTTGTTTTTGTTATTGTTTTTTTACCATTTAGGTTAAGAATATATTCATTTTATTGGTCGGTTTCACAATCGCCAGCCACCTTGTAAAAGCTTCACAATATAATATATTCTTGGTGAGATTAGAGTAAGCCAGAATGCAACCGTGTCTGTACGTCCGAAAGAGATTTTTAAAAACAGCGAAAGATTACAGATCTGTTAAAAAATCAAATCAAATTCTCGAATAATGATTTCAACTAAAATATTTTCCTAAAACTCTATCCATTTTGAAAAAAAAGCTCAAAAGGGTACAAAAGCAAAAATTAATCATATACCTGCTGCGTCCACCTTTTGTCTGTAGATGTGAAAGGTGTTTAAGATTGGGCCTAAGCCAAGTTTAGTTTTCTTAATTGTTTTTCCAGACTTATTCTTCTTCTGTTCTATTTGGGCATGGGCGTGCCTCTTCACTGATTTCTTATAATTTACATAAAAAAGTGTCTGCGTATAGAAGCTAAAAATGTTTATATAAAATTTTATCTCAATATCTTGATTTTACAACTGCAAGAAAGCCCTTAACAGATGGACTTGCATGGACATGATCAAACCTAATCAATTTGATATGGAATTATTTAATCTAAATTGAGAAAGTGAGCAGATTTTATTTTCTATTTAATTAAATTTCTGTTTAAAAGAATTGCTTGTAGCGTGTATTCAAAAGTCGTCTTATATCTGTTTCAAATTGTATATAAATAACATGACTTGATTTGAGGACAGTTATACCAGCAAAACAAAAAAGCAGTAAAGAAAGAAAGAAAGTAAGAAAGAGGGACAAAAAGAGAAAACTATTGATATTTGTTACCTGTGCATAAGATTCACGCTTTTAGAAATTTAAATCTTGTAAAGTCAAAGGCACTCTGAACACAGATATGGCGACACAGCTATGTGGAAAGGAAAAGAAAAAAAAAAAAGTATAAAAAAATCGCAGCAGGAAAGTTTGAAAAATTTTCGTTTGGCTATAATTTATGGCTGGAAGGAAGTTTTCGGCTAACCTTTCACAGTAAGAGGAGTGAAATGAATGTTGGGAGGAATGCTATGCAAAAAGAATATAACAAAACAAGTAAAAACACGAAAATTTGGCCAAATTACACCAAATCTTAAATACCCTACACATCAACAATAGCAGGCGTGTCAGTTATATGATTACGTCCGTCGAGTTTTACGCTGAGTATTGATGGGCGCGCCTGTTATTCGATCACATCCATGCTTGGGATAACTATAGAAATGCGTTCAACTTTATAGCTCAATTTTTGTGGCAGATAAATGGATTATTGTGCATTGTAGGCGTGGCTTTTGACCGATTTTGTTCATTTTATATAGCGATCGACTTGAAAAAACTAAAAGTATTTGTACAAAATTTTAGCTGAATATTTCAAAATTTTGCCACCGTGAATACCAAGAGGCGGACATACAGACTTTCATGTATGTAGATCGTTTGAATTTCGGATGCTGTTCAAGAATATATATACTTTGTAGGGTCTCTGACGCCTCCTTCTGGGTGTTGCAAACAGAATGACAAACATGGTATACCACCCATCATATGTGAAGGGTATAAAAAGAAAAAAACAAAAAAAAAAAAAACAACAATACAAAAACAAAAGACAAGACAGTACAAGGAAAGCTAGCCAGTTAGTTGAATGCGGCAAACATGAAAAATGATAAATGTGTGATAGTTGGTGGGTGGGCGAGGATGACATATTAACTCATGTGGAAAGCAAAAGTTACGATGATTTCTTTTTCTCGTTTTCAATTCTTTTTCTCTCTCTTTTTCTTATTCTCCACTTAACATTTTCAACAATTATTTAAACATTTAAATATTTTGTATTTGTATACTTTGTTTTTGTTTTTGTTTTTTTGGGTTTTTTTTTTTTTTTTGAAATGAATGAAACTCTGCAACAAATTCAATCGGTTATCTTGCCATAAATAAAAGTTTTCAATGGGAGTGTATTTGGTGTGTTGCTGCTACGGGTGCTGTTGTGCAATTTAAATGCAGCTTTTATGAAACCAATAAACCACATAATGAGCTCTTCAGTTTTTTTTTTTTTTTTTTTTTTTTTGCTTTTTGGGTTTATATGTATCTGAGTGGATGAGTTCAATTTGTTGCTACTTAATAATAATCATCAACGTTATGAAATTTAGATTGAAAGCTAAGCTGTGTGTGGGCCTGTATTTAGCTAAAAAGGGGCGGCCGGAGCGGTTGGTATGGTAACATTTTTCAATGTTATGATGTGTACCAGAAATGTTGCACAAAAGCGTACGCGAGTTGCCAATCATAATGTATACTCTATAGTATTCTTGTCTCTCTACCTTAAACCCCCCCCCCCCCCCTCTGGCTTTTTCTACATTTCATTTTCAAATGGCCAACTTTTTAATGAAAAATATGTTTTTATTTTTCTTTATTATTGTGTTTTTTTTGTTTTGTTTTTTTTATACAATTCATACCCAGAGGGCGTCCGACATGTTTTTATAAATTTTAGTTTTTGTATCATCATCATAATCATCACCGCGATGCATCTGGTGAAAGGTAATATGCCGTGTTCCAAACTCCCTCCCCTCTCTCTCTCTCTCTCTCTCACTCTATCTCTATGTTGTACTTTTCTAAATGTATTTGAAAACTTTTGTAGAGAAAATTTAAATTTTATATCTTGCATTGGGAAAATGTTGTTTATGTTGTGGATGAATGCATCCATATTTTGGGAAACTGGCACCATTTTGTGTGCTTTTTGTACCGTTTTTGTTAACGAAATATTTTCATCATTTCATCCATTAGACAAAAAATGAGTTTGACGCTCAAACTTAAAGTTTCTTTGAGTTAGTGTAGACTCCGGTATTACAAGTGGCCAAAAGTGCTCCACGGACGCGTCAAAACTTTGGAAAACTTTAAAATGTTGTATCTAGTCTATGTCCAGTCCAAAAATAGACTTTTGTTGATTGTGGGCGCGGCTTTCGACCGATTTTGCCCATTTTAAATAGCGATCTGCATGCAAAGATTAAAATTTTTTGTACAATATTTTTGAATGCTAACAACAGACAGACACACGTACACATGGACACACGGACATACATATCTAGATCGACTATATATTTTAAAGTGACTTTGACACCTCCTTCTTGGTGTTGCAAATGGTATAACAAATTTAGTATACCTCCCCATGTTATGTGTAGGGTATAAAAAACTATAAATTTATTATTTACATAGTTGTCTAGCTTATATATGTAAGTAAAATTCATAATTAGTGTTTTTTCTTTTACCTCTAAGTCGTTCTCTACCTTTTGACTCGTTTCTCGTTTTACAATTGAATTCTCATTAAAATCAAATTGTTTTCATTTGTGTGTGTTCGTAAGGAAAACAAAATATTTTCCGGTTATTATTTAATAATCATGTTTGTATGTATGTTGTGGAAATTGTTTAAAGAATTTTTCTTTTTTTAGGCAACAACTATATAATAACAACAACAACAAAAACAATAAGACGGACAAAAAGTCTATTTGCTCGGTGTTCACAAATTGATTCTATTACAACGTGTATTGATATTACATTTGGTTACACAAAATTACAACAATTACAACAACAATAATAATAATAATAATAAATAACTAAAATAAAGAAATAAATCTTTACAACAATTGCGTTATTTACGTAGTTTGAACTTCAAAGCCAGTACGATTTTTTTTTCTTAATTGTAGGCGTGTCTATTGTCGGAATCCACCGTTCATATTATATAACCGCTACGTCTCATATAAATAAGCTTAATATGTTTAACGTCGCGCATCAAATAAAGTTTTTATAAACTGGAGGCGTATCTGTTATGCAATCCCGCCCACTTTTAGCTTCTCCATGAATGATTTATATATATATTTATATAAATTCTATATGTTAACGATGGTTGTGATTATAAATGGTATTGTGGGCGTGGCATTTTCTTGATTTTGCCCACTTTAAATGAGAAATAGCTAATATTTTGATTCCTAATCAAAATACTTTCTGAGATTTTCGACACTTTATATTTTTTTTTTTTTTTTGGAATGTTACAAAGGGAATAATAAACTTAGTATTTGTCATCTTATATACAGGGTACAAAAAAGATGACATATTTGTATATGCCATACTGTATTACTATTTTGTAAAATAAGTTTGCTAAGTATTTAAATGTGTTTGTTCAAGTGTATGTCTTCATGTAGTCACATCTATCATATATTATATATATATGAATGAAATATTTCTACTCTTCACATAAGATGGGTGGTATACTAAGTTTGTCACTGAGAAGAAGACGTCAAAGTCACTATAAAGTATAATAATATTCTTGATCAGCATCAGAAACTGAGTCAATCTAGACATGTATGATTGTGTGTCCGTGCGTCCGTCTGTTGTTGACATTCTTGCGGGCGTAAATGAAATAGATTTTAAATTTTGTAAAGACACTTTCCATATAGTTTTTTCATGCATATTGCTATTTCAAATGGAAAAAATCATTTAAGAGTCACGCCCACAATCGACAAAAATCTATTTATTTGCCACAAAAATTAATCTATTAAAATTAAATTCGGTAAATATATTTAATTAATTATACCATTTATTAATGTGCAAAAAATGGGCATGGTCAGATAGCAAACACGCCCACAATATACAAAAAATCATATTCACAGAAAAAATAAATTTGAATCTAATATGTAACACATAGCCTAGTAGAGGGTGTAATCAAATACTTGTCACATCCACCGTTTGTGAAGTTTTCTTACTTGGTCTTGCTTATAAGTAAGAGTGTGTGTTATTATTATTGTTGTTGTTGTTGTTTTGTTTATTTGCACATTTAATAAACTTTACTTTATTTGTAATTGTAAAATTTTGCATGTGTGTGAGGGTGTTTGTGTGTGTTTGTAAGTAAGGAAATCATGTTCATAAGTATGAATCAAAATAATGATTTTAAAAACACATTAGCCAGAGAATAACAACGAATCGAGAGCACAAGTTGTTTTAGATGGATTTCAAAGGATTATATGTATTACAGTTGCTTTGACAAGGTTTTCCGATTTTCTAAAAATTTATTTATGTATCGATAATTATGAAATTGTGTAAGTCCAAGTTCAAATTGAAGTAAAAAATCAAACTTGGCTTAAGCCAAATCATAAAACTCTTTGATATGTATAGAAATGGGCGTGGCAGGTTTTTTGATCGTTTTTGTATTCAGCGTAAAACTCATTCTGTGTAAAATATATATGTTTTTTTTTTTCCAATTAAAAGAACTCAAATGGAAATGGAAATAATTGAAATAATTCAATTATCATTTGAGTTCTTATCCATTTGCCAGCCGTTAATTGGTTAATGGTCTAGAACGATTTAGATTTTATTTCAAGTGTTGCAAATGAAATGAAAAATTTTGTAAACGCTTCATATTATGTAAGGGATATATAATAATTATGCATAAGTGTTCCGTTATGTAGGGGTACTTAGTCAACTTTGTGCTTTTAAATGAACTTCTATCTATTTAACTAATTTATGTGCTGAGAAGTTAATCTCATCTTTCTCTTGATTAACTTAATATTCTTGCTTTTCATATAAAACTCTTTTAAAATTTATTTTTTATTCTTTGTTAATATAAATATACTTTAAATAAAGAAAAAGAACAACAACAAGAACAAGAAAAAGAAAGAAAGAGTGAGAAACTATTTGAAAAGAAAGTTGTACGAGACTTGTTAAAAAAAAAAAAATGTTATTTTCTTTTATAAAATTTGTGTTAAATAAAAACAAGTGAAAATATTAAAAAGTTCATCAAATCCGATCTAGTAATACCCCTACACCACTTAGCTTTCTCAAATTATGCCACAATTCGTTTAGATAGTGTCAGTAAACGCAAAGTGTTGCCAAATAAGTCAATATCGTGAAATATTATTATATGAGAATGGGTTCTAAAAATGGTCCGATCAGATGCAAAATTGTCACAACCAAACCTGAATTGGCTTCATGTTGCTATTTTTCATCAAATTTTCTCGAAAAATATTAAGAATTGCAATTTTTTGCCATACAAAGACGTACATTAAAATGAAGACCTTACATGGGGAGGGGTTCCAAAAATGGTTTCATTTCGTTCATTTTCAAAAGGGTTTCATTTAGACCTTGTGCCAAATTTCATAGAAATATATCAAAAAATGCGATTTGTACCTTAAGCACATATTAACATGGACAGACGGACATGGTTACATTGAATCAGATTGTAATTCTGAAGATGGGTGTGGCATTTTCCGTTTAGTAGTTACATTCATTCAAACAACTGCACAAACTTAATATACTTCCTTACCGCAAGCGGTGCAGGGTATAATGAGGAAAAACGAATAAAAACTCCCACAAATTTTCACAACATAGTTACGGTGATTTTTTTTTTTTATATATTCTCCCTCTTTCTCTCTCTTTCTCATTCTTTCTAACTACTTTGTTGTGTTTTTAAGCAAAATATAAAAATGTTAGCCATTTTTTTTTTTTTTTTTTTGTTATATTTTCTCAAAATATTTTTCTTACAATGTTGTCTTTTTAAAAGCGATTTACTTTGCCAGATCGTTTTGTAAGAAAAAGAAGAAAAAGAAGAAAAAATACAAAAATTCAGAAGATGATGTTTTACAATTTTCGTATTGCGTTCTTTTCAATCTTATATCTTCTTTTTCTTCTTCGTCTTCTTCTTCTTTGTCCTTATATTCTTGTTCTTCATCGTCTTCTTGTGTTTGTTATGCACGTGCAAAAATGCAATTTGCATGGTAAGCATACCAACACTTAAGCACTTATTACACTCTCTCTACATATATATTACACTTTGGCATAGAATAGAGTACAGTAGAGTAGAGTAGAGTAGAGTAGAGTGATACAGCCCAGAGTAATGGATCAAAGGAATGAATACAGGATGAATATGAGTGGGAGCGTTTTTCCCATAAAATAAAAAGTGTTAAAAGAGTTGTAAAGTAGGAAAAAGAAAAGAAAAATAGTTTGTGTTGTTGTGAGGATTCTATAATGAGCTGTGCGTATACAATATATTGTTGTTGTTGTTGTTGTTGTTGTTAGTCATGGTGTGGTATGTGGAATATCAATGAATTCGAATTTTGCGAAGATTGTAGGTTTAAGAACAAATAGTTAATGGAAGGCAATATTTATGGTGTTATGAGTGGAACTGCAATAATAAATCGAGAATATTCACACTTGTTAGATTTGTTATAGGATAATAAAAGTGCCAGGAATGTTATCTTCTCTCGGCACGCACTTCGACTTTCTGCAGTTTTGTACACCAAGTGTTTATATGGCATCAAGCACTTGGTCCCTCCACCGAGGTTTGGGTCTTTCTCTTGGGCGAAGTTCATCCGCTTACCGCTCTTGGCTGGAGCATTTCCGTGCATACGACCAACATGACCTAGAACCAGGAGCGTACATGTAGAGATTTATATGTTCGTACAGTGAAGCCGCCTTATAGAAGAGACTCACAATTAATTGAAAGCGGAAAATGTGCTCTATGAAAATCGGGTTATAAGAAACAAGACAAGTTACAGAGACATGTGGACCACCTCTGCCTTATATAAGAACCCGTTGTAGAAATATTTGACTGTGCCAGATTGCTTAAGCAATTTTATACCCTTCACCACTTGTGGCAAATACGCCACGTACCTGAAATTATACCAATAGATTCAGAATCAGTTTTTGAGTCGATTTAATCATATTCGTCTGTACGTCGGTCCAACCATGCAAACTTGTGCGGAAGCTACAGCTTGCATTTTTTGATATATTTCCATGAAATTTTGGTACAAGGACATGTATTGACTCACAGGAGAACGCTATTGAAAATGAACCGAGTGACACCATTTTATATCCTCCCCCATTTAAGGTCTTTACATATGGCGTATACGTAACTTTTAAACTTTTTTTTTTTAGCACCCCTCTCCATATAATGATAATGACACCAATAAACTAATTATACCATAATTTGTAGTGTAGAGTATTAAATGGTTGCTCTTCACTGTAAATGAAATTTTTTTTCTTGTATTCATAAAATAATTGTTCTCTTCTTCTTCTTCTTCTTCGTCTTCTTCTTTTCCATTATATTTTTCAGCTGAAGGTACGGATCCAAAGAAAATATTAGAGGAGGCCACCACTGCAGTACATATGCGTTATAATTTCTTCGAGACAACAATACAAATTGAAAATTTCACACCAGATATGGAGGATTGTCAACAGTGTTCTATACCAGCTACCTAAAGGCGAAATCAAATAAATCATACGCAACACTGTGATGGAAGTGGTGAATAAAGTTGGCGTGGTGGGGAAGGGGGGGGGGGGGGTTGGTTGAAATTTATTGTAATATATTGAATTAATTGTCTTGATATTCGTATAATAAGAAGAAGAGTCGAAATTTTATAACATACACACCAACATATGTTTTTTGTTTTTGTTTATGTTTTTGTTTTTGTAGCGCACTTTATAATTGGTTTTTTGTTAAATGTTCATATGATACAAATACATACACACCCTACTTACCGCTGTATGATGTTCTCTTTTCATTATTATTTAATAACCGGAGCCAGTTATGCTTGCACGATATACAGAAGAGTGTAATAGCATTAAGAAAGCAAGGAAGAAATGCATGTTGACACAAAAGAAGGGAAATTAATACATATGCTGCAAACAAATGGTATTCTTATGTTCACACACACACACACACACACACACACACACACACATGCAGACGTAAACACGAAACGTACTCGTCGGTATCCAATTTACGTGCCACACAATACAAAACAATATTCCTTTGTAACCGTCTTTTTTAGATTTTCTCTTGCTCTCTCTTTCTCTCTGAGCTATGGTTTACTTATATATTAAATTGCTTTCTTTACTATTTTGTTCAGTTCGTTTTTTTTATATTTTTTTTTTTTTTGGGGAGGTAAGAAAAGGGAGACATTCTATAACACACACATACTCACACTCAAGCCTCATTTATGCCACAAACGCTACCAAGATGAACCAAAACAACAGTAAAATAAGTATAAAAAAAAACAACAACATTTGGCTCAGTGCACACACCTAAAATCTTCTTTATATCCGAAAGCAAATGATGGGCGTGGCAAGTATATAATTGTAATGCGGATCACTTTGAGTTTCACGCTAAGAATGTTTTTTTTTTTTTTTTTTGGAAATTTTGATTGTGTCTGTTATATGACCATGCCCATTTTTTGTGCATTGATTAAGGGGATACATAGAAGAAAAAAATTGTGATAGATATAAAGATTTTTCTTGATTTTGGGGTGTGGCTGTTGACCGATTTTGCCCATTCTGGGTGCAGAAACTAAAAGAAAGAAAAACAACAGACAGACACACAGACATACATATCTAGATTGACGCAGTTCTTGATGCTGATCAAGAATATTATTATACTTTGTAGAGTCTTTGACGTCCCCTTTTTGGATGTTGCATACGCGGAATGACAAACTTAGTAATGGACGCCTGGACGTATCTACACTTTGAAAAACTAGACTGGGCTACACATTTGCATTCTATGTAATAAAGCAAAGTTCGATTTAATATAAAATCGAAATTAGTCTTTCATTTTGTTCATTCTAACGGTACATGAGTGAAAGAAATTCGACTAGCCATTCGAAAGATATATTACAAAGCAAATGAGTATCATTTCTATAGAATAATTTCACGAATATGAATTAAAAGATGTTTTATAATTATGGGTGGTGTGGCCATGTCTAACTATCGTTTATGTAAAATAATATAGCATAGCATATAGTCGAACGTGATGAGCATGATGTTGCTCCCACTGTGCTATTGCTATTGATTTTGTACGCGTCATCGTTGTTATTGTTGTTTATTTCATGATGATATAGATATTCTTGTTGTTAATTTTTGTTGTTGTTGTATGATAACTTAATTAAGTTATGTAGGGTATTACAATATCAGTCTCAACTATTTTCAACTCCATCTACCATGGAAAGTGCAATTTGCGATTGCAACAAAATCAAATTACGATAACATTCAATTGCATTAAACGTGCATCAGCTACAGCTTTTCCTAAAACGACTCCCATCTACAAAAATTTGAATATTTGCTTTATGGCTTCACTCTCTACCTCTCTCCTAATATAATTTAATGCAGAATTCTCTGTGCGCATATTGAGAAATTCGAAGCAGATTTTTATTCGAAAGTGCTAAACTCTCGCTTACAACTTGTATGTTAAGCTGCGACAATGATTTGATTCTTTAATAATTTTTTTCTAAAAATATTTTTATATGAATTTTATATTATTTCTATACTTACCGGGTTAGTGATGGGGTGAATGCAAAGTTTGCTATTCCGTTTGCAATAAATGTGAGTCGATCTAGACGTGTCCGTCTATTGTTGCCATTGCTGCGGTCGTAATTTTTGAGATATTGATCTGAAACTTTTAGTTTCTGCTTGCAGCTCATTATTTCAATTGGGCAAAATCACATAATGGCCACGCCCACGCCCACAATTAACAAAAATCTATACATTTGCTACAAAAATTAAGCTATGAAATTGAATTGAAAATGCCAAAAAGTAGGCGTAGTCGAATAACAGACATGCCCACAATTTACCAAAAAAAAACTATATAAAGCATAAAACTTGACTTGTAAGATTGTTAAGTGATAGGTACACCATTTTGAGGGCGTAATCATGTATTTGCCACGCCCACAGGGTATTTAAAATTCGGTCTAAGTCAACTTTACTTTTTACTTACTTTTAGTTCATTCACGCTGTGTTTGATTTCATGTTTAGCAAACATTTGCTATTGCGATAATTTGTTGCCTCAACACACAATAACCGGAGACGGTTGTTTGTATAAAATCGTTGTATATTATGTAAGCTATGCGTGTTGTTGTTATTATTATACATATAAAGGTTTATTGTATAATAAAAGAGAGAGAAAAAAAAAAAACGTCATGTATCTAGTTTGTGTTTAACAAGCGGTACGCATAGGCCACACTAACCTTTCTTAAATAGAGAGAGAAAAAAAAAGAATGAGGAATAAATAAACCACACACACACACACACACACACATACACATACATACCATTTTATACAACAAATAATTTATTATTTATGAGGTTGCGTTGTGTTGGTTGCATTGCATTAAAGCCATAATGATGATGATTATGAAAATGCTGATGCTGGTGCTCGGGGTTAGGGCTGAAGCTGGGCCTGGGTAATATTTCCATACAAATATATTGCACTTACTTGTGTATGCATTTATGTATAGAATTTTCCCGTTATGCATGAGTAGAGTGGTAATTGTACACCTCGGCTGGATTGTGCATATATGTAAATGATTGGAATGGTTAGCACAACAGCACATAAAACATTTTTATACCCTCGGCATGAGATGGGTGAGGGGGGTATACTAAGTTTGTTAATGCGTTTACAACATTCAGAAGAAGGCGTCTCAATGTCTGTGTGTGTTCGTCTGTTGTTGGCATTCTTACGGTTGTAAATTTTCAGAAATTCAGCTGAAATTGTATACATACACACACGCACAATGTTGTTTAAAATATTGATCAAAAGCCACGCCCACAATCAATAACAACTACAAAAATTTTGCCATTCATTGGAAAATTGATATATGTACATATGTTATAATTACCCCTTAAAGGGATGTACAAAAAATGGGCGTAATCGGATAACAGACACGCCTATAATTTACAAAAAAAACCGTACTTAACGTGAAGTTCGACTTGCAAGGTGATTTGTAATATACACACTATTAGGGGGAGTGATTTTGTACCTGCCACGCCCACATTTTGTAGAGCATTTAGGATGTGGTTTAACTTGAGTGTAATTTTTTTTTTCCTTTTTCCCTTTTTTTCTATGTTTGGCTTGAAAATTCTTCATTTGCATCTATGAATGTATGTATGTATTGCCTATGTAGGTGTGTGTGTGTGTGTGTGTGTGTGTGTGTGTGTGTGTGTGTGTGTGTGTGTGTGTGTGTGTGTACATTTGTTAAGGTATTTATAAATTTTTAATTATAAATGCAAGTGTCCTTCTCATTTATCCCGTTGTTTTTATTGTTCATATTATTATTATTATTGTTGTTGCTTTTGTTGTTGTTTTTTGAGGCTGTATATGAATGAGTGTGTATTTGAAGCACTACATCAATATTCTATTCTGGCTCAGGTTGCTGTGTTATAATAAATGTGTTTATTATTTAAATAACGTATCAGGGATAAGGGAGTACAGGCTAGCACAGCTGAGTACTGGCGGGAGGAAATAGAGCGTAAATGTGTTATTTATAAGCGCATACAAACACACAAACATAAACACATACTTTCACCCGGAATTTCTGTGGCATTTTGAATAATAGACGAATTATTCCAAAAAAAAAAGTTTCTACATTTGGAATACATTGCCTGCTGCTGCATACACTTTGGCCACTTGAATTGACAACTAATTTGTCATTGGTATGTAAACGACTGCCCAATAAATGTTTGGCTGTTTTGATGGCAGCGAAACGGTTTCGGTTGTCATAAATGTTGCGGAAGAAAGAGAGAGAGAAAAAAAGATGCGATTTATAGTCAGTCAGCTATAACGTTTCCTATGCCTACTGCCTGCCATTTGATGACATTAAACGGCTGCTGTATGTTCTCGTCGCGTTTCAGTTTTTTTTTTTTCGGTTTCTTTTGTTCTGTTTTGCGTAATGTTGTGTACAATTTTTATACGCATTTATTTCAGTTTCAGTTGTTGTTTTATAAAGATTTTTCCACAAAATTCAAAACACCAGACAGCCGCATACATTCCCACGGGTAGCAACAGCGTATTAAGTATGTGTATGGAGGAGAAGAAAGTACTTAAAAAATAACTAAAATTTGACTTGAGTCACATCCTAAATACCCTTTACATTTACATACAAAATGTGGGCATGACAGGTTTCATGATTACGCCCATTTTAGGCGTATCGATGAATGCAATCATTTCAAACGAAATGAACCGAATTTCAACTTTATAAATTAGATTTTTGCCAATTGTGGGTGTGGCCTCTTGACCTATAACCACTGAATATAGCTCTTACACAGTATGGCATATATGTAGTAGATATTTTTTCTATTAAGGGCGTGGTTTAAAGCTAATTTTGCTTACATTAAACCTAGGAAACTAAAAATATCTAAAACGTTATAATTTGTGTCAAAATTTACGATTCTGATTATTTTAACAACAGATGGACGTACAGACAAATCGACTTTTAAGGAATATTTTTAAAAAATGGATAATTTTTAATGTTACAAATATCAATACAAACTTAATATACCTTCAATACTAAAAAGCACAAATATTTTAAGTCTTTTTATACCCTGCACCACTTGTGGTAAGAAAGTATGTAAATTAAATTTGTGCAGATATTTGTAACTCTTTAAGGGCATATGCCACACCCACCTACAATTATACCAATCGATTCAGCATCAAAATCTAAATCGATTTAACCATAACTGCCTGCCTGTCTGTCCGTCTGTCTGTCGGTTCAAGTAAAATTGTGGATTTTTGGAGATATTTCGATGAAATTTGTTACAAAATCTTATTCGGACCATTTTTAGAATCTCTTCTCATATAATAATATTTCACGATATTGACTTATTTGGCAATACTTCGCTTTTACTGACACTATCTAAACGAATTGTAGCATAATTTTAGAAGCTAAATGGTGTAGGGGTACTACAAGGTCGGACTTGACGGTCTATAGCATTTTTACTTATTTATATACAAGTATACATATGGATATATTGTATGTAACAAATAGTAGACGCAAGATTTTTGTTTTATATATAATTACTCATGAATATACAATAAAGACTCATATACTAGTTTATATATAAAGAAGTTGATGTTATTAGTAAGCAACACACATAAACAATGGTGGCTACACAAAAAGAGGGTGGGTAGTGGATGGTAACAAGGTTGGGATGGGACGGGAAGGGAAGGGAAGGGAAGGCATATACATATGCGTATAAGCTGCATCAGTGAACGCCAGACTGTAGCTATATTCTACATCATAATTAATGCTTAAAATCATCCAGCACTCCACTCCCTACTCTCATGTATATACGTCTTTATATGCTTGCGCTCTAGTCGTCGTCTCTCCATAAACTTGTTTACATAACTAGAATACAGAAAATCATACAAACATGCAAAATATTCACACACATATATAAGATGGGCTTTCTAAAGGCCTGACACACATAAATTGGTATTAGTGCGTAAAATATACAAAAAAAAAAAAAATATAAAATATTTTTAATAACATTGCGTCAGTGCATTAATAACGTCATATGCGTTTTGGATATATTTTATAACCATCGTCATTTTGAAAGCGAAGGTATCCTCAGTTTGTCAAAATGCTTGCAGCATCTAAAAATACGAATCACAGCAGGAAATTCTGAAACGATGTGAATATGTCTGTCCGTCTGTCTGTGGTAAATTTTCTCTTAGCTGTAAAAAATTAAGATTTCTGTAATCTGGTCGGTATTGAAGTTGAACAAAATACGCCTACAAAATAATACACATTTGAAGAAAAGCAATTTTTAGGGATTTTCTCCATATACGAGTAAGTCAGAAAATTTAGAAGAAAATTGCCTGTGGTGGGTATTCATGATTTGCCCTATAGTTAAATAAAACAAAAATACAAATCTTTATTTATAACCTAAGGTGATATGTATATACTAAGTTCTTTTAACAGTTTGTTGTTGCGTTTCTCTACAAAATTGTCTTTTAAGTGAAATTGTCCTTACGTCCACATATGTACTCGTATATTATAAAATAATAAAATGAATTCATTTTCTTTTCACATAATCTACAATTTTGATAATACTAGAAATATTTATGATTTAAAAAAGAAGAAGAAGAATACCTTAATAAGTATAGCTTTATAAAGATCTCATCCACTCTTACTTGAGTGTATTCCACAGCAAGTGCATAAAGGTCCTTTTAAGCTGACTTTATCTTGTACAATATATTTAATAAATGTTCGTAGTCTTACCATTCTGTTCTACACTCTTTGTGCTCTATATTCATGTGCATATTTTAACTGAATATTGTTTATGTTGAGGCACTAACAAATTTGTCTAGAGGCTTAACAATGTCTTCTGTTAGTAATCTGTGAATATTTTTTTTTTTTTTTTTTTTTGTATATGGGCATATACCGTATAGTACTTGTATTATAGAATATATTAAATATTTGAGAATATTTGTAATTCTGAAAATAATTAATATTAATAACTTTATACAATATAAGACAAGAATTATGAATACCTTCTATAGAATGTCCGGCAGTCCGTCTTTAAGAGAAAGCCAACCGCAGACAGACACCTGGACGGAAATGAAACTATAATGAAATTTGACAAAATTTAAACTGAAACTATAAAATTCAGTTCAATAAAACCGTTATAAGATTTTTTGTTTTTACAAAATATTCTTTTAAAATATCGATGAAATGAATTCAAGAGATTCAAGAGATTTTGAAAAATCAAATACTTTTGCAAATGTAAGCTAAAAAATGGATTTATCAAAAATGTTGCCGACTTAAATTGAATGCCAGCATTTCAGTGGACGAGTGAAGGTAAGTATGTTGCAAGTGTAGGGTATTAAATAAAAAATCGTACTCGTAATCAAGTGTATTAAAATCATGTGCTTGAACTCTATACATTGTATGCACATGCTGATGGTGTTACACATCACCCAACTGCAAAAACTACAGCAAACAAATGCCTGACAATTTTCAGGCTTATTCACTTATTTTGCATATAATTGAGTATGTGTATATGTGGTATATTGGAGCTGTCATTTTATATTGATATGGCATGCAGTATTCATAAATTATTTGTTGATGAACTGTCAAATAATTGGTAAGCCATCATGAATGTTGTCATTTTGGAAAGAAAGAGGCAGAAAGCAATCCCCGGGTGTTATTTGAAAGCAATAAAGTTGGCTTCCGAAGAAAACCTAAAAAAATATATGCTATACATATTCATTTTAAGAAAATGTCGCCTTAGTGTAGGCAACGTATTGAAACATTGCTAGTTTTAAAAGCCTTTAATAATGAAATGCCATAACGTGGTTCTCCCCTGGGATCTTGCTATATTTTTATAACTTCCGCATAAGATGGGGGGGGGGGGGGGTATACTAAGTTTGTCATTTCGTTTGCAATACCCAGAAGGAGGTGTCAGATACCCTACAATTGATCATCAGCATCAAAAACTAAGTAGGTCCGTGCGTCCGTACGTCTGTCTGTTGATAGCATTCTCTCGGGCGTAAATTTTGATATATTGAGATGAAATTTTGTACAGATATTTTTAGTTTCTGTATGCAGATTAATATTATGGTTAAAATCAGTCAAGAGCCACGCCCACAATTAACCAAAATCTATTTATCTACCACAATAATTGAGCTATAATGTTGAAATTTAGTATGCTTATCTGTAATTATCATATCTATCGATTGGCCAAAAATGGGCATGGTCAAATAACATATACGCCTACAATTTACAAAAAACGTTATTCATCATAAAACTATACTTACAATCTGATACGTAATACATACACTATTAGAGGGCGTTATCATATACCTGCTACGCCCACTATTGTAGATATGGAGATAGTTTTCTTACTTGTTTTAATTTTAAATCACACACAAATTATAACTAACCGCTGCTCTAACTTACCCAGGTAATGACATTGCATTGGTTAACTGGTATAAAGTTAATTGTGTATAATTATTTTTAATGAGCATGTCAATGAGGAGTTGATGTAATAAAAAAACATATTACCAAACCTGAAAGGCATTTAAAAGAAGGCGCAAGTAAAGGGCAGCAATAATTATTAAACAAGATGAACTGAATAGAGAGTTTGAAGGGAGTTTCAAATATTTATACTTTTCATTTTATTAATGTGAAAGAAAAATTAAACAAAAACAAAAAAAAAAATTTAACTTTATTCTATTTTATCATTAACCTTGAACAACTGAAACCATGCGGAATATTCTTTGTTGGCAACTTTTTCAAATAAATTGCTTCAAGTTATTGTGTAAGAAGAAAGAAATAATATAAAAAATAAAACACTGATGGACGTTGTTGCTTGAGGTTGTTTAACAACACAGCAGTGTTAAGTTAACGAGCGCGATTTTCTATTTTAGCCGCTCTGCAGTAAAAGACAATTGATATCAAAAGTTTTGTTTTTAACTTTAGCTGAAACATCTTGCAAACTACACTATGGTACAAGAATATTAGTTGGCTGGTACTCTACGTTACTCAATGTGAATTCTATTTATGCAACAATATAATATTTAAGAGTTGTCAAAAAAAACAAAAAAAATGAAATTAAAAACAAATCAACTTTGGATATAAAATATTTCTAAGCAAATTTCTTTGTAATGCAAAACCGAAAATTGTTTCATTAAAGAGAAAAGATAATGAAGAATGATTTCCTATTTCCTAAAACTACTGCGTCAAAAGTGTTAGCAGAACTCTACTCAAACACTCGACGAATCTATTGCATGAAGAATAGCAGCTTTTTTAAAAGCAAATAATGGCTCAACACTTTATTAATCAATAAATATTGTGCACATATATTTAGGCCAGGTGTTCATATTATTTTGTCTATTCTCTATAAAATAAATACAAATAAAAGTTGGGCCGAAACATTATGTTTTCTTATAGTTAGTGCGACACAACGTATGCGTCATGCGTCTTGTCAATATATTGCAAATATTTTATCATTTAAAGAATTGTTGCCAGAAAGAAGATTCTGTGATTTATCTGCAACGGACATTATTCTTGAATCAGGTTAAATCTTTATACACACAATTAACAGCAAAAGTACTTGAAAATTTATAACTTATAGGTGGCATAAAACCATATGTTGAACATACACAAGTTGAACATTCATTCAGTCATTTAAGGAAGTGACTTATCCTTAATCACTTGTAACAGCAAAAAACGACCATTAAGAACATGTGCACAAACTTAATATACGAAGTGTGTGTAGAACTATTAACTCAGCTCCAAAAAGTTTGGCGTGATAGCTGAAAAGTTATTATAAAAGTTACTTACATATTATTGTTATTGGCGTGTAGATTTCTCTTTATGGCAAAGGACTAACAAAGGATTTTCTGTTTTCTTATTGTTTAAGGGAAACACTAACAAACAAACTTTTTAATGAGTTGTTCCCGCATACCTTACGTTGTTCAGCTGAACAATGAAAAAATGTTAAAAATCTTTTAATTATGGATCAAATATTTTTTATTTTTTTTTTTTTTATAAAATTCTTCTAAAATAGAAATAATGTAAAGAATTTATTGTTATTTTTGTTGTTTTTTGTTTTGTTTTATATGTTTCGCCTGCAATACACGCTTTTGAGAGAAAATATTTCTTTATCTTATTGTTGTTGTTGTTGTTGTTGTTGTTGTTGTTGTTGTTAATTTATTTAAATTTATTTATTATGAAATGAAATATTTTCAAACAAATTTAATTTTCATTTAATTATAAACAAACAACAGAAGCAAAAATGTTTTTATGAAAATACAAACAACAAGTAAGAAAACTAAATTTGGCTTAAGCCAAATCTTAAATACCCTCTACATCTACAATAGTGGGCATGGCAGGTATATGATTACACCCTTTAATAGTTTACATAATACGTATGAGCTTGAAAGTCAAGTTATATGCTGAGTATGGTTTTTTATAAATTGAGGGCGCATCTGTTGTTCGACCATGCCCATTTTTGGCACATTAATGAATAATAAATATATGTATTAAATTAAAACTTTGTGGAACAACTTTTTGGAATATAAATATATTTTTATGACATGTGGGCGTGGTTCTTGACCGATTTTGTTCATTTTAAAAAGCGATCTGTGTGCAAAAACTAAAAATGTCTGTACAAAATTTTAGCTGAATATTTCAAAGTATACGCCCGCGAGAATATCAAGAGGGGGACATACGGACATTCATGTCCAGAGCGTTTCAGTTTTTGATGCTGTTCAAGAATATATATACTTTCTAGGGACTCTGACGCCTCCTTTTTAGGTGTTGCAAACAGAATGACAAACTTAGTATACCTTCTGTCTTATGTGGAGGGTATAAAAAAAGCAACAAATGTTTCAACATGTCATTCGCAGCGTAGGTGCCGGTTAGGAAAGCCTCAAAATATATTATAAACAAAGGAAAAACGTGTGCGGTCTAAAAATATGCTATTTACACTGACACTGTCAGTTGGAAATGGTTTCGTTTTTGTTTTTGTTTATGTTGTTGCCCATAAGTAAACACACACACACACACACACACATGCATACAAAGGACTTGACACGTAAACTATAAAAACATGCCACATGCGAATAGAGCACAGAAAACAAAAATGTTTATAAGTCAAAGTAAAAAAGCAAAACAACAACAACAACTATCATTTATAAAAAATAATAAAAAAAAAAACATGCTATACTTTGTAACAAACAAAATGAACTTAAAAACAACTAAAACAACAACAACAACAAAAAAACAACAACGCAAATAACTTGCGGTATGTTTAACATGCTTTTGGGGGTTCATTCATTGTTGCTTACAGTCTACCTCACGTTTTTTTTTTGTTTTTTTTTTTTCGTTTATTCCTACCAGCCTCTCTCCCTCCCCCTCTATAGCCTATTTTTTGCTTCATAACAACATTACTCTAAAAATGCTTTTTTTTTATTTTTCTTGTTGTTTTTGTTTTAGTTTTAGTTTCATACACATTGTAGTTAACAGAGCATTAGTACACGTTCTCAACAGACGAATCATGTTTGAGTACAAAGAAAATGTTTTTGTTTTTGTTTTTTTGTTGTTTTTCCTGGTGTTGCTGGTGTAAAGTTGTTGTTGTTGTTGTTGTTGTTGTTGTTGTTGTTGTTGTTGTTGTTGTTGCTTTACCGTCATTTCGAGATTAAACCACTACTACGTAGTATATTTTGGTTTGCTAGACATACTTGAAAAACCTTTAAAATCTTTACACAAACATTTGTATATAAATTGAACAACATATGCTTGACGGTAATCATGAAATGTTTTTTGCTTAAACATTAACTGGACAGCATTAAAATCTGAAACGATTCAGCTAAATGCGTTCGTATGTCCTTCGATTGTTATTGTTGTTCTGATGGCAGCAAAAATTGAGATATTGAACTGAAATTTTGTTCAGTCACAGTTAGTTTTCGTAGGTCTGTTCTTTTTCAAATATCGGTTGGAATTAATTTTGGACAATAACAAACCTTCACAAAAATATCACGAATGAAATAAAATGTATTATAAACCACGCAAAAAAAAAAAGCTGAGAATGAGAAGAAAAATTTTATTATTCAACCGTTAAAAAAATTGTTGTCATGTAGTGTCCTAAGCCTGATTCTTAGAGGAGCAAGAAATGTGGTACTGTGCTCGCTTTTTTAAAAAAACAAATTGATGAAATAGGTCATCAAAAATACAACAAGAAAGTTGGTCGCTTTAGGCTGGGAACGGCTCACGAACAATATTTGACTCCTACAACACGAATTCGTATAACGCATCTATCATGTTATAGGAGGGTCTACTGTATTTTGCAGATAAGTGTCAATGAGCCTTCAGTTAAATTTGCTTTTCGTTTGCCATTCATACTATTTGGGTGCATCGATGTGGGCGGAATAACAGAAGACTGATTATTTCGATTGCTTATGTAAAATGCAACAAATATGAGCACCTGTTATGCCACGCCCACTCATTACATACAAATGTGTAGGGTATCCAAAATAGATTTTTCACTTATTTGTACAATTTTTTAAAAAACACTAATTGTTGGAAATTGTTCTGGTCCGTCGATTTTAACGACCACGCCTCCCTCCTGCACTCCGTTCATATGGTCTTTATGTCTTTGCGGGCATATAAGCTAACGAAAGAACTGCATTTTCTTCAATTGCCGGCTTGCTGGTGATATCATCAGTAACTGTTACAACATTGCTAAAGCTTTTAAGCAATTAACTCGAGTTGCCTTACATGTCAACACATAGCAAATATTTGGAAACGATAAAAGGGGGGCAATTTATGAATGGCAACCATAAGTACAGTTTAAAAAAGGCGATAATCATCTTATCCCATGATAGTTACTCAATCATCTACTCAGCTACTGGTTGCATACCATTATGATTCTCATTTCTCTTTAGTCATTTCGATTTTTTGCTCACGGAGCAATTTGGGTCTTTACCAGTTTTTCCTTTTTTTTTTTTCTATTAGGCTGTCTGTTTTATTAGTGAGGGTTGCTTCGTATGCTGTGACGTACCTTCTTATTCTTCATAAGTGAAGGATGATGAAGTTGTATGTTCGTTTTTGCCGTAAGTGACAATTTTCACTTTATAACCATTTTTGGGATAATAATACTCTCGTCAAGTAAATACAATGTTAGCTGATATATGTATGTGTGAGTTTTTATGCCGATCATCCCTTTTTTTCTTTTTATACCCTCCACAAAAGATGGAAGGTATACTAAGTTTGTCATTCCGTTTGCAACATCTAAAAAGGAGGCGTCAGAGTCCCTAGAAAGTATATATATTCTTGAACAGTATCAAAACCTGAAAGGATCTGGACATTAATGTCCGTATGTCCGCCTCTTGGTATTCTCACGGGCGTAAATTTTGAGATATTCAGAAATTTTGTATAGACATTTTTAGTTTTTGCACACAGATCGCTTTTTAAAATGGAAAAAAGCGGTCAAGAGCCACGCCCACATTCGAGAAAAATATAATTATCTATGATCTTGAAAGTTAGTGTGTATTTCTATAGTTATCCCACCCATCGATGTGGTAAAAATGGGCATGGTCATATAAT